>JAVMKO010000003.1:152969459-153601959 GCA_032164245.1 Sternotherus odoratus
GCTTAATGATTCATTTTGTGGGATTTTTTTACTTGATTTTAATAATGTAAAATATCTGTGTTCAGTTTTTATTGATGTTAGTGAGAGATTTATCCACATTAGCACTCACTAGAATTCAGAATAACATTGGACTGTACTGTGTAAACTTTCCCACTCACTTTTACCAATACTTCTCAATCCTGACTTGCTGTATCCTGCTATTCTCCAGAGCAGAGACTCCAGGCATGCTGCATTCTTTGTTGCTTTCAAATTGGACAAAAATCCACAGATTTTTGTATTCAGATTGGACAAAAATCCAAATTACAGGCAGATGCTGTGATGTACTGAGTGTTTCCTGAAAGGGTTCAGCACCTCCTACAATCATTTTCCTTAATCATGAAGCTACATGTTGTATTTGAAACTAGGTCCCCAGAGGTAAAAGGCTAGTGCACTAACCCAATGTGCTGTTTACTCTTCCCTCACTCCTCCCTCCCCCGCCCGCCAGCCCCAAAAACATACATCTTACCTCCTCACCCTCTATCAAAGATTATTCCAGGGAACTTCTGAATGGCACAGTACTTAGAGATGTCCAGAAATAAAGTAGGGACACAAACTATGTATTTACTTGAAGACAACTTAATAATGCAAGTTAGCATTTAATTATTCCATTAATTATCCATTTAATTATCCTAGCTGGGTATGTGTGCTACCTCCCTCTACTGGTGGGAATTAGTTCTGCAGTACAGTTCATTGTTTTGTACCTATCACCTTCTGGTGCCTAACCAGTATAGAAAATATAAGCTCTTTATGGACAGAAATGGAATTTCTAAAATAGTTCAGGTGGCAGAAGGTAGGATTATTTTCTATTCTTTTCCTTCTGCTTCAAATATGCAATTAGTTGACAGCTGAGATTGCTGGGTAAATATTGTTATAACATATTGTTTCCATTGTGTTAGTGGTGAAGTTACTGTTCAGTTTTATTATTGTCGTTGCTGTTCCCTAAGGTACCAATCTAGATTGGCATTGTGCTATGCATTCTAAAAACATACATAAAAATGTGGTTCTTGCTCCAAAGAGCTATTCTGCCACATCTATGGAGTCATTGCTCTGCTCTGAGTACCTCTAACTCTGCATGAATCTACATAAGAGGTTCTGAGGGACTCTGCTTTGAGTCTTTTTGCAGCACTCTTTTTCCTGCTTTCAGTCTTGGACTTGGGTCTTTTTGATTTTTGAATTGGCCAAAAACTGAAGAAGTTGTAAACTAAAGGTGATATTATTTTTTTTAAAAGGAAAATTTTAGGAAAACATGGGGTATTAATGCAAAACTTCCCATTGGCCAAAAATTCACAGCCTTTGCAGAAAACATTTTGAAAAGCAAATGATTAGATCAATTCAAGCAGTGGGTACTTTACCAGCTTCTCTTAACCACCTACACAGTAGGGATCTATTGTATATACCTCTTGTTTATAAGTATTCCATGCTATGCAAATGTTGATTGCAGTGTGTACTTTAAGCACACATTCAGTGGTTCAGAACGGAGAATGAAGCATGACACTCAAATACTTTTCTGCGCATCAGATGATATGCTTTACGTTTTTATAGTGATACATAGTAGGGATGCATGAATGGGCTGCTATTTGATTTTGACATCCCCCATACCTGAAATCTATATATATAAAAGTCAAATGGTGTATGCGTGCGTGTATGTATGCGTGTATGTACGTTCACTTACTCCTTCTACGCCGTTTGAGCTAGAGACTTGAAATTTGGTACAGTTATAGGTCTTAGGGTCCTAATCAGGGTAAGAGTCGAAATTTTTTCAAATCTCACCTCTGACGCCCCCCAGGGGTGAAATTATTTAAAGGCCAATCACATCAGCTGGGCAGCTGCTGTTCTCTGTGACATAGTTATGATGTCATAATACCCCCCTCCAATGGACCCTGCACTCGCTCAGCTCTCTGCCCCCTCCCCCCTCCAATGGACCCTGCACTCGCTCAGCTCTCTGCCCTCTCCCCATCTCCGACGGACACGAGTTGGGTTTGGTCGGAGGGTAAGTGAGGTAGGGGTGTCGGGTTTGGTCGGGGGGTGAGGTGGGGGTGTTGGGTTTGGTCGGGGGGTAAGTGAGCCAGGGGTGTTGGGTTTGGTTGGGGGGGCGAGGAGGGGGGTCGGGGTTGGTCGAGGGGTAAGTGAGGTGAGGTGTGGGTGTCAGGTTTGTTTGTGGTGGTAGGTAGGGGTGTCAGGTTTGGTTGGGGGGGAAAGTGAGGTGGGTGTATCAGGTTTGGTCTACGGGGGGTGAGGTGTGGGTGTTGGTCAGGGGGTGTTGGGGTTGGTAGGGGTGACGTGGGGGTGTTGGGTTTGGGTGGGGGGGTGAAAATGTGAGTCGGGGTTGGTCGAGGGGTAAGTGAGGTGGGGGTGTCGGGTTTGGTCGTGGGGGTGAGGTGGGGGTGTCAGGTTTGCTCTCTGCCCTGTCCCCCGTCCAACGGACCCCGCACTCGCTCAGCTCTCTGTTCCCTCCCCACCTCCGACGGACCCGAGCAACGCCGGGTATTTTCGCTAGTATCTAATATTCAGCAGCTTGCTGAGTGCAGATGCTTACAGGACCCTGTTTCTTTGGACCAAGTACTCTTTTCCAGCAGTCCATGGGATTCCCTTTTAACTTACTGTGTTATTCTGGGGTTGCCCACTGACCTGCAAACCTTCTCCCACTTAACTCCATGTCTTTGACCAGAGAGTCCTTCCCTTTCCTACCAGGATCTTGGGGCATGGTCACCTACCTCTCTCTCATCTTTTATCTTTGAGATGAGGCACCTGTCAGTGCCACTGGTCTCATTCCAAGAAAATAGCTTTTTTTAAACCAATCCCATGGAACTGCTCTTTCAAAGTAAGTAGTTTTCTGGGGCCTCAGTTGTCCCAGAATCCTTTGTAGCTTAGCTAGGTAAACCACAGGGTTTGGAGTTAGTTCTGATTTACTCTGGTGTAAGCAAGGAGACACTCAGGCCAAGAGGTTCTGAGGCAGATAGAAATGATAGTTAAAAACTGGATTTTTAAAAGATATGGTAACAAGAGGACTGGGGGGAAACCCAGCAGTTTTTAGGATTGTACAACATATTTTTGTTGCAAAAATTAATGGACCTCCATTTTTGTGCAATTGTCTGAGTTTCTTTTGTGTGGCAGCTTTTATTGTTGGTTGTCACTTATTTTTACAGTGCCACAGGTATGTATAATGCTCTACAAGGACATAGAGTAGAAGTGGAGTGGATTGTAGAGACCAGAGACTAAGGACTGAGTCCTGCAAACACACATACAAATACTATATTCACAGTTGTGTTTTCATGGGCATGAGTTTTTCTATTGAGTTGTAGAAAATATGTCAATTGGTATATTCAGTCATGCAAGTATATCTACATGTATGTTACTTTTTGAAGGATAAGTTAAGTATAACTAGAGCTGAGTGGAAATTAGAATATAATATATTATGGGAAATTCCAATATTGCAACAATTTTTATCTCACTTTGGGACAAAAACTTGACATTATCTCCCCCCCCCCCCCCCCCCGAGAATTAAACATCCAGAAAAGTTTCTGGTTGGAAGTGATCAAACACTTCAGTTCATTTTGTTGAACTAACCGAGAATTCTTTGTTTCAGGTCAGTTCAATGTTAAACTGCATTTTCCTGTTGTGGTGTGACAAAGAGTCTTGTGGCACCTTAAAGACTAACTAAAGTATTGAAGCATAAGCTTTCGTGGGCTAATACCCACTTTGTCAGATACATGCAGTGGAAGTATCCCGGGGCAGGTATACTGGGCCTGGATACTTCTACTGCATGCATTCCACGAAGTGGGTATTAGCCCATAAAAGCTTATGCTTCAATACTTTAGTTAGTCTTTAAGGTGCCACAGGACTCTTTGTCACTTCTGCAATTCCAGACTAACACAGTTACCTCTCTGATTCTGTTGTGGTGTAATGCTTTTCAGAGTTGTGGTGATTGTGGTGCCTGATTCTCTCATTGTCTCTTTTGGACCAGGCTCCCTGACTGGACTCTTTGTCCCCAGACGAACTTGCAGCCATGTGACTCCCAGGGTACACCATGCTGCTCCACATTGCATCATGGAAGACGTTGTCTGGCCTGACAACGTTACAGGTGAGTATGACGACCTGAAATATTTTGATTTAGGTACAGCCGACCCAAAATTAAATCTTTTGTTTCAGTTTTTATAAAGGAAATTAAACAAAAATGTTAGCAAAAGTTTGCAGAAACTGCCTTTTCCATTGGAAATTCATTCCAATGGAGAATTCCTGACAAGATCTAGGTATAACAGAGGAATGGCTCACTGACAAAGAGAAAGTGCTATAGGATGGAGAAGGGTAAAAGTACAATGCATAGAGTTCCATTAAGAGTAAGAAATTCTCCCACATGCCACATACATTTGCACAATTGTCTCTAAGCTGTGCAAAAATGAATAGTCATCAATCTGTTCTAATGAAAATATTTCACAGTAAAAGTTATTAAAATATTAGTTAAACCTTTGTTATGAACCAATCTCATTAGTTTAGTTTATTTATATTTTATAGTTTTAGATTTGTTTCCTCTTCTTTATAAGCTACAGTGTTAGTTAGAAGGCACAATGTCCAGTTAAAACATTAAATGTCCAGTTAAATGTCGACTAAATGTCCAGTTATAGGTGCGGAGATCAGTGGTGAAAGACTAACACAAAGGAATCTTGAGGAGAAAGGATTTGAAGGAAAAGGGAAGGAATAAAACCCTGGATCAGGGACAATGTTCTAGGCATAAAGAGTATCAAAGGAAAAGGCACAGAACTTCTTATGATACATAGAAGCTGGAATCCTTCAAAGCATGTGGAGATGCCAGAGTGTAGCATATGTTCCGGTGGAGTAATAGGGTATGAGTAACAAAACTGTAATCAGAGCAGATCTGGACAAGACCTTAAAGGTGAGGACAGGAGTATGAAGTGGTTTAATGCAGGGATTCTAAGAGTCATGCAACACCGTTGAAGTAGCTGGAAAGGAAGGTAATTTTCGCTGCAGCATGTACCATGGGCTTGTGGGACGTGACATGGGAATCAGGGAGACCAGGCAGCTGGAGGTTTTAGGAAAGAAAGCAATAGATGACCAGTGCATGGACCAGGGATTTAGTAATGATAATCTAGAGGAAGGAAAATCCTTATATCCAAATGAATATGGACAAAATAATAGAGCAACTAAATAAATACTACACACAAAGACCAAATTCTGGTCTTAGTTACCAGGTTTCAGTGGAGTTTTCCAGGTTGATACCAGCATAACTAAGAGCAGATTTTGGCCTATTATTTGTATAAATAGCAGCAGGAAACAGTAAATGTGTTAACTGCTCAAATGCGTTAATGAGCTTGTATTTGAATAAGGACTCTGAAGAACAGAAGGGAATATCTCACAGGGACAAATTTATACACAAGCAGCAATTTACTTTTTGGACCTCAAAGAGAAATAGAGTTTTGATAGAAGCAATAGATAGAAAATACAGAAACCATACTTTGCCTTTAATTGTAAAAGTCACACTTGTAAAAAAGCACAATTGTGAAAGTTAATTCTTTCTAACAAAGGGCGTATTTCAAAGAATAATATGTTATATATGCTGTTGTAAGGTGAATGAGCTAAAATAATTGTTCTTTAGGTATACAGCTAGAATAGCATGAATTTTATTAGGCTTCACTAATTTTCCTTCAGATCTGGAAACTGTAGATTTTCATTCAGCTGCTATAGAAATTTGGCTCCATCTACAAATATCTTTATAGAGTAAAAAGCATTTCCTTAAATAAGCAATTAATGTGTGATGCATGCCATTGTAACTAGAGATGGCTGCAAAACTTCTAGATTCAATCAGGCAAAGGTTGCGATTTTATTTAGGAATAATTTCAAGATTTTATTTTTAATGAACAAATTTGTATTATATCTGAGTTGCTTTTATGTGTTTTTTTATTTTTTAAATGAATTTAAAATAAATTAGTACTGAAGTTAAAACAACTATATTGAGGGAGAGTTTATAGATGTGACTAGAATCAACTTAAGGAATGGGCAACAGCCACTTAAAAGAATGAACTATTAAAATATGTGCTCATTTCTTTGAAAAATACTGTGCAGACAGCCAAATTCTGGCTTCCTCATGTGCAGAGGCTCTTGCTTGAACACATGTATAGCTTTTCCGATGCAGAACACACAAATAATGAAATCATCCCAAAGTAAGGGAGAAATTGGTCTAGTTGGATTTAAAAGATCAAGGACCTATTCCCAGTTTGGCCACAAGAGAATGTGAGGATAAAAGATTTCCACTTCTGATACCTTCACTCTCCAAAAAACCCACAGAGAAGCCACTCTGAAGCCCTTCTCTCTACCCTCAGCAACAGGAACATTTAGTATTTGTTCTTGCACGGGGTTAGGGGATCTAGCAGTATGGTGCATTGGTGTGACCTGACCTGACTGTAGTAAATACATGCCCTTCCAGTGCACAGATTATGCATCCTTAGTGATCATCTACAAGGGCATGGTTTTCATTAACTTCAGTGGCATACGGTTAAATAGAAGTTAATGAGACCCACACATATGAGTTGAATTTGGCCAAGTGGTATGCAGATGTACACAATGGTGATGCCCATCTTTGCCAGCTATCACAGCATGGCATGTACTTTTTCAGTCCATGAGCCAAAATTATCTCTATCACCTCTAGTTCCTAGAAGCTAGTATTTTCTTTGTGAAAAATGGCAACTGGAAGCATTTACTTAAATTGTCATTTAGTGTTGGCCAAACCAAAAATCGGGCCCTGTTAAATAGCATCTGTGCATTACGAGGAGTGTGAATGGCTATTTGATATTTACCCTTCTTCCATTTTGCTGGTATTGCTGGTAACGTGGCAAAAGAAGATCAGAGTTAGGGGACAGCAAGAGAGATAAGGAGAAATGACAGAGAAGGAACTAAAGAAAAGGGAAAAAAAGTACAGCAGTGAGAAAGATGGCATGGGATAGAAGAAAATTATGGGAAAATAATATTTAACAGTCTGAGAAAACAGACTGAAACATGGCAGGTGTGTTTTTATTAGAGGTGGATATTTTCGTAACACAAAAAGCAGAGAGTGCTGATTTTCTGACCCTTCTTAACATATCTTATATTTCTCTTCTTCAGTCTGTAGTTGCTACTGCTTCTCTTTTTCTCTCCTCTTCTCTCTTTCCTCTCCCTCTTTCATTGTAGGTGAATTGAGATATGGCCCTTCAGTGAATGTCTGTCAGACTGTTTGGGCAGTCCTGCTGCATACATATTGTCCAATGTTATTATATCACCCCAGGGATATTCGAATGTGGATTTGATTTTGATGTTTAAAGTTTGGAACCAAAATATTGTCACTTTATCAGAGAGAGAGAGAGAGAGAGAGAGAGAGAGATCAAAGCTGCATATAAATATACTCCCTATTTTTTTTTCAGGTATGGGAGATGTATACAATACCAATAGAATACACTAATGCCTTTATCAGACTATTTGTTTTCAGTCTAGTATTCTTGTAGGTGTTGTCCAACTGCAGTCTGTCTCTAGCTCTTTTATTCTGTGGACCACTTAGGAAGAGAAAGATTCCTTTATGGACCACCACATGTCTCTCAAACAATTGAACACTTTGTACCCTCGGAGGTGCTCTGTGGACTCCTGAAGGTCACAGTTGGAGAACTGGTGCTTTAGTGTAAGAGAAGTTAATTCCACACAAGACAGCTATACACAGATACTCTGTACCCAAGTTCTGGTTTTCACCATTCTGTTTTTAGAATGTACACATTGTATGTTTGTTGATTATGACAGTTCTGAGTAATTTTATATTGGCCTATCAACAATTTTATATATGGCCTATCAACAAGTATTCAACTTGTAAAGTTTCTGGGCAGTATTGGGTCCCCAAATCCAAACGCTTCCTATCCTGAATTCTTAGGAAATTTGAATACAAAGGTCACAACTGGACTTTATATCTGTTATTTGCCAGGCAAAAGTCTAGATCCGAACACACATATGTTTAGGGCTGTTTAGAGCCAAATTTTGCAGCCCTGACTCATCTCTGGTGATTGATGGAAATGAGTGTGTCCTTTTTTTAAAAAAAATGACAGATATAAATATGACTAATTCCTTTTGCATGCCCAACCTACTGTAGCTTGGCATGTGAAATTATGTGTCATAAGAGGGAAACACTGACTTAGTTCGAAATCAGAAACAATTCTTTTTTTTTTTGTATGTAATAAGTATTAGCCAGGCTTGTATAAGCATAACTATTTGTGCTGTGCCACTGAGACACATAGAACCAAAAAGAAACTGAAGTATTTGCTCTTTTCAATATATTTTTAAGGTGGTCAAAGCAATCACAGTTCAACATCACTGAATGCCCAGAATGAAAACCTGGCCCCACTGAAGTCAAAAGGAGTTTTGCCACTGACTTCAATAGATCCAAGATTTCACCCCAGGTTTCCACCTAGTGATTGAAGCGTGATATTCTATGATTAAACTTCTATTTCCTTTTTATAGAAACACACTCATTTTAATCATGAATATGACACAACATTTAAATGGCTTGATTACATCAATTGATCCAAGCAGAAGTATTTTTAAAAAGTCTCATGTTCAAAAATCTCCACTGAAAACTGTACAGTTCTTTTTGAAAACATCTGCTTTCTTCTTAAACAACACATTGAGAAGATGATCTATGACAAATAAAGCACAATGCAGTCAGTATTGAAAAATATATTCACATATTTGCCAAGTTTAGTGAACTTAAGATTTTTCAGGACAAAATATACCCAAAATATACCCAAAAATGACATGATCAAGACGGACTTACTGAAAAGTACGTTTGCAATAGGGTACAGTCATACCACAATGCCATTAAACAGGTTACACCTAGTCACCTATTGTAAAATAAAGATAAGATTAGTTGAACTCCAAACCATGCCAGGAAACATCTTTCATGCCTCATCAGAGCATAATTTGTTTGAAGAAATGATGACTGTTACATATAATTATCTGATTATTTGGGGGTGGACAGCATAACATGCCTAAGCAACTTTGTATTATAAGATTTCATTTCATCATTGAATTATTTAATGTTTATGTGGCATTAAAGTAAACTACACAAATGAAAATCAGTTAAACAATTTGGCCAGATCACTCGTAGATTGCAAATTTCTATGGCAAGACACTTATTAAAGTAAAGAGGAATCTTTTGATGATCTGATTTAATTATTTTACATTACAGCCACTGGGGTGGCTGGCAGCTAGTGGAGAGGTACCCATGCTAGCTGCATTCTAACTAGTTCAGTAAAAATAGAAGCGAGGATGCGGGCTTCAGCACAGGATGCACTAGCTTACCCGACCCCGCTGCACTGACGCCTGCACCACGACATCCTACCTTCTGTTCTTAACAAACTATAATACAGCTAGCATGGGTACCTCTACACAACGCTCACCTCAGCTGCAGTGGAGGTACACCCTAATAGTCCTTAGGAGTCTCTTTGCTCTTTGGCTGTGGAGTGTATCTTCTATTTGTAATGTTGGTGCTGTCTAAGCTCCTTAGTTGCTTTCCCAAATTCAGATCACTAGAAATATACAGAAGTTTTTTTAAAATAAACATAATCCAGTAAACTACATAAACTTATATATTCCTCACAGTGCTTTATAGTTCTATATCTATATCTCAGTGGCTATATCTCAATGGCTGAAGATTCTAGTTAACATAAGTCCTCTCCAGCAGTCTTGGTCTCTTTTTCTTTCAGCGTCAGATCATAGGACACCATTTATGGCTTTCCCACAGAGTTGTAGCAAACTGTTTCCCAAAGGCTTAAATGCTGGAAAGCAAATCTTTCCAAATTAATTAGCTTAATATTCTTCACCTCCTAGTCTATAAGGAGGGGAAAAATCAAATCACTGGGTCAAATATCTTTGTGGCTAACTTCTCCATTGACTTCCTCCACTGAACTTTTCCAAAGTGAACTTGTCCATGAGCATTTTTGTTAAATTGTTTCCATTCCATTGTTTCCTGTGTAGGTTAATGACTTTTATTACTCATACTACAACAGTATCCATGAAATGCAGAACACTTCCCAAACTTATATTAAGATACTGTCTCTCTCCCAAAGCTCTCAGAAGGAGGAAAATATTCCCCTTCAAAGAATTAAATAAAGAGCATAATGGGCAGAATCAAGAAGAAATGCTTTTGCTTGTAGATACATGTTCTAAACATTGACTGAGATTTTTACTGTTTCACAGAACTGGGCATTATTGGTTAAGCACATCTGTAGTACTTAAGTGACATAGCCAAGAAGAAAGCTCTTTAGAAGTAAGTCTTCCTCACAAAGAACATGTTAGGAGCCTAATGGCTTGGTAGCTATAGTTTAAGTTCATAATGCAGGAGACAATACAAATAAACCCATGACAGGGAATAATAGACCTGGCTCACTATGAACATAGATTGTCTCTTAGAACAGTTATAATTCAGATGGTTTATGAAATAATTATTATTGTGAGGCGACCTTATATTTAGCAATGTCAGAGTTTTCTCATGTATCCATCTGAAAGTTTTGGAGAAAGTATTTTCTAGGAAGATGGAAAATCTTCATGTCAGGAAGCACAGAAGTAAAACATTACTTTTGGGCTAGGAATTTTCTTTCATTTGAAAATCATGGACTTAACATAAATATTTTAGTCTTCATTGTTTCAGACAAGGCCATGGTCTAAGTAGGATCTGACTCTGTGAGCCCCTATATGTAGCCACTGGGAGTGGAAGACATTGAATTACCATAAAATTTGGTTGCAGATTATGCATGGTGTTTTGAGGAAGGGGAACATTAGGGAGGGGAATACTTCTTTCCCTTTATATTTAAATATATTCCATGTATATGCTCTTTCCTGGTAGCTTAATGGAGTTTGGTAGAACATCAGAAAATTTTTCACACTTATGGTCTTCGCAGTCTTAAAAGACCATTAAGATTTAAAGGAGAAATATAAATGGCAGGAGCTAAAGGCTTGATTGTCTTTGTTGGAAATATATATATTTTTTGCAACTCTAGAGTAGAAGTAAAGACAAATGAACATCTTTATGGTATAATCACCCAGTTGAAAAATCAGGTAACTTTAGTCCACAAACTCCCTGTTAGCTCAATGAGTTTTTATGTTCTTCATATCTTCGTTGGTGGATGGGTTGATGTTTAAATGCTCATCCATCATTTACTGTATAAAAGAAAAGCTATTACCTGAAACTCATTTTTACAGTTGCAGGCAAACTGAAATAATCATTTTCAAGGACCTAAAGCTGTTTCTTGAAGAATGTCATCATTTTCACCTTATTTTACTTACCACTTACACTAGTATATGAGGTACCTTCAAGAACTGAACATTGCAAAATCTCGTTCCAGATATTGCCAGCCACCCCTGTCTGCACAAAGAAGGCTAACAAAACTTTCAGTTTGAGCAAACTATATTAATCTTGCAGACAGGACAAAAGAACGACTCTAAAGGTGCAATTCAACTATAAATACATCCGGTTTCCATTGTGTGCTAGTGTATACAAGTCGTTATTGGTGGGGATGGTTCTGAGAGGCATTGCAAGGTTTGGTACTTAATGGATTTATTACTCAGTCGTGTCCTTAAAAATTAGACAGTTAACAAAAACCTTCTGCCGCCCAAAACATAGTGAGTTCCAACATCATCCCTGAATGGATTGTCTTTTAATGGGCTTGGTCCCAGAGCCTTCCCAGACACAGATCTTGAACTGCCAGACTGCAGTTTCCATGGTTCTTAGGAGCAAAGGAAAGTCCCCAGCCTGTAGTATGGCAATGCTTGCTTGCCCCATAGAGAGAAGATGAGAAGTTTTGAGAATGGCAATTGCTATTCTTTAAGTCTTAGGATAAAGCTCTCCCTTTCAAGTAGCAAAAGAGAGAGATGCACTATCTCCATTTTAGAATCCTATTAGGTTCTATTTGGTACTTCTTTTTTTACTTCTATCAGCCTTGCAGTCACATATTTTGTGTATGTATATAAAACACTTTGATAGGTGATTATATAAACCTTCCATTTTACTTTTTAAATCTTATTTTATATTCCTCCTGACTGATCTGTGATAAAAACAAATTATTTTAAGCTAGTTTCGTGAACATTATGTATGCAGTTGATTATGTACCAAAGACCCATATTTTCAAACCTGGGTTTCTATCATTAGGTACCTAAATCCATATTTAGGCACATGGTATTCACAGGAACTAAGCAGTCACAGCTCCAATTGTGTCAAAAATGGAGCATCTAAAAGGCATGCTGCTGCAGCTCCAGGTGACATTTGAAAGCAGGCAGGAGACACTTGCTATGTCAAAGAGAGCAGGACATATTTTAAGAATGCTGAAGGCAAGACAATGTATGGACTCAGCCGATATTTGCCTTTCCAGCCCCACTATATTTGATGTTTCCATCTTCCTAAGAAACTTTGACATTTCCTTGACTAAATAGTAACTCCAACCTCTCTCTGAAGTGATTGCTCAGGGAAATGAATATATAAATGTCCAGATTCTCCAAATGAAAATATTTTGTTGACTTTAAAAAAAGAAAAAGAGCAGGTAGAAGCAAAAATGATGGCCATGTAGGAGAAATTGTCCCATTCAGAGGTAGCAACTGAGACTGAAGCTCCAATCTTGCAATCTTGCAAAACTTTACACTCATGCTTATAGTTTCACCCTGGGCACTACTCACATTTCATGTGTAAGTCTTTGCAGGGTCAGGGCTTATATGTTAATTCTGACTGAGCAAAAAATCAGACTGAGGTACAATAAAATCAGAGGTGGCTCTTCAGATGGTAATATTGGCTCCTTGTATAGGCACCAACTCGGGGGCTGGAGCTACAGGGGCCAACTTTCCAATGTGCCAGGGGGTGCTCCAGCTCAATCCCTGCTCTGCCATAGGTCCTGCCCTCACTTCACCCCTTCTCACTCCCTCCCCTGAGCCTGCTGTGCCCTCACTCTTCCCCCTCCCCCCAGAGCCTCCTGCACGCCATGAAACAGCTGATAGGGAGGTGCGGGGAGAGAGCGGGAGGTGCTGATTGGCGAGGCTGCTAATGGGTGGGAGGCATTAGGAGCGGGCAACAGGGAGCTGATGAGGGGCTGCTGATGTAATACTGTGGCTCTTTGGCAATGTACATTGGTAGATCCTGGCTCCTTCTCAGCCTCAGGTTGGCTACCCCTGTGCTATAAAGTAACCTTATTTCCTTCAAATCTGTTAGGAATCTCAATAAACCATTCTTAACCTGCTAGGAGAATGAATGATATCCATGATGAGGCTCCTTTGATCCCTTTTCTTCCTCCTGGTTAAACTCCTGCCTTGGAGAGAAAGGATGCAAATGTGGAGACATTAAACATTTGAGAGTAATAGGACTATGAGTAAACTCTACTTTTACCAGCCAAGTGGAGGTTTTCTGATATTGGACAGACATAAGAATGTTGATATTTTCTATTTTTTCATATATTTAACTGCAGAGGAAGCTTAACTGCGTATGAAAGTAATTGTGAAATTAAACAAAGAAACACAATGGTAACAGTGAGGATCCTTAAAACTTGGACTGATATTTATCCTTGCTATACCTCTTAGGATGCCTTTACCTTTGATTACAGCTTCACTTCATATAGTATAATTTAATTTTTATCCTGCTTTTATAATTGTCATATTTGAGTATTGCCACTTTCTGTTCAATATGGTATTCAGCTCAGACACGGGAAACTGAATAGTATTATAGGTCACAGCCTGGATTAACAGAACCTAGTGCAAGGAATAGAAGTGATTGCTGTTCTGCCTACTTTTTCCTTGCTTTTCTCCCCAAACCTTCCAACCCTCTTAAATGTATTTGTTATCTTTGTTACCTTATCAAATGGCTGAGGCAGCTACATGAGGTGATTGGCTGAACCAGTTGGGGGATGAGGCCAGCAGCAATGGCGCTGAAGAAAACTATTCCACTCTCTCATCACTGTGTAGGCCGACGTGCTTTTTCCCTCCCCCCCGCCCCCCGCGGGATTCACAATGCTGCTTTGACTTGCCCGGACATTAGGCTGTGCTTCAGTGTTTCCAAACTGCAGTCTGCCTCCTGTTGGCTAACCTGCGAATGAGTAGTGCTAGATAGTCTTTGTGGCTTGCAGGGAGCAATAGACAAATTGAGTTCAACGAAACCCATTAGTAAGATTTAAAAGCTCCACTCTCCCTTAGTCCTACTAAACCCAGGTCGGTTCAGATACTTATTATAGATGTTAACATACAACGTCTAATTTGGTACATAATTCCTTGGTGTGATACCTTCAAAAATGCTAATTTAAATATATGTCAGACTGGAAAAGCTGAATTTATAACCGTCAGAGGAAAGAAATTTTACTACTCTCTAAACTAGCTAAAACTTGCTGTAACTCCATCTGTCCTGGAACTACAGTACTAGAAAATTACAATGGGATAGATTTACTTTAGTACCCATGCCTGTGTTTTATCAAACCCTACAGGAACATTTACAGCAATTGTACTTTGTGTAACGTAATATCTTGTGAACAGTCTGGTGAGAATGAGCTACTTTATTTGTGCCAAATGTGTTGTTATGGCTCGATCCTGCTCCCATTGAAGTCAATGAGAAGTTTGCCATTAATTCCAATAGGAACAAGGACATGCATTTGATGTTATCAGAGCATGAAATACACTAACATGGAGAGAGAAAAGCATATGGAGAAAGTTAATTATCCGGTGTTGGGCTTAGGACCTCCACTTAACTTTTTTTCACTTTTGCAGCTGATTTCTTTTCTTCTTTTTTCTGAACAGTGTTTTCAGTCAGACTGACCTAATACAAACTTGATTTCACAAGCATGTGGCCCTCAGCATTTGCACGATAAGGGAAGACACTAGGTGAAGTGGTTAAAAAAGCAATTATCACCTTTCCCACCTTTTCACTTTGGCCAAGTTAGTTTGTTGAAGGCTCAGTTTACTGTAAATGTTTAGTAGCAGGTTTTTGCAGTATTTCAGGCCCTGACAACTTTGCATGAAAAGAGGTGGCACAGTGTCATCAGTAAATGAGTGTGTTTTTTACATACTAATTAACATTTATATTAGCAAATGATAGAATGTCATACAGAAACCCCAAATTCTGTTCAAATTTATTTTAAAACTGTACATTAGGATTATGAATCTGTGTAAACCATAAAGACAGTCAAAATGTTTTTGTTTTTTTTAAATCTATAAGACACTCCTGTCCTGTAATGTAGCTCTGCCCTTCAAAAGAATTATAGGATGGTTTAATGTGTCTCGGAAATCTTTTCCTGGCTGACTTTTCCAGTTCATTTCAATGTTAGAAGTGTCAATTTCCAGCTACTTATCAGAAAGCAAAGTTTGCATTTTGCTAAAGCCTGGGTCATCTTCTGCTTGCTCAGAAACAAATTTCAATAGTATGTAATAAAGAGTGTTCGAATCCTACTGTGGCATTGTTTGAGTTCACTATTAACCTCTCACTCTAGCACTTGGAGTGAGGGGGCATTTCCATTTAGCATCAGAAAATTACCTTGCTCATATTCAAAGGGGAAGCTCCATAATAAACCTTTAAAAATAAAATAAAATAATAATAAAAAATCTGCTTCCCACATGGGGAGAAATAAAAATTGCTACAAGAACAGAAAGTTCTTCAAGCTGACATATGTACTCCCTAGTAACATACTCTGAATCCATATGCCTTCCATATATCACAGTAAAAGGTGTATTTCTGCTTTTTGTGTAAGAGGTCACATTGTATACCTACTGTTCTTACCACTGAAGGGAACAATCAGGGACTGTGAGAACATTAGCTGTTACATAAAGGTATGAGCCATGTGGACAGTAATTAAATTAGTCACCTGGCCTCTGGCGTGTCATAAGGTTGAACTTTGTGAATATTCAAGAAGCCAATTGATTAGAGATGTTCAGATTAACAGTAAAAGTGATCAAAAAGCAAACAAACAATAATGATCCGGACAAGCAGTACTGCTAAGTGATCACTAGTTGCTGAGCAATGTGCCTGGAATGATGCTGTAAATTACTGATTTCATTTCAGTGTGTCTAGGATGGAACTGATTTAATTGTACTGTAATTGATACCGTTTGACGATAGTTGAAGTTTCAGGCTGATGTGTCACATGAATCTGTATCTCTTAGGTTTGCATGTAGATAGAGGAATACAAAATGTGGGCAAGAAGCATTTTAGCTTTATGATTAATTTGATATGTGAATGGTTCATTTCTCACTACTGTCTGTTCTATAGAGGATCTTGGGCTTTAATATTTAATGGCTATTTCTGTAACTCCTACCAATGGTGTGTAGTGCTTACTCAGAGATGCAGTCCCATTCAAGATAATGGAACCTTGGCTATATAGGCCAAACATGCAAATTCCCTTATGATTATAATTAGCTGCTTGAGTAAATAGATAGTGATTCCTTCCACATGCCAAGGATATTAACCTATTGTAACCCTGACCCCTGTCTGGTGATGGGGCTAAGAAATAAAGACCATTCTCTTAGTATCCCTCCTGCATGTCACATCTTTATTACAATCATCAGTAAGGAATGATGAATCAGACCCATAACCTTGAAAGCGGAACATCTCATCATAGGAGAAAGAAGTAAAACAATGTATTTTTGTGTAAACACCAGATTCACTCTGCATGGATCTTGTGAAGCTGCAGTAATGTGGTTTGCTCAGTTCTTATGCCTGGGATATGCTTGGTGTTTGAAAGTGGTGACTCTCTTATCCACAGAAAGGGGTTGCACGGATTTAACCACATCAGTTTGTCTATCAGTTCAGTGAAAATTGTGTGTAGACAAGAAAATTGTGCTTAAGTGTTTTCTGGATTATTGCCAGTGTTTGGCAACTTGCAGAGGCAAGCCCTCATTGAGCAAAGAAGGAGCAAAGAAACTACGAGGAAAACATACTGGAATACGTTTTTTAAAAAAATACATAAAGTGTTTTGTGTCATGTTCTAGAAAATGCATACAGTCTAATGTTGTTGTTTAGGATTGTCATAAGTATAAAGTAGCTTAGAATTACTGTTTTACCTGTGAAGGGTTAACCTGAAGTAAGAGGGAGAGGGAGATGACATAACAAAGAGAGTGTTTTTTAGTTTCACTTTCTCCTCGTCTTGCTCCGGCTCTGGTGCGTTCGCCGGGTGCGGTGAACCAACCTTCTGTCTCTATTCTACATTCCTATAAGTTTCTAAGAAGTCAGTCCAGCAGTAAGTGAACTGTATGCTTAAACTGTATCACTTGATAATTGATCCATGGTGTTTCTTTGCTGTTAGCTTTAGCAGTGGAAGAATTCCCAGGGGAGGGGTCAGTTAGGCTATGTAATGTAAGTGAGGTGTTTTTCTATTAATTTCCGTACAAGGGGTTTATGCTCCTTCTTTTCCTTTTATTAAAATCTTCCTTTAAAATTCTGCCTGCTTGTTTCTAGTGAATAGATCCTGGTTTGGATCGGGCATGTCTCATGGAAAGTGAGGGTTTTAGACTGTTCTCAAATCGCTCCCAGGTAAAGGGAGGAGATTTGGGGGGTGTTTCAGTAGGGGTTCCAATTTACCCTAACCCATGGTTTTGGGGGCTCAAATTGGTGGTGGAAGCGTTATTCCAAGTCCCAACTGGAGAAGTTTGGGCTTGGGGGGGAAATTTTTAACCTAAGCTGGTAAAATAAGCTTGGGGGGTTATTTCTTCTTTCATGCGGAGTCCCCACATCTTTACCCTAGAGTTCAGAGTGGGGAGACACACCTTGACAAGGATGGGTAGAGCTGGTTGTGAAGATGCTCCATATTCCTGGGCCTGTTGGAGTGGAGGATAATTTGCTCTGATTTCATGATTACACTCCTCAGGCTTGAGTTTTGAATATTTTTTATTTATGTATCTAGGTGTCTGGGGCATCTGGGTCCTTGGATTCAATGGGGCATTTGGATCCTTGAGTGCTGATTTATTGGTTTTGTGCTAAGTTGATTTTTTTGAAATTCTAGCAGTTTATTCTCATAGGATTAAATGTGCTCCACAGAGTCTTAGGCACTACTTAAGCCCCATGTTGAAATCTAAGCAAATCCTAGGGTCTCGTGGACACTCTCTGACTGAAAGTACATTTCATCTATCTAGGATTCGAGAAAAGCTCCAAGTAGATTGATATTTCAAAAAGAAAGTTTGTTTTCAAATATCTTTACAAAAAATTAAAATGCAGTAAATTGCACTTGGTCTTTTGAGGGAACCCCCCCCCCCAAATTGTTCTCCTTAATTTATTTTTATTGCTTCTATATAACACTCATAAACATCTATATATTTTCTTGACTAACTACACTTGCTTCTGTCTCTCTCATAATGGGAAAATCCAACTATGTGGGTATTAAAATCTGTGGTTTTGGTGCATGTTGCACAAACACTAGTAGATATTAGAGAGACAAGGTGGGAGAGGTAATATCTTTTATCGGCGCTATTCTGTTGGTGAGCGAGAAAAGCTTTCAAGCCATACACAGCTCTTCGTTGGGTCTGGGAAAGATACTCTCTCTCACCAACAGAAGTTGGTCCAATAAGAGATATGATCTCACCCACTTTGTCTCTCTAATATCCTGGGACCTACACTGCTACAACTACACTGCATACATTAGGAGATATATCATTCTAAGATGTACACATATATTATAAAATGACTTACATTTCATCCTAAAACCCATAAAAACAGCTCTTGGTCCCACTGTGGGTAACAAAGGGACCAGCAATATTATTTACTACCCTGTTGCTATTATCAAATATAGTATAAGAGTGTTGATTTACCCATTCACTCTTGAAAAGGTGTTGAAAAGGATTACCCTACATCTCTTTCTCTAAAGACCCTGATGAAGGAGTGGGCCAGGCAGGTTCCCCCTCAGGAAGCACAAACGAGCCATCATCCAGAATTACTGGGAGGAGAAGGATATTGCAGGCAACTAGGTCCCCAACTCAGAGGATGTCACCTAATATGGGAGAGTTCCTTTTGGAAGAAAGGGAGAGCTGGATGAACCTTTTTGGAAGCTTTTTTGAACCTTTCTTGAAGCTTAGGAACCTTCCCCACTCTGTATAATTCTTAATAGTGTGATAGAGTCAGACCTGAAGGGTATAGGAGAGTGCTGGAAGGCAGGTACATCAGTCTCAGGATATGCAGGTCTCTGTTCCCCCTATAGCCAATCAAAGGCTACTCCAGGCCAATCTAGACACCTGGGGTCAATTAAGAAGGTTCTAGCAGGCAGCAGGGCAATTAGGAGCACCTGCTGTCAAGTAAGGCCTTAATAAAACCCCCTGCCTCAGGCAGACAGTGTGGGTGTTTGGAGCAGAGAGGAGTTTGGAGACATTGGAGCAGAGAGGAGTTTGGAGGCATTGAAGCAGAGAGCAGTTTGGAAGGAGGCCCTGAGGTAAGGGTGAAGTGGAGAGTAAAGAAGCAGGAACTGTTGTGAGGAAGAAGCCCAGGGAATTGTATTGTGCTTGGTGGTTAAAAGGTCAGCCTTCTCAACTGATACTGTTAGGGTCCCTGGGCTGGAGCCCGGAGAAGAGGGCGGGCCCGCCCCCGCCCCCCCCCCCCCCCTGCCTTCCACAATTAGTCACTGAGGCTAGTGAAATCCGCCAAGAAACGCAGGACCCACAAGTACAGGCGTGGAGCTTTGTCACAATAGTTTGAAAATATTTTCTTTGATTTTCATCTGTGTGAATCAAAAAGGCTGAGTTTCCTCTGGCTTCGCCTTGAAACCCTGTGGAAATAAAAAGATTTCTGTCCATCACTCAGACATATTTGCTCAAAAGTGGCCCCAGATTTTGCCCCAAAAAGCACATAGTGAACCTTTTTTTGAGGGACCTGATCTGTGTTTCAAATTTTTAACAAAACTCAAACCCAGAGTCATTCCATGAGAGTTTGGGTTTCATTTTGTGAACATTTTGCACAGCATTACTTATACTGTGTTGCTGTATTCCTGTATTATAATGTATTGCAAAATAACTCTAAAACTATTACACTGACTATTGAATCAAATCGCATTGTACCAAGAACTAACAGTACAGTAATATCAGACTATCAAGACCTCACTGTAATGTACTGTACTGGGTGTTGGATATAGGACCAAATTTTAACTTCAGTTATCCCAAATTTAGGAAACAGTAGTTAAATCCATGGATGAGTCATTCCTGGATTTACATTTGTGTGTAACTGATCTCAGGATCTGACCCATGGGCTCAGCTTTTACCCTATCCAAAATAAATAAATCACGAGACCATATATTTGATGTAGTTTATATTGCAAAATTTTTGGTGCTAATGATTGCATTTCTATTATCAGAATTGGCCCTTTGTTGTAACTGACTGGTACCCTACTGTCTCTAGAGAGAGAGATTTAAACTGTTCAGTAGAGGGTCATCAGTGTTGTTGCATATGCAATATACATTTTTGTGCAATACCCATAATATGCTAGTTTATGCTCTTTCCTCCTTTAAAAATGTCAGAAATGGAAATTCCAGCTATTTGACACTGCAATACCTTGCTGAGAGAGGGCTGAATATGTAGCTTTTTCTATAATTGTTTTGAGCAACTGTCTGGGTCATAATATTGCAATAATTACATGACGAAGTAATAATTGAAAAGGAAAAAAAAGGATTTGGGACCTACATAATTTAAACAGGATTCAATTTTACCAAATATGACCCATTGGGTTGTCTGGCCTGTGCCTTATAAGACGTACCAAATTTTAAGCCGATAACTCAAATGCTTCCTGAGATATAAACTTGTGAAAAGTCACAATTTTGCATTGTGCTGAAAAGCCACCTTACAATACAGTGACTACCATAGCTCTTTAATATCCAGCAGAGTTCTCCTGCTGTGCTTTGTCAGTCGGTAGCAACATCCAAGTCTTCTTGTAAAAGTAATTCACACTTTTTTTCACAACACTGTTGCTTTAATTACCACTGAACTCTGCTGTTGCTCAGACAGGCCTAGCAGGACCAAGAGAGGGTCAGCACCGCAGTCACTGCAAAAGAAGCAAATGGCTTTTTTTTCTTACTTTAATATTAACAAACCATCTTTGATTGAAATGTTCCTAGCTTCTGAGCCCTAGTCTTGTCTCTGTGCTCTCTTGGGGTATTCATTATCAAAGGCTGCCCACAGATGTCAATCTAGAAAAACATCAGAAATAATACCTAAAGTCCTAATCAGAAACTTCAAGTAAAGAAAAGACTTACATATCTTAAACATGCAAACAGCTGATTGGATTTGTTGTTTATGCACACTGAATTTCTGATGTAAGTGGACAAACTAATCAACATAGTGTACATTCTTAGGCTTTATAAATTATGGTTAAGCATTCATATGCAATTCCTTCATTTTTCTCATATTTAGTTGATTTTTAACACCTCGTTAGAGCCAAACACTTCTATGGTAGAATAAGAAGGCATATTGCAAAGTTAAATTATAATTACAAAAAAAAAATGTTTCTTCTCTGTCCTATAGTATTGCCTGAGAAAATATCTCACATTTATATAACATCTTTCACCCCCAAAAGATTGTGATGTACTTTTCAGATTGTGATGTACATTTTCAAACTCGGGTTCCTAATTGAGATGCCCAAGTTCTGCAATTTGCCAGGCACATTAGAATGTTATTGCCTCAATGCCCATTTGGACACCTAACTCAGGAGCCTAAGTTTGAATATTGTCTCTCTCCTGCCTACATTTCATATAGAGGAATGAGTATACTCACTGCTGAAATGCAGCAACTTCTGTGGGGAACAGAGGTGCTCTTTGTCAGAGCACAGCAACATTACAGAATAGTGTAGAGCAGGAAATGTGAGTGAATTCCATCTCCAAATGACACCGCAGAGGAAATTTAGGTAGACCAAATTTACTTACCTAATGTTAGAACCAGTACAGCAGGCCAACCCTCTAAAAAATGTGGTGGGATCTTTGACAGGACCCTCTGTTTCACATCTCACCCGAAAGGTGGTAGTTCTAACTGAATCTCTCTATTCTAACATTTAACTCTCTACTAGAGCACAGAACCATTTCCGATTTGAAGGGAAGTGCCACCTAAAGAATCTCCAATTAATGTCACATCCTGCAATACTCTGGGTTTTACTTGGAGATCTCTCAACCCATGAATTGACCAGGACTGGCCCTGCTTAATTTATTGAATCTGACAAGATCAACACTAGAGATGGCATAACTAAAATCTAGTAAAATACTGTAAAGTACAACATGCCATAATTAGGGATGAGATTTTCAAAGGCATAAATGGTGGCTGGGCACCCAGATCTCCTTGACTTTCAATGGAAATTAAATAGAAAACCTCCCCCTCAATTGTTTCATAGGAAGTAATAATAATTAATAAAAAAGCAGCACAAATATGTCCTATTCACCCACCTTTAAAAAAGTTACACTAGTAGTTTTGAATAGCCAGAAAACCCACATATTTGGTACCCTAGGGAAATAATCTCCCTGAGGTACATTGCAAAAAAGCTTTCTTTCTTTCTTTCTTTCTTTCTTTCTTTCTTTCTTTCTTTCTTTCTTTCTTTCTTTCTTTCTTTCTTTCTTTCTTTCTTTCTTTCTTTCTTTCTTTCTTTCTTTCTTTCTTTCTTTCTTTCTTTCTTTCTTTCCAATACTGCACCCAAGACAGGAGGGGGATATTTGAAAAGGAAAGCGGGGAAAATAAGTTTATTTTCTGTACCTGAGTTTTTAACATAGGTACAGAAAAGGTGGATAAAGAGGCAGAGAAGGGAAAGGGGTTGTGTGTCCTATAAGTCTTTGTTTATGAGAACATTCTAGCCCTGAGTCCGTCCAGGGGATGAGAATTCTGGCATCACATATTGAGTCAGTTAAGAGTAAATTTAGGCATGTGTAAATGTGGTCAAAATCCTCCCTGCACTGGGAGCAGCAATAAGTAGGCAGTTGCATGATCTGAACTTGACACATACAGCTGGCACAGGACAGGAAGTCTCGCTGTGAGCAGGCATAACATGTGTCAGGCAGCATGTTACTGCTCCTCTCAGCAGGAACGGTGTGCATTTCTTAACCATTGCTGGCGAGTGCTTGTTGCCGGTGGTAGCATAAGTGCTAACCAGTCGGGATGCTGGATATGCCCTTGCTACTATCCAGGTGTATGACCTAGTTCATTCTATGGAGGCATCCTGCATTGTGGTTCCTGTCAAAGTAACCATCTGACAAGCATACTTCCCAGTGCACTCTTTGGAGGTTTTCTCACCTGGCATGCTTCTGTACAGGTATTCTGCCAGGCTGTTTGTGTGGGGGAAGAAAACTAACAGAAAGCAGGATTTGCTTCCTGTGTATTGGCATAGTATCATTCCTTGGTGTATATTTTCTTATTCCCTGGCGTCTGGGGCAATATCTTCTAATTATGCTTTGGGCTGGCTCTAATGGAAACCATTCCTAAGTCATCATAAGTAAGGAAGTTGAAATGAGTGCTTGATATATGGATTTGCAGTGGCCTGGATACATATAGCTAGATACATATAGCCAGCACACACACATTTTTTTTCACTAAAGGAGAAAGTTATCCACCAGTATTCGTAAAAAAAAAAATACTAATCTTGCTTCTTAACATATTGCTGAATGATTCAGCCAGAATTACAATTCTCTCTTTTCTAACTCCAACTCTTTATTGCCTTCAAATTGTGTACACTTGTCTGCAAGCGAGCAGCAGATTGTCTGCTCTGTAAAAAGACAGCCTCAAGTGGTATCACTTCCTACAAGTTCTTTATTTCTTATTAACTATATAAAAGTTCTTGGTCTTTTAACCATATGTGCAGCACTATAGGAGTAACTGATCAACAATTTTCTCAATGAGTGACATTCCTGCATTAGGGTGGAGAGATTGTTTCTTAAGTTTAAATATAGCAATGCCAGTATTTGTTACATTCTCTTTTCTGATTCTGTAAATTCACAGATAAGGGATGCAGTAAAAGCCAGAGCTGCCACTGGCATGAAGCCAATAAAACTTGTGAGATTTAACCATAAAAAAAATACTTGGATTGTTTCCAATCTCATTGGTGCTGGGAAAAGTACCACAGATTGCCCCTGTCCTCCCCCATGTCTGCCCAGACTCCTGATGAATGTTGCCAAAATAGCTAAAAATATTCAGGTCCAAAGTTATGAAAGGACTAGAAGAACACAAGAAATCACTGGGATCACAGATACACCCAGAACACAAGAAACCATTTATATTTTTTTTAAGAAAGAAAAAAAATCTGAAGGAATTTAAATGACAGTTATAAAAAATCAAAGCACCACTAGGATGGACAGAAAAGGAGAAACAGAGAGCAATGATTTAGACTATCTGGTCTGGCCAACTAACGCTCTGTGCACAACCTTAGAGGGGAAGGGACAGTAATGTCTCAAAGGCTCCTTTGCACTTCCCCCATCCTAATAATGTTCATACTTTTAACTTCTGCATAAATCAGAGCAACCTCAAGACTGCTCTAACTTACACTGTGAGAGCTTGGCTGAATCACAAAGTACCATGCCCACTCCTTGTGCCTGTTGGGGAGATTTTACTAGAACCTGGGACTGGATGACAAGGGATCTATCACTCGATAATTGCCCTATTTTCTTCATTCCATTTGAAGCATCTGTCACCATCACTGTTAGAAGACAGGATACTGGGCTAGATCGACCATTTTTCTGACCAAGCACAGCCATTTTTATATTCTTTGTCCTCACACAGTTTTGGGCCCAGTTTCTGAGAAAATAGGGGTAATTCCTGCTAGCACATCTGGAAAAGATAAATAAGGAGAAAAGATCGTGGTGAATGTTTTGCCAAGCTCTGTAAGAACATTGCACTTGTGAATGACCTGGGAAAGAGCTGAAGTAGAAATGTCAGCAGCCAGCAGTGGAAACACCATAAGCAGGTTGAAGAATGAGGTGCTTATGAATCCAATGGTTGTTTGGAATTCCTTTAAAAAACTAGATTGTTCTGGAGAAGGCCAAGGAAAATCTTCTATCCAAATAGCTGAAAGGTAGTCGTGGGGATTTGACCAAATCCAGAAATAGCTTATTGGCCTTATCATGTCTGAAAATCAGAGGTGTGTGAGATACAACAGTATCTAACTGACCATCCCAAAGAACTCAATTATTTTTCCTTTGTTTTGGTCAATAGGGAGACTTTTCTGAGCAGTGATGGCAAGGGCCGATGATGGGTGGGTCATGGGGAGAATATGTGTGGAGGAAGGGAAAAAAAGCAGCCATAGATTTGGAGGGGGGATTTAGGCTGAGAGTCTTCACCCCCATCAATGCTGGAGTGACTCCATAGGCCCTGACCACACCTCTGTTCCTCGGTGAGAAGCCAAGTGATATCAGAATTTAACTGGACTATGAACAGGTGTTGGTGACATTTTATGAGCCCTAATCATAATTTTTGCTGCCTTTTTAACAGAGAAATTCATCCCCTGCTTTAGTCTCTGGTTTCTAGGAGGAAGTCTGAAAATTTTGTCACTGCCAGACTATTTTTTGTAAATAAAATTGTCTCTAAAGATCATTTTCCCTTCTCCTGGTCCTTTGTCATCCCTTCCCTGCCCTATTCTTGGCATCCTTCTCACTGTGGTTTGATATTATTCCTAATTGTGTTATCTCTCCAATTTAGATTGCAAGCTCCTAGATGCAGGTACCTTGTCATTTTACTGTGTCTGCAAGATGACATGGCCACCTCTGGTGTGATATAAATAATATATTATAATAAAAACATCTTGATGCCATAATTGTCAGCCAGTATTCATGCAGCATCAGGGATAGAACTCATGACTTAAATTGAGACTTCTAGCTAAGATCTTTGGGGACATAGGACTATGGCTTCCTATGTGTTTTTTTCAGTACCTAACAAAATAGGGCTTATACTCTATCTGAGGCCTTTGAACGCTATTTCAGTACAATTAAATAATTATAACTAATGAGTTTCAAAGCAATTTCATTTCTTCACCTTTTTAAGGAACCAGTCTTTATACGCTTCAAACATTCCACCAAACCCAAGGCAGCACTAGTACTGGCAATACGTTGGTCTATTATATCCTTTCTCTCTTCTCTGTTAAGGCAGTGTTTTTCTTCTTGGAGAAAAACATTGCTGTAACTGAAACTATGCAAGGTTCACAGGAATTCAATCCATCAATTGAATGCTGGTTTAAAACCCCACTTACACTATACCAAGAGGATTGATGAGAATATGCCAAGTTTCTCTCTTTCTCTTCTGGTTTTATAATCAAACCTGAACCTTCCTGCATTACACATGCCACTGAAATTAGGTTAGAGCTTGTCTCTCTAATGTTTGTGGGTTAGTTTTTAATGTATATACTATAGATGTATATAAAACAGTATACATTTATTCTTCAAAAAAATCACAAATACACACAATGTAAATATATGTTCTTTCTCTTTTAAAGAGAAACACATATTGGCAACGTGTATTGTAATGTTCTAAAAGCAAGAAGAAACCAAATAATATAATCCTTCTGAATGTGGTAACAATTTTTAATACTCTACTATAGAATGGGGAATTCAGACTCTGTTTAATAATGTGTTGTAGAACGGACAATGAATGCAGTCACATCCACAAAAGATCTCTATTGGCTTCGTCCTGACCATCTGACCTTACTTTGCTACCACTGTACTTGACAGCTATACTAGCCCCACAAACGGGGAAGTATCTCAGCCTTTTCATATTTAAGATACTGTTAAAGCTTATGAATCAGATTTCCCATATGTGGACATGACAACTATGAGAAAAACCCTATAATTTAGGACATACAGTCTTCTCTTTATCCTTTTATGTGGAATTTCACTTTAATGTGATGCAAATGACAGTAAGAAATACATTCACAGAATGTTAAAGCCTTCCTATTAAAAATTCTGTATGCATTTTATATTCTAATTCATGTACAGTCAAAAACCCTGATAAAATCACAGTCCTGATTTGACTGCTGCACTTATCGTATTAATGAGGATACTTTATGCCTTTTGAAAATTGGGATATGGTCCATTATGTGATTGTAAATGATGTGATTGTATCACATCAATTTGTTATTCAATCCCACCCCTCCCTTCAGTCAACTTTGTATATAAGAAGAGCCATTGGTGAAGGCATGCTGAGGGTGGAAAAGCTAAACCTGAAATTAATCTTTTCTTCTTTTGTCTTATTTTTACTGGTTAAAAAGAGATTTTTTTTCCGGAATCCTGAAATTCCTTCTAATTCTAGAGGGAAATTCAAACGCACATACAGGAGCACCAGACAAGGGTTCCTAAAGGTATGTACTTGATTTACCATATAGCCGCAACAAGCTAGATCAGCTCTATTAACTTTCTGGCTGGTCGTGTATTGACTTAACCTAGGAAATCCTTCCAACCCCCCAAACCTGTAATATATTAAGGACTGAAAACTACTGTTGGTGGTGTTTGCAAAAAGGGGTTCTTTGATAGTGATGTATTTACAATTTTTAATATTTTCATTTTCTTAACTACTGACTATTGTTTATTCTGCCCTTTAGGAACTGCCAGTGGGTGTAATGCAGTGGAACAGCTGCAGATGTTCTTGTAGCTTTTTCTCAGCTACTCTAGTTTCTAGTTTTGAGTGAGTAGTGATATGCCTAACTTGGTGAAGGTCAGAAATCTGTTTTCCCCACCCGAGGCTACTATGTGGCTCGCCACTAGTAAGAGAAACTCCCTGCCTGACATAATCAAGTTTTATAAACTTCCTGCAGTTTGAATCCCAAGGCTGGCAAACTTTTGTGGCAATAGGGTTCCTGGCTCAAAGACGCACTGAATGCAGCACCATAACTAGTAAATTAAGTCTGCATTTTAGTGTTCTTTTTCCCCCGGCTTCTAACCATTATGCATTTAATTCTCTCTGTAATGGGGTCTCCATCATTACCGTGTGAAGCTAGTACCAATCTTACTGAGTGTTAGCGGGTGTTCTTGGGAATGCAACCACCTTCAGTCTGTTTCCCAATGGCTGCCTGCAGTTCTTTGTATGGTAAATGTTATCTTCAATTTTACTTCCCAGAGCATTTTCATATTTAATCTCTTCATAAAAAATTGTTGCTGCTGTCTTAAACTTCACTGAGGTGACATTGCTATATGCAGCAAATATGCTCCAGTGTAGAGTTTATTAGAGCTTTGAAACACAAATAGTCAAGTTCTTAACACACACAGTGCAATCTCATATTTCCAATTTTTGGTCCTGTTCACCTAGGAACCTGACCTGGAGGCTTTATTAAGATTTATGTTTTCCTTGAGTTTGGTTGTCATGGATGAAACTGCTGATTTTTTTTATGGTTCTGTCAATTTCATGCTATAATATGAACTAATGCATCAGAACATATATGCACACATACGCACACAGGAAATTAGCACAATGAAACATAAACATTTTTTTTTATTTTAAAATGACCTTTTGTGGTAAAGAGAAGGAGTTTCACAAGAATATATTTAAAGGTCACAGGAACCTTTAATAGTGGTAGATAAATTTTGCCCTATTTAAATTCAAGCCCAATAAGAACTTTATACAATCTTTTGGACAAAGCTTGAAACATTCTAATCTCTGCAAATCCACTCTGTACCGTTCACTGCTCTTCTTATTAATCAGTTCTACAGAGCTGTACTCTTCTCAGTTCTGTTACACACACTGCATTTTTATTCTTCAGCTTCAACTTTGTCTTTTCTATATTTTTGCTTCGTCCTACATTCAATTACCCACAGCCTAGTTTGCAGAATAGGATACTATTGGCGGCTGCATTTAAGCAACAGCACATTATGTCATCTTGCTTCATATATTTCATTCCAATCTTTTTTAGGATAAAGCTCATTTGAGACATCTTTCCTCTGCCTTTGGGGAGAAATTATTTGCTTTCTTTCATTTGGTCTGAAATTTGCCTTCTCAATGCCTTTGTTTAAAAAGAAAACTTATTTACATCTTCTTGGATCCCATTAGTTAGTTAAATTGCCTAATTGTTGCAGCTTTAGGAATACTGAATCATTTTCTCTCTCGAATCATTGTGGCACTATTTTATGGCTTCCATGATAGCATTTAGTGGTCCAAATTCAGAACTTACTTTCTTTAGGTTTTTGTATTCATTCTCGTGTATACTGTCATATCTGAGAAGACAATATCCCTCCCATATATATGAAACTGGGATAAGCACTCTTTGAAAAAAGAAGATATTAGACCAGTAAAAGATTCCTTCTGAAAATCTTCGGTGTCAGAATGAGTGCCACCTAAAGAAATTCACTGTCAGTCCTCAGGGATGCTATTTGATATTCAGTTTAGCATTGCTGGTTTCTTTTAATTAATTTCTCTATCCAGTTTTTGATGGATCTCTTTCTCTTTTTTCCTGAACAGTCCTTCGTAAATAAGGGCAAGTAACCTCATTATGACATATAGCAAGAAGTCTTGCAGCCTGCTGAATTTTTCTAACATTTACTGTGTATCAGCAGAAACTGAAATAGTTTTCTTTCTATGAAAGAGAAGCATACAACATATATTGGTAACTTTCTGCACCTTTTCTTGCAACATTGATAAGCCTTGATTGATTTTGCCCAATGGCCAAATGTCTCCTTAACCTAGTTAAGCACAAATTCTATTGAAGACAAAATTTCCTTTTGAGGACTGAGACAGAATTCTGGTTTTAGCATTGATGTAAACTTACTTTTCTTCCTCCTCTGATGACCCAACATTTTTGGGTACTGATCACTGCCTTTCAATATTGTATCAAAAAAATTAACCAGTTTTAACTGGTCCTCTCTTTAAGAATCTGAAACCGATTCCATATGCTAGGTATGCAGAGGTTTCATATATTAAAACTATCATTTATACATATTTTAATATCTAGGACTCCAGTTAAATAGAGATTAAAACAAGCATTGTCCAAGATTTAATGCAGGTAGTTTAAAAATAAATAGGCAGTTGAGGGAGTGAAATTTTCAGAATTACCCCCCTCCCCCATGTTAGAAAACTTTATGCTTTGTCAGAAATGATCTTCATCACTGACATTATACCTAAGAAAACTTAGCTGATGATAATTTAAAATATAAAATATAGTCAAGCCCAAAACCTCATGCTATCCTTCCAAATAATTGTCTTTAATTAATATTATTATTGATCACATCATAGAAGATCCAGCCTGAGTGATATAAGGATTTGATGATTTCAAGGCAATGCTTTACAACTTAATTATGTTTCCCTAGGAGACTTAATATAATTCAGTTTATTTTTCCCTTGTGTTTCATCAATCATTATATAAATAGAAAAGATGTCTGAGCCTCATTTCTATGTGAATTTCTATAGATTCAAGAATTTTCAACTGTATGCAGATTATTGGGAGAAAAAGAGCACATCTTCTATGAAGACACCAGTCTCCACCTTCTACGAAGACACCAGTCTATGAAGACACCAGTCTCCTAAGCCTCGCCAATGATGATGACAGCATTGTCTTCTGTTGTTGCTCAGTCAGCAAGTTTGCTGAATACAAACTGTTGAGCTCCACAGCTTTTGTAAACCAAGTTCTGCTGTGTCTAATGGGTAGAAATCAGGCCTACTTATTGTTTTTCCTTCATTCTTTCTGAAAAGACTTTTATTGTACATGGAAGACGCATGGTTTTGTGTGTGCGTTTTCTCTAGCAAAAAAAGTTTTGACCTTTGATTTTTGACCTGTTTTCTGTATGATGCTCTGTTACTGCAAATCCGTATCGAAGTGTGAGACAGGGATGGTGTCAAATCCTGCAATTTCTGAACACCCAGCAGGCTCCGCATCTCCATCATGATGTTCATCACCTTTTATATGAGCCTCCAAAGCACCCACTGAAATGAAATGGAGTTTAATTTTAGGGTTTGTAAAACTTTATTTGATACTCCCCTTCTCATCCTAGTTAAGAAAGGTGTGAAACAAGGAGGCACAGTTTCACCGAAACTCATCACAGCCTGTCTCAAAATGATAATGAGGTGAATGAATTGGAAGAGTGGAATCAACATCAAAGGAGAGCAGTTAAACCATCTCATATTCACGGATAATACTGTGTTGATCTCTGAAAATACTATCAAACTTCAGAAAATGCTGCCAGAACGCAACACAAAAAGCAGCCAAGTCAGACTGAAAATTAACCGCTCCAAAATGAAATGTATGCAGGCTGATACCTTGCCAAAAGCCAAAATAACAATCAAGGGAGAACAAATAGAAGATGTTGAGTAATATGTGTATTTGGGCCAAGAAATTAACACGCATCACGATCAGGACGATGAACTCTCACAAAGAAAGAAAGCAGATTGGTGCGCATTCAGTTCTATCAAGGCTGTCCTCCAAGGAAAAATCAACAAGGCAATGTGCGCCAGCCTCTTCAACTCAACAGTAATGCCAGCAATGTTGTTCAGCAGCGAAACATGGGTGCTGACAAAGACAGAGGAGCCATAACTGTCTGTCACAGAGAGGGCGACGGAAAGAAGAAATCTGGGAATTTCAATCCACGACCGAGTCCCCAATGAAATGATCAGACAGCAGGATGGAGTGCAGGACATCATTGTTGACAGCTGGCATAGTATAATGCCATGGGCTGGGCATATAGCGAGGGTCAGTAACAATCAATGGACTGCAGCTGTTGCCAAGTGATGCCCACAGGAACTGAAACAACCACTCGGCCGACCTCCAAAGAGATGGAAAGATTTTATTGTGAAAAGACATGGCTGCACATGGAGATGGAAGGTCAGGATATGAGAAGATGGAAGAGGGGTTGTGATCGGGGCAATCTATACGAGGGCTGAAAGACAATCAGTCAAGTTGAAGGTGAAATCTGCAAGATGCTTTACATATTGTCAGACATCTTTTGTGAAAGGTCTTTTCTATGTTAATGAAGCACTTGTACCTCATCGGCTATAGTCTCAATAATACCGATTCTCAAAGCAGAAAAATAGATGCTGTTTGGCTATGAACTAAATGCAAATGGTGATCACAGAATATCAATGTGTGTACATTCTTGGCTGTTGAAGAGATGTCTGTCTACGTTGGAGCTGTTTGGCAGGCTGGGAAATTGTCATTGAACCCAGCAGAGAGTGCTCCAGAGTTTGCAACCAACACGCTGTCACATGGCAGTGTAGAAATGTCATTACCTCCCCTCACAGTCTAACTCTCCTCACCTACTGTACAATATGGTTAGCATGGTAGGAGGAATCAGAGATGTTCTATTGCTAGGGGGTTAGATGAAGGAGCTTTTTAAAAAATATCAAATAAGTCCTGATCTGAGGCAGTGACTTTTAAAATGAAAGGTCTACCTGTTACCGTTAATGGGCAGGCTTTCATAATTCTTTGCTATCACAGTACTAACTTCCTCTTTTCGAAGCCTTTCTGAACCTCTCATTGTCCAGCATTTGTATCCCTCACTTTAATGAGCGCTAAATAAGAATTATATAAGTATTTCAATAATTCTCACTGGACAGTTAATTAAGCAGCACTGAGTCTAAGGAGCAGTCAGCTATTACCTCCTTTTACAGACAAGTGCATCCACAGACACAAAAGGGAAGAGGTCAATTTTTTTAAAAAATGATGTGTGGATTAGTAATTTTTCTCTGTAATAAATGACCTAGCTAACAAGCTGAAACAGTGAAATAAAATTTCACCATTTTTTTGTCCCCTCATTTTTCCAATCCACTCTCTTGTGTTCCCTGAAGCTTCTTTTACACAGGAAATGAATTCCCTTTAAATTTTTAGGGCCTGAAAATGTTGAACTAAAGCTCTCCAAATTTGCTTCTCTCGGTAAATTGCACGGGGCATGGCCCTGCCCAATCCTTCATTACACATTCTTCTTTTTTTAACAGCTTCTGGTTTTTCTCATCTTTGATAGATCCTACCACAAACTTCAACTAGAGTGAGTGCAGAGGACCATAACACCAGTCTTACACACAGGGTATTTTATTAAGTCCAGCAGTTAAAAATGTACAAAGTTCCTCGTAATAATCCATTCATTCTGTTCTCGCCTGATTCTCGGAGTAAGCCTGCACAATTATTCAAATCCCAGCTTTTAGCTGCAGCGTACACCTCGCCATGGGGCTGTGCCTCTGTAATCTTGCTTTGGTCTTGCATGTCAAATGGAATTAACTCCCATAAGAAATGTATGCGAAGACAACCCAAAGTGTCTAATCCTGCTGCTGTCTTCAATTTCTGAAACTCAGACCTGTCATCTTTTTTTCTATAGCTTTGTTGAAGTTCTCACTTATGCTTCAGTCCATCCAAAGATGAAGTTTAGGGAAATTTGCATTTTTATATATTTTTTCAGTTGTTCACTCCTGTGGCCTTTTCATGTGTTCCTTTATAGGAGTGTCGTGTCCCCCCTTTCTTCCCCTCCCCCCCCCCCCCAACTCCAGTCCTATTTTACACTTGCAGAATTCCTGGTAGAGGTGGAGTCTGTTGTTTTTGTAGCTGGCAATACACAAGTTTAAACCCAAGGAGCATTACTTGATGATTCAGAGGCCAAGCCAAGACAGAAGCGAGGACTTGTGCGAGTGAGGAAATAATGATATCATTATTACCATACCTTAACAACTCAACCCAGCTAATCACAAAAACTAATTCTGCCTCCATTAAATCTCAAACTGCATTGCCTCCTTCAGGAATGAAATGCTCGCTGAAATTAGTTTTGGTTAGTCTAACTACACTGTGTGTTGTATTAAGAATAGATTAGCTAAAGAAGCAACCTTTCTGATGCTTCTGGCTTCTGCTCTTCTGTGGGGGGCATACTTTCAGATATCAGCAAAACATGCCAGTATAGTAAATAAGGATTTTTTAAAAAAGAGAGAAAAGCATTATTATACAGAACTTAATTTCCCACTTATTCAATCGAATATCAGCAAGATTTGATTAAACTTGGTCAATTTTATATGAACTAGCCAAGATGCATTTACATAGAGGGGTCCAGTTTCAACATAAATTCAGTAAATAGCAATTACAAAATTATAGTCAAATAAAAAGCTGTTTCTTCTAGCTGTCTTGGATAAGTGAGGTTGGAAGGGTAAAATTGTAACTTATTGTAGTGGATATTTAATAAGTGGTAAGCCACAGCACTCTCCACTTGAAAGTTAATTAAGGCCATCAAATGACCGTACTTGTACAGGAAATATGTTAATGGCTTAACCATGATAACAGTCACAACAAAGTCCAGCAAAATAATAATGGCTTTATGCATCATTTTCACTAATCATTACAGAAAGACTTATCTTTTAAAAAGGAGTGACCGTCTCTTGTTTGTTTTCACATTTGTAGGAAGTAAGTGTATTAGCAGTTAATCCTGAGACTTCTTCATTTTGATATGTATTCACTTTTAATGAAATATAAATATGGACTATATTGTGCATGTCAATGGGGTGTTTTCTTCTTGTCTTTTTTTGTTGTTGTCTATATTTGGGTTTTGAAGAAAATATTCTTTAACTTGTAGAACTTCACCTAGTCTTTCGTAATTGTTGTGTGATTTTTGTTGTTGAATAATCATCCTCAACAGTAGATAGGATATAAAATCAACTATCATACTCAATACATAGTATGCTTAATGGGTCAGATTCTGCAGTCCTTCCCCTTCAGGCAGGGCCGGCGACAGGAATTTTGGGGCCCCGTACGGCAGACCGTACGGACCCCCCCCCCGGTCTCCCGCCGCCCGTGCCCCCCTCCCCGGCCGGTCTCCCGCCATGCTCCCCCCCCCCCCGCCGGTCTCCTGCCTCCCGCGGCCCCCCCAGGCCAATCTCCCGCGCCCCCCCCCGCCAATCTCCCGCCGCCCCCCCCCGCCGCTCTCCTGCCTCCCGCGGGCCCCCCCACGGCCGATCTCCCGCCGCCCGAGGCCCCCCCCCCCCGCCGGTCTCCTGCCTCCCGCGGCCCCCCCGGCCTCCCACGGCCCCCCCGCCCGATCTCCCGCCGCCCGAGGCCCCCCCCCGCCGGTCTCCTACCTGCCGCGGGCCCCAACCCTCTCATGTGCTGCAGCCGTGTGGCCCGGCCAGAAGCAAAGGGGGGCGGGGGAGGCTGCTGGGTGCCGGGGGAGGGGGCTGGTGAGCGCTTCAGCGGCTGCCCGAGCCGCGCCTCGCTCACAGCCCCGGCGACAATGGGTACAGCTGAGTACCCGCCCCGGACTTCAGGGAGCCCCCTGAAGTCCGGGGCCCGGTACAGCTGTACCCGTTGTACCCCCCTGTCGCCGGCCCTGCCTTCAGGTTACTGGGACTCTTTATTGTTTAAGGGTACTTAGGAACTTCTAGGAAGCATGAGTCCTGAACTTAGCCCATTCTGAGTATATACTATATTTTACAATCCCTCTCTTTGACTGTATCAGAGATATAACCATGTTAGTTTGTGTTCACTAAATTCATATCACTAAAATTCATTTGTAAATTTAACACCATTAATTTGGGCTCGAATAGGGACTGGGAGTGGTTAGCTCACTACGAAAGCAATTTTCCCTCTCTTGGTATTGCCACCTCCTCATCAACTGTTGGGAGTGAACCACTCCACTCTGACTGAATTGGCCCTGTCAACACTGGTTCTGCACTTGTAAGATAATTCCCTTCTCTTCGTGTGTCAGTATAATAATGCCTGCATTTGTAATTTTCACTCCATGCATCTGAAGAAGTGGGATTTTTACCCTCAAAAGTTTATGCCCAAATAAATGTGCCACTGGACTCCTCATTGTTTCTTTGATTGTTAACTCTCATTAATAATACCCTGCACTTATGTAGCACTTTTCATTCAATGATCTTAATGCACTTCTATAGAAAATGCCTCAACACATTTCTGTGAGGTAAACTCTACTATCTTGTGCGTGTTTGAGTGATGAAAGTGTCTCAAATAGTCATTGGACCTATGCTAATTTACGCCTGCAGAGGTTCTGCCTCAGAGTGTCTGTTATTCTGAAAAATAAAGGGTGAAATTATATAGATCGTAGTGCTGTAGCAATAAGATTCATTCAGATAAAGCAAGTTATTTAATTATTTTGCCACTCTGTCTCTCTCCCCTACTCTAATATGTGTGTTGTTTACTCATACCACAATAGTCAAGAGTCTGTCAACATTTCCAACATAATCTGCAATTTTAAGGCATTTATACAAGTAGAAATTTACTAATACCAATAATTCATGGCTTAAAAAGTTAGTATACATTCCACTTAATGCATTCACATAGCTTTCACTATTAATAGCAATGTTATATTCATACTTCAACGGAACAATACATTCCATAGTTTTTCCAGGTCAGAACTGGAATGCCCAAAAATGTTTACACACTTATTACTGGCCTTCTTTGAAAGAAGAATAAACATTTATCAATAGAGCTGTAAGAATATTTTCGGACAGAATTTTTTTTTTTTTGTTAAAAATGGCTTTTATCAAAACCAAAACTTTCTACGGAAATGTGATGAATTTGATGACATTTCGCTTATGACACAAGACATTTTGATTATGTCAAAATGTTCGATTTCAACATTACTGTGCTGGAACATTTCTTTTTTTTTTCAAATTTTCATTTCAAAATTGTTTTTATATTACTAAAATAATTAAAAAGTCAAAATTAAAATGAAATATTTTGTTTAAACAAAATATTTTAATTCAGAACAATTCATTTTTAAATTTCATGTTATGCGAAATTTCAAAGTAAGACAAAATTTGGCACTGGGGAATTTCCTAAGAAATTAAAATTCCAGTTTCCACGCTGCTTTGTCTGTCATTATTATGTATGTTTATTTCTATAGCTCAAGACCACCTTTGTTTTGCTGGCTGTAATAAATGAAAATAGGCATTGCCCTTTTGGGGTTTATTTTATCAAAAGTGTCCAACTTCTTTCTTAATACATTTGTTAAAGTGCTGGAGATAGTCGCAATGTGTCTACCAGTAGCCTGTGTATACAGTGCTTTAATCTGCATCAGGGAAGTGTAAATTTTAGTCCGCACCAGCATGTCATGTAACTTGCCTGTTTCTCGTAACAAGTTTCCTAATGCATGTTGCATGTAATCCCATTTCAAACAATATATGCTGGCATGGACTAAAATGTACACTTCTCTGGGGCTGACAAGACCTGAGAAGAGGCTGCTGGGCAGACCAAATGGATAGAAACATATCACAGAAACATAGAATCTCAGGGATGGAAGGGTCCTCAGGAGGTCATCTAGTCAAACCCCCTGCTCAAAGAGGACCAAACCCCAATTAAATCAACTGGATGTTTCTTGTATCTGGTTGTTCTTTTAAGGATTGCCTTAAAGTGCTGAACACCTACACATACCACTAATTTACAGGATCAAAAACTTGCTGAAACTTTCGAGCGTTTTATCTCAGGCTTGCTCTGTGATAAAACAAAATATATGTAATAATGCTATTCACAGCCCGGTCCTTTCAGGCAACAACTATGAACTTGAAACACCAAAATCAACATGGGTGGGAATGTCCTGTTTTTTGGCTTGCAACTTTTAACTATCCCACACTAACAATTCTCCAAGTGTGACAAAATAAAGTATAACAAAACAAGGAGAAAAAAGTCAACAGAGAATCCCTTACTTAGAACCTAACTTTGGCAGCATGGGAATTAGATACGTCTTCTGTACTAGTGCTTCAAGCTATTCTCAAGCTGTCATCTCCCAATATATACTTGTAGTTTTTTGTCCATTTGTAATAGGTTCTTAGACATTCCTCATTATTGTAATAACTAAGTTGTCTCAAAAATATTTAATGTATTTAGCTCCACAGCATCCCTGTAAGATAGTGTGCTATTATATCCATTTTACAACTAGGGAACAAGGCACAGAAAGGTTAAGTGATTTGCCTCAGGTCAGATAAGGGGCCTCTGGAAACACCAGGGCTTGGACAGTGGTCTCCTGAGTTGAAGGCTACCTCCCTAACCAGTAGATCATTCTTTGACACCTCATCTCCTTTTCTACAGATCTTGTCTGGCCTCCCATTCATTTCCCCTTCATTGGTGGTGTCAGCATTTCCCTCCTGGTGGATGGCTCACTATTGTGCTATCTATGGACACCTTGCCACATTGCTAACACACGTGTGCAGTAACATTGTAAAGCTATATTCTCAGGGGTCCTTGGGCTATAGTAAAGGAACTTAAAGATAAGATACTAAGTAGGCTATTCAATGTTCATGGACCTCATAAGAAATGAGGCCTTGTGAAGAGTTAACAGAAGATGAAAGCTATATGTCATGCTGCAGCACATGGAAATGTGATCAACTTGGCAAAAGGTAATACATATAAATGAATGGCTGAGTTGAGGGAAAGCAGGAAAACGCTGGCTAACGTGAAGTGATCTTAAGGGAATAACTAATTGTAAAAGATGAATTAAATGTGAGAAGAGTCTAAGTTAGGGGAGCTTGGATATGTATTGAGAATGTGAGAGCAATAGCAGAACAGTAGGGAAAGCTAGGGAGTGGCTCAGACTGTTGAAGACACGCCAAGAAAAGAAAAATAATGGGTAGAATTAGGAGTATATCCAGCAGGTCAACTCTGTACAGTAAGTAAAATGGAGGCCCAGCTTCTGTATTCTCATAAATTAATACAGAATCTCTCCAGCTCAGTCGAGGGCAATGAGTGGGATCAGGTGTGATCAGAAGCTTAGGCTCTGAGCCACACTTTTTGTCATAAAGCAGTTTGAGTGTGACAGGGTTGATTGAATAAAAGTCCAATGTATAGGATGCATGGCCATAGTGGAGCATGATGTTATAGGACAAACCCATTGCAGAACAATGAACCTAGAAAACTGACCAGAATCCAAGAGGGAAGTTGCTGGACTTACATTGGATACAGCTTTTTGACTGCAGACCTCTTTTGCACGTAACCATGGAACGGATTTTAAACTTAGTGATTATTATTCAGTTATGTGATGCTGTAATTGAAAGAAGATATTTCCTCTATGGCTATCAATGTATGAGAAGAAAATACCATCTGAAGTAAGAGGATATGCTCATGGAGTGTTGCTGGAACCATCACAAGAAGCTCATACAGCTATGCCAAGGTGGTGATGGAGGCTAAGAAATGTTTCTTCTCCTTTTCCGTAACCTTTGTAAAGTTGTGGCCAACAGAACCATTACAGATAGTGAACAATTTCCAACCAACACAGGTTGTCTTTGCCTAATATTTACTGTGAGGCACTTATGTCCTACTTCACAAAGAGAAGAACATTGCCTGTTCTGTTAAATAGGAGTCAGATAATAGAGTACCACCCTTGGCCAAGCTTGGGCCATTCTCAGAACGGACTTCCCCAAAACCTTTATTTCTATGATGAGTCAGTGTAGCTCTGCCTCTCATGGCTGATGAACGATAGTCGAGAGTGTCTTGTTTAACTACTAACAGAAATGGTTAATCTCTCTCTGAAGAGTAAAAAGAATGAGGAGTACTTGTGGCACCTTAGAGACTAAACAATTTATTTGGACACAAGCTTTTGTGGTCTAGAACCCACTTCATTAGATGCATAGAGTGGAACATAGAGTAGGATCTATCTATCTATCTATCTATCTATCTATCTATCTATCTATACAGAGAACATGAAAATGTGGAGGTTGCCATGCCAACTTTAAGTGGCTTAATCACTTAAGGTGAGCCATTATCAGCAAGAATAAAAAAAAATTGTAGTGATAATCAGGATGGCCTATTTCAAACAGTTGACAAGAAGGTGTGAGTAGCAATAGGGGAATACTTAACATGGGGGAATAGATTGCAAACATGGGGGAATAGATTGTAGTTTGTGTAATCATCCAGCCACTCCCAGTCTTTATTCAAGCCTAATTTAATGGTATCCAGTTTGCAAATTAATTCCAGTTCAGCAGTTTCTCATTGGAGTCTGTTTTTTAAGTTTTCTTCTCTGAAGAGTGTAGGCAATAGGTAACCTTTAAACACATTCCTCATGTGGTGTTCCAGCCCTTGTTCAAGAAGGTATCATTGGATGACAATAATGTAAGCAATGAATACTTATCTCAAATCTCCTTGACTTTGGAGAGGGTGTTCAGAAGCTGGTTTCATGCTAAATCCAGCAGCTCCCAATTTTCTTGAATATTTTAGATCCCTTTTAGTCACAGTTCACACCTGGTGTATGATCCACACCAAATGACAGAAATCTTATTTCATTTAATATTCACTAATAATGTTAGAGCAACCAATGTCCTTTGACACCACATGGACCCTGAGGTTCTACTAGCACGTCTGTAGAACCTGGAGTAGACAGAATCATATAAAGGTGACTGCATGATTCCCCCACCCCCCACCAAGAGATCCCAAAGGGTGGTGCTTCTCCTCTCCAATGCTCCGAAACTGTCAGTCCTGTCACCACTCTTATTGAAAGCAGCTAGAGGAGACCACAAGCTATGGGCTATAATTTCACCAGTATGCTCATACCACATAGCACTCTACAGTCCCTCCAATGCCCTAGTGTCCGGGCAAAACAGAAGCACAGATGAATAGCAGTTGGTTTATGATTAATTAATGGGAGAATAACACTGGTGCTGATTCATTGAGAGAAATGTTTTGAGAACTGGCAGGATCCATGACCATCTCCTCAGCTAAGGGCATCTGTCCACTGGTTATCCAAGTGACGTATTGCTGCACTTGCTTCTACTCCTGGGCAGCAACAGTGATAACAAACTCCCTCTTTCGAAGCTATGTCTAGCAAGATGTTGATGCCCTTTCTGTCAGATGAATGCCTTACTTTGCCTTTCTCTCCTACAGGCTAGATTACTCTAGAGCTATACATCTGGAGCAGCCCATGAAGAACACACAGAAGCTATGGCCTTTATAGGATGTTCCACTAAATAGACACTCATTAGAAGGAATATATTAGTGCCCTATTGTTATATTCCTCCTAAGTAGCTGTTGCTGTTATGGGGAGTGTCGACAATTCACAGTAGAGGAAGTGTTCCCAGGGGAAATATGCTCATAATGGTGGTTGCTCATACCAGGTGTTGTTGCAAACAAGCATCTACTGTAGCAAGCTAATGTAGGAAAACAAAAATTCACAAAAAAAATCCAATATTTCCAAATATCCAAAATACCCTCTAAAAACACAAGTCCTTAGTTAAACCAGTTAAGGTCGGGAAAATCTGATCTGAGACTCAAATAGTGTCTCCTACTTTCCCTTCCCTGGATATTTTGAGAGTGGGATCCAGGGATGATTTTATGTAGCATTTATTCTCTATTGGACACAGAAGGGTGAGTTAAGCTGAAGTTTCAGTTTTTGTCCCCTTCTGTGTGTGTGTGTGTGTGTATGTATGTGTGTGTGTTTTTATGTTTTAGTTGTTCCTTCAGTGCTTTTTGCACACTGATGTCATTTAATCTATACTCTCTGTATACATTCAGGCAAATCACTTTGTGCTTCAGTTCCTCATAGGGAAAATATTCCTTTTCTCCCATCTTTGTCTCTCTTGTCCTGCTTTGACTGCAAACTCATTGATGAAGGGATTGACTGTAAACTCTCTTATTACATGCTGATGCAATGTTTAGCACAATGAAGCTCCACTTTTCATTGGAACCTCTGGAAGCATAGTACAAATAATAATTAATAATAATAATACATGCAGCAATACATAAATATCTGTGCTGGAAATTTGTTTTTATTTTATTGTAAGAGCACATTCAAGTAATCAGTGTCAACAGAAATCCAAAATATAGTGGAACATTTTAAGAAGAAAAAAAACATAACCTTTCAAACCAATCACCTTGGTTTTGATCCTGTCCCCGTAGCAGGTTTGGACATTCTCTGTTCTTTCTCATGAGATATCTAAAGGACACCTGAATAGCCTGTTAATGGTAATTCAATACATGACACTCTTCTCTTTGAGTCAGTATTTCATAGGTGCCCCTGAATGGTGCTAGGGGGCACTGTTCTTCTACAGATGCCTCTTTCCAGTGAAAATATTAAAATAAGGTTTTGATTAGAGCTGGGGGAAAAATTTGGACAATTTTTTTTCAGATTTAGATTGATTGAAACATTTCACAAATTCTTGTCATATTTGATCAGGTGTTTTTGGTCATAAAACAAACAAAAAATTCAGCTACATCAAAATATTTCACATCTACAATTTTAAACAAAATATTTTGATTTTATGATTCACAATGAATTTCAGTTTGAATTTTACTTCAATTTTATTTTTAGTAAAATGTTAAACAAAAAAAATTGTTTCTGGTCAAATGAAACTTTTAGTTCAACCCCAAACTTTTTTTGTTTGTTTGTTTTTTACTTTTTGGTTTGCTGAAAAATTAACAAAAAAGGTGTCATTTTTTTTCAAATGTTTCAAACAATTTCCCCCTATTTTTTTCAGTTTGACCAGCAAACTGAACAATTATTTATCTGCATAGTTCTGTTCCAAATTAGTTATATCTAGTCAATCTAGGTTTTTATAGCATAGGAAGAATGTCTGAATTCTGCCCTCCCAAACTCCCTTTGCAATTTCAAGTGGATGCAATATGCAGCACTTCCAGTCCTAAATTGTTGTATAGTGGTGCTCAGTATTGGCTAACAGTGGTTGCAATTTATCTCAGCAGTGGCTCCATTGCAGTGATGGAATGGGACGATCCCCATGTAGGATTTGTATTTAGGTTAAGGCTATAAAGTGCTTTGGGATCCTTTTGGAGGTACAGTGCCATATAAATGTATGATATTATTATTATACCAGGATTGCCTGATTAACCCCACTGCCTCCAGATCAGTCCATTGCTTTAATGGCTCCATTTTTTTCTTTTAGGCTGAATAATACAAAACTAGTACAACATGTTACAGCTCAGATAAAAAAAATCAAGATGCCCCGTAGCATTGTATTAAAATATTCATTTATCTTATTTAAATCATTCAAACAAATGACTGGTAGATTTATATTTATTTTGGTACCCTTTTTAGTGAAGAACAGGGATAACTGGAAGACTGCGGGACAGTTTGAATAACTCACCATCAGAATTACAAAAGCTTTTCCACAGTGCTAATTTAGGCTCTTGCAATTTACTCTACTTTTAAACACATTCCATTTCATAAATAAGTGGAAACACCTCTCTTTCTTTCTTCTTTTTGGCTGACTTCACCTTTTTTCTCCCCTTCCAGAGGGGCCTATAAAGAACAGAGCTACAGAAAGGGAAGGTGTGACGAAGCTTAGACAATGATGTTATTTTATAAAGTTTGACTGCAACAGCTCCCTCAAAACAGACATTCTGCAACTTTAGTGCCTGCTGTCTTGGCCCTTTCCTTCGTTCCTCTTTGATTGGCAGTGCCTTACATCAGCTTTTCACCTGTATTCTTCTGCTTTCCCAACATAGCAATGGCAAGCAGTGGCACCAATTCAGATATTTTGGGGGTCAAGGGGACAAATTCTGATCCCCTCTGACTGCCCAGCCCCCCAGCAGCAACCCCATTCGTCTCCACTCAGCCTTCTCCCACTCCCACAGGAACCAGGGGTCTTCCTCAGCTGAGGAGTCTCCCCTCTTGCTTACCCCACAGTGCATGAGCTGGGGCTGCCTGGAGTTAGGTTTACAGTGGACTCTCCTGTGCTCCGTAATACACTGTCTGGACAGATGGGTAGCTGGGCCAGATTTGTGTGGTGTTGCGACCCTGTGCTCCAGGTCACAAGATTGCTCCATGAGATTTTCATCAAGCCATCCTTCTGTATGGATAGATGGGTGGTCAGGTCAATTTAAGTAGCATTGCAAACACACAGCTGGAGTGATGCTCTGGACTTCTTTGTCAGCATATTGACTTAGTACGAGACCACTGCTTAAAAGCAGTCAGGCCATGGGCTCATGGCTTCGCATCCTATGGAACTCTAGGAGTGCAAAAACTGTTTTATTTGGCAGAGGTGCGGGGCAAGGCTACCACTGATGGTAGGACGTCTTCCTGAACTGGAGAATAGGCTTTATTCTGCTCATAACCAATTTCTTTGTCACTTTGTCACATGTTTCTACCATAGCTTAGGGAAGCATCCTGGACTAATAGAGCACCAGATGGAGAGCCAGAAGACCTGGGTTCTCTTTCTGACTCTACCACTCCTGTGTGAATTTGGACAAGTCACTTCACATCTCTGTGCCCGTTTCCCTTTGTCTGTAATGTTGATTTATTTTGGAAGTCTCCTCAGCCCCTCCCATGGGTTTTTCCCATCCAAGGGCGTAGTCTAGAGAGTATTATTTTTTATGCAAAAATTTAATACATTGTGCCTAAAAGTATTTTAGACTCTTTCAGGACATGCAAGAAGACAGTTCTTTGCTCCAATCCATTTAAATTCAAAGCCCCCGATATCGGATGCACACGAGCATATCCCTGCACCTGTGCTGAGGTGCACTGGCTTCAGTGGGGCTCCATGACGGCACAGGGGTTTGCCTACATACATAATACAGGAGGATCAGAGGCTAACCAGATCAGAAGAGGGGAGGGGATGGGGAGAAGTGGAGAAAAAGGCTAAAAGTCAAATGTCTGGTGTGGGATTTTTTTATACCAAAGACTTTGTTGATGTGCAGTGTTTGTTCCTTAACTCTTTTTAAACTCTTGTTAACATTTGTTAAGGTCGTTTAGCACCTTTTATTGTTTAGGTTTTCTATGTGGGGGAGAAGGGATTAAATTATGCCCTAAATTAACATTACTCTATAAACCCTATAGCGTGTCTCATTTCTTGTTGAGTCTTTAATGTTACACAGTTTATACAGAGGAAAGGATAATCTTAAAAGGACAGGAAGTTTACAGACCTAGCACTGTGCCTTAAACAGGTTTAAGTGTGTGCCCTGTGCCTTAAACCTGTCCTGGCACAGTGTGTGTGTGTGTATAGTGTGTATAGTGTGTGTATAGTGTGTGCCAGGACTACACACACAGGTTTAAGGCACAGACCTAGCAATCAGAAGATTTGAGTGCTAATCCCAACTCTACTGAGGCTTTCTGGGTGGTGATGGGTCAGTTTTTAAACTGAAGATAATACTTAGTATCATGGGGGGGTAGATGTAAGGCTGAACTCAATAAAGTTTGTCAAGTGCTTTGAGATCCTTTATTATAGTAGTGTACAATACTATTATTGTTCTAAGTCACCTCATTCCATTTCCACCTGCCCTTCATAGTTATTTTCATCAGTGCCATATCATGACATCAGTGGTTCGTCTAAGAAGACAACACTTCTCAAATCATATAGTCCAAGAAAACATTATAGGCCATTATGATCCTTGATGCAAATGCACTGAAGTCTGTGAAATTATACTAGGAATGAACTTGGCCCTACATTGTTACTGTGGTTTGTAGAGTGTTTGCCATGTGAAATTACAGGACTAATACCAATGGTTTTAAAATATTTTAAAAAATACCTTTTGCTTTGTGAGAAATCCTGCATCCATTGAAGTAAATGGAAAAACTCCTATTGACTTCAGTGGGGCTAGAATTTCAGTGTGTGTGTGTGTGTGTTTCTAACCTGGTATGTGGTATATTCTTCCACTTGAATATTATCCCATAAATACCAGGGTAGCACTTTTATAATATCAATGGTAGCTAAAAGCCTCAGCATAGACAGACACAGCACAGATGACATCATAGTCTCTAGTATTTAATAATATTCAGAAAACATATTGTTTCTATGTGGAGCATAGTAAACAGGTCATCACAGCTCATCTTATACAAACTGCTTTTGTAAGCCAAAGAGAACCTGCCATTACATTACATCCCTAGAGCCTGTGACTTAAAACTTATATGTTGGTCCAATAAATGGCATCAAATTATCTGTCTTATCCTTCTATTGAACGCAGAACACATGCTGCTAGGAAACAAAAAGGACATGCATTTATTTTCAAGCATAGGACTTTGGAACCACTTGGGAAGAATATTCTTGATTGAGAACCAAAACATTCCATGATGCTTAACAAACCTGCAAATTGAAAAATCAACATCTGCCCTGCGTAGCAACAATAGTAGAAGGACCTATAGCCTGAAAAATTCAAAATATTCCTTAAATTATATTTTTGTGCATTTACAAAATTACTACTCTCTGAATCAAAAGTCTCAAGCTGTTTTTATCTGAGAGCATACGTTGTGTCGATAGACAATATCTCAGCCTGTAGTCATACATGAAAAGCCCTGCTGCATAGCATAATGGACAGTCCTGCGAACAAGAAGCTGGATCTCAGTGAATGCTCCTATAATAATATTTTAAAGTAAATGATACGCAACGTTAAATCACTGAGGATGACTAACTCAATTTTAGAAAAACCACAACTCCTGCAATCACAGTTATAGTTCTTATTTGAATATTTTAGCTTTTACCTGGGCAGCCAATAGAAGCTAGTGAAGCCACATTCTGCTTCATACAGATGAAGGCACTACTCTAAAAGAAACAGGAAGGAACCCGTGATTATGTAGACGGGTTTGTTTTGTTTTTTTTGCCATCTTTCTTATTTACATATCACAGGCGTTTCTTTACAAAGTTATTTTAAATAATTTATTGGATTGATCTCTTCAAAATTCTACCAAGGCTGGGGAGAGGGGGGGAATGTCTTCTAAACTTATTTAAAGGTTTGTGCTCAAGCAGGGCATTTACCTGCCTCATTGCTGATGTTCTAAAAATACCTCCATGTCCATACTATTATCCATTCTTCACGTCCAATTGCTCTGTTATGGTAATAGTCAGAAGCACACCATGTAGTAATTACTTACAGCTGACTTAAGAAAAGAATATTCAACTCCCCCACTGTTCCACTAGAAGGTCTTTATGCACTATTAACTCATTCCTGTTTATTAATACTCTACTGGTAATTCTGGCCGCTGCTTTTTAGGTTTGTAATAGGAGGACTATTAAACAGCAATTATTGACCATATGGGTTGGTGAATATTTGTTGTTGTTGTTTTTTTTATTAATCCTTTTAACTTCTTTTTAAGGAAGCCATATTACTATATAGTAGAAATGGCATTTCATCCGTCTGGGACTAAGAACCTTGGCAGTACTTCCCATTTAGAAGATGCAAACTTCATATTTCAGATATATCAGAAGAAGCTGTGGAAATACAGAACAATTTAGAAAACATGCAACCCTATGGGGAAACCCTTTGTCTTTGTTTTACGGCTGTGGGCATTTTGTTTTTTGATTTTCTCTGCCTTTTATTTTTTAGGATATAGAGAAATCCGAGTTTTTTACTCATTACATCTGTTCTAGAATTTCCAAATTTTAAACTAATAAAACCCAAGCTAGAAAAAGTTCAAATTATCAGACCTCTGGGTACTAGGCAACTGCCTCTGTGAATGAATCTGCCTAGTATAAGATTCAGGAGGGACATAATTATAATAATTATGTCTCAGATAGCTGGGCTCAGGAAAGTGGGTCTTTTTAAATGCAGTTCTTGCCTTTGGCCAGTAGCAGCAGTTAACACTCCTTTAGTTTCTAGCGGTTGCCTCTCTGCTTCTCCTGCTGTTCTTCACTCCTTCACCTCCCGACTTTCCAGAGATAGGGAGGCAGCAGTTCAGTCAACTCTCACAGCTGGTGCTTCCCTCTTTTGCTCCCCCCCCCCCTCAGGATGATGGAGAGAGGAGGAGCCAGGTGTGTTGGGACAGGAAGTGGTAACTATAAAGAGGGTGAAGCAGAGGCAGGAGGGAAAGGGGAGCCTTAAAGGGGATGGGTGAACAGAGATGGGCCTTCAGTGAGAGAATGGAAGGGGGAAGTTTGAGATGGGTAACAAGAAAGAAAGAAGGGAGATATGCGCCAACCCCTCGGACAGAGACCAACACCTTCAAGATCTTCACCAAGCTTTCTCAAAACTACAATACCCGCACAAGGGAATAAGGACACAGATCAACAGAGCCAGACGTGTACCCAGAAGCCTGCTGCTGTAAGACAAGTCCAAGAAAGAAAACAACAGAACACCACTGGCCATCACCAGTCCTCAGTTAAAACCTCTCCAACGTATCATCAGTGACCTACAACCCATCCTGGACAATAATCCCTCACTCTCACAGGCCTTGGGAGGCAGGACAGTCCTGGCACACAGACAACCCGCCTACCTGAAGCAGATTCTCACCAGCAACAGCACACCACACCATAATAACTCCAACTCAGGAACCAATCCATGCAACAAACCTCGATGCCAACTCTGCCCACATATCTACACCAGCAACACCATCACAGGACCTAACCAGATCAGGCACACCATCACTGGTTCATTCACCTGCACATCTACCAATGTCATATATGCCATTATATGCCACCAATGTCCCTCTGCTATGTACATCGGCCAAACTGGACAGTCCCTACGAAAAAGGATAAATGGACACAAATCAGATATCAGGAATGGCAATATACAAAAGCCTGTAGGAGAACACTTCAATCTGCCTGGACACACAATTACAGATTTAAAAGTCACCATACTGCAGCAAAAAAACTTCAAGACCAGACTGCAAAGAGAAACTGCAGAGCTGCAATTCATTTGCAAATTTGACACAATCAATACAGGACTGAATAGGGATTATGAATGGCTTGCTAATTACAAAAACAGCTTCTCCTCTCTCCAAGTTCACACCCCCTATTCAGCTGCTAGACGATTAACCCACCCTCCCTGATTGGAGATAACAAGCTGGTTCAGCCTAATTGGACTAACCTTGTTACCTCCTACCTGGTTCTTGCCTACTTTTCTATACCTGCCGCTGGATACTTCCACTGCTTGCATCCGACGAAGTGGGTATTAGCCCACGAAAGCTTATGCTTCTATACTTTATAGTTAGTCTTTAAGGTGCCACAGGACTCTTTGTTACCTCTGCTATTCCAGACTAACATGGCTACCTCCCTGATTCATGCCTATCAGGGGCACCAGAGAAGAGCACCCAATTTCAAACACGTTCAATGTGGTGGGTATTTGTGGGGAATTTGGGGGCTGTGTAGAGCCCCTATACACAACTTCTGATAAGATGTCAACATTGTGAAGTCAAGAGAGGGCCTGACAGTAGAAAATGAGGGACAGCACGGAAGAAGAAAGAGTCAGGTGCAAAGGGCAAAGTACATAACCAAGCTCCCAATCTTGTAAATTGCTCTATAGGAGTGAACTCCTGTGCCCATGCAGAGCCCCACTAAAGGCAAGAAGGAAAGTCAGCTTTTCAAGATGAAATAGTTTCAAAGGGAATTTCCTTTATTCTTCACTGACCCTATTTTTTCTCCTATAAGAACATTTTCTTAGGGCTTGTTTTCATTACCAGTAGATCCATGGTGCTGCAATTGATGCAGCAGGTGTTGATTTAGTGGGTCCAGTGAAGACCTGCTAAATCAGTGGCAGAGCACTCTAGTTGACTCTGGTACTCCAACTCCTCAAGAAGAGTAAGGTAAGTCAAGCAGACAGTGTGTCCCGTCGACACAATGCAGTGAAGATACCAGAGCAATTCACGTAGCTGGAGTGACGTAACTTAGCTCGACTTTACCCCAGTAGTGTAGACAAGGCCGTGATCTCTGAATACTATTTCCACGGTTTTGTAGAAGTTCTCATACCTGTGTCTGTTTGGCTTGGATTATGAATCTTTGCCATATCATTCTGGTCTTCTGAGCTGATGACCAAAAACAGTTTAAGACGTTGTGTTTTGATCTATAAAACCCTAAGTGGCTTGGACCTGCCTTTCCCCCCAGGTGAAATCCTGGCCACACTGAAGTCAATGCAAGATTACTGTTGACCTCAGTGGAGGTGTTTGAGCTGAAGCTCCCTTGATGTAGAAAATAGAGATCTGGCAGAAAGGTGAAGGCTCCTTGATTAGGGAACTTGCTCCACTATGGCTCTGAAATAGTCTGGATTTGTTGGGCTTAGCAGAGTGCTTTAAATATCATCTATTTGGTAGTGCTTTTGGGAAGGGCAGAGGGTCTGAGTGTAGTGGTGCATATTTTGCTGTTTTGAGACAGTTGCTAGTTAAGTGAAGTGAATGGAGCCTCTACCACACTGATGGGTGGTTCTTCCTTGTATCAGATGGTGTTTTAAATCATCGTTTGGATGGATAGGTGTCATATCAGTTTCTAAATGAATAAGTGGAAATCTGGAGTGAACTAGACCATAAGGCACTCTACTGCTTCAGCAAGCCCCAGAGTGTGGGCCACATGCAAAATTTACATTCAGATAAATATTCAAATGTTCCATGGAATAACTGTAGCTCTGAATAATTGCAGCTAGGCCCTGGTCTAAACTGGAGGGGGAGGTCGACCTAAGATACGCCACTTCAGCTACATGAATAGCATAGCTGAAGTTGACGTATGCAGGTCAACTTACCTCAGCGTTTTTATGGTGCTGAGTTGCTCCCCCAGCGACTGCCTGTGCCTGTCAGTGCAGTGGAGTTCTGGAGTCAACAGTAGAGCGCGCAGAGATTGATTTACTATGTCTAGACGAGATGGATAAATGGATCCCTGAAAGATCGATCTCTACCCGTCAATCTGGCGGGTAGTGTAGACCAGCCCCTAGTGATGGCCTTTAAAAGTATTGGATCTGTGAGTCTCCTTTAACAATTTTTGTTTGGGCAGATCTACTTCTTTCTCTCAGTCCCTTGTCATTTGACTCTGCACTTGTCAGTGTTATTACTGGTCTGCCAATCAACAGGGGCTGCAAAAAGCAACTTGAGATCTGTTTATGGGAGAGCAGGCGAGACAGTGTCTTAAAACTGGGACATCTGGTGATTCTACTATTAAGCGTAAGTGGAGAGCACTAGTTAAAATAGTGGTTCAGTACTGTTCAATACTGTTTGGGAATGGCATGAATAAACAGCATTTGGTGGATAGTAAAATACAGTTGTAAAAAAAGTCAGTTTTATCACAAAACCACCTTTTCTCTCTCCCCCCCGCCCCCCCAAAAAACAACAAAATTTTAAGTAGCAAGTGAGCTCATGAAAACAGCAAAATTAAACTGGATTCCAGTTAATAAAGGAATGAGAATGCAAGGCAGGGATAAATTTGGGGGAGCTAGTATTATGTGAGGATTCTTGTATTTGATCATGAATATGTAGGGATAGCCTTTCAATAAAAAGAAAGAGTTCTGGTAGGAAAGGTGGATTGTAAAAACAAAACCAAACAACTTCCCTCCTCTCTTTTTTTCTCTCTCTCTCTCATATCAAACAAACAATACTTGCTGTGCAGTTTGCAATCTTGGCAGCAGGACTAGCATGTCTTTGCTCAATTCCTCTAAATGTAATCTGAGTACATTCCATTAAAAATTAGGTTGTCTCCTCACCTGAACTTGAGATAAAAAGTAAACAAAGTAAGTATATTAAAGGAAAATATAGCAATTAGACCAAACGTTATGTTGGTTCATGAGTATCAGAACAGACCCATCAGTGAAAGTGCCTTTATATTTACCTCACTGTAACTGTGAAACCTACTAATATGCTTTAATTTGACCAAACCATAGTATAAAGCTTCTTATAAACTCTGCATGACTTTTATTACCTTGAAGATGGAAGATCTAACGTTCCTTTATAAACTGACATCCAGTTGTTGCTGACCCACTGAAATAGTATTGTACATCACATGTGCAATACGGACAACATATCCAATATTCCTCCAGATTTAGTGACGTTTGTATGTAAAAGTCAGAACCTGATATGTGTTTTCATAATTTGTTTAATAGTAGCTTAAGTTACTTTAATATGATTGTTTTCTGCTTTCCAAAAGTAGAATTATTTCTTTTATTAGGTCAGCATTAGGGATGGAAGTAGGAACATATGGTGTCACCATCTTGTCTCTGCAGCAAACATTGCCTTTAAAATGTGGTGAAAGGAATTAAGAAGAAACCGCACTGAGAAAAAAGTTCAGTGCTTTAGCAGAGCGTAAATGTTCCACTACTCTACATTCCTCTGCAAGTTGCCTATGTCACTCTTAGTCAAGTATTACACCTTTTCTTATTTCACTGAAAAGCTTTTTTAAAACAAATGACATGTGACAAATAACATTATCTTTTGAAATCCTTTGTTGCAGTTCCACTATGAATTACTATGTCCATTCAAGACTTTATCCCTTTCTTCCATACTCTTTTTTTCTTCATTCTTTCCTTTCTAGAGCTGAAAGAAACATGTGTGGTGTTAGTTTGCATGTATTTCAATAAGCATTTGCAGTGAGATTTGTTTTTACAGTTTAGCAACAGCCAACCCCACCCAAGTTTTCAGTTTTTGAATTACCAAAAATGGGAAGAGTTTGGGCAAAATGAGAAGTTTGGCAGAATGTGTTAACTCAGTGAACCTCAATAGGCATGTGGTAAAACTTGCCATTTTTCATTGATCATTTTGCTGCTTTTAAAGGCTAGAGAGACCCCTTCCTCCCAAATATTGTCCAATTTTTTTTTCTTTTTTAACTCATCAGAATATAATAAAGATGAATGTGTGTGTGTGTGTGTGTGTGTGTGTGTGTGTGTGTGTGTGTGTGTGTTATCTTTGGGATTTTTTTCTCGGTTAATACCTGACCATACAACCGAAACATGATTTGTACTATTTCCACTCTAAACAGGCAGTAATAGAAAGACATTTCTTTACATCAAACATAGAGCTGGAGATTGAACTGATATCAGCAGAGCTGGTCCTGAGAGTAAGGGGGGAATGCTGGAGGATGCACCTGTGGGCCTGAGTAGCCAGCCTGCTATATAAAGCTGGCTGGAGGAAGTAGGGGAGTGGGAGACAGAAAAGGAGTGTGTGTGTGAGGGGTGGGGGTGGGGGCACGACGGCGACTCTAGATCCTTGCTGGCTGGGGAGACTAGTGGTCTCCCAGGGTGTTGGTCTGTAATATATGTAGATAGTAGGTGGTGGGAATGGGTATGAACAATAAAAGGACACGGGTGCTGCATTTTGGTTGGTCTCCGGCTGAGTTTTTGAAAGGACTGGCAAGGGCCCCGTTGCAGTCCCCATTTCAGAAATTTGTAAGGCAGCTAAGTAGAGCTCAGTCCACACATTTACAAGACACTTTTCCTTAGCAGAGGATTCCATTTTGGTAGGGCTGTCCTGCAGTCATTACTTAATTAGGACTAAATATTCAGTTCCAAGCAAATGGAAAACTTTTTTGTTTGCACTGTTGTTCTAGCCCAGGCCTTTTGGCCCGAGGACCACATTGGGGTTCAAAATTGTGCAGAGGGCCAGGTAGGGAAGGCTGTGTCTCCCCAAACAGCCTGACCCCACCCTCTATCCAACCCACACACACTTCCTGCCCCCCTAAGAATCCCTGACCCATCCACCCACCCCCACTGCTTGTTGCCTGATTGCCCCCTCTGGAGACCCTCCCACTCTAACTGCCCCCCCTCCCCCCCGGACCCCAACCCTGTATATAAGCCCCTCTGCTCTTTGTTCCCTGACTTCCCCCTCCCGAGACCCCCCACCCTAACCACCACCTCCCTGGGACTCCACCATCTCATTCCACCCCCACCCCCCATTGTTTACTGTACTCAGCCGGGTGCTCCGCCCGAGTGCTGGGCCCCGTGGCTCGGCCTGGATGGCGCTCTGGCCCGGGAGCGCAGGGCCCTGTGGCTCGCAGTGCTCGGCCTGGCTCCCGGCCTGGGTGTGCGGGGCCACTGGCACGCTCCCCCCCGGCCCAAGCTTGCAGGCCAGATAAAAATGACTGGCAGGCCGTAGTTTGCCCACCCTGTTCTAGCCCTATTGGTCCCATGATATGCGAGAGACAAGGTAATTTTTATTAAAGCTAATGTTCAACATGAAAACATACACAGATTGAGAGGTAAGGTACTGGGCATCTGGGGTCAGGCTGGAGTTATGGGTGATTGTAGGTAGTAGGTACAGGTTTTACAGGGCACATGCATATCACATATCCAGCATAGCTCCAGATTGGGGTGTGGGAGTTTTTAAAGTGTCAGTCTATAGGTGTGTTCAGGTACACCACCCATGGGGTGTAGTGAAGATCCGAGTCAGTGGTGGTGCAGGCAATAAGTACATGGGTGGGCGCGATCTACTACTGGAATAACTTCTGGTGGTGGAATAGACAAGGTTTTAAGAGCTCCTCTTCAGGTTCAGAAAAGCTAAGCAGAGTGTCACAGCTAAATACAAGGTGGGACAGATTGTTAAACATAAAGGATTAACACATGATGCAAGAAACCACTTAAAATGAAGAGGGCAATTAACACCTCTGCAGTCTGAGAACAAAGGGCAAATTGTTGTAATGAGCTATACAACAGTGTCTCCCTTGAGACTGGTTTCAGAGGGGTAGCCCTGTTAGTCTGTATCAACAAAAACAACAAGGAGTCCTTGTGGCACCTTAGAGACTAACAAATGTATTTGGGCATAAACTTTAGTGGCGTTATAGCCCACAAAAGCTTATGCCCAAATAAATTTGTTAGTCTCTAAGGAGTCACAAGGACTCCTCATTGTTTCTGTTGAGACCATGATTTTTTGTGTAGCCTGTTTATTAACTTAAGTTTCCAAGCTCAACTTTTGGAGGTGTTGTACTAGTTTCCTTTGAGGATGAGAACTAATAGGTCAGCTATGGAATTATAATTTCTGAAAAGTGTTCACCCATGTGCCCGTGAGCTGCCTTTTTTGCACCCTACTGTAGTGTTCTGCTCCTCTGCGCTTCTATATTGGTGAAGAAACCCAGTGAGAGTTGAGGCTGCTCCACTCTTTATGCCTTCGAGTTGGGTCAGGGAATGAAGATATCTGGTATCCGTAGAAGAACAAAATAATGCCAGACAAAATAATTTGACAATAATCTGATCATGGTGTGCTTGAGAATGGAATCCATGTGGACATCACAGCTCTGAGAACTATAGTTACTGTAGGTAAATATCCATTCTTTATTGTTATTTCTCCCCCCCCCCCCCTTTTTTCCCCTCACAAAAGGTAATTAGGCCATAAACAGAGGGCTGACAACTAATTTTATCTGCAGCAAAATGAATACATAAGCAAACAGATAATTTTAGTGGAACAAAATTAAAAAATATATATTTTGATGATGGTTTAAACATACCAAATCTCATTTCCCCCTCCCCGCTATAACACGATAGACTTTCCTGCTTCAGTATGCATAGAAACATTTGCTAATTTTAGTAAATAAATGTTCTCTTATTGAATATTCTCTGATTGTTCACCAGGCCCTACTGGTCTCGATCCATGGTGCAAAGTTGCTTTTTATTTCTTTTTTTCTGTTCTCTGGCTCCCTTCAGAGTGGGAATGATCTGAGGGAAAAGACATTACCTTTCCCACAGCTAAATTTTCATTGACATTAATAGGAGTCATGTGGCCAAATCCCTGCACACAGATTTGAAAATTTAAGGTTTAGTGTTTTTTCTGGGCAGATTCTTACATTGCCAGAGTTCTGAATCATCTGAAAAGATATTAAATATGTAACTATACAATGTCAGCAGTGCCTAGAGAGTTTATCTCCAAAATTATCACCTGCCTTCAAAAAAACCTATAACCCTAAAGTATTGATTGGTTAAAAGGTAGCTGATAAAGAATAAGGCAGCCCCTCAGCAGATTACCCTAATCAAATGAAAAGAATATTAACAGGGCCAGTCACTGTTCTGATAATGTTTGGTTTGAAATTCAGAGACCTTGACTAAAGTTGTGTTTCATTCTTTTTGAATATTTCTGCTAGACATTTAAATTACAGGAGAGAAAGTGAAAAACTATCGGAACATAAAACACATTTTAGGGAATGAATTTAGGAAGTTTTGATTTGTAGTAAAATGTGTAGGGTACAGTTTGGTAAACAGTTAAAACTTTTCATAATCTTTATACAGTATGCCGAGTAGTCAGTCATTAGGGCCCCAATTCAACAATCCACATAAGTGCATGCATAATGTTGAACATGTGAGTAATCCCATGCAAGTCAATGGGACTACTCATTTGCTTAAAGTGACATGTGTATTTAAGTCTACTTTGCTGAACTGGAGTCCAGGGTGGCACAAAACCCAACTTTTTCATTTGTGGGGGGCTTGTTTTAAATCCCTGCCCCCCTGTTTTTGGAAGGTCACAGTTCCAAAAAATGTGTTTGAAAAGAAACCAAAAACTCAAAGCAAAAGGCACCTGAAATCAGATTGTTTTGCCTGGTTGGGGTCAAACCCATTTAAAGTATGGATAATTTCTGCTTATGTGGCCTTAATTCCCAGAGTCCAAGTGCCTCATCAACAGTACTGACATTATCTTCTCAATGTTCCCACAATATAGGGAAGAACTAATATCCCCATTTTATTTGGGGGTGGGAGGGAGCACTGATGGATTAAGGATCAGCTTCTGATACCCTGGGCCTGGCTTAGTAACACCTTACTCCATGGGTATTCCTGTTGACTTCAAGGTGACGACTCTTGGAGTAAAACATACCACCCGATATGCGAAAGGGTATCTGAATCTAACCTTAGATGACTTGATCAAGGCCACCGAAGAAGTGTGTGACAGAGCTGTTAATCGAGCCATTGGATCCCTTGAATCCAGTCCATGGCCATAAGCCTATCCTTCCACTCAAAGCCACAATTAAAGCCTCAGCTTGGCCCTAGTTTGCGCAAAAACTGGCCCAGCCTTGTTTGGAACTCCAGCCAAGTTTGATGGGTTTGATTTTTGTAAGCAACATTTTGCACAGCTCTGAAGGCCATCAACCGTATGTAATACTCCTCAGAGTGAGCTATTGTGAAAAGGACAACTCTTGTGCCTGGGTCTCCAGTGTGTAGCAGATAGTTTCGTCCACCCAAAGGCTGAGTTATGCTTTATTCTATTTAGAGAATTTTCTATTGAATGACAGCTAAGTCAGGATTGAGCTAATGGCCCATGTCCTCGGATATTGACGTCAGTGAAAGAGAGAGAGGGAGAGAGAACGAGAGAGAGAGAACGAGAGAAAGAGAGAGAGAAAATAGTAGAGATTAATAGATTCATTTTCATCAGTCATAGAGGATACTATTAAATCACTAACTCTTATTGAAACAGTGTGTCTTCCATTAATAATAGCACTGCAACTCCATAACCTTTCCTACTTAGGAAGTCTGAAGTGGCTTGTAAAAAGTGAAGAAAAGGTTTTGGAATTGAAACTAATTGCCATGTAGTTGGTTCATTTATTTATTTATTTTTTAATTGCACCGAATTTTAAGGCACCGTGCAGAAACGCAGTTTTAAAAGTTTTTATCGGTGCTGGAGACAAACTTTGAATTAAAATCAAGAACAATCTGAAATGTTGGGCTGCTCCACTTTTAAAAACAAGTTCCCTTCTCATTTGCAATTAAAATGTTTGGAATTTGCATAAAATGTGTGAAATTAGAGATAATTGAAATACAGTAGCTATAAATGTGTCTGTGCCATTTGAAAAATAAATAAAATGTCCACTAAAAGGGTGCTAAAGCCATACCCCCATCTCTTGTTTCTCACATTTGGCTCCCTGGTATTTTTCACACTTTTATAACTAATTTTTATTGCAAAACAATATGTTACATTTGTAGCAGTTGTGGGAATGCAGAATAGCCCCTGGCAGCTTTGTAAAAAATGGAATGTTAGGAACACATTTAGAAGAATACAGTTTTCAATTTCATCCACAGCACTCGTGTCATGGATTCACATTAAGTGTGATCTAACTGAAAGAAAGGAAAGAAGGAAGGGAGAAAGGGAGAGAGAAAGGGAGAAAGAGAGAAAAAGTAAGTAAGTTAAGGAAATACTGTACTTTAAATAAATGTTCCATCCTCATTTTATTCCCTTTCTCTTATTTTTGATGAGACTTCCCCCCCCCCCCACCCTGAGGGACTGCAGAAAAAGCCAGAACCCAGGTCAGGGCCATTAAAAGCCCATGTTTAAAGTGCCACAGCTGAGAGTTAATCCTGGATAACTTGTGTCTATGATTGGCATAAATAAAGGGTACCCCACTGGAGAGTGCTACAGCACCTGTGTTTGGATGGGAGAGAGAAATCTCTGCTGAAGAACAGAAACCCTTTTGGGACTAACTCCCCAGTGCAGGGCCCAGCACGCCCTTCTCAGAGATGGAGCATTAACAGAAGAGTGTGGAGCCTGAGCACCACGGCATAAATGCCACTGCTATATTTTGTGTAACGCCCAGCAGTGTCTCCAACATGTACCTCGGTGGAAAGTTTTTTTCCCCTTTTCATTCTGTAGACCAAGACTATTTGGATTTTTTACCCCCTCCAAGCTGATGGCTATTTTAGCAGCTAATATAAATGTAGCTTCTTTCCTAAACGGCACCATCTCCCTCACATACTCCGAGCTCTGCCGGCCCAGCACGTTAGCATTCATCTCTGTTGCCAGATCTTTGTTTTCTTGGCTGCAGAGCAAAATGCTCCTGATGTGCAACTAAGTTGGCGCAAGGGACTGTATCTTTCACAGATAATAGAACTGGAAGGAAGGACCTCTAGCATATTGCCAAATTACACCTTATTAGCATGTGCACTAGTGAATGCCTGGTACTGGAATGTACGTGAATATCTTACCGTACATATGAATCATGCACATATATCTGTAACTCCAATCTTGGAACTAAAAAAATGTTATTGCTATAACCCCTCTTGCCCCTTTTTTAGTGAAATTAGACTCGGATGTCCTATCATTCCTGCGGTGCAGTGTTTCTGTTACTGGGGAACACCAATCAACTTCAAAAGAAGTTGCTTTGGTGTAGAAATGGGCAGCTATTAAAATATTCCACATCTAATAAAAACAACAACAAAACCAAACAACAGAAACCACAACTGCATTTTGATATAATTCCACACAGTTCTGAATCAGGAGACCTGGGTGAAGTTTGCTGCATCAATCTGTTAGTATTCCCAATCCTAGAATATCATTCCTGGAAACAGTGCTTTCTGGGGGTGTTACTTGAGGAAGAAAATCATGCCAAAGTACCTGTGCAGGTACTGTACTACAGGTAAAGTTATTTTAACACCTGGGCCTCCTTTAGCTGTCTCCCTATTTTCTGATACAATCAGGCTCAGGAACCTTGTAACACTCACACTTTGTTTATCTATCTATCTATCTATCTATCTATCTATCTATCTATCTATCTATCTATCTATCTATCTATCTAATAAGATTGGTGTGCTCAGAGCTTTTTTTATCTCAATCCTACATGCCAGTAGCAGAGATGCTGATGTGCAGTGGACTGAATCGGGGACTTCACAACAAACCTTCCATGGTTTCTGCCTTTTGAAATAAGGCTTACTAGGGTTTGGCAGATTTTCAGCACGGTTTTGCACAGCCCTGAAAAATTAAGAGCTGGATTGTACTGCCCTCAACTCACGGCGATGACTTAAAATCCACAAAGTCACCCTGCCCCGTGAGGAGCACCAGACGGACTATGTTTCAGGCTGACGCAATCGCTCTGGGGCCACTTTTTCTGCTTGGGGCAAAGCAACAATAGTACCAGGGTTGCACATCCTTTTTGACCTTCTACGTCCTTTTTTTAGAGTGGTCTCCTTAAGGGGGAGCAGAAGTGAGCAGTCCTAGTACTGTTCAGGTTGCCCAACTATGACACTATGTAAATAATAATAGCCATCTGCCTTTATATAATAAACTGCTTTGGGAGGCGGGACAGAATGAGACAAGGGGGTTAAAGCTGGTGTTGAAATATTCAGTGGTTGATTAGATAAAACTCTGCAAAGACCCGTGTAGATGATAATCCTGCATTTAGTGTAGGGGGAATTCATCAAGCAATCCCTGTGTTCCTTTCCAATCCTATCATCTCTGAGTCAAGGTACAGGAAGGCAAAGACGGTGCAGAAAGATGAAACACAGAACCCCAACATAGAGCTTTTCCACTGATTCCTATGGTGGTCTCCTCTCCCTCATCCCTTTAATTTTTGCTAAATTTAATGTCCCACAGAGGCCAGAAGTTTGAGTGATCAGGTATAGAAACGGTCTCTTTTTCACAGATAGAAGGCTAGGCTAGTCTAAACCTACTGACTGATGTGCAAAATTGATCATTTCCAGAGCCTTTTGTATCACACAAAATTTCAAGCAGAGAACCCAAGGCGTTTCCTTTGATCAACCTGGTTCTAATTTGATCAAAACACTAAAAAAATTCAAACCACCTTATTTCCCGACCGGCTCTTTTACACTTTACAGCATATTATATATTCATCTCCTCTCCCTGAATTTTAAGAAGCAACTAGTTATATAATTGGATCTACAGTTGCCAATCACTCCAGCATAAAATTACATTATTACTAAGCAGCCTCTAATTTTGCAGCTCTTTTTTACTCTGACTATATTATCCCTGTATACACATTAAGACAATCAGATCATCTTCTTAAGGAAAATAAGTGTTCAAATAACACCAGCAGGACAGGTAGACGAACAGAACTGAAGGTTCACCCTTATTTCCTTATGGCATGCTATCAGAAGGAAGGCCTGGACTACTATCAGTGTGATGCTTCTATTAGTCCTCCAAGCAAATCAGAATATTACTGTAGTAATTAAGTTGACCATATTTATGTACTCATGCACAGTAGACCAAATTCATTTTCTGGCCCCAAAGCCTAACGGCTCAAATGAGCATTTTGTAACACATATTGATTCAAAACAAAACAAAACAAAAATTCTGCCTCTGAACAACCCATTGTGGATACTGTATGTGCGATACACCAGGCTACTTCATTGTGCAATTATAATTTACGTGTATAACAACAGCCGGCACTATTTCATTTCAATAATTTATACAATTATATAGGATTGTTAAAAATGCAAATACTATTTTTCTCCCTATGCTTGAGATGTAACAATGTTCTTTGAAAGACCTTGAATCTTGTCTGAGTAGTATCTCCATAAATAAAACTGAGTGACAACCTTTTAGAAAACACCATGTTTTATACCATTAATTCACAGATAAACATTGTTAGTCAAATAAGCATTTAATTCCCAATAGCCTGAAAATTTCAATACCTAGCAGCAAACAAATAAATAGAATATGCACAATGGCAAACAAATTATAGAAAATATTCCATAGAGTTGACATTTGAACTCATCACCTCTTAGGTAAAGGTGAACGACTATTAATGTAATTTCATTATTATGAGAACCATTTTTTGTTTGCATGCAATTCATTCCCCAATGTATTATCTTGAAAGAATTAAATCAGTTAAATGTAGCCTAAGCAATAATAATAATATAAAGAAAGGAAAACAATACATTTTCTTTTGTTTATTGACCACTCCAAGCACATGCATTGGTGGCACATACCTGTTTGCTTGACTATGCAATATAAAAAATAAATCTGTTTATTCTGAGCATTCTCATTCTTTAGCCTACTGAAAAAGCAAAATATAGCTCTGAACTGTTGACTGTAATTAAAATCTTTTTAAAATTTGCAGACTAAGTGACAAAATTCAGCTGAAGTGACTTCTGAATTCAAATGTGTGTTTGTTTTTAAGTGATCATGAATTAGTTTTAGTAGTAGTAGTAGTGCTATTTTATTTATTCCATTCAACTTGTAGTATTTATTTAAATCACAAAACAGGATAGGTACCTGGCCCTTCAGACAAGTGCTTGTTATACACAAGCTGATAAAATGAAGTAACTGGGTTTATCACTTTTGAAATCTGTTTTACAGTACCATTTTTTTTCCTTCAGCAATTCATGCTGTTTTTTTAAAGTAATGCAATAAAACCACTTCAACATCCTCCTGTATAAAATTGATTGTTGATGAAATACATGGTCATCTTCATCTGCTGCTGTGTCCCTTCCTTTAAAACAAAACAAAACAAAAACACAAGCAGTATGTGCAGATTGAATTTAGGATATTCTCCATGGGGGAGAAAAACATCCATCTAATCTACAAGAAACCCCCTCCCCTTCACAACCTCCTTAAGATGAGAGCAATATTAAAATTCACCGTTTCAGATCCACTACAGATTAATGTGGATAGATACTTAGTTCTCTGTTAGTTTCCCATGCACCTACACAATGAAGTGGATAGAAATTACTACAGCGGAATGCTTAAAGCAGATGTTATCCCATTAATTAGCTCTGGACCGGAGTAGGCTCAAGACTTTCCCATTTTCAGGCCGATAGGAATTGGTCCCAGTGAGCGTGCTCCATATCCGCATTTAGTATCATCTCATAAACAGCAGTGAAAACACAGCAGGCCCTTGATGAAGATACATTAGCTTATTTCTAATTTAAAGTTATGTTGCTTAACCTTAATGTAATTGGTCACTGGTGACCAACTGTTTGTATAGTGAGTTGATGACCAAAGAGATGTAATAAATTATAAAACTCACTGCTTAAATGGAGGGAATGACTATTCTGTTAAAAGCCTTGTGTGTAATAATGGTAAAATAATTGCACCTCAACAGAATAGCTGTGAATCTGTTAATACTAACAAAGTCTTTCTCCGGGAGGTTAGTTTCATCCCTTTTCAAAGCAAGTATATAGAACACTTGCATCTTTTTTTTTCTTTCTCCCAGTGTAATCTCTTACATTGGCTGAAGAGTAAACTTTAAAAACCCAGGCTAACATTGATTAAAAATAAATTGGTAAATAAAGATAGGCTCTTATTTGGGGGGTTGTGTGGATTAAAATAATTAACCAATTTCTGTGGTTAAAAGGAAACAAAAGAAATTTGCACAAATAATTATATTCTGTACATCTATTAAGACTCACTGCTAGACATGTTTTAAAGAAGGTTTGATTAGCTGGTAGAATAACCAGGATAATAATCAACTATGGAAGTAAGTAATTGACACAACTTTAATGTTTAATAATGAATAGCATGCCAGGGGCAAAATAAAGGAAATTTTTCTCCTTTCTGAGAACCAATTCAGACCTAAAATTTCTTAGGCCAAATATAGCAATTACTTGAGATTCCTGAACTGCTTCTCTAGTATTATAGCAAAACTAACAAGTGCAGTTAAAAGGAATGCACACAAGTGGCTATATTAAATCTATTGGTTTCTATATGTTGCAATTTAATTTCAACCCTTTTCCCTGTTGAAGACTTAAGGGCTGATTTTAAAAATGTAGAAATGTAATAAACACACACTCTTCCGTGTCTTTTTTAAAAAAAATAGATTGAACTATCTAAGTCTTAATTAAATCAAGAAGAATAGGTTTATGATTTGCTTGTCTCAGAAGTGATTCTTTCTCTAAATATTTGCATTTTAAATTTGAGTTGCCTCCAAAAACCCTAACTTCGCAGTAATGGGAACAGTTTCTTTATTCTTTTTATTCTCACATTTTGTTTCTTACAAGGACCTCCCAATAATTTAAACTATTTACTGTACCTCAAAGATCATTATTTCCCCCTGATCCCTCAGAGAAATATAGGAGAATTTCTATTTACTGCTAACATTAGATTTACCTTTGAAGACTGGTTTACAAAATGGAGACATTAGCATGTGAAAGTCATTATTTTTTATACCTCTTGGAATGTTAAGTTTTTGTGTTTTGTATATTAGTGTAAACATTGCCATGTTTGTTATGGAAACTTGAAAAGCAGAGACATTAAGGTATTTTGGTTTTAAAAACACATGTGCCTTTACCAGATAAAATATAGATACTATTTTGAGGATGGTCTTGAATTTATATTTGAAAGCAAAATAACAAAACCATGAATAAAAAATGCCCCTTTGAATTCTTAACAATCTAACAGAACTGCTCCACCAATGGAGAAGCAGGTGGGGTAATGCATCACAATTCATATAATTGAGGCTGTAAAGAAAGATGAGAGATATGTGCACTGTTTGTGTCACAGCAGTTGTGATCTGTGAAAATAACTTCCAAACAGCCTTTCTTAATAGTAAAAATGACTCTGTTGCTATTCCAACTGAAAATCAATACAGCTCACAATTTTAATAAGGAACATGAATCTGGAAATGTGTTTAGTATCAGGTTATATAAACACACCCTAATGAGCTACTATAAAATCCATCACATTAAAGGCTGGTTTCCTACAAGGTATATTAGCTTAAAAATATTCAATATATTAGGTCAGTATACAACACTACCCATAATAAACCAAGTCTGTCAAGATAAGATGCATGTTTTGCCCCTTAAAACTGTTATGTTTTGCACATTTTATAAGGTTCTTTGAATACATGAATAAGATAAGTTATTCCCATCCCTTTCTTAAGCAATCTCAGAAATGGCTGTGACCTGAAATTGGAAATCTTGTAAACACCCATCCGAAGAAAATGTGTGCAGTTCTGTCTTAAAGAGACGGTACATGTTTAATTATCCTAACTTCTTCTAGGAGAATACTATTAACATGCACATTAGCATCATCTCATTGGTTCCTCCTGCTGCTCCACCTTAGGGGCAGCAATAGGAGCTAATCTTATAGTTCCCATGCGCATAATAATGAAATTTTGTCTTGTCTCGAAGGCAGTGTTCTTTGGTCTAAAGTACAGCAGGAAACATTTTCTTTTTTTAAAAAATTCCTGACCAACTCATTTAAAAAGATTTAAAAAATTAACGTTCTCCCTATGAGAATACCAGTGATTGCAAAAGATGTTGCTTTGACTTGTGAATGAAACATTAAGAAACTGTGCCAATAAATGTGCTCCATATTCTCATAGAGATTTTCAATATAATATAGATGTTTGTGTATTTAGCTTTTTGTAAGTCTGAGAGCAGTGGGTTTTGTTTTTTACAGTGTCTGTATAGGGTATTCTCAAAGAAATAACCAAAGCACAACAAAAAGATATAATTTTAATATAAAATATCTTTGTTTTTTGCCTACAATATTCCACAAAGTATGATAGGGGAAGAACAGGGAAAAATAAACTACAAGCAAAAAAATACATGTGAATCCAAGGCTACTGAATTAAGGGAGGTTGTACCAACATTTCCCCCACTGTACATTATTTGTATTCAAGGTTTTTGAAATGACATTGTAATCTGATGATGCACCAGCCTATTATATTGTCTAGCAGGACAAATATCCTTGCGTTTTCTCTGTAGAACTAACACAATTTTTCCATGTCAGAGGTGCATAATATCCTGGCGGTCATAAGGAATGATGCTATTAATCCTCTTGGGCAATCTCCAGGTCTGATTATTAGGGAAATAAATTTGCATGCTGCATATGAGCTAGGTGAATCACCGAGAGCACAAATTATATTTCCTGACAGCAAGTTAGAGAATGGAGCCACATCGCTTTTTTATCTTTCCCCCCCCCCCCCTGAAAGCTATAGAATTGCAATTCATTACATGAGATTGGTTAGAATTCAAGTCTCTTTTTAAGTTGATATTAAGTTGAGTCTGTTATCTCTGTGAAGGCTAGTGGGTTCCCCTGAGTATCCACCTAATCACTACTTAAAAAAATCGAAACGTATAGTTAGTGTCATGATTTAGGTACCAGAGCTACTTTATTTATCAGCACAGAGTGAGATAATTTCAATTTGAGGCTCTGTAGCCCTCATGAATTTAACTGTCTTGAAAGCTGCCCCCCCCGTGTTCCTTTCCCCCCCCCCCATATTGTAATAATGGTTACTCTGCACACCTCTATTGCTGTGTTCCCGATGCATCTTAAAGGATTGGGTTTGGGGTTTATTTATTTATTTTTCTATTGTTGCAGACTTGATTTTTTACGCGTTTAGGTAAAACAATACTCGCCTTTCAATTAAGAAATTTGGCTGCATTTTCCATGCCAGAAGCACTGCCAGGCATGTCTGCCTTCAGTATCAGTGATGAATGTATTTTTATTATTTCCACCATTTGGCATCTGAGAAACCTTTTTGCGTTATTAAATCAGAACAGGGAGAATGATAGCAAATAAGAGGAGAATAAATGGCTTTATGTCCTAATGTATTAATTAAGCAGGCATTTATTATAATCATGGTTTTATAGACATGTAGTAAAAATGTGTGATTTATCAGTGATATATTTACTGAGTTCTGCATATGGTCACGTTCAAGAGCTGATTTGGAGATTTCCACTTTTAACAGATTTCACTTTGAAATCCCACTCGTTGGTGCTGTCCTGTACATGCAGACAACAAGCATAACCAAGCCTTAATGTGTTGAGTAACAATATAGCTGTAACTAGCATGGAGATGAGAGGAATGTCTCGATTAAAGGTAAAATGTTCTATAAACTCATATAGATCAGATACAGCAGACTTGAATTGACTTTTGGGGGGATTCTGAAATGTCTTGTGTTACCTCAGTGAAGATGAGAAAAGGTTGAAGACACAGAAAATGTCTAAACTGGTAAGAATAGCAAGCATGACTGAAACAAAAAGAGACAGGTAGTATATCTGACAATGCCAAATCTAAAATCATTTACTTATTCACTGGCTACAGGCAGCAATACTGAGAGCAAAAGAGATACATTTCAGACTTGAGGTTTCATATGCATTGTCAAATAAATAGCAAAGGGGAAGGACTTTTAATAATATTATATAAAATCTTCTGAAGATTTGTCTATTATTGCATCCGTTTGATTTCTTTGTTTCCTGATCATGTCTGGTGCCATTTCGTTTTAGAACAGGGGTGGTTTTTTTGTTTGTTTTCTGTTTATATTTTTGTTTTTTGTTTTTGTTTCACATTTGGACTGTGACCATGAACAGGCAGGAAGTATTACCCACCTTTACAAAAAGGAACTTTTAAAGAATGTCCACTGGGGAGGGACTTGCCTTCTCACAGTGTTATTTCCTATTCCTGAAGAGAAACATCAGACTTGTTTTTGCAATCAGATAGCAGTGCTGCTATAAATGCAAGTAACTTTAATTTCTGGCTTGCACAAGACATTGCTGTTGGTAACACAGGATGTTCATAACTGTCCTGAAATAGGAGAGGGTTCTAAGATGGGGAAGCTAAGAGAGATACTGCCACAGTTGAGATCAGAAGAGGGACTCAAGCCTCAGTCCACTACCCTATAAATGAGGAGGACCGGCTGGGGCAAGTCATTCACTGGGAGGAGTCTGTCCTTCTGGAACGCACTTCCCTGCGTTGGTCCATCAGAGCCCAGATTGGTTAATCTTCCAGTCACGATGCAAAATCTATCCTTTCTTGCTGTTTTCTCAGGCTGTTGAAGAAGGACCACAGTGGGGCTAGTGATTATATGCATGGGCAGCCCTTCTGGGGATAGGAACTCAGAGCATACGATGGGCCCCTACAGCTATGGTTAATAGAAATTTGAATAAATGAAATAAAAGTGGCTGGCATTTGTGGAACCCCCCTCCCGCAAAATATTTATTTCTGACTACAGCCTGGCCACTTCTTCACAGGAGTAAAGCACAAATGATGTATTCACACCCATTAGCAAAACAGAACATTGTAGCAGGACACATGAGTGAAACTGCTGAGGGCAGGAACCAAACATCAGAGAGCAAAGCTTTGCTTCAAAACTTTACCCTCTTATGCTCTCGGAGTGACTGATCAAAAAATGCAGTGAAAACACTGTCCTGTAAATACGGGAGAGCAAATCTAGATGAGAATTGAGAACCAGATGAGAAAACAAAAGTAGAATAAAGTTCAAAGAACAGAAATGTCTTCAGTTGAACAGGTTAAAAATAATTATTTCTCTGAAAATATATGGTAGGGGGGTTGGTTGTTGTTTTTTTCCAGATTTTCCCTTGTCTGTTAATGTCTATGCTCTCTCTGTAGTCTTAAACCTTGTAACTAGTGGGACTCAGCAAACACACAAGGGAAGCCTGCTTAAATCAATTGTTTCTGTGTGTTCTGTGTTATTACAGAGAATGTTATTACACCACAATGTATTTCAATGCATCGGGATTTAGTGGTGCAGATTCCAGTGCCGTAATGACCGAAACCCCACAAAAATCAGAGAATTGTGCCAACCGGAGCTTTTAGCTTCATTATGGAGAGCTTTTCCTGGAGGTTCATAAGCTTCATGCAAATATGTATAATACAAAGCATGTACAGTGTTGATCCCAAGAGGGCTATTCCTCACCTCTGACTGACATGGCCAACCTTTTTAACTAGTGGAATTCTAACTGGAAATTAGCTGCTTGCGTTAAGGAAAATAACTAAAATATCTGAACTCCAGTGTATTGCATTAAACTTTTAGTAGTTAGCATGCAGTTGCTAATATTGATTTTGTTTTTAGCAGAATGAAGCCTGTGTTGTGAGGATTGGAAATATCCACAGCTTCTCTTCTGGCTTTGTTTCTTGCAGTAGGTTTGAAAGCACAATGGTGCACTGAGTCTAAAATAGCCTGTTCTCCTGCCCGACTCTGTTGGGACTTGAACCTTGGATGCTGACCCACAGGGTTCATCACGAAATCTGCAGTGCTTCTTGATGCATCCTTAAACCCCCTGCATGCCCCCCTCCAACCTATGCCCAGAATACAACCCACAGTTAGATGTGACAGAGGGGAACGGCTTGCTGCTTTTGTGTCACTACCTGCAGTCATATGTAGCTGAAGGCTCTGGCTTACATTTGAGGCGACCACAGTGTGCCATCAACTTCTGTGCAGTGACCTGTCATAGAATTTCACATGGCCTGAATAACTGACAGAACAGTTCACCTTTCAGGGAAATGTAATGTTTTCTGATAAGAAGCTTATGTTAGTTTTCTTAGCAAATAGCCTGAAAGCATTTCTGACTCTGGCATTTCTAGATGTGATAAGTTGAAGGAAACATCCTTGACCATGACTTAACAAAACAGGCCGTCTGTTTAACGGGGTAGCTGTTTTGAGAAGTGTAAATAAATGACAACTTAAGGGATGATATAAAATAAACGATCACAGAGGCAGCCCAAAGCTGCATTGTCACAGAAAACACAAGACACTATTTATGGAGCTGTAAACAGGGGGCTGTGTTTATTTTTGCAACTAGAATTAAATCAGAAAGCCAGAACACTGAAATTTGGAGCAGCATTAGTCCTAATTTCAGACGCTTTTTCGGCAGGTAACAACATATACTCTATGTTTTCTAAATAAATATATTTTTCATTAAATTGCACATAAACCTTAAAGTTTAAAGAGCCAAATTCTACTGTTTGTTTCACTATGGCACCTGATTGAACCAGTGAAGTTGCAGAAGGTAAACTGAGAGCCCAATTTGGACCATACAGTGTGTGATTGGGGGGGAGGGGCCTTCATGCAGATGTTAAAGATTTTGTAAATGTATATCTTAACCCAAGTATTCCTTTGTAGAGATGATCTGGAATCAAATCTCTACAGCCAAAGCCACCTTTTGTGGGTATTCACGACTCGCAGCTGACCTCTCTTTATAATGGGCTGAACCAGACCCCTAGCTCCAAACTTGGAGGGTGTTCAAAATCCCACTCTGATTCCTAATTGGACTGACGGTGCCTATCTCTGTTCTGGTGGTTATTCTGGGCTTGCTTCTGTTAGTCATGCTAAGTACTACCTTATTCCTTGAGGGAATTCATTGAAACCAATGGAACAGCCTGAGGAATGAGGTACTATTGAGTGTGAAACCAGCCCTTTATTATTAATTTATTGTAAGCGCTGCCAACCTTACCTACGCTGTATATGTTCATCAGGGGGAAACCTGTGTAGCACATCTACATTTAGCTTTATAAACTGCACCGCACACCGTTCAAACTGAAAATGCTTTTCCCCTCACACGGCTTTACTGGTATTCCTAAACTATTACACTGCATTTAAAAATGAATTGTGTGCAATGACATTAGAGAAGGGGTTAGGCTTTCTGAGCTGCCACCAGTGACATATGACTGTAGTGACAGACAGTCAGCAGTATTCAAACTGAATTAATCTGAAAAAGCAGCAGACTTCAATGTGGAGTTTAGGGGGAGGCTGAGCAGCTACATATTTACAAAAGGGATGTCACTGAACCGTCTTTCTACCCAGGGATAGCCTATGGCTACTTAATACTTGAAAACCAGTAGTAGAAGGATTAAATACACCTGAAGTCAGGTCTTTGAGGCCATTTCCCTCTAGTGCTCTCTTTTCCTTACTTGAGTTGGACCTCACCTGATTTTTTTTTGAAGGGCCGTGACCAGGGTTGATATTCGGCTACCTTTTATTAGAATTGCACAGAAGTAAAAGAGGTCTTGCAGAGACACAGACTCCTTTTTCTGATGTCTTTGAAAAGTTAACACATCTGAGGCTACAGACATCATAGCGGAGGAGGGATGTGGTAATATAGGTGATCGTGATACCTTAATTTAACCAATATACAGTGCTAATTATGTAAACATGTGAGAACTCAAAAATCTTTTCATCATGTGTGTCACACCACTGAAATATTTTACAGTCTAATTCAAGATCATACAATAATAATGTTATTTTACATTGGCTAGTTGACAAGGATAGGCCAGGACTGTCTATCAAACAAAACTGTTGTGCCAGATTGTATCTTGGCAATAAGCACAACAGAAGAGCCAGTAAAATTCTGTTTACATATTGATAGTCAAATCAGATGTAGTTCTGTACTGCAGACATCATCTTAACTGGACAGCTCTAAAGAGAAGGAGAGGGAAAGATGCTTTTACTTGGGTGGGCCATATTTTAAACTAAGTGATTTTTACAGAGAACTTCTACTTCTATGGAGCTGTGGATCAGGTTTCTCAAATGCACCCAAGAGATCAGGTTCTCATTCTGAAGGAGGATTTAAGCAATGATAGCTTTGCTCTTTCTTCATTGTTTAACAGAGAAGACAACAAATGGAGAATGTAGTTTTGAAGAATGACAGGATTCTACGGCTCTGTTTCTTGGAAAACTTAAAACCATTTTGGGTACATCTATGTTATAACAAAGTGGTCAGCTTGTGAGCAGCATAGTATAAGAACCATGGAGGGAAGAAAAGTTGGGTGTTTCTGGCACCGCTCAGGGAACAAGATGCTGCTTTCTTCTTTTAAAACATGCACCCAATAGTAGCTTTGATTCATTGCAACTCGTCCCCCTCTGTTTACCCTCCTCCCCCGTCCCCAGCAGAATTACTGTTATGGAACAGAAAGGGTAAACTTCTGGACCCATTAAAGTGATGGAAGTTTTGCCATTGAACTCAAAGGGTCAGGGTTTCACTTGGGAAGTGCAACACCAGTTAAGACTGGTCTATCCAGTTCAATATCCTGTCTCTGATAGCTGCCAGTACCAGATGGATATAAGGACAGTATAAGAAAGAAACCCCTTAATGTGCAAAGGGGAGGTTTCTTCCCAACCTCTATCAGTTAGTACTTTTATTATGCCCTGAAGCATGAGGGTTTACATCCTTTATAGATATCTTATCTTGGCCAATTTAGCTGTTGATGTTCTCATTATCATTTAAAATGTCTAATTATGTTTTCTGAACCATATTAAGCCCTTAGCCTGAATGATATCTTGTGGCAATCTGTTCCACAGGTTAATTATGCATTGTGTAAAATGCATCATTGTAAAATGCATTTTCTTCTATCAGTTTAAAAAATGTTGCATTTCAGTGTCACTGTATTATGAGACAAGGTAACTTGGAGCATGAAATTGACCTGTTGTATACCTGTCATTAACGCTCTCATGTCCTGTCTTATATGTGTTCTCAAAACTAAACGGTCTGTCGTCCTTCCACTAATCATTTTGTTATGCTCTTCTATGTTGGCTTTCAATTTCTGAGATGAGTTGAACATCGGTTGGGACAGCATTCCAATAAGAATGCGCCATCAAGTTATTTAATGACACCACATTTTTAGTATTAATTTCTATCCCGCTCTTTCTACACTGTAACATTTTATTTACTTTTTTGACCACTGCCGCCCATTGAGCAGCTTTCTCACTGAGCTGTCCACTGTGCCATCTACTTCTTCTTCATGAGTGGTTAGTTAATTTACAACCCAGCAATTCAAATAGCAACCCAGTAGTTGAAGTAATTCCTTCAAATCTGCATTACCTTGCATTTGTCAACAGTGGATTTCCTCTCCCATCATGCTGCACATCTGCCTAATTTTCTTAATCTTCTTTTGTCATGATGATCCTCACTATTTTATGGCATCTGTACATTTTGCTGGCTCCCCATTTTTTGCAGATCACTAATGAGTATATTAAATAACACTAGTCCTAATAAAGATCCTTGAAGCACTCCACTGTTAGATTTTTGCCCTGTTAAACAATCAACCATTTATTCCTACTCTGTTCTCTGTCAGCTTTATTGAATACACAAATTTATTTTCAGAGTGTTGATATAGTTCTGCTGGGAGCACTCACTCATGTGGGCTATAAAGTCAAAGGCTTAAGTCTCACATCAGACTTCAGGCTGATCCCCAGTGCTCACAATGTAAAGATGCATCCTTAGGGCTTCTGCACTGTTAAGGGTGCTGTCCTATCAAATGAGTTGTCAAACAAGGTCCCTTCTGCTCATATCTCGTAGTTCCCTGGGGTTAAAATGAAAGATCTTGTGGTGATTTTCTAAAATTCAGCATCCTAATCAACATTCCTTGTATCAGTAAAATAGGGTTTGTTGTCCAAGATGAGTGAATAATGGCTAAGCAGTCACTTCACTGCTGGAAATTAATTCATTAAGGCTACGTTCTTTTGGATACTTTGACTATGCAAAGTTCTACATAATACCTAGCTCTGAGAACATCCACCAGTTGTAATAGATGATTCTAGAAAGAAGATTCTAGTCAGTCAGGAATGCCCACCATTCATAAGACTAAATGTGATGAGACCCTTTCACTAGTTTGCATTTTTCGGACTTATTTTGGAATTCATGCTACCAAGACTATGTGTAGAGCTACAAAGTGGCTTTCCTTCTTGTGCTGATTTATTGCAACACTAGAAGTCTAACTTACTATGCAGGGGTTGGTAGCGGTTGACAGCATAGTATACAATGGAGTATTAAAGTTAGTATACCATGGTCTAATAGAATAAGAGACACATGCAAACAGCAAAGAGAGCTATAGTATGAGCAAGCCAAGCCAAAGAGGATGAATAGACTGAAAGGAAAAGATGATTCCTGCATACCCATAAATTATGATGTCTACAAGTTGAGTTTCTGTCAAAGATGTGAGCATAGATACCTGGAATATTCCGTTATCAAGTACCATTTTTGCATAAGTGCATTTGTGCTACATCAGTGCCAGGTGTAAACCATGTGGGTTAGCTAAATCAATTTTAAAATATTTGATTAAACTAGTGCTACGTGTGTGCACAAAGGAGCTCTTGGTTTTGAAACTCTAGTAGAGCCTAGAACTAGAGGTTCCGATCTTGCTAGGACTGACACGGCCTTCATCCTTCTGTAGCAGAAAAATTGAGTTCTGTGCAATTTACTGTGTGCAAGTCTCTTAGATATGAGTTTAAGACTGAGGTGCTCTCCAGCCAGAGTAGACAGACATATATCCCTGGGTCCTTTTTGTGAGAGTCTATGGAAAAAACTCTGCCCTGTATGCTGTTGTTCAGTTTGCTGTGAGACATTTGGTTGTCACCTTCCACACCAGATGGTTGCATACTAAAGGTGTTATATGTAGATAATTGCAAAGTACTGGAGGTAAAATTTTCTGCATACAGTAATCATTATTGACTGTATTTGTTGTTAAATGGCAGCAGAAACACCAGAAGAAGTGGCCTGCCTACTTTTGTTCTTCTCAACAGATGCAATTTTCCAATATCAATTATTTTTATTTTTTATTATTTTATTTATTATCATTTATGATATAACAGATAATATATTATTTATGCCTATCTATGGCACCTTTATGCCCCCCCAATATTGAAGTGGCTATGTGCCCCACAATCTTCATTGTGTGTATCCTCACAGCACCCTATGAGGTGGGAAAGTGCAGTTATCCCCATTTTAAAGACAGGGAACTGAGGCACAAAGAGACTAAATGGCTTGCACAGAAAGCCTAGAGAGGAGCAGGGATTTGAACCCAGGTCTCCTAAGTCCTAGGCTAGTACCCAAATCAGTGGGACATCCTTACTCTCTTCCTCATTTATGGATGACCCTGAACATTTTAAAGACATTTCAGTTCATTTATATAGTAGCTATGGTATGTCTTCCAGACCCAATAACTTGCACTGCACAGAATCCAATGGGAGGTGGAAGAATGGGATGAAAATGTGGGAGGTTGTTTTTAAGGCAATTCCCAACCCTAAACCCTCTTCTCTACATGGTTCCTGTGCATTCTCCATTTCCTGTCTCTGCTCCATTGTGTCTATTTGAATGGTAGCTCACACCTTAAAGCTGTTATTTTCAAGTTTTAATAATATTTTGCAATTCGTTTCCTGTTTCTCAGACGACAACCTTGCCAAAAGCATTCTTTGGCAGGTACTAATTTGGGTGACGACCACTTGATCTACATTTTTGGTGGGTAATTACTGAGTCAGAAGTGAGTAACTTTTTGATATCCCCTGGCATTCAGAAAGGCGGGTATTTTTACTACCCACTCATTAAAGAGTCACTGGTAGTATAATGCCATGAATTCTGCACTGTTCTCAGAGATGAGAAAAATCTGACTTAACTCTGAAAGTTACTACTTTATGCTTATTTTGGTAATATGTATTGACATAGTTAGCAGTATGTTGGCATTTTCAATATTAACCCTACTAAGGATTTATCATAATGAATATTTAAATTTGAATGAGACTGAAACTTGAGCAAATAATTGGTATTCAAAAAGACACACATGACTTCACAAGCTGATCCAGAGTTCCTCTGAACGGTGTGAGCCAGATTCATCACTACTCTGGCAGCTTTGCATCATTCTAGTGATATAAAGCAGCTGTAAACCTGGCTATGCTGTCTAGCCAATCTGTATTTATAACTGTTTTGCACTGCGATAGTGGCCAGAGCGTACTGGTGAATCTTGCCTTCTGAATTTCTTGGGTTCACAAAATTTGGCTGGCAATATCATGAGAAAAGGGATACTTCTGAGATTTTTGGCATTCCTTTCCGCCGTGAGTTATTTTGGCACTAGTTTGTGGTCTGGACAGAACCTGTCCAGAGGTAAGCAAGAATGAAAAACAATGTGGGAAGAAATGATCCGATTTCTTTTCCAATATCAGAACAGTTCAGATTTTTCAGTTTTAGAACAAGTGTGTGTGTGTGTCTGTGTGTATCTTTGTGTTTGTGTGTATGTGTGTTGGGTGTGTGTGTGTGCTTATTTGCCATAGTCTCAGCTTCCCTATCTGTCTACTTTCCCCTCCTTCTTTCTTGGCACAATGGTCTCTAGTGGGTTCCCCCAAACACTGGAAGCAAATAAACTCCCAGAGCAAATGCCCTTGGAAACTAGCCAGTGTCCCACGAGTGAACAGATTTGAGGTCTTTGAGAAAAACTGATCTCTTTTTTTTTTTAAACTAAGAGAAAATTGGCATTGTGCCGGTTTCTCCTGTTTGGATACAAAATATATAAAAGTTAGTTTGAATGTAACAATATACACATATGTCTTTACTGTCCCTTGCTTGGCATCACAGTGACTAAGCCCTACTCTTTAGCTGTGTTGTGTACAGTTTGTTCCTAGAATAATTTGAGCTACCCCATGCTTTTAAATTGTCATTCAGCATGGTGTTAAAAGATTTCTGGCTACCTACCTGCATTTTCCTAATCCCAGGTGGCTACGAAGTACCCTTTTTGGTAGTTTTTCATAACAAATGGTCAGCACCTCTCAACTGTAACTTTAATATCATTGGTAACAAAGTCCTGTGGCACCTTAAAGACTAACTATAAAGTTCAAAACTTTATAGTTAGTCTTTAAGGTGCCACAGGACTTTGTTACCTCTGCTATTCCAGACTAACACGGCACCTCTCTGATTCTTTAATATCATTGTTTGATGCTAGAGTTAATGCCAATGAATTTAATGTCCAGTGTATGGCATTGCCAATTTATCTTGGGAGTGATAAGTAAGCAGCATTGATAAAATGCATTTAGTGCCCGAGTGCAACTTAAATATGTAGTCTATGGTTCACATCCTCAAAACAGACAGGACAAAAACTGCAGCACAGTAAACTGATCCCCAAGAATTAGGGTGCTAATGAATTCTAACTCTTAAAAACAAAGTCCCAGCATACTGGAATTTCCTCAATACCAAATGGTAAAGTTGTCAAATCACCTCTGGAGGCACTGACTTCTAGGGCTGTTTGAGTTGCAGTTATCTGAAGAAATGCCTTTTAAAAATGCTTTAAAGAATGGAAATTCCATTGCTGACACATCTTCACTTTCATATTTTACTAGCAAAGTGGTTTCCATGCATATGAAATCAATGGGGAACTATTGATTTCTGGATATGAATTTGCTTTCAAGGCCTAGGTTGACTGTGCAGATACAGTGAGTCTGAAAAATATCAGTTCAACTGTTTATACCTAACTGGCATTTTTAAAAAATATTGTCCTGTATTAATCTAGTGAATAGTGTTATAAGTGCCAGAGTTAATGTTTATTATACTTATTAAATGGACTCTGATATCTCATATAAAATAAATGGCAGAGTTAGAACATTAATACTTTAATTCTTCAAATTTGTGTCAGTAACTTTATCTGCTATACATCATATAAATACTTCTACTAGACCTGAGCAAAAATAGACCCAGATCTGAAGTGTTGGCCATGTGATGATCTCTTTAATTATGTGTAGCTTCTTTGTTTTGTGATCAAGACAAAATAGGGTGATCCATGCAACACTGAATAAAGCATCCTTTCTAGATCCTACAGCTTGATGGAACTGTGCAAAGATAGCTGCCTTCTCAAACCATCCAATTCTGAATCTGGGACTTTTACACATTCTGTATATGGAAACTAATAGATCCATTAACAACTTTCAAAGAAATTAGAAAAGTGTCCATCAGGATCACCACTGATCTTGATGCAAATGATTCTTGGTGATAACTCTGGAATTGTGAATGTTATTCATGCTAAACAAATACAAATATTTTCAAGTTTCTATGTGCAGTATACAAATAAATGGCTTAAATGTAATTAAACTACTTATACTCAAAAATACAACAACATTAAAATATTACATTTCCCCCATCATGATCCCCTGGAAGAAGATCAATGTCCAGGTTTCTAACATTCTAAAGTTTAGTAGTATTCAGACCCTTTTTGTGATTCAGCATATATTCAGCTTACGTTTAGATCCATAGGCTTTGGGGCGTATTCAGATCTGGGATTTTGGCTCTACCCTTTTTAGAGGCAAGGGCTATTGCATGTTACAGATCCAGATGTGGATTTTGAGCCTAAAATTTCAGGTTAGATTCAAAATTTTGGTGTTGCCAGTCATAAAAATAGGTGCTAGTTGCAAAACTCTGATCCAACCCTAGTTTTGGATTCAGAATGCTATCAGTGATTACTGGGATTACCATCTGGACTCAGTCCAGGACCATCTCTAACTGATAGAGTGAAGTGATGAATAAACTGATACTAAGGGATTCATTAATATGAACAATTGTTCCTAGCAAAATTGCAGGTCTAACCTATATGAGATTGTTCAAACGTGATAAATCTGTAAGACATTGATCTGAGGGAGAGAACTTAAAATGTTTAGAAGGAACAATGATGTGAAGGCAATAAGGATATAAAACACCACCAATGTTTTTAGTATATAATCCTTCCTTTCCCTCTTCCCCCAACCTCAGCACCACATTTTCACTTGCCTTAGCACATCTTGGTTCAGAAAAGGGATGGAAATATTGAAATACGTTAAAAGTGCTCTTTTTGGGGTATTTGATCCTCTCCAAACTAGGAGGTACCAGATATCCAACTTGTGAATGTTTATTTGAAATAGACAAAACCTCCAAACTTTTTGAGCTTCACCCATTGCTAACCATGAGTGCAACTTCCATTAATACTAATGAGAGAGGTGAATATGTTGCAAGAGATCAGATTCTTAAAATCCAGGAAAATATTACAATAAATATTTTTGATTGACAAACTATGATTGTATTATTGCTAGTGTAATAAAGCTGTTAGATGAATACTAATTACAAACTATAGTTTTACATAATTTTCCACAAAAATACTACCATTGTTTTGCTGTGACATACATTCTGTGGTATTTTAGATGCTGCTTGTAATTATTAGGACTGGGGGACTTAGGACAGGAGCTTGAGACAACACATTCTAGGTTGTGTGTTAGTCTTATCATTTGCCTTATCATTACTAGAACAACTGTACTTTACTAGAAAAACTGTGGAACTGGTTCTGTGAAAAAAATCTATCATTTCATTTAGGTATTTTCTCTTTCCCTTACACCATGCAGATATACAGTATATGCTCCTCTCTTCAAGAAAGCACTTTAGCATGCACTTCATTCCATTGAAATCACTGGGACGTATGCATGCGCTAAAGTGCTCCCCTAAATATATCAGCATTGCTTGTTACCTATTTCAAAACTCCTCCTTGGTAGGCTTTACCACAGTAGCTTTTATAAACTTTGTTATTGTTACCTTCTACAGCTGGCATAGAGTTGTAACTGTAATCAGAGTAATTAAGCAACAGTGGATGTTTTCTTGTCCCTTTTGGGTAAAGTCCATTACAGACTTACTTGATGGAACTGTAGCACTTCCATTGGGTCTCCTTCCTTCCTTCTTTTATTTGTTTGTTTGTGTTTTGTTTTCTGTCTCTTTGTTAAATACGTTCTTTCAGACACTGTATTTGCTCAGGACAGAAATGACACCACGCTCTAGGAGATATTTCATGTTTAAACAAGTTACAAGAAGATTATTTGAAGGGTAACAGCCAGGTTATGTAACCCATAAAAGTATGAATGATTTACAAATATTTAACAAGGAAAAAACTAATTATGCTGCTCCTGTCACGGTGAGGGCAGGCTTAGAAATGGTATAATCAATATGAGAATGTTAGCTGTAATGCAGTCTGTCAGCTTTTTAACCAACCAAAAAACTTCAACAAGTCTATAAACAGAATTAACCCTCTCTTTGCTGGATTCTGCTTGTGCTGCACCATTTTCTCATTTCATGGGCCACATTAGCAGCCGGCTGTCATGCCATCTTTTTAAGACACATTTGCACTGAGGCTGAGAGAGTTTGGCTCTGAGCATTGAGGGTAAGAGAATTTGTTCTGAGGACCATGAGAATTTAGTTTATAGGGACCAAATTGTGCCTCAGGTCCTGATCAAGCCAAAGCACTTAAACTTAAAGGTAAGCATGTGCTTTGATGCTTTGATGTAGCTTCAGTTGCACCTCTGAAACCCCACTGTCTTCTGATGTAACTAGCTGCTGAATTTGTCCCCAAGAGTCTGTCTGCAGGAGCCTAGGACATTGCCACCAGATGTAATGAAGATAGAAGCTTGAACCCTTTCCACCCAAATTAAACAACTGAATCCTGAATATGCCACATCGTGCAGGAAATTGTTTTCTTATGTGGTTCTTATGTTTTAAAAGAAGCAACATTACCATGTATTTTACACGCGTTATTAAATAACTGTATAAATTTAATGATTCAGATGTTTCGCATTATAACCTGGCATCTCAGGAGGCATGAAAATAGCACAGTAGGAAAATGTCATTGCATACTTTATCGGCAAAGCTGTTAACAAATGGAAATCCTTTCATACCTAAATAAGAGTTCCATCTTTACTCCCTCCGCCTATCTCAACCTTCCACTGGACTTCTGATGTGCATAAACTGTGACTAACACATAATAGTAATAAGGCTTTTGGAGCTGCCAGAAATCTTTACTTATTAAAAGAGTATCCTATGCTTTACAATTATTAACCATGCATGAAAATGTTTATCCTCTAAATGACAATATCCCAAATCTGCCGTTTGCCTCAGAGAACAGCGGAGAGGACAGGCCACCATGATTGGCCTACTTGAAAACGGAAACCTGCAAATTTAAAAAATTTAAGCACAGATCATAATTATATCTTCCCACAAAGTGCTGGGTGTGTATAGTTCTGTTTGATTTGTTGCTTTGTTACATTAGTTGTGGTTGTTTACGGCATTATATGTTGCAGTAACTTTATTTTATTGCTACTGTCACAACAAAGCAAAGCTGCTATTATGTTACAACAAACTAAAGCCACAATTCTAAACCATCACATCTAACCAAACTACAGTGCTATAACGCTTAATTTACAGTTTATTCCAATCGCATGGATGCAAGAAATGTAAACTATATAAAAAGTTGGATTTCATTGTTTTGTTCCTGCAAAAGACTTTTCAGGTTTGCTGATTGTCACAAAGAAAGCCAAGGGAAAATACTCTCCATGGATACTCATTTTTACATAAGTATACAACTATGCAATAGACACAGTACTGCAGTACTTTCAGGCCAGTTCACTAAATTAAGCAGGAATTCCTAGTGACAGGAACACAGGCCCATAGGTCTATTTCAAACTTTTATGACTAGTACCTTTCTAATAGAGATGGGCCTGAATCAGAACCCTAAAACCAAACAGCTTTCCACATTGGAGAAGAGTAGAAGGGAACAGGAAGGCAAACCTGAATCCAAATTAGTGTCTGGCCCCATTTCTGTAGTGGACAAAACCGAATTTGAAGCTCAAGAATTTTGCAGTTACAGTAGAGTCTTGGTTATCCCGGATTGGGTTAACCAGGATGTGGATTAACCAGGATGTCAAAAAAAAATACACGTATCTCGCAGGGCCGGCTCTGGCTTTGTTGCCGCCACAAGCACAAAAGAAAACCAACAAAAAACCCCCACCAGGGTGCAGGGCAGCCAGTGAAACAACACCCTCTTCCCCCAGCACAGGGTGGCTGGTGAACCAACCCTCCCTCCCCATATTTCCTATGGATGGTGATTATCCAGGATTTTATTAACAAGGATTAATTTTTTTCCTATAATCCTGGATAATTTCTGATTTCATATACTGTTGAGTCCCAGTACTGTAAATCAAAATATTGAGGCTGGACACTTAAATATGCAAGTAACTTTAATCACATAAGTATCCCTATTAAAGTTAAGTGTGTGCTTAAGTACCTTGCTACAGTGGGGCATAAGATACTAAGGAATGGGATAGCTGCTTTAGAAAGGCCCACGTGTGCCAAACAGCAAATGTGAAAAATTGGGACTGGGCTGGGGAGTAGTAGGAGCCTATGTAAGAAAAAGACCCCCAAATTGGGACTGTCCCTATAAAATCTGGACAGCGGGTCACCCTACAATAGATAATAATGCTGCTGAGCACATCGTGGGAGGTCCCCTAAAATTCCACTGAACATATCCATTTGTAATCATTTTATTGAGTCACATTGAATTCAATGGGATTTGATGGATCTCAACATATTTCAGGGTTGGGCCACTAATAATGAACCTTAGTGTTGGGTAATCCCCAGCCTACGTTCCATTCTGTTGTGTTGTACTCTTTCTCCATGTGGAATCTGAGATGTACCCTATGTTGCAGGTTCTGTCATGCATTAGAGCACAGACATTTGAAAGGGAGATGTTGGACCCGAGCTCACACATAGGAAGTTTTAGTCCAATGAATTGGTTAAGGGTCTATAAAAGTTGTCAGCTTGGTCTGAACAAAGGATTTGCAATAAATAATTTTATTCTGGGGGGATTCCCCCATTTTTTTCTGTTTGCAAATTTAGCATCTGAGCTACCGCCTGTGTCGTGAGGGACACCTGTGTAACTTGCTTGCAGTTCTCTCATTTGAGGCAGTCTTAGCCAATCAGCTTGAGAAGACCTGCCATGGCATGACAGGCTATCACCAACACAAACAAACAAAACATTATGAAATCAGCACTCACACACAAATATCAGTGTAGTAATACATGTGCTAGACCCGAATCAGCTCTTGGAGACATTCCAGATGAAAGTCACCTAGCCTTGTATCTCATGACTGTGCTCAAAAGCAAAATTATCTGCATTTCGTATGGGTTCACTTTCATTTTCATACAGTCTCCCAGTACTCCAAATTAAGTAAGTTTGAGGCCTTAGAACAGTGGTGGGCAACCCATGTCCTGCAGGCCACCTGTGTGCCGCACACATCCAGTCAGGGTAATCCATTGGTGGGCCACAAGATAGTTTGTTTACACTGACCATCCACAGGCATGGCCACCCACAGCTGCCGTTCGCCATTCCCGGCCCATGGGAGCTGAGGGAAGCAGTGTGGGCTGGCTGTAGCTTGCCGAAGCTCCCATTGGCTGGGAAAAGCAAACCATGGCCACTAGGAGCTGCGTCCAGCCATGTCTGCTGAGGATCAATCTCACAGGCCACCAGCAGATTACCCTGACAGGCCACATGTGGCCCACAAGCCGCAGTTGCCCACCACTGCCTTAGAACTTCCATGCTTTTGCATAGTCTTCAGCCTGGGTATATTGTGCAGTTTATTGAATCATGTCCTGTGACTTTCAGAGCTGTCGTTGGCAGCATCCTCGAAAGACTCTTAGGTTTGCTGTGAATAACTCTTAAAAGTAGTGAGTACCACAGCATTTCCTGGAAACTTGCAAGAAGCAGAAAGAATGTGACAACTTCAGTGGCTGAGCCGTCAGGATACAGAGAACAAGTCCTGAGCTGTGCCATATGTCAACTGTGCTTGGCTTGGAAGTTCTCCTCCTGTAAAAGTATCTGGTTCCACTAGGAAGTGAAGCCAGGAGTGATAGCCCACAAAATTAAACTGTTTTTTCTTTAAAATCAGTGGATGTTTTTGTTTACTGAAACACCAGGCAAAATGTAAGGTGAGTCCCAATGCAAACCTTCTCAGTTTAGCCACCATATCTTCCCCCCACCCCCAAATAGAATTACCAGCAAGGTGGCACTTACCATCCAGCAAAGAGATGTGAAGTGAGCGCTTGGATGGAGGTTGAGCACTAGGAGAATCTAGCAGAAAATATTACTGCTCCCTCTGCCGAGGGTGTCCACTCCCTTATCCTCAGGAGAAGTTCATGCATGCTGGACTCAGCTCTGGGCCAGGATGGCCTTGTTCCAACAATGTCCAGAAAAAAATCTTTTTTTAAAAAAAATCTATGGCTAAATAGATTGTGCTCACACTTTTTGGATAGAGATCTCACCATTGTGACCTGTTCTTTCTTACTTCCAGGCTGTATTCTAGTAATGTACTCTGTACCTAAGGCTGACTGTGGAAGACGCATACCCTGTTTCCCCGAAAGTAAGACATCCCCCGAAAATAAGACGTACTTCCAGTTTTGCCTCTCGCTGTAATATAATGTAATGTAATTTTGGGAGCAAAAATTAATATAAGACACTGTCTTATTTTCGGGGAAACACGGTAGAAGTTGCAGTGACCAATCTCCTGAGCAGAGCAGGTACACAAAGCATATGGCACTCATGTTCCATGCATTGTGCTAGCTCTCCATTCAATTAAGTCCTTCATAGGCTACAGTCAGATTCCTCTGATGCCTTTGCTCCACCATCCCAAGAGTACTGTGAGCTACAGAAATGGTGCTGCTGACAGTGTGTAGGACAAAGCTTGCAGGAGCTGCAGACTAGGCACTTTTGAGGAACAGCTGCTAGCTGTGGAGCTCTTGTCCACAGAGGATTAGAATAAATACTCTTGTCTCGCCATTTTGAGCGGAGGACAAGGTGCACCAGTTTTCCCAGTCCTTTTCTCAATAAAGGCAGTGGTGTGATGGCTGGGGAATTTTCTTTCTCCTGTAACTATTCACCCATGAAGAAGGCCGAAATATGAAAAATGCAAAGAGGAAAGGGGAGAGAAAGAGAGTCAGAATAATAATGAGACTTAATTCTTGTTCTCTGCTCCTGGATTTTTGATCCTGTTGTTAATGGGTGATGATGTTGGGGGTATTTATAAATACTGTGAAAACACCTATAGCTATGAAGAGGCATTATTTAGAAATACCAAAAGAAAAAATAAGCAGAAGCCACAGTGATTGGTGCACCAGATACGTACAGACAAAAAGGGTAAAGGGAAGGTGAAGCAAAGTGAGTACACTAGGATGTGGGGGCAAGACAACAGACCATGAAGGAAAACAAGAGATGTGGACAATGGAGGGGAAAGGGAAATAGAAGGAACAAGAAACAATTAAACAGATATAGATTATAGATGTAGCAATACTAAAAGGAAAAGGAAACGAGAAGGGTTATATTCAAATAAAACAAGGAGAGAGGAAGAAGAAATATGAATACAAATGAAAGGGAAAATAAAAAAAATAAAGAAGAAAGAAATGAAATGAAATTAGAGGTCTCTATGAGAAAGGGAGAGAATAGTAAATACATGTAAATTGTATGATAAATTAGCAAGAAAAGACCATAAACTTTCTATTGTATTTCAACATCAAGTTTCTGCAAGTGTGGAAACGGATGGCAGAATGATGTTGCTTAGGGAATGCGAGTGTTGCTAGTTTGTAATGATTGGCATTATATATTTGTAAGTCTTTTCTCTGTGTATTTGATGGCAATAACTGTTCCATTAGTTACCAGGAGGGGGCTGAGTGCCTGGAAATAATGAAAATAATCTCACCATGAGATTTCTCCGTTCAATAAGGTGGGATAGATTTCTCCCAAAGTAAAAGAGGGCACCAATCTGAGGCTGTAGGCACCCCTGCTATATATTACAAAAAAAACCCCCAATCAAATAAAATTAAACAGAACACAAAAATCACCTCCTCTCCTACAAATCTAACCCCCTTCAAAATCCACCACAACAACCCACACAAAGAGTTTTGCCTTTGAGTGTGCGCCGCATCCAGAGAAGGGATGGTATTTCTGACATTTTCACCAATTCTTTTAGACCCATGTGAATGTTGGATAGAGTTTAGGTTTGGGGTGTTTGCTTTTTCTGTAGCGCATGGCAAGGAGACAGTCGAAAATGTATATGTGGGGTAGGCGGAGACCTTTTAATTGTAGGACCTGCCTCCTAGCTGTCTTGACATAGAACATTTTACTGTCCCTGGTATTTTTCTGTCCTAAACAATCAAGTATTGTGACTAGATGATAGAAATGACCTTGAAAGGTCTATACCAACAGCTGGTCACAGGCGTTGATTTCTCTTCTTTTTATCCTCAATGTAATAAAATGTTATTTTGGTCACAGTGGAATCATCACAATTTTTAATCATGTGTAGTGGGAAAAAATGTCATGTTACTGGCATCCCGTGTGTATTGCACTGGTGGTTTCCCAATCTCACACCATAGTTGTTTCAAGGCTCATTCATTCTCATGTCCACATGGAATGAGTATCAGGAGGTCTCCAAAACAAATTGTACCTGATGAAGGAGGGAGGGAGAGAGAGGTCCAGGGCTTAGTTTGTATGTTTGTGAACTATGTGATGCAAGTGTGATTTCCTGTAGCTTGAAGGATAATGCTGCAGGATTTCTCTATGGCTTTAAGCACAACTGCAAAATATAATAAAGTTAGGATGTTTTCTGTTGTCGATCTTGCTTTCTCCTTCCTATAACATATTGTGTTATGCAGGGACTTTTCTCCATGCATCTCACTTTATTTAAAGGCACTGTATTCAGAAGCCTTGAAGTGAGTAGTTGCTCTAGCACTGGCTGTATATATGTACCTAATGTACATTTGCACACACGCTCTGTAATAAACAGCCTCATCCTCAAGGTTTCCTGCATTCAAGTTTTCAGACTAATCTCACTGAGCTTGAAAGGTAGGCTCAAGGTGCAGTTAATATTCTTAAAAAGTCAACATTTGCTGTCGGATTTGAGAGCTATTTCCAATTCTTACCATAGGGCTAAAATGGGGGTACTGTATCTTAGATTTCACTGTGTGATAACTGTGGGCAAATGCTGATTTTTAATGACAACTGGCCACGGTTTTATAGTTGCTGGTATAATATTACCGCTGCCGGTGTGTCCAAAAACCATGTGCCTAAATCCTGCTTTTGCTGCTTGTGGCTTTAACCAGAAGGAGGTACCTCTCTTGCCATTACTTGCTTTCTCCAAGTCTTTGCAGATCTTCCTCACCACCAATCCGTCCTGTCTGCTTGGGTGCCCTGTGTACCAATGAATGTACTCCAGGGGGCAGTCATTCACCATTTCCAGCAAAGTGAGACTTTTCCATGTCGTTCCTGGGGTTCTGTTTTTTGATGAATATCAAGGCTGCGAAGGGATTTGATAATATTGGGGGAGGGCAATTATCAGACAGGTGGAAGATTATTTTAACTGCTGAATGTTGGGTAAAACAAAGAGGGGGAAGAGACGTAGTCAGGGAGCCCGATCAGAGTACATGACAGAAAACCATGCTGCCGGCGTCCGGGAAATTGAAACTGATTTTCTTCACCTTGACATATGGAAATATACCTTTTGCCACCCCCAAACAAGTTGTGATGGCACCTGTAATTGAAGATGTAGAAATCAATTTATAGGGGCTCAGAATTAGCACCATTGATACATATTTCAGCATGAGTAGACTACACGGAGGGAGCTCCGCCACACTAATCAGTGCCAGTACGGTCCGGCATATCCATCAGTAAGCTCATGGAAGCATTGTCTCTTTGTTGATGAACACTGTGTTGTATTCAGGAACTGTTTAAGACTTACTCTGTCCTTTCATATATGGTCAATCTGCTCGGAAAAAACCCAGCTCATTCGAGGGTACAATGGCGTGTCCTGTATTGAGATTTCTGTATCTCTGTATGCTACGAAGGGCATCCTTGCCTCATGGAAGACCACAAGAAAAAAGTCAATGTGGATATGAAGAAAAGTCAGACCAGAGCCCATAATGTCATTCAGCAGGTGATACTGGATATATCTGGAAAAATACATATTTGCCAAGGGCTACCAAGCAAGATTTGAATGTATCACGGAGAACTGGAACTGGGACACTCCCCCCCAATTATTTTACTGCATAAACAGCTAGTCACAAAAGCTAGCACTGGTGTAAGGCTTAAGAGTGATAGGAAATGTTTCTGTGCTGCAGAGAAGGAAAGCCAGACTTGACATGGACTGGCTTGTATGGTGGAATCTGCCTCTGTCTTCAAAGGAAGATGATAGACAGGAGAACAGCATGCTGCTATTTGTCTTTCAAGTTTGGCAGTTCCCTTTGTTGATCTCCTGGTAACATTGTCTTCACAGAGCACTGATTTATTCATGTTTTCAAAATGCAAAACAACTCAGTACACCCTCCCAAAAAACAACTTTGATCTCCAGTAGTTCAATAATTAGTCATATATATTGTCTTTATGGAATCCCGCATCTTATCTTTATTCTGTTTTGGAACTGCAGTATTTTGTCTCATTGTACATGAGATAATAATAAAGTGAGCACATCACATATTACATTCATCTGTATCCCTGGAAAAATTCAAAAGAACTATTTTTTGTCACTACGAAATGACTAGCAACACCTAGGGAAAAACGAGAGTGTTACAAAAATAGATGCATTATACATAGCACTCAGTAAAACTGTAAAATTAGAAAAATTTCTAGACAGCAAAGAGACATCTATTTCTTTGACTGCCACAATATAAGCCAACATACAGAATGCTGTCATTTATTAAAAAGCATCAAATTGTTATGTAATTTAACTGCATGATTGACAAGCCAAAACTGAGTTAAAATAAGGTGTGTGTACTGTTTGTCAGATTACAAGGATAATCTTTTGAAGCTAATCCTTTTACTTTTCACAGTGTTCCTTACAGAAGTCTTTTCCTTCATGTTAGCATTATCTTACATTATTGGGCGACTATAGTGTGTGTGTATGTGTGTGTGTGTGTGTGTGTGTTAAATATAATTTATAATTAACTATCCGGATTAAGACATCTGGACAGTCAGTGGAATCCTCAGATGTTGTTAATTGTTTTCTGTCGGATATGTGCCTTTTAAAGTTTTAATAATCACCGATTGAAGTTGAAGATTTTTTTTTTTACAAGCAAGCCTTACAATTGTAATGAAATAGTGGAGCCTTTTTAAATACTTTTTAAATGGAAAGGTACAATAGTCCCAATGTATATTACTGTTCAGGAATCTGTGTAAAAATTAGACATTTATAATATGTTTCGGTGGTGCATATGCTTGCCTTTGTTTCAGAGAATCTTGTAGGCCAGGATTTTTAAGAGAGATTAGCTCTGCTTTGAGCACCAGTATAGATGGCCAGATTTAAACCTGTCAGTAGGTTGGTAGCTGAGCACTTTTGAAAGTCTGTCCCTTACTTGAGTATCTACATGGGAATGGTGTTCTTTTTAAAATTTAGCCCTAGTGTGGGTACAGAGGTCTTGAAAGCTGCCAGTGAGCTCATTTGAAATTTTGGTCCATAATAAGAGAGTAATGTGAACAACACCAACATGTAACTTAACCATGAACTGTTCAGTTATGAATGCTAGAGCTCAGAAATTGTAACTATGCCTTTCATTATGAACCAATATTTGATACCCATACTTCAGAAGACCCATTAAAAAAATGAGATACTGACACAGTAAAATACTGCTTATCATGAGTGAGAATGACAGTACCTGGTCTTATGATAATACACTTCATAATTTAGTAACATTTCACTTGAAAATACAAAGAAACTTGAAGTTTCGGCTCCCATGGAAAAATATTTTCATATTATTTCCTAGTCCAGTATTGTTACCCACACAATTTAGGGATCTCAGGCCCATACCCTCTCTTTTGGGTACTCAGGAAATAAGGAACCAATCTTTACCCCTTTGGCACTCCTGGCTCTCCCCGCTGTGGGCTCCAGGCTAACACTCCTGGTGGATTCAGGGCTCTAAGGATCTGCGGGCCTTTTACTAGTGAAAGGGCCTTACACAGGAATATCCTTACCCTCCATTTAGTAACAGTTATCAAAACAGAATACACATGCTAAGCATTCAATGCTCCCCTCTCTCAATAAAGCTGACAGACCTTTCTTGATGGCCAGTCAAGATTAGATTGTTTGGGGCTTCAGCTTCTGCATGGTGTGGTCAGAAGGGCATAGAAGTCTGGCAGCTCTGATCTTGTGCTGCATCCTGGAGTTAGGTTCCAAAGAACTTCCTTTGGTCCCCGGTTTATATAGTTAAAACTTGGATCCTGCTTAGCCATACCTTAACCAGCCATTTTAAACTGAGTAAGGTATAGCTTAAAAATCATGGAGCAGATCCTCAAGGAAACCATTTTGAAGCACTTGGGAAGGGGGGGAGAAAGATGAGCAGGAACAGTCAACATGGATTCACCAAGGGCAAGACATTCCTGACCAACCTGATTGCCTTCTATGATAGATAACTGGCTCTGTGGATATAGGGAAAGCGGTGGACTTGATATATCTTGACTTTAGCAAAGATTTTGATATGGTGTCCTTGACAGCAAGTTAAAAAGTATGGATTGGATGAATGGACTAAAAGGTGGATAAAAAACTGGCTAGATTGTGGGACTCGATGGATAGTGATCAATGGCTCAATGTCTAGTGGGCAGCCGGTATCAAGCAGAATGCTCCAGGGGTCGGTCCTGGGGCAGGTTTTGTTCAACATCTGGTGGGAAGAGGTAGATCCGCTGGAGGGTAGGGATAGGGTCCAGAGTGACCTAGACAAATTGGAGGATTGGGCCAAAAGAAATCTGTTGAGGTTCAACAAGGACAAGTGCAGGGTCCTGCACTTAGGATAGAAGATTACCGTGCACCACAATAGCCTGGGGACCGACTGGCTAAGCAGCAGTTCTGCATAAAACGATTTGGAGACTACAGTGGATGACAGGATGGATAGGAGTCAGCAGTGTGTCCTTGTTGTCAAGGTTAAGGGCATATTGGACTGCATTAGTAGGAGCATTGCCAGCAAATTGAGGGAAGTGATTATTCCCCTCTATTCGGCACTGGTGAGGCCTCATCTGGAGTATTGCATCCAGTTTTGCCACCCCCTAGGCCCACTACAGAAAGGATGTGGACAACTTGGATAGCGTCCAGCAGAGGGCAACAAAAATGATTGGGGGACTGGGGCATGTGACTTAAGAGGAGAGGCTGAGGGAACTTGGCTTGGTTAGTCTGCAGAAGAACAGAGTGAGGGGAGATTTGATAGCAGCCTTCAACTATCTGAAGGGGGGGTTTCAAACAGGATGGAGCTAGGCTGTTCCCAGTGGTGGCAGATGACAGAACAAGGAGTAATGGTCTCAAGTTGCAGTGGGGGAGATCTAGGTTGGATAATAGGAAACACTATTTCACTAGGATGGCGGTGAAGCACTGGAATGGGTTACCTATGGAGGTGGTCGAATCTCCATCCTTAGAGGTTTCTAAAGCCTAGGTTGACAAAGACCTGTCTGGGATGATTTAGTTGGTGCTGGTCCTGCTTTGAGCAGGGGGTGGACTAGATGACCTCCTGAGGTCTCTTCCTACCCTAATCTTCTATGATTCTATGAAACTAAAGTCCTACACAACAGTATATTTCACTCATCTTAGCCCATTACGAAATAATTATTTAGCTAATCAGACACTACTACCACCTTAGTTGATTTAAATCTGGCAAAATTAGTTATGCAACAGTCAGAAACAATTAAAGAATCAGACAGAGACTTCACAGATTAAACAATAGAGAAGAAGGTAACATTAAGGTAAACTAATAGAAGTATACATTTCACAATTGCAACTGTTGATAAGTGGTTTCTTGCCAAACAGAATGCTACCAGACAAAGTTTTCTTTAAACATCTTAAGATAGTTATTTTAATCTGTTGACTGTGGTTCTATTGGGATAGGATCACCTTCTAAACAGCCTGATATTATATGGTTTTGGTGCAATTTATTGTTTGCTTTCTGGATTTTTCCAGGTCCTATCTGAGATGTGTGTGTATGTGTGTGTTTTTACCCTATTTTCATAAATTTATCCCAGGAAAAATTTCAGTGCTGTTGCAGTTGAAGTGTTCCATGTCAAACAGCAGGGATTTTTGTTTTTGCTTTTTAATCTTTCATAGTTAGTATTACCTGGAATCCTTTGGGTTTGATCATGTTCTTACCTGTACAATGATACAGCCCATTGGAGCGCCTGCAACTGACTACAGTGCCCGTGAGCACATCTGTGTTAACTGTTTTACAATCCCAGCACCAGTGTGTATTTGGGGCCCTCTCTGAATCCCACTGAAGTCAATGAAAAAACCCCACTAGCTTCAATAGGCATCTGATCAAGCTCTTGTGTAGTAGCACAGAAATTAACCCTCATTTTTGGTACGGTTAAGGGATTCATCATGAAAGGATGGATCTAATTGCCTTCAGATATCATTGGAAATTGTCATCAGGGCCTCAACAGAATCTTCTCCTGAACAAGACTGGAGTTGAACCAGGTCTGCCTTTTGGAGAAGATTGTATAATTGAGTAAGGGGGGCCAGTGAACCTGTATTTAAGATCCCCAAAAAGAGAGAGATGAGAATTCAAAGACAAAAATGAAAAAAAAAAAACCCACAAACTTTCATGCACCTGCTGCATGGGAACTGAAATGCACATCAGTATTTCAAATGTGCTTTTTTTCTCTGCAATAAATGTCTTCAAAGGGAAAACATGGGTTATTAAATAATATCAAGATTATTAACATTGTAACCCGGCATGGTGGAGTGTGTCTGTAATCCCAGTTGATTGGGAGGCTGCGGTTGGCAGATTGCTCAGTAGTTCTAGGCTGCTGTCTGCTATAGCAATCGGGTGTCTGGTGCTACTTAGAGTCTGGCAAGGAGGTAGCTAAAGGACTGGCTAGAACAACATGTCCGACGTGTCATGATTGGCGCTCACTCTCTGAGGGCTGATAGACCGAATGACCAAGGTGATTAACGTTGTCTGCTTGAATCACATTCGTGGTACTGCTCAGTAATCTCCTACTAACTGTTAGTTTCCAACACACTCCTATAACAAATGGAAGCAAAACTTAAATATGTCTTCTCTAGGATCCAAATTGAAGACTAGGTTTCAGTCCTAGTTTTCATTATTCCTCAGAGTATACCTTGTTGAAAAGTGATGTTCATACCCATTAGACAAATGTGATCAGAATTGTTGCAGTTATATACCATACATCAACACCTGCTTGTTTCCTTTCTTATTAAAAATGTGATATGCATTGAAATCTAGTTGCATTTGAAAGGGTGCAAATACATATCAGAAGCAAATCAAAGGTTTTGTAAAAGAGCACTGGAGCATACCTTCCTGAGTATCACATGATAAAGCTGATCTACAGAAGAAGGTCCCTAGCATGCATTTTCAAAAGAAGCCTCTTAGCATGTTGAGGCTGCTTTTCATGACCTAATGGTGATTTTAAATGGATAGATTTAACTGAGCGGGTTTTTTTGCACATGACCTTTAAAGGGGAAGAAGAACAATATTAGCATTCAACCCAAACTCTGTAGTCTGTCATTTTGTATACTGTATCATTACTGGCAAAATTTAAAGGAAAACTGCATCCATTTTGCTCAGCCCCAGCACTATGGAAGTTCACAGGGTAAGACGTACTTGCCACCATTTTAAAACTACAATTGGCATTCTTGAGAGGGCAACGATTTTACTGAAATATGATCTATCTATTCTATCCAATGTATCCAATCTCCCTTTCGCATCCATGTACAGTATTTTAGAGTACATATGACTCCCTTCACAATGATATTTGAATGCTACCTGAGTTATAAACACACATCATAATCTAAAACGTACATTCTTCCCTTTGCCTAGTCACGTGGTATGCAAAGAGAGTGTGTGTGAATGAGTGTGTGGATTTTCCTAGCTTTCAGAAGCTATTACACTTAGTAAAGTTAGTGAGAAGGGGTGGCTCACATAGGCGTTGACATGAATGGGGTCACAGTAGGCAAGCTATCTGGTGCTTTGTTTGGTGATTGTCCTCTTTTATTTAAAAATACCCTACAAAATGCAAAGTTCCTAGGCCTTATGGTTATGAAAATAACATTTCATTGTGAAATGGAGTGTAAATTGATGCCATGATGTCTACCTGCATACACAGGATAAGAGACAGTTCCTGCCCTGAAGAACTTATCATTTAAATAGACAAGACAGACAAAGAGACATCTGACACAAGGGTACGTCTATGTTACTCACTGGATCGGTGGGTAGTGATCAATCTATTGGAGATCGATTTATTGTGTCTAGTGTAGACACAATAAATCAATCCCCGTGCACACTCCCTGTCGACTCCTGTACTCTACCTCTGCCAGAGGTGGAAGCAGAGTCGACGGGGGACTCATCGACGGGGGATGGCCAGGTAAGTCAACCTAAGATCGCCAACTTCAGCTACGCTATTCCCGTAGCTGAAGTTGCGTATCTTAGATCGACCCTCCCCCACCCCCAGCGTAGACCAGCCCAAAGAGGGCAGCCTCAGACAGTGAGAGAAGGCATAAGGCCAGTTGGATGTCCAGAACTGTGGGGTCAGATGTACCCTTCTCATCTTGATGAAGGCAGAGCAGGGGGTCGGACTAGATGACCTCCTGAGGTCCCTTCCAACCCTAATATTCTATTATTCTAAGAGCAAAGGCCCTTGAGTGAGGGCTTTATATGAATATTTAGACTGCCTATCCTTTTCGAGAATGTTCAGCATTGCTTTTAAAGACCTATAAAAATGAAATATATTTGGCCAGAACCTCAGCTGGTGTGAAATGGCATCGTTCCATTAAAGACAATGGAGCTGTACTGATTCACAGAGCTGAGCTACAAACCCTAAAGCTTTGCCTTTGGCTTTTTCCTTTTACTAAAGGAGGCTAGAGGCTGTAGACTGGTTTCCATCATTGGCCTCCCACTGTAGTGTCACAAATGTCTTCTCTTTTCAGCAAGATGGTTGCAACCAGCACGAGGTTAATTGTAATTAGAGACATTTTTAAAAAGCACATTTCACAGTGCATTTATGGTCTCCTATGCTCCTTACTCTGCAAACTTTTAGACTGTCAAGCTGAACAAAATGGGTGTCATTTTTCTTTATTTTGCCAGTGAAAACTAGAATTCTTTGGAATAATAGGTAAGCTGTCCTTGTTATTCATAAACATCTTATTTATGCATCTTCACTGTTGTGATAAATTAACTGGGTTTGTTTTATATTTCCCTACAGTTTACTTTAAATAATCCTTCACAGTGTTTCACTGCAAGACCACATAAGATTCCTTGTTTAATACCCAGAATGCTGAAATGGCATTTTGAGCACACACTGTAATGCATAACAAGTGTATAATTTCTTATTGGGAATGCTGTGCAAAAACTTGTTTTCCTATCAGCCCCTCCAAAATTTTGCTTAATTCACTAGAACCCCCGTGTATCTACAGGGGTAATTTATAATTAGAGCTGCAGCAAGCAATATTCCAGAGACACATATGTTTGTGGACGAGCCCGTTAGGCAGCACTCCAGATCTGAGCCCCTACCTGCCTCCATTTGGCCAACAGCCTTCAAGCTGGGCTCACAATTTAAGAAAGGCTCATTCTAGGCTGATTTGAAGAAAAGTGGGAAGCTGCCTAAGCTCTGGACCCTGCTGCAAATGAAAGGGGAAATAGAGGGGCGTGTGTGTGTGAAATTATCAAGTTTAATTGACCAACTTAGATCCTAAGCCCTGTGATGCAAGGGTGGTAGCTTATTTTTCTCTTAAGCACCATGCGCTTTTATGGCACTATATAAATAATAGTAATAAGACACTAATCAGAGTCAGTCCATCACATCCTTGCACTGTGGCGATTACCCCCATGATTCTGATTTTTAAGAGCACCAGAATGAGCAGGAGAGGGGGGGAGAGGATGAAACAGGAAGACGGGATTTGCATGTGTGGCTGATTCAGCGATCGGGGATGAGGATGGCTTTGCATACCATCAAATCTTCCAAATGCTCCCAGAAGAGACCTGTGAGGTTGCTTATTACTATTATTATTTTGTGTCTATTTTTACTGCAGAAAAGGGAGGAGGGAGGCTGGGATGAGAGAGAGAAAAGATTGGGCATATAAATTATGTCATTTTACTACTAATAATCAAATCAAATTTTCATTGACTTCAATGGATTCTAAATCAGGCCCATAATCGTTAAACTGTCATATCTCCAGAACAGTTCACATTGATTATCTCCAAAGTAGTAGTTTTAACTTCTGGTAGTATTTGTTTAGTTTGTTCCAAAGGCTAGTCCCAGAAATGTGGGTATTTCCAAAATCGTCTTTTTATTTCGCATCTCTCCATCTGCAGCCCATGCAGACACATGCACTTTTAATTTCTCCATTACCGTCAATCCAGCTCCACAAGCTTGGAGAGATTTAAAAGGCAAAGAAAAAAGTTTGCTGACAGAGACGATGTATCCCTAGCCCAGAGTTCTGTTTCTAATATCCTTCATTATTCTAAAAGTTTACAGCAGATAGATCTCCGATGGCTTTTGAACTATCTCCATTTTGTGCTGCATATTTAATATTTGTACTTTTAAAAATTCAGAGTTCAGCAGACTGGTCGGTAAAATGGGAACCAAACATTTTCCATAAATATATTACAGAATCACAAAAGCTAAAGAAGTCTTATCTGAATCCTCCTTTCTCTGATTATGGAATTTTTCCTGGACATATATGTAACAAAGCGAAAGAGGTGTGTGTGTGTGTGTTTAGATTCAGAAGAATACAATTACATCTCTCTGGTGCATCCCCTGATGCCTTTCCATATTATCAAAAATGGTTCTAATATTTGTAAAATGGTAACAAGAAACAAAGCAGGCTTGGAACAATTGAGTGGTGTCTTTTCGAGGAGAATTATTGTAACAAGAGCTGCTAAACTATGGTACTTAAAAACACAAATAAGAATGTTGGCCAGAAGTTGTCAGTGGGTGGTCTCTTAATATCTCTGCAGTTTTGAAGTTATGAAAAGGAGCAAGACTTTTGAAATCTAGAAAAGAAGGAAAGAAAAGCTAGAATCCAAGTGAAAGAGCAGAGTCGCAGCACCGGTGACCCGAGAAACCTCATTGCTCCAGTTATACTGGCACAATGTCACGTTCTCAGCCACTCCATCACCAGCAAGGGGAAAAAAAACCCTTTTCCTTTCCTTTTAGTCAAAGGCAGTGGGTAAGCAGAGCACGCGGTTCAGAGGGTCATTAAAAAGCATCAAAGGAGGCAGCCTCATGATGGTAATAAGACGGCTGCAAGGAAATAAAGTGGGCATTGATCTGCACTATCGAGTGTGACATTTTAACCGAAGCTAAAAGCCAAGAGCAGATCTAGCCCCTTATTCATCTGCCTGCCTGTTTTAGTAAATTGTCTTTTTTTCCCCCCCAACCAGTGGCCTCAGAGGTCACTTCGTATTAGCTGCCTTGTTAATACTGAGGCAATCAATACTTAATCAACAAGTAATGGGATTTTGCAGTCATCCTGTATGATCTTTCAATAAAGCCCCGAATCTATCTCAGCCCATTCAGAGCCTGACTAAAGGTGCACGATTGCTGCAGAGCAGGGATTTGATGGTCTGATGCTCTTAGGCTGATCTGCATCTGATTAAGACACCATGCAGCCACTGTCCTTCACCCCTTTGTTCCTTTATCCCCGTATAATGTAGCATGGCACAGAAATTCATCATCTTAGCTTTTAGATGCAACAGCAAAAGAATTAATATTTCCTTAGTGCATGATGTTCCAGACTCTTTGGTCATGATATGCAACCAAAAAAACCAAGGGGGAAATGAGAGAGGAACGCTGACAGTTTTAATGCACTGTATTAAAAAAGGAAGCTGTAGTAAATGGATCCCAAACAGCCTTTTCTGCTCCTGCCTCTTCAGCCCTCATAGCCAGGGAGAGTGTGATACAGAACCAGGCAGCAGGCATGGATATCTTGGAATAGATGTTAGAGATGATTAGCTAAGTCTGGAGAAAAGGGACAAAAGCAAGCATTTCAGGCTTCACAACTCCTCTGTTTATTTCCGACATTCAAGTACATTGGTGACATGCCGCATGTTGATGGTGCCATTTTCAGCTAATTACTTGATGCCATTTTACCATCCTGCTGCAACTTACCCTCATATTGGCTTGTGCAGTCTAATAAAAACCATAAGTGAATTCATCCAAATATTTTGGCGCATAATAGTCCCTTTTCAAAAGCAACCCCAATAAAAGTCTTTAATAAGACAATGGGGGCAGGATTGGCCAGGTCAAAAAGATCAAGAACAATCTTAAAAATGAATATTATAGGCTAGCAACAAACTTATTTAGAAATATACTTTCTGCTTTTAAATAGAACAGATAGTGTCATTACTTAAGAAAAAAAACCATTCCTTTAAGAAGAAGCTCTCTTTCCAAAGTAGCATACCTCAGGGACCATGTGATGCAGGGACTGCTATGGTAATTAACTTTATTGAATAGTAAATAGTATTGTATAATCTCTTGCATGTGGCCAGAGCACAAGTATACACTGCTTCTAGGCGTCTCCAAAATTAGGAACCAGTGTTGCACTGAACAGCTCAATATAAATGTGAACACTGTCAACAACATATCTGGGATTTTCCTCAAACAAAGCCCACTTTCCTCCGCTGTTGGCTTTTGAACCTGCGGAAGACTGAAGTGACACCTCCACCTTTAGCCACTCCCTGCCAAAATCCCAGTCATCTCCCCAGCTCGTCCACGCTGTTCAGTGTAAAACAATAAATATATCACACAGGCACCTAGTTACTTTGGGAGAGAAAGATGAAGGGGAGAAGAAGAAAAGGGAAAAGGCAATTAAATACTAACGGCATGAGGACAGGGGAAATTTAAAAAAAAAACAGAAAAAAAAAGAAATGTGAAATAAGGGAAATACTGGGAATAAGACAAACATAGAGATCAAACAAATGTGCTTCAGTGCTGAGGCCTGCTCACTCAGTGATAGTGGTGACTGGTAAATGTTGACAGTGAGGGGCTGTGTTGAAGGAGGAATCTATTAGACTCAAGTGCTGTCTGAGAGTGTTTTGTGCGACTCCATTAACTCAAATGATTGAATTAATGGTAACATGAGCTAGGTATGTGTATAAGATTTTAGTAATCTAATTCACCTTACGTTTTATTTTGTGGCAGGGAATTTCTAGTATCCAAGCCTACGCTTCGCATATCCTGCTGTCCTGGCCAGGGGGATCAAATATCTCCTCAGGAGCTCATATTGCTTCGTGCAGTGGCATTTTCATCCATTGTGAAATGCCATTCTCCCCAACCCATTTAATTCTTTACTTGCCTAATCCTCATGGCCATGCGGTGAAGCTGCCTATGCAATACTTCCTGTGCCTCCAAGAGAAGAATATATGCAAGTGTCAGGGCTGTTCCATTCCTCGGGGTTCAAAATGCCACCTCTTGATGTTGACAGTCTCCAGCAACCTGGGGGGTGCAAAGTTTCATCATATTGCCTTACATCCCATGTGGCTATTGTACACACGTTCAGGAGGAGACAAGTGAACAGGAAAACCATGCCTGTTGAGTAAACCATTAAACATCCATCAAATGACTTACTATGCAGCTCATGTAGGTAGCTCACATGGGCCACATGCCTTGCTTCTATTAACCGTGGACTGAGGAGGTGGTGTTTTGGTTTTGAAAAATGAAGCCAATGGGTTCAGAGCTGGCTTCCATTTTCTCTGAATCACCAAACGTTTTTGGGTGGGGGGGGAGAGGGCGATATCTGGCACCACTATAACTGATGAGTGGTTCACACAACTAAACTGCTGCTGCACACAAATGGCACACGTTTTTCAAGACGTGTGTGCAGCTACTGTACATATTCCACAGCCACAGGTGCCAACATTTTCAAACCAGCCTTTGGCTCCTTAAACCATGTTTAACCACAACAATATAAGTGGTCTGATTTTCAGACATTCTAAGTTCCTGCAAATCCCATTAAATTGGATGGGAGGAAAGTTCAGAACTCTTATCCCTTTTGAAAAGCAGACTGTTTTTTATTTTGTGCCTACACATGGGTTTAGGAGCCAAACTTTAGACACAACTCCTCAGTCCCTTTCAAAATAAAATAAAATGTAGGTGCCTAAATGTGAAGCAGGATGCTCTGTTTATATACTCTGGTTTTAAAATGTTGGCCACAATGGTTTTAGCCATTTTTATAGTAACCAAATATTGTCTGTGTCATCAATACCCCTTCCCTCTTTTCCACATTCATCGACACAAATTCAACAAAACATTTTTTCACCTATTTCTCTTTAATACATCCAACTCTTGGGGACAGTTTGGACAGTTCACAGTGTGTTTCACAAAAGTGAGATCTTGCAAAGATCTTACAGAGGTGCAGTAAGGGTCCTTGCAGAGGACATTACAGTTTTTTAATTCACCTTTTAAGACTGCACTAAGTGCAACCCTCTGGGTAGATCTACACTGCAATAGAAGCCTTGCAGCTGGCCCGGGTCAGCTGACTAGGACTGAGGGGACTGGGGCTATAAAATTGCATTCTAGACATTTGGGCTTGCAGTGGAGCCTGCCCTCTGAAACCCCATGAGGGGAAAGGGTCCCAGGGCCCAGGCTCCAGGAATAAGGACTCCCTGAACCCTCAAAGTACCTGTGTAACCTTTGAAGACAGTCACAGGGGTTCTTCATTCCTGGCTATCCTGGAGGAGTCTGTGGCCACAGGCACATTCCCATTTGGAGACAAGTGAACAGTAAAGCTGTAAAAGCAAGCCAGGAGTACTCCTGGCACGCCCTGTGTGTGAGCACCGCAATAGCAGTTATTCCTTTCCACGGGGGTGTAAGGCTGTGGGGTGGCGGGCATTGTGCACCTGCCCAAAGAGCCTTCAGCCTCCTTGTTGGCAAAGGCTGACTCAGTGTCATGTGCTGTGCTGTTTCATAAAGACAAGTATCTGTATGGTGAGCGGGGACGATGGTTAAAATCAGAGTCGTGTGAGTCTTGCAGGGTTCGCACACTCAACCGTGTTCTTTAATTTACAGAGATTGGACGTGAACTAAACCTTTCAGGTTTACTGGCATATATTTCTCCCAGCTCTCTCATTAATATTCAGACTCCCAAATGCCATCTGAATCCAGTCATTGGCCTGTGCGCCCCTTTCCACTCAGCTCCCGCCTACCTGCTGTTGCTACTCCATCCTCTGCTCCCGGATGAAGTCCTAGAGGTCTATGTTTGTTATCTTCTCTTCCTCCGCATGTGCCTTAGGATCAAGGGCACAACATGGGGAGCTGTGGGCCTGATTCCTGTGGAAGGACTGGGGGGAAGTAGGGCCTGGTGTGCTGCCCCTCTCATAGCTGTCCAGGAGCTTCTCATCCCCAATCCCTACGTAGCCAGTGACAGGTGTCACTTCAGAAAGGGACGTGTGTGTGTGAGAGAGAGAGAGAGAAAAAGAGACCCCTTTGAGATAGAAGGGGGAAACAGCACTGGTTGATTGGCAAGGTAAGAAAGAACCATGTAGGGCAGGGTCAACTGAATGCTTAAATATGACAAATATCATCTAATAGTAATTTACTTTGACTACTAAATATGTCAACATCTTTTTTTTTTAATTCAGATCACTGAAGTTGAGGGTGTCTTATTTCCTTTAAGCTACTTTGAAAATCCCAGTGTTAAGGAATAATCCAAATGCATACAATCATTCTCTGCACCACATGCAGATAGGAAACTGGTTACATTTGAGTGATTATAAGAAAGCTAAGAATATTTTTGTTTAGATGAATTACAAAGACTCAAACCCTACGGAGCAATGCCGGAACGTGGTCATTAGTTACTTTGCTCTTGCCCATAGCATTCTTTCAGGTTTGGAAACAGAAGTTGAGCAGTGGTTAATTTATGTTCATCCACGTGCCCCAGTTCTTTAAGGGGGCTGCAGAATCTTTTTTTTTTTTTGATTATTTTAGTTATTTAAACCTTGAAGTCATGTTTCTGCTGTGCTCTAGATATCTGCTTCCTGAATCGGTACCAACTTTGAGAGCCAAGCCTACATAGGTGATGTATCTATTTTTCAAGTTACATGTCAGGAAATCAGATCAGGCTGGGGAAAGATGAAATGACTTTACACACTTGGCCGAAGGAAAGGTGGAAGGAGATCAAGAGGAGAGTATAAAATAAAGGATATGGTGCCCAGTAAGGTGATGTTGTTCTTACACCCTCTTGTTGGATGGTTTCCCTGCTACAACTCAACTTCTTGACTTGGTGAGGGTGTAAATGACATCGGTTTGCACTAATTTACACCAATCCACATTCAACTACATCAACTCACCCATGCCCGACTTAATCACCATCATTCACAGCATCTTTGTGGCTGGCCCTGTGATTTCAGATTTGTCTGTTGGTTGGTGCAGCTCACTCTGTAAGTTCTTTGGCTGTCTTTGTGGCCCATGATTTATGTCTGGCCGAGGAGATTCAAGGCAATGCCAGTGCTACATGATGTTTAGGTACTCAAGCAACAGGACACCTGTCACTCTTCTCTGGAGACTCAGCTGTACATTATCTTTGAATTTGGGGGACCTGAATCTGTTCTGCAGGCTCTTTTGTAGCCATCTTTAGCTCCACAGGCTATGTTTTAGTATGAAAGTTTAACTCAAAGGGATTTAGAAATTGCTCTGGACAGTGTTGTGTTAGCAGGGTTTTGAACTCTGAATGGGAAAGCTCAACAATGTGTCTTGTATGCATTTTATAAGAGATGACAGGCTACAGTAAGTTACTAGGAGTTTATATTAGGGAGAAATCTTGCATGTAGCTTGGATGGGGATAAAAAAAATAGAGAAGGATATGGGGCTATTTTTGTTCTGCAACAAGATATCATATGGTCAGTTTATTAAACAGGTCAGCCAGAAAGGACAGCAGCTTAGTGAGTTGTGTTTAGCTGCAAGACATGTCTGGACTGAACAGAAATGTTCATTCCTGCTTAAGCCAGACAATCTCACAACTATCAGCTGTGAGCTACACCATGGACAACTGCTAGCCTATCCCTGCATTAGGAACATGTTGATACTAGTCTGTTCTGACACCTTTTATCAGCTCCAAAAAGTAGCCTTCTTCTCCTCAGTGTATCATTTCTTCTCTGCTGGGTTTCGATAGTGTACGGTTTAAGACATGTGCCTTGAATGTACAGCAATTTACTGATGTCTGTTCACATGCTGACCCCTGGACACTGAAACAGGAGGATGGCATGTCGCTTCATAACTTGAATTCCACTCCTCGCTTGACTGTCATCGACACGCCTGCCGTAAATGAATTTCATTGTGATGTGGCAGTGGACCCAGTCTTTGGTTGGAGGCGATTCTTGGCTGATTGGATAGGGAAGCCACATTTGAAAGAGAAATCTGTGTTTTGCTGATGACGGGGAGGGACCAGCATAGCTGGCAGCTGATGTGGTACCTGTCTTTGCAATTTCAACAAGTCAGGGAGGAATCAGGCTCCTTCCTTTACTTGTGTAGTGTCTGTGCACTTGCAACACTGGCTCCCCAATGCAGCTGGTGACATCTGCACCAAGCAGGGAGGCTGAAGTTGATTGATATTATTAACTATGGTGTTACAACACTTTTCAGTTTCCACTGGGCATTATTTTGAATGATACTGGGGAGAGCACAAACTTTTTCCTCTCCTGACCTGCATATTCACTTAAATATATTTCTTTTCCCTTTCCCCCAACTTTTTGTTCAGCGCCTCTTGACATGAACTAAACTCTTGCTGTTGTAAAATCAGGGAATGGAGTCATGAATATATTTCTTGTCCTTGACAGCAAACAATAGCTGCTTAACTCTGTGAGGGTACTCAGAGCCCTCGCGTCCCTCTTTGCATTAACTTTGGAGAAAGTGCTTGGTTTTCAGGCAGGAGTGAAAGAACAGAACTGAGACTCAGAAGACGCGGGAGGATGACTCCACGGATTCCCTTCTGCTCCTTGGTGCCAAGCCAGTCTGCTACCTCCTTGCCTGTGCTGAAGTGTCCTATATGAAATGCTGTGCAGAACAGCAATGAAACAGGTTTCAGATCAAATAAGAACTGACTAATGGAGACTCCTTAGGGGCAGCATTGTCTCCCTTGTGATGAGTTAGATACAGTACGAACTCTACCCACCACTGTAAATTGGCTCTCTGAGCATTCGTCTGTGTGTCGCTTTTACCTACCTGCTTTCAGATGTCACCAACAGGAAGCAACCGGAATCTTAACTTAGAGCTCAAACTAAACCCCAGGCTGTTTTCCTTTTTTCAGAGATGCAACTTGTTTGAAATGTTCTCCTTCCCCCTACCTCTTTTGGCTTTGTGGACGCACTGAAACACTGAGAGAGTAGATTGTTTCTTTCATGGTATTTCTAATCCATGCAAAATCAGCAAAGAGTGGATATATTTCCTGTCTAGTGAGCTTTCCCATCCTGGAAGATTTGCACAAGTTGGGAGAAGTATCCAACAAGGATCAGGACTTCAGTATGCTACCTGAACAGAACTGCGAGGTTTCTCTAAATTCACCTGGCACAAATTTAGAAAAGAAACTCAGAATTCTACTCGGATTAAAGCTGCTAAAAATAGCACCAATTTGATTAGTATCTCTGGACAAAAGTCACATTTACAGGGTTAGTCTGTGGATACTCCCCCCTTTTTTCATGATTTATTTATTGCAGTATTTGTAAATTAACGTTAGAAGCTGTAAATGAAGCTCCAAACTGCTGAGGCTTCACTCCCACCAGTTTACTCTTTGTTCTTGGGCCAAACAAGAGAGGAACCTGAGATCTGTGTATAAAATGCAGGAGCACATAGTTTCTGGTATTGTGCATTCAAATCCAAGTGATTGCAATGCCAGTGCCTAACGTTTTGCTGTGATTTGGCCATGCAGTTGTGGTAACTATACTTACAAATGACTCCACCAAGGCACAAGCTACTCGGGCCTCTTTGTGTGTTTTGTCTGTTTTCGCTTCTACTCTGGTAGGGTTAAAAGTGCTATCTCTTCTTCTTTTGCCAGACATCCAGGACTGTTGAATCTTCATAGGCAAGATAAATCACTCCCTGAATAAACAACATAGGGGACCAATGTTAAAGGGGAAGGCTCTGTGCAGAAAACGGATTGTGTCCTGTATGTACCAAATCAGTCGTGTTCTCTCCAGGACCCAGGGACCTCCCAATGGAATGGGAAAAGACAGCGTTTTAGTGCCAGTAGCGAAGAAGGCCTGGCAGCATTGCAGAACTGCCCAGCAGGCTCCTAGAGATCAGTAAGCTCAGGTGTCTCCAGCCATGCACACAGCAGCCCTAGTTATCTGGCAGCAAGGACGTCATGTGCATTTCACACTTAGTTTCCGTTCCTGGTAAAAACCACTCCTGAATTCAGTGTGTCAGGGGAAAAAATATGCTTGCTTGTAGAAGGACTTTATTAAATGGGTCTGTGAAAAATACTGTTTTCTTTGTGCGCTATCACTTATCTCTGCATTCATGATTAAGAACGCAACGTACTGTGTCCTTTGTATTCAGATTGAGATAACAAAGAGTGCTTTCTTTTTATTCTGATATATCAGTTTACATCTGTTTTCGTTTTTTGTTGCCATAGCATGTGTATGTCCATCTAACCCTCTCATTGTTTCTATGCAGAGTTATTTACCCCCTAAAACAATTTGATTTCTGGGGAGCTAGAGACTCCTGTTGTTGTGCTGGAATATCTGAGAAGGGTGACACGAATCTGACTAGCATGGCCGCGTGTATGGTCCCAGGGATAGGCTAGCTTTCCTTGCTCTGTGTTGTTCATATTGCTTAGAGGTCTGTTGCAAAAGGACAGCTTTCACAATGACAGCTACTCCTTTAACAAGCAGTCATGCTCAACAGTCATTGCTTGATTGCCAATATTTACCTTGCTTTATTACATTACTGTAAATTTTGGTTGGCTAGCGCAGCCAATGGATGACTCTGGCAATCTGGAATCTAAAGGGCGCTGATGAAATTAAACACCACCTTTGTGTGCCATCTGAGCCTCTGGACAGGGAAGTGAAAATAAATGTTCCAAAGGTTGTACTTTATATAGCCACAGACTTGACCTCTAAGTGCCTTAAAAGGGCTCACATACTTAAAGGTGCATTACTAGGCCTTACACTAATTCACTGTGATAGCTAAAGTGCTTTGTGTATACCACAGGAGACCAGAAGCCCTTGAGGATCCTTTAGAGCAGAGCATTTGGGCAGTTAGCATTATTCAGCTTGAATTTTGTATTTGTAGCCAGTCATGAGTGAAAGTAGGGGTAGACCATTTGCATACTGTTTTGGTATAAAGCTAGAAAAATGCTTCCATATGGATAAGTCATGTAACTTCGCCCTGTATATGTTTTTCAGGTACCTGAAAAGCCCTAAACAAGAAAAAGCCTTTTTTTTTTTTTTTGGCTGAGGTTTTCTTAGGAGTGTTCATCCCTCCTTGTGCTTAAGTCTGCAGGTCTAAGCAAGAATACTTGAGACTGATTTTAATTCTTAACTAGATGGACATGATTTATTAATTCACATTTGAAGTAACAATTGCAGTCGGAAAGAATCAGCGGAAAGCATTAATTACACTGGAAAATATGCAAGGATGTAGCATGCCCCCATCCAGATTTCACAACATCTAATTATCATAATTTTTTAATTTTTGTATTTGAAAAATGATGATGGAGACCAGAATCCACCGGCTACCCACTCTGCTTCAAAGCAGCATCTAAATCAGATTTGAAACTTTAAATAGATCATTTTCTAACTTGCTTGTTAGTGCCCAGCTATATATATATTTATATATACACGCTCACTGTGAAGGGGCTTGCCTAACCTAGCTATAATTTTTACATCTGAGCCAACTTGCAGTTTCTGTGCCAAGCTCAAAGAAAAAAGATGTTAAACGGTGAGTGCACTGGCACGTGAGCTGTGATTAGGTAATTTGGGATCACTCCACAGAAATCACATATGGGCTTTGGGGACTGGGAATTCATTCCTGTTCAAACAATGATCAGATGGGGGACGGAAGATGGGGGGGAGGGGGATCATAGTTCCTGAAAAGCAAAATTTCACCATTGAACAAGAAAGTAAAAACAAACAAACAAACAAACATCTTCCTCCTTATTCTGAATACAAAAATTTAAATTCAAGGACAAAGAAATACTGTAGCACATATTGAACCGAAATGAGGTTACATTAACACACGAGCACCTGTAGTTATGGCTGCAGTCCAACTGTGGCCATAATCCCCTGTTTTCTGTCATTCATAACCCTTGAAGTATTTTCCCCTAGGTCTGAGACTTTCCATGCCTGGTGTCAATTCCAAAGGGAATGTCTGCTCTTTTTTTCTTTCATTTTATTTTCATGTTTATTCTATTTTATACCTCTTTAATTCCCCTAATCCTCAGCTATCCTTTTTTTATCCGTATTCCCTCACCCTTCCTCTATCAATTGGGGTTAACTGCCCATTAAACCTGTGTTGAGATTATTATAAAACTGGTGGCTGTTAATGCTAACCTTTGCAAAGTCAATTTGTGGTAGCCTGGGGAATTTTTGATCGCTGAGCATAAATAACTCCAAAATATGTGCAAAGTTCAGATCTACACTTCAAAAAACTCCAGACCGGGGTATGTCCAGATCTAGGGATGTAGTTGTTTGACCCATTCTGAAGAACTAATGAGGTAGCTGTGAAATTCCAATTCTCATGCAGATTACAATTCTCAACCCAAGCTCCAAAGTGAAGGAATTCTGGATCCATTGTTCTGTGGAAGGCCTATCTATAGGCAAAAACTGCTTCAGAGGTCATATATGGTCTCACTGAGGTAAACAAATGTTTTAGACTACAGAACTGCAAGGGATTGAATCGTGGGCACCTGTCACTAGCCACCCAGCATGCAGTATTGTGTGTGGTATTCTTGTGGGACTGCAGTGCAGTTTTCAAGATGATAACCACGGAGAGGGAAATTAAATCCTAAATTCCCTCAATCCTGTGAAAGTCACTAATAAGTAATCGATTCACATTCAGGTCTGGAGATGATGGGGTTCTAGAATGAGGAGCTAATTTGTGCCGCTCTACCTCCACTTGGTGAGCGGTGAGCTGCTGGGGCAGGAGAAGTTTGTTCCTCTTTCACCTCCCACTCCACATACACACAACCACACACAGTGTCCCAATGGGAAGGAGACACGAAGAAAGTGGTGGAAGATCTAGGACAGGACGTGGGAGTGCAGGATAGACCTAAAACTAATGAAGAGGGATTGAAAGAGACCCCAGCTCAGCCCCATTACCCTGGCTTAAATAGGGAGGGGGAGATCCTGATGAACCATCCCTAGGAGGTGTGGGAGAGAGAGGAGAGTCCCAAAATTGTAGCCAGGTGGCCACCTCCCCAAGGCTAGAGATGAGAGAGAGAAAGATAAAGAAAAGCAGTTACAGTGCAGTCATTGAAATGGTAGTGTATGCTAAGCAATGCACAGTTATGGTTATTTCTTGTTCTAAATATAGGTCATTTCAGATAGCACGGTGTGGTGCTGGCAATGCTACCTTTTATTGGTAACTACTGCTCTATAGATGGGGGTATTTGGGGTAACAGACACAAAGAGTTGAGGTGACCGACTGAAAGTCACACAGCAGGCCGGAAGGAGAGCTAGGACTAGAATCCATGGGCTAAATTCTCTGCTGGAGTAAATTGACCCAGCTCAATCGTAATCTCTAAATCGATGCAAATTTATGCCAATGGAGAATTTGGCCCCACATCCCCTGCTCCTTAGAACTCACAAACAGGCTTCTCACCTTCATGTGACTTGAAAAGAAGTGTGTTTTGAAAGGTTCTCTGAATGTTTATGGGTAAACAAACAAGGAGGTGAGGAGGCTATCCATGTCTGTAAATCCACTCCCATGCCAGAGCACCAATTGAATAGCTGTAAATAAGGCAAATGCAAGACTGTACTTGAAAATAAAAGAGCAAAAGAAAGCTCTCGTCTCTGCTTGGCATGGTTTCTGACTGTGTTTGCTGTCTGACAGTGTCACTGTGAATTACAGTACATTTGGGTCGTTATTACATATGTGGTGGCACAGACAGCAAGAGCAACACGGGAAATCTTATGTGTTTCTTTTTTTGTCACCGAATAAGTGTTGTCCTTTTCGCTGTTTCTTTTAGATCACTGTAAACCCAGCTACAGATGTTTGGAAACACATTTAAGATGTTTGACTAGCTTAACCCAGCAATGTTACTGTGCATGCACCAGACCTATCGGCTGTCTACTTGAAAAAATGGTACACACACCGGCCTCAATGGATGGGGAGCTTGGTGGGGCTGGAGGCACGGAGACAGCCCCAGTTGAACGGAGAAGGAGAATGCACTGAAGGCTCGTGGCGGGGGTGGGGTGGGTGAGGGAGGGGCTCCCCTTAGGAGTCTCTAGCCACTCACTGACTATCTTGGGGAGGAGCAGAGGTGATTGGTCCCTCGCCCTTTCCTTTCATTAATGTAAAACCTTGTCTGGATGGCACATGGAGTCTCTTTTTGCTCTGTTCCAGCCGCCCCATGTTCCTCACACCATAATGGTAGCCTCAGAGCTGTATTTTGCAGGCATGGCAGGTTTGACCAATCCCCTGTTTTGGCATCAGGAAAGTTTTTTTTTTCTTTCCAAATTAAATTCTTTCCCAGAGACCCGAGGAGTTTGTCACCTTTCTCACAGCATCCAGAGATGTAGTTAAATAGGAATAGGATTTAATAATTAATTATAGTGCTTGGTAAGGATGTTAGTTTGTCACAACTTGTGGCTGGTTTCCAATGCCTGAGGTTTTACTGATGGACCTTGTGCTCATACGATAAGGAAAACTTTGTGGCTTTCCTGGGCCAGGGGTCCCCTTTCAGTGCCCTCTGTCCCCTTCAGGGAAAGCAGGTGGTTGGTAGGACTCAAAACTGAACTGAGGGATAGGCTGAGGAGAATATACCCCAAGTTATGGGTTATATAGCAGGAGTCCTATATGGGTTATATAGGGTTAGGGTTACATATGATTCCACAGTGGACCCACTTAAAATGCCTTGTAGGTGCGAGTCTGGATGACAGGGTGGATAGCACCCCTCCCCTGTGTTAAGTTTCATAAAGCTGTGGCCTGCTATTTAAAATCCATTCCTGTGTTTGTCCTCAGTCACCGCTGTGTCCCTACTGAGCAGGACAGGAATCCAGGCACACTGGGACAAAGGAAAAAAAATCCACCTCGATCTCTGAGGATAACACAGACTCAGCAAGCAACACAGCCCTTCCATTTTGGAAAAGGAAGAATTATAAAAGCAGAGAGAACCGTTACTTTTAACCCTGATGTGTTATGAGTGTTAGAGTACTTACTGAAAGGTAACGTAATTCCCACAGAAGATGAAAAGAATTGTTAGCACAAAATCATATATTTATCTGGCCTTCTGCTACTTCCCAAGTATTTATTCACCCCACACCCCAACAACCCTGGTCAGGTAAAGCGGTATTATTATTCCAGTTTACAGATGGGACACTGAGACCAAAGGAAGTTACAATCAAACGTGCTCAGCACCAGCAGTCGGGGTTAGGTATTCAGAAAAGCTCAGTATTCCAGGTAATGAGCCCCTCTGAAAATCTGGACATAAAAGTCCCAAAGGGAGCAAAATGCTTTTCGGAAAGCAAGCCCCTTTGATTTCAGTGCTAAGGGGATCTGAGCTCTTCAGCAAATCTGACCCTTTTTGTGGGTGCTGAACGCTTGAAAATCCTTCAGAGTGGCACAATTACAATGACAAGAATACCAGTCTTCCTGCCTCCCTTAAGTGCCTTAACTACAAGACCAGCCTTCCTCTGACTTGGTCTCCGCCATGGTCCCATATACCTAAATTTATTTTCTGAGTTGATAAGTGCAATAAACAGCATTTTTTGTCTTCATACCTATTTTTGTCCTTCACATCTCTCAACCTGAGATTTCCTGTAGTATTTTCCTTCCACAAGGTATAGAAGAGGAGCCATATGTGGATTCCCTCTGATGATATTTTTCCAGAAGACCTTGTAAGCTGACATTAATTATTTTGACTGCATGCATGTATTCATTACTGCAGACTGCTGTTCAACTATTTTGACTTTTTTATGAAAAAACGGTGGGGGGAGATATAGGGAATCTTGTGCTACATTGAAATATTGTTTTAGAAAGAGCTCAGTGGAATCATGTTCCATTCTGCCAAGATCACCAACAACTCAGAAGCCCTTCTGCAAACCGTGGCCAAAGATCAGAGTTGTTTGTTAGTTGTTTCACTGTAAGAAATACATTTCATATTTAGCAGATTATTACTTGGGCGCAGATGGGACCCAGCCCTGCTATGGTATTACAATTAGAAACTGTTCTGATGCCTTTTCATTATGGGGTAGGTTGGCTTTAGAAGATTTGAACACATTATCTTCAAAGTTATCTCTGTTGATATGTGAGTTGTTGACCTACAGCAGGCAGGAGCTCAAATCAGTGCTGTACTTTTCTTTCTCCAACAAAGCCATGGAAATCTGATGGACTTGCTGGGCAATATTAAATCTCGAGCAAAAGCTTTATAAAAGCTACTTCAGAACACTATCAAATTATTAGTATGCTTTCTCATAATACAGATGGCTTCTCATTTTATTGAGAGAGAGACGGAGAGGAAGAGAGAGAGATTTTTTTCCAGCCCTCTTGGGAATGATTTTATTGAAAGTATCAAAACTGGGAAGATGACTGCATCATTTCTCTGATGCCAGAGGTCAGAATCTTTGACTGGTTTGTAGTAATGTAACATATAAAAATTCACTCAGCTCTCATTCTCTGCCTTTTATTTAATGTACAATCCAGCTAGAGCCACTTTCATTTTTCACATTACTGTCCCTCACGCTGAATGTTTGCCTTTGGTGTTTTAAATATTTCTGATCATGGATCCCGAGACTGGGAAAACCTTAGGAAAACTGCCATTGGCCTAATATGCATGAATGTATAGCTGCCGATAAAATAGCATTTTGTGATTCTACCTGACTAACTGACGCTGAATAAACTGTGCTGCATCTCTTGTTGGAAGGCATTGCTTGAAATGTGGTTCTGCTCTGTAAAGTGTCTGTATAAAATTGGCGTTCTCTTACTAGTTCCCTGGGAGTCACATCTGCGTACTTTAGTGATTAAAATAAGTGGTTAATACTTTAAAGCTTCTGTTAATACTATATAGCACATATAGCTGAAAGACAGTGGATGTAAAACCTGTAAACAGTTGGCTTCTACTCCTTCTTGTGCATTGCCATCAAATAGGTTTTCTGAGTTTCAGCTATGGGGCCAATCAGTTACACCGGTGCAACCTTAACCCCTCTCAGAGCGTAATTTGAAAACAATGTTCTGAAGGCATGAAAAAATATCCAGCCATGCATTCTCCCTGCTATGCATGGCTGGGGCCTTGGAGTACAAGTCTTTTGCATTGCAATACTAACATATACAATGTTGGCTGACAAACCAAACTCACAGTGTTGACGTTTGAATTGACATGTTCAAAGAGGGCTGGTAGAAGTAGGTTCTGATTTCTGTTAGAATTGTTCAGCTGGTCCCACAGTGTGACCATGGGGAAATATCCACCTTAGTTAATTATAACGAAATGTTAGGAGGCCTGGATTGTGTTAGTTAGAGGTTCCAACCCAGGTCCTGTGGGTCGAGAGTCATAAAAGCCACCAGCCATTTAATTCAGGGTTGAGGAACATTGGTGAAACAACACGGCTTACTGCCCAGGATCTCTCTATGCATGTGACCCTCGTGTTCCAGGAGCCTCATCTTTGTTTGCAAGGAGAAATGAACCCCAACAAGCCAGCTGTAAATACCTCGACTTCCCAACCCCCACTGCTGATTCACTACTCATAACTAGCTCTCGTAACGCATCCTGTCCCGAGTCCCTTTCCCAAACATCCCACTTCAAAATGGGCAGGTTACTGAAGTCTGCCTGAGTGCCTCGGACATCATAGGGCCCAAGAAAACCAAGGACCAGGACTTACTGCTCTGCTTCTGCCTGGGCCTTCTCTATTCTGTGAATAAATGTAGTCGTGTGTGTAATCTTACACATTTCCCAGGAAATAAACTCGCATGAAATATTATCAACGAATAAACATGACCAGTATCTTTCTTATGCCTGATTTGGTAACTAATTCACGAATGATTGCCTACCCAGTTGTGAGAGCAAAGGGAACCTCTGTGAGCAATTGTCAACACTAGAATAGTAGAGAAACCAATTGTTATGAATTGAAAACAATAGCAAAGAAGAAAGTCCTTGAAGGAACAGGGCAATGGGTCTACTCTGAGCACGAATTTATGAAAATGCTTGGCCGAAACAAAAGAAGATGGCAGCGTCATTTCACATATGTGCTCCTTGTGGTTGGCTATTATTATTCCAATTTTTGACACTTGAATGAAATGTGGTATAATTGGGCTTCAGAGCCACTGCTTCAGGCGACATCAATTGCCTTTTTTAAAAATGATGATGGCATTGAGGGAGACGCTTTTTTTCCCTTGTATTTTTTGAATTTGCTGTGCACTCCGTGCCACTTTCACAATACGCGGAAGGGACATTGTACTCCTGGGAGGGCCTGCATTGCTGGGGACTGATCCTGTAAAGAAATATGAGATGGAGAAGAAAAGTAAACATACCGTAGGACGTTACACTACAGCTAGTCCCATGATATCCCTCCTTCTCGTCTCTCTCTAGCCTTTTCTCTCCTGTAGCTCAGACATTTCCACTCACTTTCCTGCTGTATCCTCTGAGCAGAGCGAATACTGTTCCCTGCCTCTTTTAACTTTGATTCAAGTTTGAATTCTGTCAAATTTGAAGGACTTGAAGCTGCCAAGAAAGGAAAATCATTTCCTAAACTGTTCGCTTCTATCACAAAAAAACAATAACAAAAAACACCACTGCATCTTTTGTTTGTGTTTATTTATATGCTGCATGATTGGTTGGTTTTGTTTGATTTTGGGAGGTGGGGCTGCAATTTAAGGCAAAAGAGAGACAGAAACGTGTAAGTTTTAAAGGCTCTCTGAGCAGGAACAGGAAAGATTTGGTCTCTGTTTCGCTTTTGCAGTAGGAATTATTTGTTTCAAGCTGAACAGCAAAGTTTTCAAAAATAAAGCTGAATGTGCCTAAGAGGATAACAGAAAAGCTTGAACCTACCGAGGGGTGAATCTTCAGAGGTCTGTGCAGGTGGCTGACTTCTGCTCCATGCAGCTGGGAACGGGGGATGAAAAGGTGCTGGTATGTTACCTACTTGTCCCCAATCCAGGGGCTGCTTCGGTCCTGGCCCAATTTATAGTAGCATTGTGGCTGCTTAAAATTTCAGTGGCCCCAAAGGGACCATCCACTCTTCAGATCACCAGAGTACAGCAGCATTCCAGCCACCATCCCAACACCAAGGCCCGGGAGGTGGTGCACAACCACATAGTTGGCTCTTCACCACCTGGGGAGTCCCTTGCACTAGGAGAATTTCAGCCAGTTGGTTAAACCTGTTTATTTATTCTTTGGAATGGCTGGATGGACAGGGGACCAGGATTTGGCCCTGTATATATAGATTAAATAAACAAACCCTGGATCCAAACACAACTATTTGCAGCTCTAGCACTATAATTGGCCAGAGTGAAGCCTTGCCAAAGGATGGAACCATTCAGAGCCGAATCCAGATGTCAGTGCCTCAGGACTGTTACTTCTTCATCTATTTACAGGGCAGATTCTGAGTTCAGGAGTCCCTGTTTCCGCTGTGACAGCTGGTAATATTGCAAATACCTGAAGCAGAGCTGGAAGCTGCCTGTATGTCTTCAGCTGTAGCAGGGCATAGACACAATCCTGAACTCTGATACTGACAGGTAACAAAGGAGAAACCTTTTTTCAAATGCATTGCTTTAAAATGGAAACCTCTGCAATTTTTTAAGTAGCTGTTTAACTAGTAATGATTTAGGATCTTAAACAATTTTTAAACATTCTTTTTAACCAAACCTTTGCAGTTAACCTTTAGCAGCTTCCAGTTTATGGAATCTTTTACAAGAAGGGTCAGGAAATCAATTACTCTAAGCAAAGCAAAAGCAACAGCAATAGCATCAGCGTGGTCCATATCGTGGTGTGCCAGCACGAGCGATCCCTTAGAGCAAGCAGGAACCTGAAAGCCAAACAGCTATGTTCTCTGTCTGGTTTACTTTTGCAGTTTAAACTGGTTCACCATTAAGAGAAGGGAGCGTGACGCGCACTGAGTCACTGTCAGCTCGGGAAGGAACAGTGAGTGAAAGATGTTTGTATGTAGAGAATGGCCTAAACCCATTGGTTTCAAAGAGATCCTAGCTTGTGTATTGCAAGCAGGATTTAGACCTGTATTTGGTCTTGATGTTATTTTTGTCAAGGCTTTAGTTGTTGTTTTATAGAATTTAAGTACTGTAGCACAAGCCAGAGAGAGACTTAACATCAGTCTAGCTGGCAGCCCATCATGGGGCTTGTCTTCACTACCGCGGGTAGCCATCGATCTTTTGGCGATTGATTTATCGCGTCTCATCAAGATTCGATAAATCGATCGCCAGCGGCGCCCCTGTCAACTCCGAAACTCCAGCTCACCGAGAGGTGCAAGCTGGAGTCGACGAGGGAGCGTGTCGCCGACTGCCATGAGGACAGCAGGTAAGTCGGCTGAAGATATGCCAACTTCAGCTACGTATCTTCAGTCGACCCCCCCTCCCTCAGCCCATGGTCTCTCTCTATGCAAAAAATCCCCATCTTTCAGTAAGTTTAGCTCTCCACTGCTTTTGTCTCACATGTTAAAGAGTTGGATGTGAGGTCAGGCACTAGCCGTTTCATGTGGATAGAGTAAGTCAGTTCAGGTCTTCTTCTCTTCCTCCCCTTAAGTTCTCTGAATATGCTACTATGGAAACAGCCTCCTCTGTGGCAACGGGGGCTTTCTTTGTAAACAGCACACTGCTCAAATGAGGCAAAAAGCAACCTGGGGACTTCCCTGGGATTGCTATAAATACATTAGGTGTATGATAAGGCCACCAAAGCCTGCTAAGGGACTACCTCTCCAGTCTAAGGACTGTTGGGGCACTTTTTTGACTCAGTTCAAAAATAGTACTGGAAAGGGACTGCTCAGATTTTAAGTAGGCTGAAATTGGGTTGTTCAGGCATCACATGCCACATAGAGAATAGATTATGGTGTTTTTGACCCATCGTGTCTAGCAGCTGGGAGAGGGGATAACAGCACTACTACTGATGACAGCTATGGGAGCTTCTTTTTTCACTCAGTGGTAGAGCCTACTCCTTTCAGATCCAAGGGGATTGAGTTCACAAGGAATGTTACTGACAGATTGAAAAAAAACTGACTTGTGTTGCTCATAATAACTAATGTGCTGTGTGTGGGGATTGATTGTGTTGAATCCTGCATTCGTCTCCCTATAACCAGCACTGAATCCTTTTTTGATCTTGGGAAAATCACTTTAGCCTGTTTGCCTCAGTTTTCCCATCTGTAAAAATGGGCCAATTATATTCACTAGAGTATTGTGAGAATGAATGAGGTAAATGTGCGTAAAATACAGTGAGAGGAAAAGCTCTTCACTTTACAGCAGGCTCAGTATCTTTATTATGCTAAGGGACCCATTGCTCTCAGCACACTTCTGCCAAAAGATGCACTGAACGTTATATAAGTAGCACAGAAACGAGGTTCCATAGTTTGTGTGGTGGTTTGGGGTTTTAATGGGCGGGAGGTGGTGGGTGCGAGTGGGAGGACAGGGCAGGGGAGAAGATGGTGTTGAGTTGTGCTTTTAAAGAGGGAACCAGGGACAAGAATCTCCAGGATAACATCCATAATGCAGCATTAACAATATGAACTCGGAGGAAATGCACAGTTGTACTTACTGTGTAAACTATTCCCCCAAACATCAATAGACAGCTCTCTCTCCTTTAGGGTTTCTCTCTCTCTCAGCTTTAACAAACATAAAAGTAACATAAAGCACAAAGATAGATGCATTATGCTGATATCGGCACAAATATTATGCATAACTGCTTTGTCTGATGCAGCGGTTGGGTCCCAGATTTGCTCCAATCTCACCCTCCAGTTACAGCGACGTTCCATATGGTGCAGCTTGCACTGTACACTCCCTCAGGTTCATGTGAAAACGACTGTGAACGCCAAGTCATTGATTTTTGTGGGTTTAGTGCCAGAGCAATTTTAGATGGTACGAGGCTGATTTCTTTGACTTTCGCTTTCCTGCTCTTGATACTGCTGTGTCAAACTCAACACCTTTCACGACACTATCCTCCTCCTCAGAATAACAAAGCATTCATCACCTCCTCCTCCTCACTAGCATTGTCAGCATCAGTGGCGGGAGGGTGCTACAGGCAGCTGTATTTGTTTTGACAGTGCCAGCTTTAGAAAGAATCTTTAGAAAGAATAGATAGTATTCTCTTTTGGGGGACATATACAATGGTGTGTCTTCTTTTGCAAAGGAGGAACAGTAAGGCTGTAGTCTCTGAGCTTTAGACACCTCATCTATGCTAGTCATTGTGTTGATACAGTACATAGCTTAGATTGCAGATAACTATTTAGATGGAGGGAGCTTTTTAAGTCTTCCAAATATTCTGTGATAATGGTATAGGTAGTAAAGATTTTGTTTTTCCATTCCACTTTAAAATATATACTGAAAGCTCAGTTGTGATCTTAGGGACATGGCTGTATAGCACAATATAGCATCTAAAACCAGCTCCTGTTCATGCTTAAAGTGTATGAGATCAGAGCATAAAGTTCACCCAACAAGGATCTCAAAAATTTTGGACACAGAGATGCTCAGTGTCCAGCATATAGAGAGAGCTCTTGCTTTAGTTCTACCATATTGTTATAGAGAATTTCTCATTTTTCCCCCTCAAAGAATTAGTCCCACAAGATCTACTGCCAGGAACGAAAACTTTGTGTGAGAAACACTGATTGATTGGCTCAGTCCTCAGGCATCGGTGTATAAAAGGTATTTTGATCCCAGACATTCCCTAATACTTAGTAAGCAGGGAATGAAACATTTGAGAATGAAGATGAGACTTTGTGTATTTTTTAATGTCAAGTTTTGTCCAAAGAGCATAGTGCAGTTATTCCCGCTGAGAAATAAGAAAAGTTCTTTGAAATCAAGTGTATTATTTTTAGAATCTTGGAAACACATGCCAAAATTTAATTTAACTGAAGTTTAAATAGGTTTGTATCTATACAATTATACTGGAGAAATGCCTAACTTTGGTCTTGATCCTCCAAATAGTTATGCACATTCTTCACTTTACCCATGTGAGCAATCCTGCTGAAGTCAATCTGACTGTTACAAAGATATTTGTCAATATATATTTTCTAAGATTTTAACTAAAACCCATCCCTCCTGATTTTTCCCCTTCTATCTGACTGTTTGCAGAGCACACAAAGACATCCTTTGCATATTTGTTTATTTTAGGGCTCAAGAGTACTGGTCTGTTAGCATGGATATATATATATATATATATATATATATATATATATATATATATATATATATATATATATATATAAAAGAATCTGAAAAAAGGAGCCTTCCAAAATATAGTGGGCTTGAGTTCCAAATTTCAGCCTCATTTGTGTGTGTATTCCCTGTATACTCAAACTTTTGTGTCTGGATTTTCCATTCGCTAACACCTGCTGGTGAAAGGCTGCATGGATAAGATTTGGGAAAGTGCTTGATCCACAGAAGCTACTGTGGTTTATAAAGTCTGGACACGTCACTTGATTTAGGGGTTAACATTTTCAAAAGTACTTATGAGCCAGATGTTTAACTATAATAGGTGCCTACTGATGAAGATGGGTGCTTATTGGTACTTTCAAAGAGCGTCTCTAGGTGCTTAACTGGGAGTTAGGCATGGAGGTGCTTTTGAAAATCCCACAAGGGGCCAGATTTTTAAAGGTATTTGGGCATCTTTTTGGTTTCTAATTAGGTCGGTACCTAATTACCATTAAAATCTGTTAAAAAGTCTCATAAATGGAACTTAGGTTCCTATGTCACTTGGGTGCTTTTGAAAATACTTGGGAGCCTATGTGGGAGCTGAGATCTTTTGAGAAGTTGGCCATTTAGCTAGGTGACTCAGTAAGAGCTACTCGGCGCTGAACTTTTTGAAAATCTCACATTACAATGTACCAAATGTATTTGCTCACAAGTCTTTTGCATGGGATAAAGTCCATAATTCTTGCACACAAGTGATAGGAACTTTAATGAAAAAAATGAAGATTCTGTTGAGGGCTCTTTGAAAATGGGGATTTGTATCATAATGATTTCCAAGCTTTTGCGTCCATGACACTGTTTCTTTTTTTACCTCCTAGCCTGCATGCTCAATGCACATGACTTTTTTTTTTAGTTTGCTTCCAAAATATGGGAGATACAGTGAAATTAGCTTTGAAGCTATAAATCATGTCCTGCCCACTGAAGTGGGGGGGAGGGGGATCCTGCTTTCACAGTACAAATTATTACCCTGCCCTTGGATTAGATAGGAACACAGAGAGATAGAGAATATATCTGTGAATGCATTGCCCGTGCTTCTACACCAAAGGAACACGACATTATCTTTGAACTTCAGAATATTTCTTTGGATAATTAAAATTTCTAGCCAAGAATGTACTATTGTTTATAGCATACATCTGCAATGGAACCTATGTTCAACCTGCATATGTCCTGTCCTCCAGAGACAAATCTTGCTGTTGTCTCCCCATAAGTTCTTTGCCAGCAGGACCAGAGCATTTCTGCAGCATGGGGACTAATAAAGGGGAGGACTTCACAACACAGAATTCAATTTCCCAGAGGCCTGTGGGCTGCAGTATGCAGGATTCAGAGCATGGGCAGAGCTGAAGGACATGCTACTGCCCAGATCTTACCATCCTTCTTGCCAGGGTGGGTGGCTACATAATCTATTCTAGTTATGCAGCTGGAGTAGTCTTCCTTCCACCTTCCCCACTCCAGTGTATTTGCCCCGTGTCTGGACTAACGACTTGTGTGAAGCTTCTGGGGAGAGCCACACAAGTTACTTAGCGGGTATACATTTTTATTCACCCTTTTGTGCCCTGAGAGAACATTGTTTTCAAAGTTCTCCTGTAAAGCAACAGTTTTGGGGAGTCCATTACAAACAGAAAAAAAAAACCTTTGTATACAATTTAATTCTTAGTAAGGAAAAATAATGTTTCTTAAATGAAGTTCCTTAAAGTCTCTATTTTTCTGAGAATGATGGTCTGGGAAATAGAATGTTGTGATCTCTTTCCAGCTATGCCATATATTGCCTGAGTCTCCTTGTACCATTTAGTATCAGAGGGGTAGCCGTGTTAGTCTGGATCTAATGAAGTGGGTCTTAGTCCACGAAAGCTTATGATCCCAAACATCTCTGTTAGGCTATAAGGTGCTACAAAACTCTGTCGCTTGTACCATTTGACCACTCCGTACCTCTGATTTCCCATCTATGGAAGGAGACAACTACTTACTTGCCTCCCGCAAGTGTTTTGAGTTATAATTCATTCATATTTCTAAGGCATTTTGAGACCCCTCAGTTGGAAGGTGAAACATAAGTATCAAGTGTTATTGATTAATATATTATTTTTGAAGTTAATGAGGCCTGCTCAAATGCCGGTTTGTGGCAACAAATTCAAGCCTTGTGTACACAAAATCAGATGCACCTATGCACACATTTTTGTGGGTACAAAAAAGCTTCTGCTTTAAAAAAAGTGGGTCCCCTGAGATGGGCTTTGTTGCAGTGCTCCAGGGAAAACTGCCAGGAACACATGAGCAGGGCTTCCATGGAAAATATGTGTGGAGAAATGTGAAGGAGAAGAAAAACTGGCTCAAATAAGGAATTCACTTTATTTTTCTTCCACGTTTCAGTTAAATTTACTCTCCTTAGCTCAGATTCAGCACAAAGTTTTCACTGTAATCTTGCTTAAGATGTGAGCTGTCTGAGGTAGATAGAGGAAAAAGTAACTTTGTTCACATAAAAAGAACTAAAACATAGAATACTGCTAGCTCCTTTGTTTTAATATTAAACTACATAGCCTTGACCTCAACCCACAGGTAGCTTTAACGTCCCTGTCTATTGTCAGATAGCTGTATGAATGTGATATAAAATTAAATAATGTTGCATTGTGTTATATGACTAGCATGTACGTGCTAAATTATCACAGCTTTTCCTGACCTTGGCAGCATTATAGGGTTCATATTTTCACATCGATGAATTGTTCTTAAAACAATTTTCTGCAATGTTTTAAGCACACACGTTTCTCTAACCTTATAGAAACACAGTTTCTGCCTCCTTGTATTATTATTATTTTTCAAAAAAACAGGCTCAATACAATGTCTATTGAAGTCAGTCAATGTCTATTGAAGTCAGTAAATGTATTACCCATTGAGCCCAGTCTTGAACTCCTTACTCAGACTCAAACTATGGGATTTTGGCCGGAGAAAGGACAACAGGACCAGATCTATAGCTTTTATGTACTTCAAAGGGAAATCCTCTTATTAAAGTTTCAAAATCCTGTAACATTCTCTTTTAATATCCAAGACCAATGATGCATTATGCAATGGCTCGCATTCAAAATGGAATCCATTGATGAACTTGTGTTTGTTTAAAGATGTCAAGGTAAAATCTATTCGGGCATTAGAACTGACACCATTAGGAGTGTCAATATTGATAGAGTAGACTGCATTGAGGTCATTGTGCTAATTATTTCCCATGAATCCAAGTTCTTGTAGTTGATTGTCCAGCAACTGAGGCCTTCTCTTTATGATGAATATTGTATTTTTGGAGTATTTTTAGCAGAACATAGGATCCAAATATGGTATTTGCATAGCACATTTGAAATTCACATTTAAATATTCCTTATGCTGTGTTTCTCCCACATGGGATAGCCATGTTCTTTTGACAGAATAGTTTACAGTCAGTGCTACATAGGGAATCCACAGGAACCAAAAGAAAGAATGGGCCAAAGCTGGGGACTGGATGATTCACAGAACTGAACCATAAATTAGAGAGCTTTTCTTCTGTAGGTCATCTATTCATATCTAATACATCTATTCCTAGATTCGTCAGTCCTCTTGTACAAACCAGAACTTCCTGAAAAAAATTCCTTTTGAACTAGAGCATTTTTGTTAGCAGCTGAAAGTCATGAGTGTGGAAAAGCTGTTCATTGGCTTCACTGGTAAGTTTATTGGTCTCAGTCCATTTCCTAGAGTACTGGCCTCCACAGTAAACAATAAAGGCTACCACATATGGCATTAATGGGCTCCCATGTCAGCAGTCTCAGCAGAGAATCCAAGGACTGAAGGGGCATGGAATGGTCCCCTTCAGGGTCACCCAGTGTATTGGCAAAGCAGCATGGGAACAGTGCTCTGCACTGATTGTGTTGTGCCATGGCTCCCAGGGCGACCCAGACAGGGATAAGGGGGCTGAGTCTGGGGCCACAGCTGGGGGTGGGTCTGGGACCAGCAGGGCCGGCGACAGGGGGGTACTATGGGTACAGCTGTACCGGGCCCCGGACTTTAGGGGGGCCCCCTTAAGTCCGGGGCCCGGTACACAGCAGTACCTGTAGTCATCCCCCCTTGTCGCCGGGCCTGGAGAGCGGGGAATGGGCGGGGAGGCGGCGCGGCTCTCCTCCGGACGAGTGTGCGTGTCCCCGGCAGGAGCAGAGAGCCCGGCCAGCGGCAGCGGCGCAGTCCGGGGGAGAAAGGGTGAGGGCGGGGAGGCTCTGCAGCACGGTAGGGCTTCCCCCGCGGGGTCCAGGGGAGAAAGGGCGTGGGGGGGGGGGAGAGAAAGAAAGGGCGCGGGGGGGGGGAAGGGCGGCTCGTGCCGCTCTCGGGCTCGCGCTGCCGCCAGCCGCTGTCAGCTGGGGGGGGGGAGCGCTGGCTGGGCTGGGCTGGGGGGGTGCCCCCGGCTGGGCTTCCCCCCCAGCCGCTGTCAGCTGGGGGGGAGCGCTGGCTGGGCTGGGGGGCCCCCGGCTGGGCTTGGGCCCCCCAAACAATCAGAGTAGGGGGCCCCCAAATTTCTGTCGCCGGCCCTGGGGACCAGAGCTGTGACCAGAGTCCTGGCTGGGGGGCCACAGCTGGGGGTGGGGCCAGACACAGGGCCAAGAGCCAAGACCCTGGCTCAGGGAGGGCAGAGCAGATCTGGGGGTGGGGGAAGGCTGGGTGGCACTCCCTCTGGGCCCCTCCATGCCCCCCAAATGTTCCTCCATGCCAAGTAAGGGCATGCCCTACAGTTTGGGGGCCTCTGCTGTAGATAAACAGAGAACTCCTAGATCTGAATGTTCAACTTTTAAACCTGATACTTTTTTTTTAACCATTTGTAAAAATAACACGTGGAACTCCCCGCTACAAGAGATAATTGATGCTGAGAGTTTAGTAAAATAAAAAAAAATGATTGGCAATTTCTAGGGATAATGAGAACATCTACAGGTACATTAGATTTTTTAAAATTAAGGGATATTAAACTTTGATGCTTAGGGCATAAGCCAACCACTACATTCCTGGTATTAGTTAGGAAGCTACTCTCCCTATAAAAGCTTATTTTGTCACTATTCACTACAGGGCTTCTTGCATCTTCCTCTGAAGCATCTATTACTGGCCACTGTGTAAAATAGGAGGGATTGCTGGTCTGATCCAGCATGGGAATCCCTAGGTTTCTATCATTAATTAAAAACTGTTTTCAGTTGGTTATCCCACAATAAAAGGTGGGGGGGGGGGGGGCGGGAGAATTAAATCATTTCAACAAATTATTAATGCAACATTAAAATGAGAGAAAGGAAAAGAGGGAAAACTAAAGATGTGGTTGTAGTCTTTTGTTATAGATAGTTCTCCAGTACAGTGCCACATAAACAGATTAACTACTGTGTTTATTCAGTGTGAAAAAGCAGTTCCAAGAGCCCCAGGTGCTTGCCAAGTCCATAATTGTACCTCCTTAAATACTTTCATTACTTGGAAGTACAATAAGGGAAGCAGGGACACATGCTTTCCATTTTCTTGTCAACAAAACACCTCCAAGAAATTAAACTCTATTTTCTCTAGAAATTTTCAGTGAGTGTTTTTCTTTTTTCCTTTCTTGGAGAGGCGGGAAGAACACCTTAGAGGGGATAGAAGAATGACTCCCCAAATAAAGGGCTTTCAGCATGCAAGAAAAAAGGATTGAACTTAAAGGGTAAGATTTACTTTTATTAAAGTTTCATTAAATTAAGGAGACCGTGAGAGCATGCAGCATTTAAACAAGGGCTCTTCATTCTCAACAGATGGAAAATTAAAGAGGCGAAGCTTTGTATAGGGTTAGGTCCTTTCTATATTTCTATCATCTCATCAATACTAGATCATCCAGTGAGTGCTTCTAGCAACAGCTATGTTGAAACATTGATTCCCCATAGAGCAATGCTCCTCTGGTCATAGATACCACAAGAACATGTGATGGCCAGCTTCCTGGGACCTTCGTCTAGCCTCCTCCTCTCTACAAAATTTAACTGTGTTTAAGTTTGTCATCAGTGGTAGATGCCATGATGCTGAGCATGTTTTCTCCTGGCCTACACCTATCACTAAACCACCACCACCAGCATATCAGCTAACACGTTAGGCAGCAACCGTGCTCAGACATGGTAGCATTTTTTTGTGTGTAGACCAGGCCTCAGTAAAAGGTTGCCCCACCCTTCACCTTGCTTTGCTATCCCTTCTCCCAACTGACAAAGGGACAAGAACTTGTTCTGCCTCTACAGTCAGAAGCAAGTACCCCTCCCTCAGCTTTGCTTTAACATCACAGTGAGAAACAATCCTCCGGAGACAGAAATGTGTCTTCCTCTCCTACTGAGATAGAGTAACATCAGCTGGCAGGTGTTGTGCGAGTGCTATTTGGGTCTTCTAAGGCTTTGGTTACACTTACAGGATTATAGCGCTTTTGGTTATAGCTGTACCCATATACAGCAATAGGTGTAGCGCTATAGCATGGATGGCGTGGCCACATTTGCGGCACTTGCCGCGGCACAGGGAGTGGTGCATTATGGGAAGCTATCCCAGCATTCAGCTGGGTGCAACGTGCTTTCCAAATGAGGGAGGTGAGGGGGAAGGTGTTGTGTGTATGCGGAGGGAGGGAACTTCATGCTGTCAGTGAGTTTTCGCTAGAGAAAAGTAGCTGGCTCTGAATTTCAGTCACACAGGTCCGTCTGTAAACATTTTCACTGCTTACCTCCTGAGTTAAGAGAGGAACTCTGAAAAGGTACTTCCGCATTCCTCCTGCCATTTTCAAAACAACACAGAGACCTTAATTGCCTTAAATGGCTCATCAATTGCCTTAAATGGCTCGGAGGCGTGCCAGAGATCACTTATAGCGTAATGACTGATTACATTTGCCATAACACGCTACAGGGAATACGCAACAGCCCTTATTCCCCGTGCTTAAGTGGTTTACCAGTAGCGCGATAAGCTCGGACTTATAGCGCAATATGTGCCTTGCCAGTGTGTTCGGGTACAGAGTTATAGCGCTCCTGGAGGCTTTATAGCGCTATAAAGTGCCAGTGTAACCAAGGTCTAACCCTAAAAGGCTAGACACCACGGAAAGCACATAGGCCGTTTGTGGATGGGGCAGGATGTGTTCTGCATCCTAAGGCAGTCCACCCTTTTCCCCGGGATGGACAAGATTTTGTTTTATTTTTGTAAGAACTGCACCAGCCAAACAAAGCTGTGGTCATTCTCCCCTGCCCACCCTCTGTACCCCACCCATCCATTTACCTAGACATTACAATCTACCACAGTTCTTCCAGAGGGAAGTTTCCTGTTCAGTGGTAGACCTCTGCTAGCAGAACCGGTGTTTAAACAGAGCTGGAGCTAGCACCGTTTTGCTCTCAGGGTGGGCAAGACCTTAGTGTAACATGAGAGTCTTGAGGAGCTCATGGTCTGAAAGCTTTTCAGTTTTACTTATCCTTTAAATAAGCATGTATTAAAATGAATTGTTCTCATGGCCTGGCATGGCTCGCCACTGGTTACGCATCGGAACAGTTGTTTCTCATCCTATTCCAAAAGAGAAGCATATTATATCTCTATGCCACGCTGGTCTGTGCTAACCTGAAGTCGTGCTTTATTAGAAATTCAGTGGCAAGCAAAAGAGTGATATGTAGCTGATGATTAGAGTGAGAACTCAATTGTATTATTTCTTGAAGCTGGGGGAGATATCTCACACCACACTACAGAACGGAGTTCTTAGACTTCCACCTGGCCTGCTGCATGAGAGCTCTGGTCAGTTGGAACGTTAACGTACATTTACATGGCCGTTGGAGTATCTCGTTCCCTGATATGTTTGGAGGTGGCAGTCACAGACTTGGGAAGATAAAGTGTGAGAAGATATTTGCCAGCTTTATTTCCATGAATCCAACGGTCCTTTGTAATGGCAGAAGAATGTCTGTTCTCCCAGATCAATTTAATAGTTGTCCTGTAGATCACATCCTTTTTTATCACAAAGAAATCATTTTATCCTGCTGTGTAATTAATGCACATGTACAGTGTCGCAAACATTTTTCTGTAGACTGCTTATTTTGCCTGTAAATTACAGGAAATCCTATACAATACACTAGGGAGCCCTGCAGTTTGAAATTAGAATACAAAGTGTCCCTCAACTCCTCCTACTTGGCCTGTGTACTGTTCAGATTCTGAATATCTTTTTCTAGACATGTAATAAGCTCCAATGGTGACATATTCTTTCACTTCTCTTTAGCTTAAAATGAATACAGGTTTTAATTCTAAAATAAAAACTGCTTATGGCCCACTGAATTACCATAAAGGAATGAAAGTGCAAAGAGGCTTCTGGTTACGGATTTCATTCAGGCACACATGCAACATACAAATTTGTAACAAAAGTGGCTTACCTGTAAAAGTCTATGGCCAAGCCTCAGTTCTGTGTGATGTCACATCTGTATGAACCCAAAGACAGCATTAAACTGGCAACAGCTGTTTCTTGTTCTAGGAACATAGATCTCTTAAGGGGAGGCTACATATTTTCCTTTTTTCTGACTGGTGTTCTGTGCATCTCAGGAACAAAAGAACCCTTTAAGAAAATGATTGGTGCAGTCTGACTGGGTACAGTAACTGTCAATCTTTATTAGTTTGGCATAGACTAATTGCAGTGTGTTTTTTTTATTTATTTATGTATTTTGTGTTGGAAAAGGGTTTCCTGCCAGCCTGGGATGCTGAAAATATTGACATCCTCTAGTTGGTTGTTAGGGTTGTGCTACCAAACATGCAGCGTTGTGTCGTCCTGCTACATGGATATTCCAGTTCAGGAAGGGCACTGTAGTTTTGAGGAAGGATAGCTGGGTGCGAAGAGCTCTGGCAGGCATCATCACATCCCTACAGGTGAGAGAGGGAATTCAGTCTCTATGAAGCTCTTTCCTGGCCCAAACTCCCTCTTAAACAGGGAATGACAATTGCATCAGCTTATTTGAGAGCACCTGAGACTAGCAAATTCATTGCACTAATTAGATCTGTTTAGTTTAACAGTAATGGGTCAAAGACTGTTGTCAGGGTACAGCCAGTTGCGTTGTCCTACCTTTAGACTGATGCAGTTGAGAGCTAATTTGACCAGGTGGCTTCACAAATGACCGTTTCATCAAATTGTTACTCCAGTAGTTTTTCTATTCTGCATGGCAGTGGATGGAGCAGTCCCCGTGGGAATCTGTATGTAGGTGCTGCTGGCTGGATCTTTGGAGGAGGCAGCTGGAGAGAGGTTGGGGGGAAAAAGCATTGTCGGTTGAATCCAAATTCTGACTCCCTTTTACTTTATTCCTAACTTCCCTCTCCAAGGTGCCCTTTCAGGCCAGGCCACCTTTTATAAGGTGTTATTCACCAGGTTGGACTAGCAGTTTGTAAACACATCAGAACTCACTGGAATTGCAAGGTCTAAACTTCAAGGTTTAAGCTTTATTGGTGTAGCTGTTGAGAAATTTAGAAATACCCAGTGTTGATGGTTTGTAAGGCTTTTAAAGCACTGATGTCATTAGGTGCCTTTCCTTTAAAGCCATGATGTGGCTGTGTAGGAATATGATGTCAGGGCTGTAAAAGAAATAATAAAATAAAACTTGCTAAATACCTGCTTCACATTTGAAAGTGTATGTTTCACCCTGAACAGCAAATACTCTGTTCTCAGCCCTCTGACCTTCACGTTCATTACAAGTACCCCTGCCAGGAACAGTAGGGTTAAGCAGGAGCCACCGTTCCCTTTCTCCCTGTGGGAATATAGCTACCTTTTATTACTCTAACTTGTTCTTTCTTTAATGGTTTTGCAGTAAAATTTAAGGGGGAAAAAGAAGAAAGTGGCATTTTTTAAGCTACTACAAGAGGCATTAAATAGCCAGCCTCCCTCTAGAATCGCTAGATGCTTTTCATTAAGCAGGATTGGATTTTTTTTTTCTTTTTTATTGGAACTTCACAGTAGGACTACAAAAGTTTGGATCCATTGATTGTTTTCATTTAATAAGACGCAAGGCTCTCAGCCCCACCCCTCTGCTGTGCGCCTTGCGGTTCCCCCGGGAGTTGGTACTAAGTTTTCCTAAAATCATTCCTACGAGTATGTTCTCATCTCACAAGGGACTGCTCCTCCAGGATGCTGAGTAGTCTCAACTCCTACTGAAGTCAGTGGAAGAAGGCATGCAGCACTTTGCAAGATTTGCTGACAAAGTCATGGGTGAATCATGTGTCCTCTAGAATCAGAGAGGTAACAATGAGTCCTGTGGCACCTTAAAGACTAACTATAATGTTTTGAAGCATAAGCTTTCGTGGGCTAATACCCACTTCGTCGGATGCATCTCAGTGGTGTGCTCTTTCTTTCTTTCTTTCTTTCTTTCTTTCTTTCTTTCTTTCTTTCTTTCTTTCTTTCTTTCTTTTTCTCTTACACTCCTTTTCTACTTGGTGTTGTTGGGGTGTTGCTATGACAGAATTCTTTTCTGTCTTTGGCAGTGGTGCACTTGTAGTTGAAGTAGGAGATGCATTTATCCCCCCCAAATTGAGACATTTATCCCCCCCAAATTGAGAGTCACCAGGGGCCTAGTCCAGTTTCATTGACATGAAGAGTCTTTCGGTGCATTTCGTTGGACATTGAATATGGTCCCAAGTCAGAGTTGCTGTCAGAGAAGAGATGAAGTAGGTATGCCCAGGTGAGAAAGGAATAGGAAGTCTCCTTTGTTAAGGTGTTCTTGACTCCTTGGTAATCCTTTTTCTCATGCTATGTAGTGGGCAGTATTTTTAGGCAGGAACTCTTGGATGATGCTATGGACACTTTCAATTACAAAGGACAAGTAAAACAAATATTTTTCTATGTTTTCCTGGTTAGATTGTCTCGCTTAAAATAATACTTTCATCATCTAGTTATTTTTTTAACCAGCCTGGAAATGCTAGAGGCACAGCAAGCTTGGTAGTTCTTTCGGTAGGTGAACCGATCATGATATGAGAGGATATTCCCAACCTCACACAACCCTAATTAAGAGTAATTCTCAGTAATGGACATTAGCTGCAGGCTAAATAAATAGTAGTCTTGCATATTTTCCTTAAATGGCATAGAAATGTGTTAATTGAAAGTCTCACATCTTCTTCTAAATTGAATGCAACCCAGGTTCTTTGATTTATGTCTTTTCATGTCTGCTATTAAAGCAATGTCTGCTAATACCACGGTTGTTAAAGATCTGTTGGTATTCCAGTACAGATTCTGGGTTTGGGGTGGGGGGGTCAGTTATTTACTAGCCCACAAACATTTGCTCTGGGCTGAAGGGCAGCATGTACACCCTCGCATCATAATTATATCTTTGTTTTATAAATTAAAAAAGAAATAGTTGACCCTTTTCAAGGTGATGGGCAGGACTGTAACTATGGTAGATGCAAGAATGAATCTACTTGTGAAGTGTATTAAATACTTACAGCAATTCTCAGCTTTCAGAGGTCCAAATCCAGAGGTCCTTACTCAGTTTTCACTCAGGCAGTCTTCCGTTGGGTTTAGCGGAGAGTTCCTGAGGAAGGGGTGGGTGAAACTGAAAACTACATACACCTGGATTTGGCCCTCAAAAGAACAAAATGAGAAAGAGGAAAGGGATACAAGGGGATCATCAGCTGGTGTAAATCCTCACCATTCCATTGGCTTCAAACTGTTGACTTAGGAGGAGCTGAATCTCTGGATCTGACCCAAGATGTATTGGTTTAAGTTCCTGTCAGGTGGCTGGCATCTACTGGCTTGAGGAGCTCTCTTTCTTTCACGCCCTCTCATTTTATCCTTTGCTTCTCTCATTCTATTTGCCGTACCTCTTCTCATCCTGCTTATTTCACTCTCATGCACATTCTCTCTGTCTGCTCACATCTCACTCACCTGCTCCCCTTTGTTGTGTCGCTTTCATTCTGTTCTCCCCATCCCATCTGTGCTCCTTGCACCAAGTCTTTCCCGTTATCCACCATCCATCTCCTTCTCCTGCCTTTCTACCATGCACTCCTTCTTACTCTCTGCCTTTCTTGATTTTTAGAAAATCCTCCATGCCGCTGCTGACTTTAATGAAATATCTACGGTATATGTAGGGCCATAATACTTTACGCTCAGAGCAAGCACAGGAAGTACAAGTCAATTTACCAGTACCATTCCAGGAGGTAGGCTGGGGTACACAGACGAGGTCATAAATGAAAGAGAGCTATTTTGGCTTCTGCTCTGTAAAGTACACAGAATTAGAGGGAAAACAAAGTTTGGCAATTGAAAGAGGAGTCAGGAAATAAGTGATATTTTCAAGTTTCTAGCAATTGCTAAAAATGATAAGAAGCAAAAAAAATGAAATAAAATAAAAATGAAACAGACAGTGCTTAACACAGAATGAAACAAATGAGAATTTGGGCCAAATTTTCAAATGAAGGCACAATGGATTGCCCCACAAATGTACCCTCATTCCCATTATAACAACTGGTACGTGTACACACAAATCTGCATTTGCGAGTACAAAGAGAGCAATAACAATATGCACAATTAGTCCAATTTCATGAAAAATGACCTCTTGTGGGTGCAAATGTACAGTGGGGCACATGCATTTTTCCTAGGTACACCACATTTGTATCCACGTTTGACAATTTGAGATCCTGGTTGCAACAGTCTGCCTTTTTGTGCTGCTCTGGCAGCGCAAACCCAGCAAATAGGTGGCTTGCATAGCCAGCTGGAGGTTCTTTTAGCACAGAGTAACCCCCTGGTCTCCTATAACTAGCTTTGCCGGCTCTGTGCCACCCCTAGTCTAAAAAGTGTGTCATTGGGAAGCCAGCCAGTGCAACCTAGAGCCCAGCTCTCCCCCCCCCCCCCCCCCGCCCGCCCAGGCTGCTCTAAGTTATACTTGGGTCAAGCAATCCTTGCTTTGCTCCTGGATTGGACATGGAGATGTATGAAGGAAAGGTGGCCTAAACCCACCTTTGCCCAGCCCTTTCTTAGCAGTGCAGAGTTCAGCTCAGCTGCCGCAGAATATTCTGTGCTTGACCCTAATGTTAAGGCTGAAAAACTCCCCTTTATGCCTGAACAGCACTGCAGGAGCTATGGAACAAAAAAGGGCTCTCATGTATATGCCTGAGTACCCAAGCACAGTAAGGGGGAATTAAGGATAATGTCGGAGTCTTAACATGAAACCTCCTTGCCTTAGTGAATTTCAGCCAAACCCGGATTTGTAGCTGATCGTTTTTCTGTTGTTTTTTTGTATGTTTTTTTTTCCAATCGGTTTAATTATATTGAAATGATAGTGGGAGTTCAGTAACCAGTGGCTTGAAAATTAACTGTATTATGAAAGCTGAAATGTTGCTAGCAGCATCAGTTAATGACAAGGTCGCCACCACTGTCATATTCAAAAGAAATGTCACACTTGAATGAGGCTGAGATGGCTGCGTTGTCCCAGGGTTCCAGGTAGAGAAAATGAAGCAAAGGCTCCTTGGGTACTGTTTTATCCCATGTTTGAATCTAATGCATTCTTTTCCCAGCTCCTTTTGGTTCTGCTGTGTTCCCACAACATATGGAGTCCCCAGATATTCTGCTGTAACTTGGAAGCTTTGGGGGGCTGGAAATAACAGATCATGAATAGATTGAAAAGTCCCACTAAATGCCCCCTCGGGTAGTCGGGGAAAAGATTCCATTCTGTGTTTCTGTCTTTCACAACAATCCAACGAGCTTAGAATTATTTTTCTCTATCAGACTATATATTTTTAATCAGAATTCTAGCATGCCCCCCCAAATACCAGAGAGCAAATAAAGACAGGTGACTTATCCTTCCTGCCTCATTCCTGTCACCTTGTGTGGAAAACCTCTTGTTAATTAAGTAGTTCAATTAACTATCGAATAGAGAAAGTATGAATAGAGAAAGTTTAGGAGACCCAGTCAGAGAAAACAAACTAAAGTCCCTTTATGTTTGCATAGGACATTACTTGCTGTAATATTTTTATAGCCCGAGTTTCCTTGTTTGGTGGAGGGATTTTGGTGTAAACCCAAGTAGAAGATAAATGACATTGAGCTCAATCAATGGAAATCAATGGCCCGTTTGGTATGGACTTCAGCTGGAACAGAATCAAGCCCCTTATGCCCGACTAACAACCTAATAACTAAAGGAGGTGATTATAGATTGTATCTTTACACGTGTAAATTAATTACTTTACCTGTATAAAAAGGTTGAAATTATATAGTACTAAGGGGTTGGCTACACTTGCAGGTTATAGCACAATAAAGCCTCTCAGAGTGCTCTATCGTACTCCCCATCTACTCTGGCAAAGCATGTCGAGCTCTCTGACTCCCTGGCTGGAGCGCTTCTGGACCTCCATGTTGGTGAGAAGATTAATGTCTGATGCACCCCCGCTGGAGCACCACAGCGCCAGTGTGGATGAAGAGTTGTGTTACTGTACTCTGATTGGCCTTCAGAAATGTCCCATAATCCCCTTAAGTCAAGTGGCCTCTCTTCTCATGGTTGTGAAATTGGCAGTAGGAATGCGGAAGTGCCTTTTCAAAGCTCCTCCGTTTCTGACAACCATTGCTTATCTGATCCGAGATAAAGCAGATAGTAAATGTTTGCTTTGAGTGAGTGAAGGGGGGGGAGAAGGAGACTGAATGTACAGGATAGCATGCTGACACACTCTCAGCACCCCAAAAACCCACTCTCTCTCCCCCACATACACACGACACATTCCACCCACCCCCCCCTATTGCTGCAACTTGAATGCTGGGATAGTTGCCCATAGTGCACCGCTCCCAATGCAGTGCCTCAAATGTGGACACGCCAGTGCCCTTGCAGCTCTCAGTGTGGACAGACTGTGGCGCTTTCCCTTGTGCACTCTCCGAAGGCTGGTTTAACTCAAGGCGCTCTACAGCTGCAAGTGTAGCCAAGCCCTAAGAGTTGTTTAATGTGCCCTGATGACCTGATAGGTTTAGAAAAAATCAGAACTTCCCCATGCCCCAGCCTAAATCTTGAATGAAAAAAGGACCCCCAAATTTGTTTAGGAGAAAGTTCGTGTAAATAACCTCCTTTCCCCAACTCCAAGAACAAATCTCTTTGGCTGAAGTCCTTGTGATGACTGCAATTCCGACAATCTCTACTAAACCCGAAGCTGTCTTCCAAGCTCACAGCCTTCCCAGGATGAGGGATGAGATTCCCATGAGCTGAGGGAATCTGCAGCATGAGTGAAGTGTTTTCTGGTTTCAGGCGTAAGGAAGGAAAGTAAGAGTCGGGGAGGATGGGTTAAGGGTGAGGTAGCAAGTGAAAAGATGCATGAGGATGGGAGAGCACTAGGGGAAATTTCATTAGACTTCCTTAGATTTTTTCCACGGCTCTCTCTTGGTTTCTACTAGTCTCCGTTAGTGTAAGTAAGAGGACTGGAAACAGCAGACCACTAGATCTATTGCTCTAGTCTAGTCCAGTGGTGGGCAACCTGCAGCCCATCAGGGTAATCTGATTGCGGGCCACGAGACATTTTGTTGATGTTGACCATCCTCAGGCATAGCTCCCCACAGCTCCCAGTGGCTGCGGATCACCATATCTAGCCAATGTGAGCTGCAGGAAGCAGTAGGCTGTATGACCGCTCCTTCCTGCTTCAGCAGTTCCCAGGAATGGTGAACCATGGCCACTGGGAGCTGCGGGGGCTGTGCCTGTGGACAGTCAATGTCAGCAAAATGTCTCACAGCCCGCAATCAGATTACACTGATGGGTCACGTTTAGCCCCTGGTGGCAGGTTGCCCACCACTGCTCTAGTTCATAACTAAGCTGGAACCAAGTGAAAAATTTCAACTGGAAATTCCTCCAGTGGGGAGTGATGAGTGGGATGAAGGTTCTGTCAGGGAAGAAGGCTTCTTTTAACATAAACAACATTTCATTGAAACAGGAGAGTATTTATCTTGGTTAATACTAAACTTTCCCTACATTGATGCTGATCTAGCAAACACAGCTAGGAGAATACGATAACTTTTCTTAGAATCCCTTCCTCTAGATGTACCTCCTCCTCAGTGCTTATTTCGTATGCCCCTCGTGCATATTTTCCTAACGCTGTATGTTGGGGTTTGAGTGAGGAATACTCTAGGTCCGTTGTTCTCGACCTTTTCAATACCATGAACCAATTTTTCACAGTGTGACCCCTCCCACCCCCTGGAACCCCTCTCTCATTTAGTAGCAAGGGAAGGGCAACAGGAGAGTTGCGACCCACTAACACCTGTTCATGATTCCATTCAGTCATGATGACCCCCAGGATGAGAACTCTTGCCGTAGGTAAAGCAGCTGGACAACTTAATGGAACAGTAATTAATTCAAATGATAATCATCATAGTAATGGATAATAATTATGTATTTTCTAGAAAAATCACATTATTGCAGGATATTTAAATCTTAATAAAACACTTTATTTCATTTACTGTTTACATAAAGTAACCTATTTATATCACTATTTGCTAGTGCATGGTGCAGGCATGAATATTTCAGTCATATGGACTAGAAATACTGAAAGGACCAGTATTTACTTCAGGCTTTGCAGATCAAGCATTTGCACAGTGCAACAATTGTTTTCCTCGGAATATACATTTAAAATCTTTGTTATCTTTTCTGTAGTTACCAATTTACTATACCAGTTTTTTAAAGAGCTATAGTACCCGCTTTATCTAGATTTCCACTAGGCTTTTGTAAGTAGGATCTATTGCTATAAGCTAAGAAGCATTAGAAGCTGCCCTTTGTAGGATAACAAAGTGCACCTTCAAGTAAAGAATTTGGAAGATGTGGACTCATACATTGTTTTCTTCTAAACCCTCCAGTTAACATAAAACAACATTTTTTTTTTCATTTTCAGTTACTGTTCAGTCAGATATTTGGATGTGGTTATAGGACTTATAAAGGAAGCATAGTGTACAGTGCACTTTCTGGATATGAAAGTGGACAGTAGTTAAACCAGACAAATCCCAACATGTGTGTGTGTGTGTGTCTGTGTGTGTGTGAGTGTGTGTGTGAGAGAGAGAGAGAGAGAGAGAGAGAAGATATTTACCTGTCTGTGATTCTGTTTTTTCACTGTGGTGGGATGGGGGTTAAAATTGGTCAAGTCACAACATGAAATGTGATAGGTGAACTTGAGTTAAACTATAAATAGGACTTTTGTATTTGGCAAATGCCAAATACCTCAAAGAGTCCTGTTTGCTTTGCATCAGCTCTCTTTGCTTATCAAAGGAAAGGGGTAACTAGGAATCATGATAAGAACCTCTTTCACTCCCACCTTTTTAATGGAGTCTCTCCATAATTAACTCGAAGACACAGTCATGGGTATTTTTGATAAAAAAATCATGGACAGGCAAGTAAATAAAAGTAAATAAAGTAAATAAAAAATCACCGCCCATGACCTGTCCACGACTTTTACCAAAAATACCCATGACTAAATCTCTACTTCTGGGGCCCTTCTGCTGTGGGGGACTCTGTTCCAGTGCTGGGGAATTGACTGCCCTCCAGCTGCTGCTCCTTGGGACTGCTTTCCGGACAGCTTCCGGGTACCCCTGGGGCCACTGCTCCAGCCACCCCAGGATCACTGCTGCTTAGGTGGTCCTCCGGCGGGAGGACCACTGCTTGGGTGCTCCCTGGAGCCAGCTGCACCAGCTGATGCTTGCATGGTCCCCGGAGCCAGCTGCCTGGGGCCACCCAAGTAATGTCTGGTCTGGCAGGCTGCTTCTTGGGCAGTCCCTGGGGCCACTGCTTGGGTGGTCCCCGGGACCTGCCCTCCTGCACAGGCTGCTACTCACCCTGTCCCTGGAACCAGATGAGCAGCAGCATCTGAGCAGCGGTTGGTGCAGGTGGGTGGTCCCCAGGGCCACCCCCAGGACTGCTGCTCAGGCAGTCTCCCAAGCTGCAGCTGGTGCGGCTGGCCTCAGGGACCACCAGAGCCGCTGGCGCCGGGTCGCTCCGGCAGCAGCCAGAAGTCAGCCACCAGCGCTGCGCCGGAAGCTACAGAGGTTGCGAAAAGTCACTCAATCCATGACTTCTGTGACCTCTGTGAAAGATTCAGAGCCTTCACCGTGTGTGCGTATGTGTTTTCACAACATCTAGCACCGTGGGCCCACGCTCCTGACTCAGGCGTCTCAGGTGTTCCTCGCATATAAATATATAATGAATGAATGATTTGGGCTCGTTCAAGCTCTGCTCGAAGGTTTGGGCTTCTCGGATATTTTGGTCCCGGTGCTGCATTCCTTGTGCTCCTGAGACTCCCCTTGGACTACATGGGAAACGTGGGTGAACCAGATCAGAGCCCTAGGCTGCAGAGACCATATACAACCTCCACTGAGTCCTCTACTTTGCACAAACACTGAATTCATGCCCCTTTTTTAAAAGAAAGTGAGGGACTTCAGCTTCTTTTCAAAATAGAAACAATAGGGCACAGTGTAGCAACTTCGAAGTCTTTTATCTTTCTACGGATTCAACCACAGTATTGATTCTTTATTGACCTAAACTGTCCTAAGCATGGCTGTGGTTTTTTCTCATAGAGTCTATGGGAGAGTTAAAGCAGCTACTACTTTAATATTGATTTTTGTGAAAAAGGTGCAGGAAAGGGGGCAATTTGTGTCTGCAGTTGCTCTTCACTATAAAAGATACCATTGTTAGGAGCTTATAGCATTATATCAAGGGTCTTAATCTGTAGCAATCTTTTTTTACAACTTAGAAATAGGCTTGGGCAAATGTGTTATTGGTGTTAATGATATTTTGAAGTGAGGAAAATTTGTCAGCCTTTCTAAGTGAAAAGCTCAACTTAACCATTTGAGTGCTTGACAGGTTTGCTACATCTGTTTGCAGAAATTATGTCCTTTGTTCCTTCAGAAAAGAACGCCCATTTGAATAAACAGCAATGATAATATCTGAATAAATCTTTAACAAATTGAAATTATTACCACAGGCTTAAATAAGCAAGAAGTTTTGACAAGGAGGGCATTATCATCTAATTATGCTTACTTTAAGAAAAAGAGGGGCAAGGGCCAAGCTCTGAGCTTTCAAAAATATAGCAATGGAATGATACCCAGGACTAGGAAGGAGCCATGAGACAACACTACAGTACATTTAAAATAGCAAGTGGATCCCTGGTTCACTTGGATATGCTATTTTAATTGTAATATAAAAGCTTTCAGGGAAATACAATCAGTGTGTTTGAGTTTTTCCTCAGAACAGACCTAACTAAATAGAGAAGATAATTCTGTGCCAGCTATTTTACAGCATTCCTGAAGATTATTTTAATTATCAGTTGATATTAATATTGTATATTACCTACCTGTTGGATAAGTGGTCAGTATAAAGGTCTATATTTTCATTTCAAAACAGGTGTCAAGATATAACTCTCATGAAAATTCTTCTTCCTGTGGCCTCCTGGTTTGCTAAAACACATAAGAAATCTGATAAGACACTTGTTGTTCAGGTTAGTGGTGTGTAGCTCATGTGTTCTGCTCTTAGTATGATCAATTGTGTTGATTATAAAGAGGTGTACTCATTTCTGATTACATGCAAACCAGCATAAAAGGAGGTACCCCGGACATGGTAATGGGGGAGGGGAGGTGTTGTTCTGCTGAGAAAGAGGAATCACATATATGCATGCTATTGCTAGTGGACAAAGTCTTTTTGTTTTGTTTTGTATTTGATATCTACTATTTATTTATTTTCCTCTACCGACTGCTGGTATACAGAACACTGGCCATTGATGTTCACAATCTCCTTTAATGTTTTAAGCAGTTTGGCAAACAAGTCTGACTGGTTTAAAACCTCTATAGCTGCATTTATTCCACAGAAGAAAAGTATTTGGATCATAATTATCTGACAGAATTGACAAAGAGCATAAATCTTGGTCTGTGTGGATGAACTATTAGATTTGGAAATACAGTCTCCGCAATTCAAGTAGTGAGTGTGTGTATGTGTGTGTGTGAGAGAGATTCAAGTAATGTGTGAGTGTATCAGGTATGTATGTGTTGTGTATAGATAATATTATAGAAAAAAACTATGTTTAAAGAACATTATTGAGGATTCATATTCAAGCATTCAAAGATAGGAAATGCCACAGTTAAGGTTGTCTGCTCAACCTTACGTAAATTAAGCTGCCATGGGATAAGAGGGAAGATCCTCTCATGGATTGAAAACTGGTTAAAAGACAGGGAACAAAGGGTAGGGATAAATGGAACTTTTTCAGAATGGAGAGGGGTAACTAGTGGTGTTCCCCAAGGGTCAGTCCTGGGGCCGATCCTATTCAACTTATTTATAAATGATTTGGAGGAAGGGGTAAACAGTGATGTGGCAAAGTTTGCAGATGATACTAAACTGCTCAAAGTAGTAAGGACCAAAGCAGACTGTGAAGAACTTCAAAAAGATCTCACTAAACTAAGTGATTGGGCAACAAAATGGCAAATGAAATTTAATGTGGATAAATGTAAAGTAATGCACATTGGAAAAAATAACCCCAACTATACATACAATATGATGGGGGCTAATTTAGCTACAACCAATCAGGAAAAAGACCTGGGAGTCATTGTGGATAGTTCTCTGAAGGCATCCACGCAGTGTGCAGCGGCAGTCAAAAAAGCAAACAGGATGTTAGGAATCATTAAAAAAGGGATAGAGAATAAGTCGGAGAATATCTTATTGCCCTTATACAAATCCATGGTGCGCCCACATCTTGAATACTGCGTACAAATGTGGTCTCCTCATCTCAAAAAGGATATACTGGCACTAGAAAAGGTTCAGAGAAGGGCAACTAAAATGATTAGGGGTTTGGAATGGGTCCCATATGAAGAGAGATTAAGGAGGCTAGGACTTTTTAGCTTGGAAAAGAGGAGACTAAGGGGGGATATGATAGAGGTATATAAAATTATGAGTGGAGTGGAGGAAGTGAATAAGGAAAAGTTATTTACTTGTTCCCAAAATAGAAGAACTAGGGGCCATTCAATGAAATTGGCGTGCAGCAGGTTTAAAACAAATAAAAGGAAGTTCTTCTTCACACAGCGCACAGTCAACCTGTGGAACTCCTTACCTGAGGAGGCTGTGAAGGCTAGGACTATAACAGGGTTTAAAAGAGAGCTGGATAAATTCATGGAGGCTAAGTCCATAAATGGCTATTAGCCGGGATGGGTAATGAATGGTGTCCCTAGCCTCTGTCTGTCAGAGGGGGGTGATGGATGGCAGGAGAGAGATCGCTCGATCATACCTGTTAGGTTCACTCACTCCGGGGCACCTGGCATTGGCCACTGTCGGTAGACAGGATGCTGGGCTAGATGGACCTTTGGTCTGACCCAGTATGGCCGTTCTTATGTTCTTATGTTCTTAACCTTAATTCCATCCACTTATGCATGTACATTGTGATACAGTTTTTAATTACATGATCACATATACTTATTTTCCCACAGGACCTCTGCCTCATTCAGTGCACCTGTTTGGGAGATGAATCAGGAATGGGTGATGAAGGAAGTTATTGTCTGTAGGACTCCTGCCTCATAATTATTTTGTGTGTGGTTTCCTAGGGTGTTTTAAAAAACAAACTGAAAAACGAAAGAGTAATTCCATCATCTGGTAATACACTGACACCAACTGTTTTATCAGCAGGGTTGGAACTTTAGATCCACTGTGCAGACCTCTTCAACTTCAGCTTATAGAGTAACTGATAGCATTAGTAGGTTGTTATCCTCTATGTAGGCTGGTATAGAAGGGGAAGAGAACCACACTTGTGGGTTTCACAGATATTTTCTGGCAGCAGCAGAATGGTGAGACTCAGGAATCTTGTGTTGCACTCCAGGCTCTGGAAGGGAGCATGTTCTAGTGGGTATAGCTTGACACTTTCTGCCTAGCCCACCCAACCTGTCCCAGTCCTGTCTTTTCCCCAACCCTGGCTCCTTGTTCCAGTCCTGTTCTCCTTGCTCACTCAGTCCCAGTCTCCATTACTCAGGCTTCCCATCCAGTCTCCTTGCCCAGCCAGTCCAGTCTACTGCTCCAGGCTAACTGTCCCAATCTCCCCCACACTCTGCCACTCATAGTTTCTGCCCTCCCACCCTCTCCCGCACCCATGCACCCATTCCCAGTTTTCTTCTCCTTGTTCAACCAGCCCCAATTCTTTCCACCTGGCTCCTCATTTGATCTGCCTCAGAATATTAAGGTGAGTTGGTAGAATGTTTTATTGGAATGAGTTTGAGAAACCAGAATACTCACAAGTGGCAAAGTGTGTGTGTGCGTGTGTGTATGTGTGTGTGTTTCCCATTTCTCTTCATTCTCAAATATGGGAGAGATTTTTTTGATCATGTTAAGGCAAGAGTCAGAGCTGGAAAATTTCAGCTCAGAAGATGAATGTTTGATAAAATTATAAACAAAAAGGTCCCTTGAAATAGAGACTTTCAGGCAACCTTTTGTTGCTTCACACTCCAGCTATTAGGCAACTTTGCATGCCCTTTATGTTTATTTTATCATTTTGTACATAATTCTGTATAAGCAAAAAACTTGCCGGGACTTGCCAGTGTTATAATTTCAGGCCTTTTTCATTTACCCAACCTATAGGATGGGGCTACAAGAAACCAAATGAAGATCACTCAAGTTAAAAATGTTCAAATTCCACCAGAAACAAGAGCATTTTAGGACATAGGCCAGGAAATGATCTAGACAATAAGGAGAATGTTCAGAGCACAAAAATATTCCCCCTCGACATAGGCACCTATAGATAAAAACAGACAGAGAGAAGGATTTATTTACAGAGCCCTGCATAGATACAAAATTTATATTGGTGGATGCAGATATCCGTGGATATAAATTGGTATCCACAGAGCTGCAGGGCTCTTTTGGGAACTGCACAGGTAAAAGGAGCAGCCTTTTGGGCTGCCACTCCCAGGAGCCAGCACCTAGTGCCAGCAGCTTCGCCAGTGTGGCTGTACTGTCCCCAGCCCCGCCCACTGTGGGCACCAGGCTCAACTGACAGCTGCCCCTGGTTGCCCTAGTGTAGTGGGCAGGGCAGGGGTGGTGCAGTCATGCTGGAGTGGGGCATTGGCTCCTGGGAGCCTGACAGGCTGCTGCTTTTGCCGCTGTGATTCCCGGTACAGCCCTGCAGCTCCATGGATACCAATTTATATCCACGGATATCCGCATCCACCGATATAAATTTTGTATCCATGCAGGGCTCTATTATATTTTATACCACAGAACTTGGAAATAACATTTACATGGATTTCTATTCCGTTCAGCATTGTTGTTATACATTCGTTATTGTTAATGCTGCTACATGGATCCATTTAAAAACCAAACCAGTCTGCATGCCAGTCAGGACCATTTTCTCACTGTAGGTGAATTAATCTAGAAGACTGGCACATAGAGTAATTTATTTCCATACCTGTTACTGCATATTTTGTAATTAGGGAAAATACATTATAGGCCGAGGTTTTCTAAGTGGTTAAAGGGATTTAGCCACATATCCGCTATTCATTTTAATGTAGAATGTTCTAAACCCCCTAGACTGCTTTGAGAACCTCAAGGTTTGTGAGGGTTCCGGAGTCTGTTGACGCCATGTTGCCGGGAACAATATACTGAATAAATGTTATTCCAGCTTGTAGTGGCCGAGTTAATCCTGTAGTTTCCAAGTATTTTTGTCCTAAAATTATTTATTTTCTTGACAAATGAGTAGTGATGTTAGTGAATGAGGTGGCTGTGGAAGGTGCCAAATAGCCAGCCCTGAAATGGAAGCCATAGCATAGATTTATCCATAGCGTAGATTTATCCATAGCGTAGATAAAAGCTCAGGTTGCAGTAAAGCAATAGTCTCCATTCTGTTATCTACAAACTAGATGTTGCTCATGCATTAGTACTAGTCAGGAAATGGACTTTTTTCCCGTGGAAAATTTTAACAAAAATTAAAAAATAATTTTCAAAATTTCCCATAGAAAAGTGTCACTTTTGGGTGAAAAATCAAAATATTTCAAAAACAGACATATTGCAATTCAGGAATGCTGCTATGGTGCCCTATGGGAGTTGTAATCATGTGCCTCATGCTTCCATGCTCCTCCATAGGCCAGGCTCTGTGGTCAGATTCCAACTCCCATGATACACCATGATTTCTCCTGTTGATGAGGGGAGGCAGTTGCGTCATAAGAGTCCCTGGCCTTGGTGCACCATGAATGTTGCAGTTTAGCTGGGTAACCTGGTTCATAGAGGAGAATGGGGACCTGAGGAAAATGAACTGCAGTTCCCATAAGTCACTATGACAGAACATCTGAATCTTAATATTTTGGTTTTTGGGGCATTTGTTTTTTAGACAAAAAGATTAAAATTTTCAGCAGAAAGGAGAAACTTTTTCATGAAACAAATGGTGTTCAATTAAAATTCCAATTCTGTCAAAAATGGTTTTGACAGAAAAATTTCAACCATTCCTAGCATTCATTCACATCACAAATCCCAAACTACCATCAGATGGCAGCAATTTTTAGTCACCACCGGACCTGCAGGCTTTGAATGAATGATCTAAAGGCAGTGAAATCTATTGCCAGTGCCCTGATCTGTCCAATCCTCTATTAAAAAAAAGTGTGGTAATTAATTAGATGTTTAACTTTACTTCATATATCTGGGAGTTCACACGTTGTTTGTAGATGGGGGTGTATTTTCATTTCTATATCTGATTTTTGCTGTTCTCCCTAGGTATGGAGTGGTGATTCCATTCTTACCACTTATTATTTTTCTAAACAAAAAAGTGATTTTTGATTACAACATTTAAGATGTACAAGGATGCCAAGAAGTTAAGATGTTAAGAATGTGCAGAAAGGTGTGATGTCTACAAATAGAACCAACCTACAAAACAGTTAGTGACTAAAATGGCCAAGATAAACAAGACATTGTTAAGGCTAACTTAGCCCCCCTTCCCGAATGAAATGTGGGTTTATATATGTCACCAGAACTAACTAAGTTCTAACTGGTATTAATTGACAACTTTACTGTCGGTCTCTGCTGAGTAACTCACCACAATCTGTTTGTACACCTATTTTACAAATCTCCAAACATCCTAGTCGTGTGTGCACAATAAAAGTAATGTTATCATGGTGCGCACAAAAGTCATGTATCCTGTGATTCTCCATCTTTTTCTTGAGCTTTGTCATTGCCTCTCCTTCCCTACAACATCCTATTTATGATGAAAAAGTTTCCTTGGTATGGGGGAACATGCTTTCACATATACAACCTTGTAGTGAGTCTATGTACCCTTCTCGGTGGTATGCTTTAGTTATTTTCCTGTTCCAGGATGGTGACTGTAACGGGCAGAGTGCTGAGTCTCTGACAGAACTATTTGCCATGGGAAATATTGTTTGTCATTGTTGTTGTTGTTTTTCTGGTTTGGACCTTAGTTATAACCAATTTGCACATTGTGGGTTTGGATTTATTCTTTTAATTAGTATTTTTTATCTTCTCTCCTCATCCAGGTTTTCATGCGCTCTGGGATTTTGCAGTACTTTTGCCATAGTTCTTCTTTATTTTATGGTGGTAGATTTTGCCAGTCAGTGACCTTCCCCTCCCCTCCCCCCATCCTCCATCATTGGCTGGTGTGTTTGCTGTATGGTAGGGAGTCATTCCTTTAAGTATTGCATCATTTGCCTGATTCAGCGGACTTATAATACAGATATGGGCATTTTCTTTCACCTATCATTTTGAGTTACATTTTTCTGAAGTTTCCCTAATTGGTTTCATTTGTTCTGGATTCCTTCATGATCTGTTGCTAAAGCTTTCTTTCCTGGCTGTGATAGCTGCTTGACTCTTCACTGAAGCCAGCTGTACACTCATGTTCACTTTTCTTATACGCTGTGATGTTATTTGGAGGTATCATCAGCATATTCAATCTACTAATTTCTACCTTGTTCTCATATAGTTCTGAATATCCATTCTGGGTCTCCAATCTAATTTGTGTAAAGCATTTGTGTAAAGTGCTTTCATCAGTTGTGAAGCACAAATTGTTCACTAAGCCTTTTGATATAGAGATCATGATATTGAAAAGTGAAGGAGCATTAGAACTTTGTAAGCTGCAGGTAGATTTCCATCTAAATACCTATTGTGTTGGCATTGTGGAAAAGGCTAGAATTCTAAGGAATATACAACAGCTACTGTCTCTTCTTTTCGATACATTAGATTATAAGAATATCCAAAAAGGAAAGTTAATAATTTTTCACTAATTCTTATATTGTTTAATTATGATAATAATTGGGAGGCAAGATGGGCTCATGGGTAGAGCAAAAAATTAGGAGTCAGGACTCCTGAATTTTATTCCCAGTTCTGCCCCTGACTCATTACATGAGTTTGTTGCTTTGACATCTCTATGCTACAATTTCCCTGCTTGAAAGAAGATATAAGAATAAGAATCTACTATCACACAGTAGGCCTGATCCTGCCCCATCAAAGTTAAATGGAGTTTTACCATTGATGTCAATGGGAACAGGATGTGGGCCACTGTGAGACTTACTTAATGAAGTACTGTGAATTCCTTGATAAAAGCGCAAAATATCATTATTAATAAATAGCTTCAGTGCTGTAAAAAATTGTAAGACTGATTCAAGATTCTTGAAAATAAAGACTGATGGAGATTTTCCTTAAGGATCTCCCCCATGGTTTTGGCTAGATGGGTTTCTAATGAGCAGGTCTTTTATTTCTGGGATATACTGTCTCTTTCTACCACAATTATTCATATTCAAGTCCTAGAGCCAAATTTTGCTCAGAGATGCATATGTGTTGTTCCCATTGGCTTAGCTGGAAGCTGCAGGCACTTATTCCAAACTATCATTTGGCCCCCATTAGTGCTGTGTCTAAAATGACCGTGTTTCTCCATTTAAAATCTTGTAATTTTTAATCTTTACTGAGATACTACTGTGTTTTTTCATTCATTACTAACATCCTATTGTAATATTGATTTTGTTGTTGTTGTTAAATGGAAATACATTGGTAATTTTGGCTTGCAGCTTCTTGTTTTTGTTTTCTTTTGTATACTTTTGAGTGGCATAGAACATTAAATACAGTGTATTGTAGTTGACTTCCTTGATATGACCCATACACTTTGTCTGTCTAAAGTAATTTAATGTTATCTAATTTTTCTGTGCAGCTCCCAATCACCATGGCATTTAGACTAAATTAAAACCCTCTTCTGAGCCTTGTAATGATGCTAACTTACTGTTTGAGTGTGTGACCTATTAATTGTCATTCTTTCTTTTATAAACTGTGGCGTTTGGATGGTTTTTTTTTTTTTTTTTGCATATTGATTTTGTTCTAACCATTAGTGACCACCCACTGGTTCAGATCAGGAAAGAGAGTAATTGTTATACCCACAAACAGTCACATGAACTTGTAGTGGACAATTGCTTCAGCAATTTAGTTCTAGTCAAGAGACCTCGCTACAGGCCAGATCCTGGAGTCTGGTTGACTTATATGTGGACTCAGTCACAGAGATGTGTATGTGTTTCAAAAGTATGCCTTTGAATTCTCTGAGTCCAGAGAATACTGAGGTGTGGGGCTGGATCCCTGTGACACGATAAAATGGCCGTTGGACTGCTTCAGTTTACATTGGCCACCAAAGCCCCAAAAACACAGCTAGGAATCCAATATACGTGTGACTGTCACACCCCCTACACAGGCAGCAGGTGGGGATGACGTAGGAGACTTTACACTAGCTCTGTGCCACCTGAGTATTTCTCTTACACAGCAGAGATCTTCCAGGGGTCTGACCAGAAAATTGCCAGTGATGCAGTTCAAAATGACCAGTCTACATTGTCTCCCTGTAGGTCTTCCTCCAGTGCCATTATTGGACAACATTTTCAAAAGTTCCCAAGTGACATGGGAGCCTCAGTCCCATTAACGTGAAGTATTTAAACCATGATATGAGGACTTCAGTAACTCAACCAGAGGTTAGGGCTCTATTTCAGGAGAGGGTGAGGTTCTGTAGCCTTCAGTGTGCAGGAGATCAGACTAGATGACCACAATGATCCTTTCTGATATTCAAGTCTATGATTCTATGAGACCCTATTAATGCAGAAGCATTGATAGTGTGTTTACGGAAAGGAGGACTCTAAATGTGGCAAACTTAGTGTATTCTCCTATTTAGACACATTATCTCTCCTTTTTAATAGACTTACTTCCCACAGTCTAGTCACTGGAAGTACCACAGTCATTCTTAAACCCTGTTCTAACACAAGGCTTTGGGAGACACAATGGGGACACAAGAACAAATGGATAGAAACTGGACAGCAAGAAGTTTAGGCTCAAAATTAGATGAAGGTTTCTAATCATCAGAGGAGTGAAGGTCTGGAACAGCCTTCCAAGGGGAGCAGTAGTGGCAAAAAATCCTAAGTAGTTTCAAGACTGAGTTTGATAAGTTTCTGGAGCGGATGGTATGATGAGACTGCGTACAGTAGCACGTGGCCCATCAGCGACTGACAGTAGCAAAAATCCACAACGGACAGAGACAGAAGAGTAGGCAGGGAGGGCTCTGAGTTACTACAGAGAATTCTTTCCCCTGTATCTTCCTGGTGGGTCTTGTCCACCTGCTTGGGGTCTAACTGATATTTGGGGTCAGGATGGAACTTTCCTTGGGTTAGACTGGCAGAGATCCTGGGGGATTTTCGCCTTCCTCTGCAGCATGGGCACGGGTCACTTGCAGGTATAAACGTAAGTAAACCTCTGAATTCTCTGTAACTTGAAGTCTTTAAACTATGATTTGAGGACTTCAATAACTCAACCAGAGGTTATGGGTCTATTACAGAAGTGGGCAGGTGAGGTTCTGTGACCTACAGTGTGCAGGAGATCAGACTAGATGACCATGATGGACCCTTCTTATCTTAAAGTCTATGAGTCTTTGGTGCTGCATCACCTTGTGCCTCACTTGAGGAATGAGCACCAGCTGATGCACAGTCCTAATGGGAAAATCAGGTCACTGATTTAGTCACCTGAATAAGAATTTCAGAGTCTAAATTTCAGAATTTAGGTACAGTGAAACCTCGATTTAACGGACCTCCATTTAACGGACTTCGGATGCAACGGACAAATTTTTTCAGAAAGTCTGATGCATCCGAAATCCGTTTGTGGAGGGTTCCACCGGGGTTTGAGCCAGGGGGCGGGCTGCTGCCCGGCCCCCGGCACCATGCTGGCTATGTGGAGGGTCCCGGGAGCCGGGACCCTGCGGCTGTCAGCCCGCACGCGGCAGCCGCCACGGTTTGAGCCGGGGGCGGGCTGCCGCCTGGCCCCCGGCAGCGTTCACCCTCCTTGAAGGGTCCCGGGAGCTGGGACCCTGCGGGCTCTGAGCCCGCGCGCCACAGCCGCCACCGTTTGAGCCGGGGGCGGGCTGCTGCCCGGCTCCCAGCACCATTCACCCTCCTTGGAGGGTCCCGGGAGCCGGGACCCTGCGGGCTCTCTGCCCGCTCGCAGCGGCCGCCGCGGTTTGAGCCGGGGGCGGGCGGGCTGACAGCTCCCGCCCTGGTCCGAGCAGCCGGGGACCCCGGCGGGCGGGCTGCTAACTGCCGCCGGGTCCCAGCAGCCGGGACCCGGGCGGGCGGGTTGACGGTAAAACCTTGATATAACGGACTAATTCGGGCGAGGGGATGTCCGTTAAATCTGAAAGTCCTGTTATTTAATAATTTAAAAAAATTATTAAATAACGGACTTTCGGATTTAACGGACACCCCCTCGCCCGAATTAGTCCGTTAAATCGAGGTTTCACTGTACATGTTTTTGAATCTTGGCTGTAAAGTTTAAGATGCTTATCTGCACTGAAGTGAGCCTCTCCAATGAGACTGTGAACCTCTTTTTCAGTGTTCCCAAGTCATTAATGCTCTGAAAAAATTGCCATTTTCACAGGGAAAAAGTCCATCTGGGGAAAAAATTGCCTTCCATTTTTGTAGAAAACAGTTGAGGCAAAACAACAAAATGCTTGCTTGTTTGGCACACAACTGATAAAATTACAATTCTGTTGGTTGCTTTTATTGCATCCAAGTTACCACTTAGCACAGAGCTACTTGCAATGACAGACAAAAAATAGTGTCCATGTTCCTGCCTGAAAAAGAACATCACTTCACTAACTTATCAGGTGAACCACCTTCTCTCCTCTAGTGCCCTTTGCCCAAGAGAACAGGATAAGACTGTCTTAAAACTCTCCCTCCCTTAACACCCACCAGGAGCACTACTTCCTTCCCATCCCCCTCTTCTACTCTGCCCATTGTAGAGATGCAGTCATTGCCTCCACAACAATCATACCAACCTATGACAGATGGTGCTGTGTGCAGGATGGCTTGTATGTACCATCAAACCATGGTACCATGCTCTTCTCTTTGTGAACAGAACTGTAGGAGAAAGCGATTCACAAACTATGAATTTGTTGTCAATTTTATTATGCATAAGGCAGGCAGTAATTTCAGTTTTCACTGCCATTAGATAATAATAGTAATTAATTAGTAAGTCGCACTGTTTGGATCTAGAGGTGAACTAACATGGAAAATGTAAATTTAAAAAGTCACTAATATCTCAGTTTTCTGCCACAATAGAGGATTTATGTCTGTTTGTCCCTCCAGAATGAATTGCTGCTCTTAACAGCAACTTTATATTGCCCTCAGCACCGTCTGTGAAATATTTGCTGCAAAGAGAGGTGCTGCACCAAAAATAGCCAGAGAGGGTCCAGGAAATTATGGGAAAAGCTACCAAGGATTGTGCTTGTTCTAACATTAATAACCTCTGTGTTCCCTCAGATCACCCCTCACATAAATTCCCCATAGTGCTATATTTGCCATCAGTGATGGAAATATTTGAATTCTCTCTCACAGGGAAGTGTTGGCTAAGTCAAATCTACATTCATGTTATTCCTTCCCTCTTCGATGCTGACTCCAATGATTGGACGACATTTTACATCATCACCTATGAGGCAATATTGGACACAGTCAGAGGAAGCAATAGGACATGTACAGAGCTTTCAATTCAAGGTCATTCTGAACCCTCTAACCCGTAAAAAATAAAAATAGGTAAATAAAATTGGGAATTATCCTGAGGCATTTTAAGTATGAATTGTTTGCAGCTGTCTGAGTCAGAGCACATAGTTCACTGTGGTTCAATTTCCTTTTCAATTGAACAAACATATTATAGTAGATTTCCTATTTTGTTTTAAATAACCTCATAGGGGATCTGCATGCACAATATATATATATATATATATATATATATATATATATATATATATATATATATATATATATAGATATATATATATATATAAAGTTTCTATTAGCTTAGGCTATTTAAAGAACTTCAAAGAGGGTTGCAAGACAGTAAAAAGATTAATTGATCCCATCAAGCAACAGACACTAAAACTCAGTGTATGAAATGTCTTCCCCCCACTGAATCAATTCATAGCAAGAGAGATTCTGGTTTACAGGATGGCTAGACTCATTTCCACATCTTCCAATTCCACCTAGGAGAATTCAGAGCTCTGCGGTTTGGACAGGTACATTGGTAATTCACCCTGAGTCCTGCATGCCAAAGAAAGATTGAAGATAGTATTCCTAACTGGAGCATTCAAAGATACCTAACGGAGTTAGGCATCCAACTCCCAATGAAACTAAGTGAGTTAGGCACCCAACTCTCACAAGCACCTTTGGGTACCAAGCCCTGTGATCCAAAAGCAAACTGGCAAACAGCATTCCTCAACCTCTCCCAGTCAAACTGTGGAATGCAATGATTCAGTCCTGTAAACCGCTCTCCCTACAACCTCCATGTTATGACTTTTTATTTCTTATTTTAATAATTTCCAACAACAAGAGTAAGGGGGCATCACATTTACATGGAAAATAAGAAACTTTGGGATGGAAATGAGGGACATTTGCAAACAGCAGGCATGGCACTGTGCACAGTCACCTACAGCCAGCACAGGCTCCACCTCGGATCAATGAAGGCCCCTCGGCCCCAAAGGTGATGTCATGACTGATCCAAGGGGAAAGGAAGGTGGGGCAGTGGATGCAGAGATTTCATTTTGATTTGGTCCATGTGCATAGCCTATATGCCTGACTCTTCAGGGGCAACATTATTTTTGTGATGATTGGGTGAATCTCGGTCCAGGATAGCGTTAGATCATGCTTTTTAGAAGAAGGTGACATAAGAACATGGGAGTCTTCCAGAACTAGACTTACCCTTGGGTAAGACAGGAATTTGATGGGGGGAAAAGAGCAATAGCTAAGATCAGGTAGGGAAATTCAATATCTAGCCATGTCTATTACTGATAGACTACAATGCATAGGTTTGCTTAGCAACATATAGTTTCCTCAGGGATAATTCATTATTTATATTTTTATGGCAGAGCATCTGTATTCCAAATCTAGGGTTACATTTTTTTGTATGTCTAAGGAGTACTGGTAACAACAAAGCTAGATTCTCACAGGCTTCAAAACAGCAACCTCAGATGGATGCAGGACTTGGTGTGGCTGAATTTGGGCTTGAATTCTGTGGGGCAGAAGGATGGAATAAAGATTAGGTAGATCAGAGCTCTGATCACAGATCATGCATTAAATAGCTCTAATTCTAAAATAATGGAAGGGTCTCATAAGCTATCTGTTTCAAGTGCGAACTCTTTCCCATCTCTGACCATTGCAACAGGACCTCCCAAGTTCTTAAAAAAAGAGTTTGCAAATGAAAATCCTTAGGATGTCCCATAAATGCAATCATCTAGCATTGAGCACATCAATGACAACATGCATTCTTAAGGAGGCACCAGCAGGAACACACACTTCCATTCAACGAAGTTGCATATTTTATTTTTGTAGGTACCATCAAATGGTTTTAATGCTGGAAAAGAGATCCCCCCCCCTTCAGATATATTCATGGGATCACACAGATTTAGAAAGACTGGATTTAAATGAAATTAGTGCCAGCTGGATTTTAGAAAAATCAGTTAATGTGTCATAAGAAACTGATGGTTTGATTTTCAAGGTGAATGTTTTCTAAAAGTAAAATACTGGCTAAGTCAATAGTTTCTGCTATACTGATCATTTTGTTCTGTTTTCTTTAGAGAGAACTGCCTTCTAGGCCTGGCTTTTTACACTGCTCTGGATTCTGTCCTTAATGAAATCTTAAAATAATGAGGCATACACATTATTATTATATAAACATTATTAAAAACAGTTTCTTAAACTTCAGTGCTATGCAGCTGTTTTATAGTAGGTTACATGGTATAAATACTTTTCAGTACTGTGGTAGGGCAAGGGTAAAACCCCTGATTTCTGGCAGGAGGGCCAAGGGCAGAGGCAGGGAGTGGCCAGCAGGGAGCCCATCTGGGAGCCCTAATGAGGGCTAGCTCAGAACACTAGCTGAGGCTGGGAGCTGAGCGGGCTAGAAAAGCCCTGAACCCTACTCAGTCAGGAGGCAAGCCAGGAGGCTGCTGCTTTGTCTCCTCACAGTCGGCAAGGTGCCTCAGGGGCCTGGAGACCCGGGAACCAGAACAGAGAGGGTAACTGTTGGGGACATGGGGAGCACCTTTCTTGCACTGAAACCACTAGACCTGCACTGTAAATAAAGGACACTTGGAGTACACTAGGAAAGGGTGCGGAGAACTTCATTTTTGAAAGGTCAGAACACAGAGCACAGGGGAAAGCCAGAGAATCCTGTGCGGACCCTGTGATGAGTATTAACATAAATATAATATTAAGCTTGTGTGGATGTATATATTCTGAACTAAAATAGGGGACTACTGAGAACTTTGCCCACATAACTTTGTAACTATGACCTTTCCTTTTCTGTGATTTTTTCCCCCTTCTGGTTTATTTTTAGTCTGATGTGAGCTATGGTCCAGGAAGCCAGCATAGCCCGGGATATTATGTCCAACATAGGCAAAAACAACAACAACAACCCCATGGCAATGTGAGAATGGGATGGGGAGGGAAGATTTCACTGAGATGTGGGACATTAAAAATAAATAAAATAAACATGTGAACAGTTACACCAAAGAGAGATTGGCCAGGTAACGTTGTGATATAGTGGCCCTGCTTTCCTGTGTCTTGTAAGGTAGTTGGTGTGCTGGACTTAACAGGTGTCTGTTTTGATACCATAAAAAAACTAAGACACAAAAATCCACCAAGAACTTACCTACCTTATGTACCATCTCCTCAGACAATAATTCTCCAATCAGTCCCGCCCCTTCTCGCAATTATTCATTCAGCTGCTAAGAGAGTTGAGGATGATTTGTGACCTTTCAAAATTACAATAATGGTCCAAAAAGTTGTTCATTTTCTCTCAGACAATCCAAAACTAAAGCAGTTACATTAGCTGCTCAGATACCTGTTCTCCAGCTTTCTGTTCTATTTCTCATCTACAACCAGATCACACAATGTGTATTTACATTAGTGAACACTTATTCATGCAAGTTGTTCCAGTGAAGACAATCCCTGTGCCATTGCACTACCACTTTGTACAAGCATTGAACTATCAGGGTCTTCTCTAACAGAGACAAACTTAACAAGGAGTCTCGTCCATGTGTTAAATTAAAGATGACTGCCCTGTTGTTTCTAGCACTTGGAGTAACTTGAACTCTGACTGACTTGGGGACTAAAATCAATGGGCCAAATTCTGCTTTCACTTCTGTTGGTGTAATTCCATTGAACACTCTAATTTTACACCACCATAACAGACAGCAGGCTGTGATGTATAATTTTGGGGATCACTCTTTGGGTGTAAGGGACACTGGAATTTCAAAGTCAAGTTGAAGAGTGAGCCAGAGGGTTAAAGATCAATGTGGTGGCCAGCTTTGAAATCTCCAGCAGGAAACCCTGCTATAGTCCTGGCTCCAGTGCAGGAATACACCTAACCATGTGCTTAACTTTAAATAAGTAAGTAGTCCAGTTGGCATTGGGACCACTCATGTGCTTAAGTGAGTTACTGGCTCAGGGCCAGAGGACTCAGTGCCTTATAGGATCGAGCTCCTAGAAGAGCTAGATTGTAGCTTTTCAGACAGCACCTCCTGCAGGGGGAGTGGAGTGAAGCTTCACTGCTCCCGGAAGAGTACTGGAGATCTGGTGCCTTTGGCAGACACAGGCTCTCCAAGACTGCTCCCTGGGCAATGGCGGGGGTGAGCACGCTGCTTCACCTCCTAGGCTGCAGATGGAGTCCAGGCTGAAAGACCATCTCCTCCCCCCCATGCCCTGTCCCTGTTTTGGTTGTGGGGGACCAGTGGTGCAGGAGTGAGCAGTCTCTATTGTCGCTGTCCAGAGCACAGGCTGCTATTGCAGCCATGCGAGGCGGTACAGGCTGCTTGTGTGCCCCGCCACACCAGTGTGGCTGAGCAAAGGCCTCTGACAGTCTGGCCCGTAATGTATTGAAAAGGTAACGCCAATGACTCATTTTATAAGCAAGTTATCATTTATCCGACTAGCAAAATCTGCTCAACCCTGGTGGTACAGGTTATACAGTCATAAAAGTTCAAGTATCCATAAAATTGCCGTTGAACTGTAAATTAATGTGAGGTAAAGCCTTGCCCAAGGGAATAACCAAGCTTCAGAAAGGTGTATCCTAAATTAATTAATGCTGAGTTCCTCACTGACAGAGAAAAGAATGAATCTATCACAGGCTTTAATTGTTGATCGCTGAAGGTTTGCTTTGAAGAGCCATTGCTGCTTACTTTGCCATTATGTCTCCATTTTGTTTTGAAGAAGGTTCTGCTAAATTAAAGTAACAAAAAATGGTAAATTCATGACTGCATTGTTGTTGTTTTTTAGTTACTGCTGCAAAGCAAAGTCATTCCTCTGACAGGTCCTGTGACTCACACTTCGCGGGGGTAGCTCTGTCGCTCATGAAACCCCTTATAGGTGCTGTTCTTGTTCTCTAGCCTCCATCCCCTCCTCTGCAACTCATGGATTGGCTTTCATTCTTTTATTTCACCTTTAAAAGCTTTGTTAGCTCTTTAGCATATAGTTATAAAGCCCTGTGTGATCCTTTGTGTTAACGATTTAAACAATTGTTCTCTGTTCCATAGGCGGCTACTACTTTTTAAATGCAGTGGGAATAGAAACGTATAGATGTTTATCCTTTTAGAGTATCCATGGATGCACATTACAGCATAATCTTCAAAAATTACCTTCTGTATCTGTGAACACATGGATAGTGCATTATTTTACCAGTTATGATCCATCACCCATTGAACTCAATTGGAGTCTTTTTATTAACTTCATTGGTCATTGTATCAGCATGCATAGTAGTGGGTGTATGCCACGGTACCAGAGTATAGGCTGAATCTGCAGATAATACATTATATTCTTAATACTAGGACTGGGGCTCTTAGGACCTATGATAATAAAAATATAGAATAATAATTAATGCTTGTTTCTGAGCATGCAGAAAATATGCTGTGACTGAAATGACAAGTCCTCCCTCCCCTGAGTATGGGAACTCAGAGAGAGACTCTTGTGATAAAACAATACACCCAAAATAAATTTTGCTTTTTTATATTTAGTCAAACCTTGTCTTATTAAACACCTATCTTAAAAGTTTTAATGCTAATTTTCTTAGTATTGATTACTAGAGAGAAAAGCCCAAACCAAATGCTCAGATCCAAACATCTCTGGTTTTTTGAGAAGTTTGGATCTAGCTCCATATCCAACTAATATGGCTGGTACCTACGAAACTGAACTAAAAAATCACAGATCTAATACACAAGAGCCTTAGAAAGTTTAGATTCAGATCTAAAATATGGAATTTAGGCCTAGCTCCAAATTTTAATGCAAGAGTTATAGTTCTTTTACCAAACAGGCTACTCTAGAGATTCGGTTCAAGGTCATGCTTAAAACTACTGACTATTTATGCTTAAGGTTTTTTTGTTTGTTTGTTTTTTAAACTGACCATTTTCCAACGCGAGACCAATGGAAAGGCATTCTACACATTGCAGCACTAGCTCACCCCAAATACCCGATCTGTTGGCTAGTGTTCATTACATCTGCATTATAAATCTAAACAAAATCAGCAAGGGAGAAATTCAGACCTACGGGGCTAAGGAAAGGGAGGAAAATAGGTGAATGGTCCAGTGTGCTGTTTGAGTGGGTGATAACTAGCGGTGAGATCATCTAGACTGTGGAAATGGTGGCACCTTCATTTCATGGATCATTTAAAATGGGGGAATGCATGAGAAAGCATTATGGGCCAGATCCTTGCTTTGGCCTGGCTGATTTGTACCACTCCTGCTGCGTAAAACAGGCTTAACGGGCCCCTTGAGGATTCCACCAGCATGTCTGGAAAGAAAAGGAGACATAGCCAGGGCATCTGTATGCCCCAATGATCCCCCAGTTGTGGAATAACCACAGGGGAGTCATAGACTACTGGCTTAAATTACAGCACTTTAGTTATGCCAGGGATGCTGGAGCCGATGAGTGCAATTCGAATGGCTGAATATGGAGCCCCAGATCGTGAACATGTGCAGGATCTGTACATGTCCAGCAAAAGTGATCTAGTCTGACATCCACAATGCTCACGCTGTCTGGTCTTGCTGCATTACTTGGGTGTCTGTATAGAGTTGCAGAGCTGTCATATAAACCCCCCATTCCATATTATTAGAAGATTTTAAAAGAGATTTCTCACTAGCAAGCCTCAAAGATTTATTTTGAGGAGCTGACTGTTGCCTGATCACAGCAGCAACCTTTCCATGAAGTTTCTATCACTTGTCACTGAGGCTAGTCTATCTGTCTATGCTGTGCTGAACTGACACAATGGAAAACAGCGCTTTCTGCCAGTTCCTAACAAAGAGCTATCCCTGTTAGTCTATATTGCTGATCCAGTGCTGCTTGTGTATTTGGCCCTGCATAAGGGCTGAGGCAGTCATCGTGAAAAAACTAGGCCTTCCACAGTGCCATTTGTGGCAGGAGGCTCCAAAATGTTAAAATTTTCAAATTCATTTTCCTCTCTGATGTTTCCATACAAAACCTGTTTTCAGGTCTTTCCTCTCTCTTTCCCATCTGCCCATGCATCTTTCCCCTGGGCTCTTTTCAACTAATCTCCTATTTTATCCTCTTCCTCCCATCTCTTCCTTCTCTCTTTCTGCCTTTGTTTCATTCTGCGCCTCTCTTCTCTTTCTTTCTTTCTAATACCCATATGCTTTTTTCTCACAGTTTGCTTCTTTCCCAGCACTTACCTTATTTCTCCTGTCCTTGCAACCCTAACACACAGTTGAAAAAACTCCTTGTTACAGAAATTATATACAGCCATACACACTGACTAAATATGGAAGCAACTTCAGGAAATTGCTTATTGTAGTCTTGGATAGCTATTACAACAATGGTAACTGCATAACTCCTATCAATAATGTTACCCCTTTTTACTATGAGCAATAGGGTATTCCAGTTAAGAGAGAAACTGATGCAGGTGTCCGTATTGCTTTTGTCCAGTCCTGTTTATTTAAACAGAATGTACATAAAGCCCTGCTTCCCTGAACACAGAAGGGGCCAAACAATAAGAGATAATTTCTTTGCTGATAGCTGCAAGTATCTTTGAGCCAGCACAACATTATGCTTCTCCAGGCTGTTTGTAGCTTTCTTCTCTCTGTGTTTCCATGTGCTTCTTCCCCTCCAGCACCACTCCTACACACATACCTACTGCCTGAGAATTTCATTAGGTAACCCCTTGCATTTTTTGTATTGTGTGAAAGGGAAAATAACACTTTTTTTCCACATTTCATGATTTTATCGACTGTTATCAATTCCAATTAGTCGCCTCTTTCCTACACTGAATAGCCCGAATCTTTTTAGTGTCTCCTCATATGGAAGCTGTTCCACACACCTTGTTACTAGTCTCTGAACCTTTTCCAGTTCCACTATATCCAGAATAACCAGAATTGATCTCCGTATTCAAGGTGTGGGGGCACCATGGATTTATATACTGGCATTGTGATATTTTCTTTCTTCTTTTCTTTTTCCTAATAGTTCCTAACATTCTGTTGGCCTTTTTGAACACTGCCGTGTGTTGAACTGAAGTTTTCAGACAGTTATCCACAGTGACTTCAAGAGCTTTTTGTTGAATGGTAACAGTTAATTTAGAACCCATCTTTATATATGTGTAGTTTTTCCAATGTGCATTACTTAGCACTTATCAATGTTGAATTTCATCTGCCATTTTGTTGCCCAGTCACCTAATTTGTGAGATCTCTTGTACCTCTTTATGGTCAGCTTTGGACTTAAATATCTTGAATAATTTTGTATCACCTGCAAACTTTGCCACTTCATTGTTCATTCCCTTTTCCAGGTCATTAATGAATACTGCATAGGTCCCACTACAGTAGATTAGTGAGGCATGATTTCCCGTTACAGAAACCATGTTGACTCTTCCCCAGCAAGCCGTGTTCATGTATGTGTCTGATAGGGTGACCAGATGACAAGAAAAAAATATCGGGACACATGGCGGGGGGGGGGGGGGAGGGGAGGAAGTGCTGTAGGGGGTGGGGGGAGGGGAGGAGGGAGGGGGAAGTAGAGGGTGCCACAGGCTTCTCCCCCCCCCCCACTGGACCCATGGGGGCAGAGTGTGAGGAAGCCACGGGTCAGGGTGCAGGGGTTGGGGATCCAGGGCCCCAGCTGTTTACCCCGGGGAACTGTTCTCAGCTGGGCTGGGGGGCAGCCGGCAGGTGGGTCAGGGGCTGGTTTGGGGGGGGGACGGGACGTGGAGCTGGTTTGGGAGGGGGGGCAGCTGGGCGCTCTCTGTAACCACCCTCCTCACCGTCCGGTGGCAAGCAGCCCTCCTTCCCCTGCCCCTGCAGCATGTGAGGCAGCAGCAGAGAGCTGTCCTGGCCGCTGCCACCTGCCCCTGACTCTCCATGCGGGGGGGGGGGGGGGGGGCAGTGGGTGTCGGGCTGATGAGGGGCTGGACTCAGAGCCGGGGGGGGGGGGACTCTCTGCCCCTCCCCCTCTGCCGGTGCAGACTGCAAGCAGCCCTCCTTCCCCCTCCTTGCAGCATGTGCGGCGGCAGAGAGCCTCTGCCTGGGGCAGTGAGGTTTGCTGCCTGCTCCTGCCAGCAGGAGGGTGCTGCGGCCCCCCGGAAGGAGCGGTTAGTGACGAACGAGTTTGGCGCCGGCCTCTGAAGGTCACTATATCGGGACAAAGGGCGTCCTGACCAAAGGATGATCGGGACGCGGGACAAGCCTCTGAAAATCGGGACTGTCCCGATAAAATCGGGACGTCTGGTCACCCTAGTGTCTGATAATGTTGTTCTTTACTATAGTATCAACCAGCTTGCCTGGTACTGAAGTTAGGCTCACCAGCTTGCAATTACCAGGATCACCCTTAAAGTCTTTTTTAAAAATCAGTATCATATTAGCTACCTTCTAGTTATCTTTTACAGAGGCTAGTTTCAAAGACAGGTTCATAACTACTTTGCAATTTCATAGCTGAGTTCCTTCAGAACTCTTGGGTGAATTCCACCTGGTCCTTATAACAAATTACTATTTAACTTATCAGTTTATTCTAAAACATTTCTATTGACCCATCAGGGTGGAATTGTACTTCAGAAGGGTCCTTATTTGCACACATATACTGTATACATGCTTCTGTAATGTATTCTGCACATTGATTCTGGTTCAACCTATGAATCTAACTGACCTTCTAATGAAATACACTTTTCTCTCCCCTGCCAATGCAATTGCATAATCTGACTTTAAGCAGGATAGTCCTAAAGACATAACTACTACTGTCTCGCAAATTTTGCACCCCTTAGCCAAGGAGGGGTTGCAATTACAATATACTCCTGTGTAAATTCTTGATACATCCTTTTTCCCATGCCATCTGGACCTGTCTCAAGCCTATCTGACTCAGGCGCTGAACTGACAGTGACACAGTGAGCGACTTTTGTGTCTTCATCCAAACTACCTGGTGAGAAACAGAGACCTGGTGAAAAAAACTCTTTTCTGCTTACAGTGTTTGCATTCAGGCTCAGGCACAGTCAGACTCCTCCCTAATGTTTGTATATCTCCTCCAACAGAAGAAATGCATTTTTGGAATGCATGAATTTACAATTAATGTACGTTTAAGGTGAAAAGCGATGGCGGCAACCGTCGCAATTGGCTGTAGGTGAATGCAGCTTCTAAGCGACCTGCAGTAGACTGGGAATTCTGATTGTAACATTGTCAAAGCCACACCCTTGTTTTAGATCCACCTACAATGGAAATTGGAAACCTCAAGCAATAGTATTATAGAGTATGTCTTCACTACCCGCCGAATTGGCGGGTAGCCATCGATCTTCTGGCGATCGATTTCTCGCGTCTGATGAGGACGCGAGAAATCGATCGCTCGCGGTTCCCCCGTCGACTGCGTAAGTCCAGCTTGCCGGGAGGCGCAAGCTGGAGTTGACAGGGGAGCGCGCCGCCGACCGCCGCCGCCATGCGTATGGACGGTAAGTCGGCTGCAGATACGCAAACTTCAGCTACGTGATTCATGTAGCTGAAGTTGCGTATCTGCAGTCGATCCCCCCCCCCCGTAGTGGAGACCAGCCCTTAGAGTGAGGTCCAAATTGCCTGAGGCATCCATGAAATAGAAATACACAATGTACGGTTCGTCCACTGAAAGTCTATGGAAATTGAGCATCTAACTTCTATTTGTGTCTTGGAAAATCTCCCCCTATAATTTCTGAGATATCACACGCATGGTCCTACTTTGGCAGGTGCAGGATGCCACAATCTGCTTTGCACATGCTTTCAATTTCCTGAGCACACACACAAAACCCACATTCTTATTCGATCTTTCGACCCTTGCATGCACACAATTTCATTTCTTTGCCGTGTCAAAATCTTTCTACTGTAGCTGAAATATGTCAGGAATGTTTTCGTCAAACCAGGTTCTGCAACTCCCACTATGGCCTTCTCTGGTGATCAGATCAAAATGTTAGTGGAGTCGCATAAGAGCTTATTAGCAACTGTTGCAGACACTTTCTCTGTGCTCTAGAAACAACAAGAACAACAATTCAGCTGGAAAGAGCATATGCAATAGCCTCTTAATCACTGCTTCATCTCACCAGATCATGACGTGTAAAGCTTTATCATCAGTGAGGCTACAAATAAAAACCAGGGAACTTCTTGAATATTTCAGATGCCTCTGTCTTGTGAAACAAATTTACTCTACCACAGAACCTCCTGGATCAAAAGTGTCTCATACCCAGGAAAGGAAGGACATAAACAGAAAACGCATCCCTTCTCGTCTTGCTTTTCCCTTGCCTAAGGTGACCAGACAGCAAGTGTGAAAAATTGTGACAGCTGGTGTGGGGTAATAGGCTCCTATAGAAAACAAACCCCCAAATATTTGGACTGTCCCTATAAAATCAGGGCATCTGGTCACCCTACCTTTGCTCACCTTTTTCCCCACCCCAAACTTGATGATAAAATTCTGTAATCTGACAAACCCACTGTGACTTGATAGCTGAGTGTGTATATGCACAATTGATGCTTTTCTAGGCAACTATGCAATTGTAAATCTCATTGACACGAGCCATTTCAATGCTAGTTAGGCACTGACTTCGTTTTGTTGCTATCTGTGTTGCCCAGCTTTGCTGTCCTCCTTTATCTGCTCCACTTTTGAAGCCAATACCAGTGGCCACACATAGGGGTACATAGGCAGCTGTGGGATACAAATGCCAAGCTTTAGATTCTGTTTATTCAGCAGTGGCTTCAAAATCTGTGACTGGTCACTAGGCTGATTATCTGCCTACAAGCCTGGTGTGGGATAAGCCTGTTGTTCGGCTGCCTTGCTTCTCTGTTTTCCCCTTCCTCGCAGTCAAAGTGATTAATTTGTTTCCTTTCATAATAAGTCAGACAATAAAGGACATCACTAAATTTTTCAAAACACCCAAGGGCAGGGCTCTTGGTTCATGTTTCTTTGCTATGGAATTATACACTGTATGAAAGCCAAGTTGCCACTTGACTCAGAATATCCAGTGTTCCATTTTTTCAAATTAAGCCAGCAATTGTACTACCCAGTAAGGTAAAATTGGCACATATCTTAAAGGAGGTTCTTTTTTAGAGACTACAGCCATAGCTCCCTTTCATTTTCAGCCTTACAGACATGGGGCTACATGAGAACCTTGTATCCTATTACCTCCACCCATTTTCTGCAGCTATAAAAATTGCAGATATTTAGCTTTACAATCACACACAACCTAGGTGGCTAATTTCTTTAAAAAGAAGCTATGGCAATAACACTTAGAATCACCATAGTACTGTTCATTTTCTAATCACTTTGCAAACATTAGTTAAGTAAGGCCAAATCTAAACTAGAAACTTTTGCCATATGGAAAAGTCACTTACAGGGGTGATTTGTAATTATATTTCTATACATAAAGAAGCCAAAAAGTAGATGCAGTTATGCAAAAAAAAAAATGCTTTAGCTGTAGAGCTTATTTTGTTGTGGCGATTGGAATAATCTGTACCTGAAAAAGCAATATTTTCCGTGAATAAGATGTGTCTACACTAGAAAGGTTTACTGTATAGGTATATTGGTATAGCTGTACCAGCAAATCTTTTCTAGTGTAGACTAACCCTAACCCTCTTAGTACTGCTTTTAGGTAGATTAAATGACTTGCATAAGAACACAAAAGGATTGGAATTCTGGGGTCAGTAACTCTTTGTCCTGTGCTCAGACAAGTCCATTTTGTCATACATGAGATATAAAGTTTACCACTTCGGTCATATAAGAATATGTCCAGTAATAACATTTTGCAAAAGCTCTCCATTTATACCAGGCATTTCTTAAGTGTAATAGTCCATCACAAATTCTATCGTGTTTTTGTGACACAGGGGTTTATGCAATTACAAGAAGTTGTTGATTTGAATGATATATCCCTTTAGTGGACTTATGTTTGAAAAGACGGGGAAAGGATTTTGTTTGTTTTGTTCAATTGTTTCTTATCACAGAACTTTGTTTGACTCCAACCACAATGATACAAACATTCAAACACCACCTTCAGGTGTAATATTGATTTATAAAACATCATTGCATAGCTGCTAAGCTTCATTGTTGCATACAGAATTCCCAACTAATTACTGGCATTTCTACCTATTTACTAATTAGTACTTCCTCTGAACCATGTGCAGTTCTTATTATTCTAGTGTGCTTTCTTCAGTCTCTACTTGGAATCTCTCTGTGTGTGTGTGTCTCTGTGTGTGTTACGTGGGGGTGGGGAAGGAAGAACAGCTCTAGAGCATTAGTTAAATTGGAGTTAAATTAAAAAAAAAAATCCAGATCAACTTTTATCCTTAGGCAAGTTATGAACTGACTGAAATTAAATCACTATATGTACTTGTAGATTGAAGAATCAGAGGTGGAGGATGGGTCAGAAACACTAAGATCAAAGTTTCTCTTCTTTGAAAAAAAATCCCTTTGAAAGCCCCCGTGCCACCTATTCTGCTTGTTAATGTTTTGACTAGAAGTGTCTGGCAGTGTCATCAGCAGCAGAATATTTTTAAAGACTTTTTTTTTTTGCACTGACTCTAATAGCAAAGCAATGGATCCTTAACAGCCTCTGTTATATGTCTCTTAAGGGAATATTTTTGTTAATTGCAAATATTTGATTGACAAATATGGGATGCAATTAGTAGGCAGGCACAGTAGGAATGTGCAGTGAACTGGATCTCTGAACCAACAGATCTCAACTCTCTCAGCTTGATCTGAAATAGACTAGAGTATTTAAACCATATGTTTCCCTCAAACTTTTTCGTTCCTTTGAAAATTCCTTATTTCCCTTAACTTGCCTTCTTTCACTCGCTTCACCAAGGGAGCTATCTCATCTACTGTGATGACGTCAAGATAGAAAATTCCTCACGAGCTTCAGACTTACACTTCTTTTTGACCGTGGCAGTAAAAATTAAGGTGGATAAGACTACACAGGCCAGTTGTGCTTACAAAAGACATAGGTGAAAGAGAATACAGTCTAATTTAACTTCAGGCATGTGGACGTAATGGTCTATTAAGATACTGGGTTATGGTCTAACCCAGTATCATCTCACTGCATTTATCAATTATATTTATTTTATTTACACAGAGTACTGTCTTCCTGGGGAGGCAGTAATTAAAATTTACCTAGATAAATTGTGCTAAAATTCTGTGATGTGAGAAAGATTTCAGAGGATCTGAGTGTTTTTACTGTTCCTGTTTTTAAAGCCAGGACTCTTAAATATATTGAGGGGGAGATATTATTAATAGTATTATTTTAAATATGCATTGTTTTGGTGGGTTTAAAGTTGATGACACCTGATGAAATTACTTCATAAACAACTTTGATCATGTAGCATATATTCTCTGAAAGTGGGGGATTCTTCCCTCACTTTCTATTACAAGGATTGTTTGTATGAAATCCAGCAGTGTATTGCTTAGGAATTCATCTGCTCTTCAGGCTGCTCATTCTCCAGTAGAGTTCATCCTCTTTTCGTGACATCACAGTCATCTCTGCAACAGCTAATTGTGACATCATGAACAGTGGAATGTTGCTTCTCTTGAGGATTAAGCAGCAGGAGCTACAAAGCATGGGTCAGGCTGGCAGAATCTAGGTCTGTATGATTGCATTAGTGTTTAGAATTTATTGTAAATCATCAAAAAGTTTCGAGAAAATGAAGATACAAAAATATTTGTAATGTTATTACCTTCCATTATGTTACATATCTTATGTATTAGTCTTATCATACTCATGCAGGTTTAAAATCCCATTGACATTAGTGGGACTACTCTTGTGAGTAAAGTGAATTTAAATGTACTTGAAGTCTTGGACTCTGTTAGAACACAACACTAAAGACACTTGAACAGTCTAATGAAGTTTTGCTTATTTCAGACGGGCCTTATCCTGGAACATTTACTCATGTTGGGATCTACTCATGTGATAAAGCATGACTCAGATAAGTGTTGCAGGATCCAGTCATTTAGTTTTCAAATTATAATAATATGTGACCTGGACACTTTATTAATGCAGAGAGAACTGCATCTATAGTAGCTGCATGATAACATTAAAATATACATTATGTTTCTACAACTTCCCTGGAGAATTCATCTCTAGAAATATTATGACAGAGATATTTTAAAACCCTGGTCAGGTGCTTGCTTGTGCATGTTCAGGCTGGTCTTCGTGAAGCATGGTTCTTTTCAATCCAGTCCTGTCTCTTCATCTGAAGCAGTGATCATCTCTCCCTCTCTGCTAAGTGCTCGGCAAAAGTGTTCACAGTGCACAGTGTAAATTGCCACCTGGTGAAATTGTTCCATGCCACTGCGTCAAAATGGTTAATTTTGTTTCAAGCTTTCAGTTCACAACCAGAGATCAGTGCCACACAGTATAAACTCTGCTTTTCTGCCATGTTGATGCAATTTACTTTTTAAAAAAAATTAGGTTATAAGTCTAGTGATATTGTATTGTTGTGTAGTAAATCGCAAGAGCCAGCTTTTATGAATACAAGTGATAACTGGGGTCGACATTACAATTACATAGCCTACCTATGGAGTTCTGCATGTACATATGTTAATGTGTGCAGCATATGGCATGCCCATTTATACATTTACACTTTATAGAAATATGCACACATATGCCCAGGCATTTTGAATCGAATATGACCATGAGATGGGAAACGTGCTAATTTTTCTATAGAAGTCATTTAGAATTGAATACAACATTATAGTTTTTCGGTAGGTTATTTGAACCATCCTGTAGAATTTAATAGAGAATTACAGCCCTGCTATAGTGCTCTATGGGATAGAGAGTCAAACCACTTTTACAAAGCTATATTGTTTTCTTCTAACATTCATATGCTTTTAGAGTGATTTTATGGAGCCCTAATACATTTTTTGTGGAACCCTAGTGCTTGTTTCCCTGTTAAATTCTATAGGATTTTCCATTTTCAATGTGCAGAGGCAAAGTGGAATGTTATGGTTTGTTTACTCTAAAAAAAAAATATAGGTGCCCATTTTCAAAGTGATCTGTGGGGAATTATGCATAGGCTTTGTTCCCACCCAATAACTACCCCAACGCCACAATGTACCTCTGGACAGACCATGGGGGAACCAAAAAATTTGGCAGATTGCTGCAGCAAATGGTGATAGCGTGATGTGGGTCTCTGATCTGCTGAAAGAGAGATATCAGAGTCTGGGCTCAGTGATGCCTCGGAGATACTGACCCATGGGTGGGGCAGTGCCAAACTGCTCGATCCCAGGAGGAGCACCAGGTTGCAGTCTCCCTCAGGGGAATGCCTCCCAGAATTCGGAGAGGTTATGTATCCACTAATGCACCCATTTACACAGTGACGCTTACTACCCCTCCATGCTGGGGCTGGTCTTTATGGAAACAGAGCTGTGGCCCTGCTTCTTTGCCCTGCTCCATTTGGGGTCATGCGGCCCCTTGAAGCAGCAAAGGAGACAGAAGAGCCCACACACCCCTGAGCACAGGGAGCAGAAACTCCACTGGCCACACGAATAGAGGAGGCTCACTTTCCCATAATGCACAGCCATGTAAGGGCCAGGTAAAACCTGGCTCTGTGTGTACAACCCAAATCAGTCTCATTTTGGTCTGTACCATGCACTCAGACAGAGTGACTCTCTGGTGTGTGAAGGCACCAGAATTTAGATGCCCAGATCTCAGACCGGCAGTGATAGAATCCCCAAAGCAGTCATGCCAGGTTCCAAATACATCTATATATATAAAAGTCAAATGGTGTATGCGTGCGTGTATGTACGTTCCCTTACTCCTTCCACACCGTTTGAGCTAGAGACTTGAAATTTGGTACAGTTATAGGTCTTAGAGTCCTAATGAGGGTAAGAGTCAAAAAAATTTCAAATCTCACCTCTGACGCCCCCCAGGGGTGAAATTATTTAAAGGCCAATCACATCAGCTGGGCAGCTGCTGTTCTCTGTGACATAGTTATGATGTCATAATACCCCCCTCCAACGGACCCCGCACTCGCTCAGCTCTCTGCCCCCTCCCCCCTCCAACGGACCCCGCACTCGCTCAGCTCTCTGCCCCCTCCCCCCTCCAATGGACCCCGCACTCGCTCAGCTCTCTGCCCCCTCCCCACCTACGACGGACCCGAGTTGGGTTTGGTCCGACGGTAAGCGAGGTAGGGGTGTTGGGTTTGGTCGGGGGGGGGGGGGTAAGTGAGCTGGGGGTGTTGAGTTTGGTCTGGGGGGGTGGGAAGGTGTCGGGGTGGGTGAGGGGTGAGGTATGGGTGTTGGGATTGGTCAGGGGGTGTTGGGGTTGGTGGGGGGGTAAGGTGGGGGTGTTGGGTTTGGTTGGGGGGGTGAGGAGGAGGGTCGGGGTTGGTCGAGGGGTAAGTGAGGTGTGGGTGTCGGGTTTGTTTGTGGTGGTAGGTAGGGGTGTCGGGTTTGGTTGGGGGGAAAGTGAGGTGGGTGTGTCAGGTTTGGTCTACGGGGGGTGAGGTGTGGGTGTTGGTCAGGGGGTGTTGGGGTTGGTAGGGGGGTGACATGGGGGTGTTGGGTTTGGGTGGGGGGTGAAAATGTGAGTCGGGGTTGGTGGAGGGGTAAGTGAGGTGGGGGTGTCGTGTTTGGTCGGGGGGGTGAGGTGGGGGTGTCAGGTTTGCTCTCTGCCCCCTCCAACGGACCCCGCACTCACTCAGCTCTCTGCCCCCTCCCCACCTCCGACGGACCTGAGCAATGCCGGGTATTTTCGCTAGTTGTTTATAGAAGGAAGCTCCACACAGCGACTTGACAGGACTATGACATGGTTTTTTAAAGAATTCTAAAACCTTACATGGAAGTTTTATTGCATTTCTATCCTCCCCAAATGAGTTTCATTGTGGCTATTTCCAAAAAAAATGATTCTTTTTTGCTTCCAAATGAAGAAAAGAATAATCAGGTGCATGAGAACCAGCAATCGCCCTGCATGTGAGTGCTTTCTCTCTGGTGCTTTGTCATCTTCCATCCAGACAACACTTTCTGAGCTCCTTTGTTATCTTAGCCTGATAAATAAACAGCCCCAAAATTACAGAACTTATTATGGTAATTGAGTGAAGAAAACAGAATACAGACCCTTTCTCCCTATCTCTTAGATTGCCATTGCTAAAGATGCCGAAACCTGTGCTTCTCAAATGATATTGTAATATTAGCCTTCTTTCTTTTTTTCCCTATGATTGTTTTCTGTCCATCTCAAGCTGGGTGTCAGTTCATTTAGATTTACATCAAGTAGTAAATTAAAATAATCACTCAGCAAACACTCTCAGCTCAGTTTTCTCTTTCAGTCAGGAGTTGCGGCGAGATGCTTGAAGCATTCAAGCAGAAAATATTGCTGTCTAGATATTTGTCCTCTGGGTGATAAAGGAGGCATTGTCTTGGGACCCACTCAGGCCTCGGAGCTGATAGTTGCTGTGCATCACAGCTGTGAAGTACGCTTTGTTATGTGTCTGAGGATTAGGGTTCAGGACCTTGTTTTTCTTGAAATACCAGACTGATCAGAGCTGCATATGTTCAGGGGAAAGCAGAGGTCGATGGTTCTCTGTCCACATTTTTACTAGATTATTCTTGGACAGAACTCTGGGAGAATACCCTGCAGCTTAAACCATCCCAAGAGTTTCTCATATGCTGCATTATAGCCGTCATGGAAAATGTTGTAGTTTATCTACATGTGTCTGAAACAAAAGACTACAGCATCTCAGAGTCTCTGGGCTGTGGACCAAAACTGTAATGCTCTCAGTTATGCTGCCCCTTTGTGTTCCATTTACTGTACAATGGCACACTTAGAAATAGAAATAACCCAATACAAATAATGTGCAGCCCTAACGAGGGTGCAGTCAATCTACAGAGGAAGAACTAACCTTAAAGCAAGCGGTGGAACCAATGTTGTAAATGACGGTGGGGTGTGTTTTTTTCCTGAAGAGTCCATTTAAAAAAGAGGAACATTTATTTTAAAAAAGAAGAGAAAAATGTGTTTATTTTGACATATATATATATATTTTTATCAGCCATCTCATTTGGTACCCTGTACTCTAGTCCTTATCTAGGGGAAACTCCCATTTAAGTCAGTGGACACGTAGCCTGAGTAAGGACAGCAGGATCTGGCCAATAGCTATTCAGTCTTTCAAGCAGGCTGATCACTGTCAGTACAGTGTAGTAGTCTGCAGAACCGAAGGCTTTGGGCCAGACTCTCTCCTTCCTTAAAACTTCAGTGAAATTAATTGAGTGGCACTGACATAATGGAGAACTGAATTCAGCTCTCTCTTTGGGCATGTCTGCACTTGCCAATTAAAGTGGAAAAAGTCCCTTTTTGGCACGAAAACCACGGGAGCGTCTACACTTGCCAACGACTTTTTGTGGTGAAACTCAGAAGTTTCACCGCAAAAAGAAAAAAACACCTCCACGAGAGGCATACAGCTCTTACTGGTGACACTTTTGTGGTTTTGTGGTTATGTGTAAGTGAAGACACGTTCTTCCTGTTTACACCACTTTTAGCCTCCCGAGGATTTCCCGCAGTGTGTAGGTGACCTAGGTGACCACTCTAGCCAGCAGCTGTGCTGCTCTTCTGCTCTGTTGCCAGGGAAACAGACATCCACGCCCGAAGCCAGCTCTAGATTCCAGTGGTGGAGTTTTCATCCCTGGTGTTGCTGAACTAACATTCTCCTACCCTATCGTCCCACATCCTGCTGATCTTTATTCCTGTACACAGGAGGGGGAACACATATCAGAGCTATATCATATCAGAGCTATACAGAATAGTGCTAAAAAGACATAGAGCTACATAGCCTGTGAGGGCTTTTTCATTCCTTACAAACTCAAAACTGAACTTAAAATGCTACCATGTTTTTCTGAGGTTTCTTTTCCCAGTGAAAATTTGCCCATTTTTGAGTGACAACATGCATATTACCAGCCAAAAGTATAGAAGAAAAAGCAGACTTGGCCACAGCTGCTACCTGGAAATCCAGAGGCAGTTGTCTTCCTTATCATGTCATCTGCTGCAAATCCAAGCTTATGCTGCTACAACCTTCAGATCACACCCAGCCCCCCCCATGTATCTCTTGCTTCCTGTCTCTGTAAGATGTTCCAGTCCAATCTTTACCTCCTTCAGTTTCAGGCTGGGCAGTGGTCCTGTCTCAGTGCTGCCTCTGCTCCCAGATTCAGAGGGGTGTTTTCTTTAACTGATAGACATCTGTGGACCAGATTCTTTGCCATGCTGTAGCCTCGTTGCGCCAATGCAGAGAGCTCAGAAACCTGGAGGAGCTGGCTATCTGAGGATTCCTCTGATGTGGAGAGACATACCTGTGTGGAATAAAGCTGCAACGCCATCCAGCTGATCATGCTGAGGGCATGGCAAAAACATCCCTGCATCCCAGCAATTTCTTGGTGCAAGATTGGCACCATGGGGCAGCAGGCATGGATGTAACTTGGAACCGCCCTTAAGATGGTCTAAGTTATTTTGAACATCAGACCTGGCTCCTAGGTGAGGGTTTCACAAATGTGACAAAGTCCCTGTTGTTGTCCCCCCCCCCCACACCTCAGTTATGCTAAGAGTATCTCAGCTGAGGATGTTGCACACTTTGGTAAGACTTTATTAAGACCATTTTTCCTCGATCAACAACACAACATCCCTAAATGTCCTTTTCCCTGCTTCGCAGGTGGTGTACAGAGGATTTACCAGAGATGAAGCGGCAGGGAAGAAAATTTTCAGGGATTTGCTGTGGCCAAGTCTGCTTTATCAGCCACACAACAAGAGGAAGGTGAGATTATTCGTTTTTTGATGCAGCCTTTGTTCCAATCACCTCAACTTTATTACCTCAAGATTGGACAGTATCCAAGTGTTCTACGTGGGGCTGTGGCTTATGACTGCTCTGAAAGGTAAGATCATGCAGCATGTGCTGACTTCTGGTTCAGAAGAACCTCTCTCTTGGGAGCATGTCATACTAGTGCTCTGTCACAGGCACTGGTGGCCTGTTCATTTCTGTTGGCTATGGTTTACAAAGACCTAAATGGAAGAATGACTGTCTTTCTACCTGTCGGGTGCCAGCACAACTGCGATCCATGGAGCTGCTCAGTAGCAGGGCATTTTCCCTGTCTCTTGAGAGCCCATCTGCCTTTGGTCTGAGAGAACCCACAACTACTACTTCTTGTCCTTTGGATTAGTATATATTGGGGCTGCTGGGGGAGGGGTCAGCTGGGTTGGTTATATTTAGATTTCTTCTATGTATTTTAGGGAGTATACAAACACCTAGATCCTAAGAGAAATGTTTTTCTTATGAACACTCAAAGAAATAAAATAAATATATCGGCTTAGGCCCCAGTCCTGCCATGAGCTCCATAGAAGTGGATCCCTGCTGCTACCTGAACCCACTGATTTTATTGTTGCTCAGTGCTCATTGCAGGATCACGGCTCTTTGTTGTCATTTGAAGCCTTAAATGTTCAGTTTGACCATTTAACCATTGTCTTTAGTCCTATGTAGATTGTAACCTCCAAGGGGCAGGTCTCTGTGTCTTTCTCTATGTCTTGTACAACTCTGAGAATGCTCTTGGCATTTTGCAAACCATGAATAATACACCATGGCTTGCTCTTTCTTGTGCACTGATAAACCTGTTCCATTTTGGATTGAGGGAAATATGTACAGCTTGCTGCAGATATTGTCAAATTATTCCTCCCTTTCACACTTGGTCTCTTCTTCATTTTCAACATGCTTAATACCTACTCAGGTAACTGACAAGCTGCTCTAGTTATACACTAGCGGTGGAAATATTGAAGTCCTGCAGTTCAGTCAGAGACAGATCTGTATAGCCCCTTTTCATTCAAATCCCTCAAAAGAAACCCACCAAAATTCAGACTTGCTGCCCGTAATTTAGGGCAGAAAATAGAGCACACAGTTAATATCTCAGTGGTTTGCCAATTCTGTGATGCCATAAGCACCAATCATGAAACAGGAGCCATGTGGTTTAGTGGATTAAAAAAACACTGGCTTTTCTCCTCTGAAAAGGCCGTTCAAATCCAGCTTAAGGTTATAAATTAAACGAGTCCCTTAACCTCGTCTATGAAAGGTGATCTCTCCAGGTTGGAGCTGAGGTCACTGGCAGGTCACCATGATGAAGCTTGCATTTGTTGGCTTGCACACACTTGCTTAATGGTCTAAGCCGAGGAATTAAGGTCCAAATGCTGGCAGTGTGCCAGAAAGCCGGACACAGCAGGCAGCAAGGCGTATCCAGATACACAGCTAGACACGTCCAGCGAAATAGAAATCCTGGGTCACTGGGCAGAAGAGCCACACACTGGGTCAGACCAATGGGCTGAAGGTGCTGCTTATTGCTGTCTTCTTGAATGATGCGTCCCATGCTGACAGAGTCGTTGTATACTTGCAGAGAGTAGCATCATAAGGACTTGCTGGATTTTAGGCCAATTATTCCCCCCGGATCATGTTCCCAGATCTACGGTTCACTTCCCATTGCTTTAGACGTGCATGTCAGTTGTCATACTCTTATGCTGGATCCCGGCTAGTGCACACTGTTGTTTGAATGTTCACTATGCCCTCGTTGCTCTCGTTCCTTTCTTTACCTTCCTGCACTGGCACCAATAGGACGCAGGGGTGCTGGAACAGTTTGTATGGTGGGGGTGCTGAGAGCCATTGAACCAAACTGTACACCCTGTGTAGAATGGGGACCACTTCAAGTCAGAGGGGTGTTGAAGCACCCCCCACACCACTAGTTCCAACACCTATTAGGTGCCCACTCGCTGATCCATGACAATCATGACTGCTCACTTCAAATTAAGTGTCAAAATATAAGCAAGGAAGAAAATCCCTCTTTAAGGCTCAATTTTAATGCTGCTGGTAGCTTTGTAGTCACAGGGTGCACTAGAGACCCCCCACCCCATCTTCCCTCAGAGTCTGGAAGTGACATTTGTTGAGGTTTTCAGTTTGGATCCTGAATTGGCTTCTGGGTTGTGTTGCCATCCCCTGTCCACTGAAGGAACAGATTGGAACATTCAGAGAGCTGCATTTACACTGAGCAGAGTTTGATGTGCAACAGCCAACAGGAGTCTGGTTAATGGTCTATTTCACTACCATGCCCTAAAAAATATTAAGAGTTAGGGGAGTTCCACCACTCTCACACCAAAGAGCTAAGACTCAACTGTGAAGATCCTGTACGATTAGTTTCCATTTTACCAATATAAGTTCAAAGCACCAAATGGCTTTGCAGGCTGGCAAATTATTTCATTTTCAATCATTCCTTAATTCTTTCGCTGAAGAATTTGAGTTTGGGCAGAGAGGAATCTGAAAGGAGTATGACTCTTAAACAAAACACCTGTCTTTCATTCAAGGCTAAATTGACAAGCAATAATTTAGTTGTCTAAATGCAGAGCTTTCAGGATTTCAGGCTGCATGAATGTCAAAAAACATAAAGATGCATGGGTAAGGTTCAAAGGTAGGCTACAATGTAGGCAAATATACAGACAAACTTCAATTATTCAAACACTGATAACTCTCTGTTATCTGAAGGTTGCATGTGTTTTCCACTCAAAATGTGATTTCAGTTTATAAAGTTTTCTGAAAAAACTCAATGTGCTGGATTCCCCAAGTCTTTGTCCTGCAGCCTTTGTGAACTCTGAACTCTTTTCTCTGGAGAGTTTATAACATCTTCTGGATCTCAGCACCAACCACCTTTTTATCTGAGCCCTTTGTTATCCCAGTGAATGTGGGTGAACTTGATGTCACCTGTTACATTTGGGTTAGGGGAGTGAAGTAAAGAAATCATGATTTTCATCTTTTCTCCTACTACCTCCAAGCACCCTTGCAGACTTTATCTTTAGAGATCTCCTGGGGAAGCACTGCTGCAGGAGGGCAAACGGAGCCCTCCCCATTCCTTCAGGAGCCAAGAGGAGGTTTGGGTAAAGGGAGCAGAAAGAGCCCAACAGCTTGGGGCTCCTCCCCTCCCTTCCAATGAAAAATGGGTTGGCTCCTCTCTGCTTCTGCCCCCTCTCTTCCCCAGCCATGCAGTTCCAGGCCGGAAGAGGGGAAGAACAGGATCCGGCTGCAGCTGGCTCCCAGGCATGGCGGTGCAGGTTGAAGAACCCTTGGAGCGGCAAGAGGAGCAGAGGTGAGATCCAGAGCACAGGACAGATGTGCAGCTGTGGGGCAAAATTAATGTGGGGTCCAGAGGAGGCATAATTAATTCCTGGGCTAGGGGTTGGGCAGTTTCTGGAGGGACACGGAATTAATTAGAATTTGGGGGTTTGGGAGGAAGCAGGAAGGTTGTCAAAATGAATTCTAACACACATCTCGGGGCAGGCTGGGGGAGTTAAACAATCAAAAGATAAGCCTGTCTGTCTATCTATCTGTCTATCTATCTAGTTGGGGGGCACTGTCATGGGGGTTGGGAGTTGACTATATTTTGAAGAAATATAATAGTAAGTCTTGGGGGAAGATTGTCCAGCACTGGGTAAAAAGCCATTGGAGGAGACTTTAGCATTTAACTCCACAGGGAACCCCCATGGGCCTTGCCCCATGCGGTCCTGTCAGTCACCACCACTTGCCAAAAAGCCACCAACAAATCTGGCAAAATCTGGGGATCCATGAGAGGCCAGGTCCATGCTGAAGGGGGCTATGTAGTATCTTTCTCCTATGGTCTCTGGTAGTGTGTTTCTACTGAAGTCATTCTACCAATGACTTCTTCCTGCCCCCAACAGCCTCTTGGAAAGCTAATATTATATGAATACTCTGGGTAACTTCTGCCTCTCTCTTCCTCCGACCCTTGCCAGCATGGACTGGTCCATCAGAGAGAGCTACATAACATGTAAGGGAGGCAGAATTGCAAAGATACCTGAGCTGCCTTTTCACATGCTGGGCAGAGCTAGAGGAAATAAGGTAGCTCATTGTCATCAGTTTTTGTGATTATGAATGAGCAGAAGCACTAATAGGGATATTCCATTGGGAGTCTTACAGTGCCCTTCCGCCATGTAATATTGCTACAAAAACATAATTTTCAACCTAAACTCCGGAAGGCAGACATGAAAAATTGTACTCCAATAATTTAAAACTCTTAGGTGTCCCTTGGTGACCAAAAAGAAAACAAAACAAATAATTTAAGGTTGCATTTGAATTGAATTACGCAATGACATTAATTTAAATATTAGTAAACAGATGCAATTTTGTGTAATGCTTGAAATTAAGTTTCTCACGTGCATTTAATTGAAATGTATTGAGATGGTTATTTATGTTAATAAAATAATTAAAAGCAGTTATTTAAGACTAACTATGAAATAGCTGTATAACTACCTATATTAATAAGACAGTTAGTTAAAGGATAATGTCTATTGCTTTATAGTGCAATTGCAATAAACAGCTGCTGAGTTAGATTAAGAGCCAAAGTGAAACTAAAGTGTTTTAGCAATCTCAAAAGCTATTTGTTGGTAAGTATATTACAAAGCAATAGAGATTATTCCTATTATACAACAGCTATAGCATAAACACTAAAATATGATTTTCCTAAGTGCTTTGATTCCTTTCTCTCAGATTTTCCACCTACCCCACAAGAGAGGACCAGGTTAGTATCAGTGGGGAATGGCTTGTGCAAAGAAGGACATGCAAGTGAGAGTGTTTATAGGGTGATTTACTGTCCTAATTTATAGCCAGGCATTGACTTCAATGAGATTGTGTTGGATGTAAGTCAGGGCAGAAACTGTGTTAACCAGCTGTGTTTCTAGGGTGTCATAATTCTTGTTTGTTTGTTTTTTGTTAGAAAAAAACTCTTCTTTGGCCCCAGAACAAATCTACCAGATTTTAGGCTAATGGGACTTTTTTGTGGAAGTGGGCAGGGGAGAGTCAAACTTATAACAGAAACTCATCAGCAGCCTTGTTTAGGAAGTGGCTTCTGCCATGACATAATTAACACACAAAGAAGAGACATTCTGGTCCCTAAGCTATGGAATTTTATGACTGTGTCTCAGACACAGAACTCAGATATTAGGTTGGGGTAAGTAAGCAAATGACAATACTATGTATTTATTTGTATTGTAATTGTGATTTACAAGCTCTGAATTAATGACGGCCACATCGACACCACCCTATACCGAAAACCTACCGACAGCTATGCCTACCTTCATGCCACCAGCTTCCATCCCGGACATACCACACGATCCATTGTCTACAGCCAAGCACTGAGGTACAATCGGATTTGCTCCAACCCCTCAGACAGAGACCAACACCTACGAGATCTTCGCCAAGCTTTCTCAAAACTACAATACCCGCACAAGGAAATAAGGACACAGATCAACAGAGCCAGACATGTACCCAGAAGCCTGCTGCTGCAAGACAAGCCCAAGAAAGAAAACAACAGAACACCACTAGCCATCACCTGCAGTCCTCAGTTAAAACCTCTTCAATGCATCATCAGTGACCTACAACCCATCCTGGACAATAATCCCTCACTTTCACAGGCCTTGGGAGGAAGGCCAGTCCTGGCACACAGACAACCTGCCAACCTTAAACAGATTCTCACCAGCAACAGCACACTGCACCACAATAACTCCAACTCAGGAATCAATCCATGCAACAAACCTCGATGCCAACTCTGCCCACATATCTACACCAGCAACACCATCACAGGACCTAACCAGATCAACCATACCATCACTGGTTCATTCACCTGCACATCAACCAATGTCATATATGCCATTATATGCCACCAGTGTCCCTCTGCTATGTACATCGGCCAAACTGGACAGTCCCTACGAAAAAGGATAAATGCACACAAATCAGATATTAGGAATGGCAATATACAAAAACCTGTAGGAGAACACTTCAACCTGCCTGGACACACAATTACAGATTTAAAAGTCACCATACTGCAGCAAAAAAAACCTTCAAGTCCAGACTGCAAAGGGAAACTGCAGAGCTGCAATTCATTTAACACAATCAATATGGGACTGAACAAAGACCTACAATGGCTTGCTAATTACAAAAATAGCTTCTCCTCTCTCCATGTTTACCCCCCCCCCCCATTCAACTGCTTGGAGATAACAAGCTGGTTCAGCCTAATTGGACTAACCTTGTTACCTCCTACCTGGTTCTTGCCTACTTTTCTATACCTGCCTCTGGACACTTCCACTGCTTGCATCCAACGAAGTGGGTATTGGCCCACAAAAGCTTATGCTTCAAAACTTTATAGTTAGTCTTTAAGGTGCCACAGGACTTTGTTACCCCTGTAAGCTCTGAATTGGCAGCCATTGTGGTAGGCACTGTACATACATCCAATGAAAAAGATGTTTCATGCGCCAATGTCCAGAAAGACTGATTCAAATATTCTTTTAAATGCAGGTCTTGGATCCGGAAAGTCAGTGGAACTATCGAGGTAAGAAAGAGTTGCAAGAAAGGGTCTTTCTTTATGATCTTTATGCCATTTTAGGATTCTGCATGTTTTGTGGGGAGTGGAGAACAGTGTTCTTAATTACTTAATTACCCTTGTTCAGTTGTGTTTGAATCAATATTCAAAAGTTTATAGTTTTACAAAACTAAGGCGCCCCTACAAAGTAAATGGGAATTAAAGTGCTTTTAGCACCTTTATTGCTCCTTATGATTACAGCTTTCTTCCCACTTCAAGTGGTTTAACTTTCTCTGTGACCATACCGAAAGAACTAAACTATTGGAGTCAAAAAGTGCTGTGAAACAAAGTCAGACAAAGATTTCATAATGGAGGTTTTACATGGCTCATGGTTTTGTTATATACCGATGAATTGTGTGTGGGCAAGACAAACAAGCCAAGGTGTAAAACAAACAAACAACACTAAATGGCTCCTAAATCAGTGGAGTTCAGCTTCAGAAGACCTTCATGGAGCCCAAGATGACAAAAGCAAGTGTCTAGGCTGTGTGCAGCATCTTTCACAGCATCTGAGATGTTCAGTGGCAGTGGCCCCAGGCATGGTCATTAATTGCACAGCAAACCATGTCACCTCTGAACCTGTTAAGCCATCTCCAGATGCAGAATGGAAGCCCTAATCCAAGTAGTCATTCATCTGGTCTGATGATGATGTAGGAGTTCCTGGTAGTTGCAGAGGATTTCTCCCATTCTGTCTGCCGCAGTGAGTTGATGGTGTTAACATCTGGATGGAAAGTATGCAGCGCTGTTCAGATAGAATTTCTGCTAAGTAGTCAGGGGCAGGATGCTTCCCATAAATCCCTGAACAGCGGCAAATGTGGCGTCTGCTGGTGATCAATTTGTTGGCTACTTTCAGACACTGGATGTTTAGGTTGAGGAATATTGCCAAGGGCTGGTAACCATACAAGTTTTGTTGGCTTCAACATGCCTGTGGCAATTCTCATGGTGTAATTAAGCTGTGTGTCCCTTAATGTAGTGTGGGCAGAGGTTAACCAAACTTGGGCGCAGTATTTGCCAGCTGAATGGCAGAGAGTGAGTACCAAACTACACTTTGTTTGTACGTTGGGTTCCCAGGTGGACCCTATCAACTTGTTAGGAGAGAATTTCTGCTCTTAATCAACTGAACTACTTTAGTGAGATGGTGGTAATCCCTGGCCTAGACACACCAGTTTTGGACCAAGTTCCAAGCACTGATCATTCAAAAAGATGTTACGTTCAAGCTGGTTCTAAGCATGGTATAAGTGGAAGTATGTTGACACAGTCTTTAATGTGCACCGTACTTAGTTTCTGTCTCCATTTCTTGCAATAGTCACCAGATCACAATTCAGGTTCTCATCAATCTTTTGAAAGTCATGGTCCCTTCAGCCAAGCAAATATTATCATCAAACATGGACTGCCTGGAGATGGTGTTTGGCAGGTTATTGGTGACTACATTAAATAAAGTTGGTACCAGTACCATGCTTTTCCGGAGTCTTTTTTTTGTGGAATTTCCAAGCACTTTCTTTGTGGCCCAGAGATATCTGAAAACATCTACCCATTAGCATCATCTCAGTTACCATGACGACTCATAAGGAAGAACTCTTGACATCTTGTACAGCAGACCAGTGTACCAGATGGCATCATAGGCTGCTGCATGGTCAAAAAAACCAGCTCCAGTTTTCTTCTTCTTTTGAAATCCATTCTCAGTGTACATAGTAAGTGCTAGTGCTTGGTCGCAGGTGTTTGATTTGGTCAGAAACCTTCCAGATCATCACTCAAAAGTTGTTCTGTCATGGGCATAGTCCTTTAGAAAATCATCCACTCCAGGAGTTTGTAGCTACAACTTAGAAGTGATATTGGGCAATAGCTGGCTGCTAAAGATTTGCTTTACCTGGGATTGAAAAAGCTATTACCTTAGCTCTTCACCCTATCGTATGTATCATGTTCTCCTGTATGATGTCGGAAATGAAGATAGGCAACCAGCATTGGCTTTCCTTCCCAAGATGTTGTAGTAATTCAGGCAATAAATTGTTACAACCACAGGCTTTTCCTATTTTCACTGATGTCAGTACCTTTTCTATTTCTTAGGGAATGGTAGGAAGTGTTTATATTGGTCAGAATCTAGAAATTGTTTGCAGTGTTGCCATTTATCTTTTATTGAATCTTGAAAATTGTATTTTTTCTGCTTTATCAATGTTGGTCACCTGTGCCGCAAAACTGGAGGGACTTTCTGTTGCCATGTATCTGGTGGATTTTGTGCTGCTCATATGTGAGCATATATGTTTCCCTGCTAGATATTGACATGTCCATTTCTGAAATTGCTTTTCTCTAAGCCTGCTATTTGGGCTACATTCAGGCTCTCTAGCAGGTGGTTGGCTATTTCTGGATCAATGGATTTTGGTACTGTTTAAAGAGGTCTGCAGATTCCTCACCCAGACATGGTACAAAGACTTTTTGGTAGCCATATTGGATGGACTTGGGGGTGGCTTTAAAGATTGCTTAGTGTAAACCTTGAATATGCTTAATCTATTTAAATGTTATATGGAATACAGACTGTATATTGGCCAATGGGCTTAGTGTAATTGTTCCAGTTGCCTTTCTGTAGTTCCAATATAGCCATAGGCCAGAGGTCAAGATATGTATGGTAACCCCTATTTGGATGAGGTATTGCTGGTTGTGGAGGAAATTTCCAAGGACCCTGCTAGGAGGTCTCCAAAATAAATAACTCAGCTGAGGCCATGTTCCCTGGTTCCAGTGGCATTGTCAAAACTAGCTGCTTGCTTAGGGTCATGAAGAAGGTGTAATTTGTCGAAGGGAGCCCAGTCTGCTAGGCCTATTCCACTTTGATCAGATTCTTTACAGCCCAGATGGTATGGTGGCTATTAAAGTCTCTGGCATAGATGGCAGGATGGTGGGGTGATGGTAGAGCAGACCATCATTGATTAGGGGGCCCGTAGACTCTAGCCACTTCAAACTGACTGATCCCCATGATGTTGCCATAGTCAGATGTAGATGGTAAACTCTGCACATCTGCTCAATTTGATTTTACATAAGTGACCCAGCCATGTTTTTCATGCGAACTGTAGTTTATGAGCTTGAAAGCGGAGATTATGAATTGACAGGCAAGAAGGGACTTCACATGAGTTTCCCGAAGGCAGATGACATTAATGTTGTGTCAGGAGGTGATGTTTTTGAGAACAGAGGCTCTGTGGCTGCTAGATTTGGTTCGCTGGTGGTAGTTTTGGTTTTCCTTGAAGGGTAATCACAGCGTCATGACAAAAATATAGCTGCATTGTAACTGCCTCATACTTGCATTGTTTTGTTATGAATGTGAAACACAGCCAAGATTCACGAATCTGGAGCAAGGATGGTACAAGCGCAGAAAGAGTTTCCCATTGACCTGCCCTCTGCTCTTCTCCTGGAGGTACTAGGAAGGGACTTTGGTCCCAGAAATCATGCAGTTTTATATTTTCAGCCAAACAGCAAAGCACAGGAGAAAATCATAGTGAGTTTGAATGTCTTGTGAACCAAAATCAAAACAAATTAATTTGACCACCAAATCACCAATTTTTGCCCAACCTGGGCCATGGTGTTTATAAAATGATAGTGCTGTTCTGTGTTTTTCCATGTGTCTGTGTTTGTTGTCTTCTGATGCTTGAAAAATATGGGGTGAGAAATTCAGGATGAACAATTTTCTCAATAGCGTCGAAATTTCCTAAAATTAGTTTACTTTTCATGTTATATGAGGGGGTTTTATAGTACAGTATAAAAGCGGTGTAGCAAAGGTGAAAAAATCCTGCCGAATCTATACGCTTCCTTCTTTTGAAGTTGTCTATCCTGAAGGGATGATTATGTCAGTGGCTAGATGACCCACACTGGCACAAACATGTGAAAATCACAGTGGCAGGTGTCAGCTATGCTTGGGTAGAAACAGTTTTTTAAAAAGCCTACAGAAAAAGGGGTCTTGGCAGAGACTTTTGCATGGTGATTAATCCAAGTGCAGATCCACTACTAATCTTCCGTGGAATTATTTTGTTTCTGGGTTATTAAGGAAACAGATGTAAGGGTGGCTCTGGAGTGTGTGTGTGTGTGTTTAATTCAGCCCTTCAGATTATGGCTGTTTTTAAGCACCCAAAATAATTATTTTCAGGTTGGGATCCAGCACTGGGCAAGTTCCAGTCTCACTGATTCTACATCAGGCTTAGGCAACTGGCAGAAAAGCCCACCCAGTGACTAGCCTTGTTAAGCTTCGAGAGCTTGCAGGCCTTGCTGACTCTGCCCTGGGGAAAACCTGTGTAACAATGGATAAAAGACTTTGGCCTCCCAGCTTACTTACAAAGGATCCTCTTCACTCATCCTCTTAGTGAGAAATCCAGTTGAATGCTTTTTTAAAATCTTTCAATTTTTAAAAATAAAATAAATCTTCTTACTCCATTCCCCAGCGAGTCTCCTGACTGCACTGCCATGTTGTTGTGCACTTCAGCTCTTTTACATCAGAGAAGTCAATTGAGAGGATGCCTTTATTCCTGTGGCGCCAGGCAGGTGCATGGCAAAAAAGAATATTTACTACTTTGTGTTCCTTGAAAATATTTTTTAAAAAGAAAGAAGATTGCTTTAGAAATGGGGCAAATTAATGTGTGTTTAAATAATTTGGCAGCAAATTGTTCACCAGTTTCTAATCACTGCATACTAACTTCATCTGTAGCAATGTTGGGAGGGGATAAGTTTGGAAATAGGGAGGATTGTTCCATCTGGAGAGAGGGAAATATTTCCATGTGTATGTTGGCATTAGTGAGTTTGTCATTGTCACGTGTGATGCCAAAAGAAGGTATACAGTGACGGGGCAATAAAGTGTACACAGTGAGCACGAGTGACCTGCTTCCGATTAAAATAACCACCCTATTTGGATCACCATCCATTTCCAGACCTCATTTCCAGAATGAAAGAAGTGAGGCCATATCCTTCCTGTTAACTCCCCACACCTCTCTCTCCTACACACACACACACATGGTTTCTCTTCACTTAAAATGCTACCACTGTAGCGCTTTAGTGTAAACATTACCTACGAGGATAGGAAGGATTCTTCCCTCAGCATAGTTAATCCATCTCCCCAGGAGTGGTAGTAGGTCAACAGAAGAATTCTTCTGTTGACTTTGTGGCTTAAATACACCACTGGGGCAGAAGGGAGTAGGGGGAGGGTTGATTTTTCACACTATGACTAACATAGTTAAATCAACCTAATTTTCTAGTGAAGACCAGGCCCCACCTACCCATGTGCACCCACATGCATGCACACACAAAGACACACCTCTTTCTTTCCCTAAACTGTCTCCATTTCATTTATACTGTCTTCTAGATAGCCTGGTGGCTGTTCATCTCCTCTGTTATCTTCAGGAAGTTGATATTCCTCTTGTCTTTTTAGAGACGCTGCTCCATTCCTCTCCATGACTACTTTCAGTCAAGCTGGTCCATAGGCCTTTATCCCTTTCTACTGAAATGTGTTGAGGGCTGGAAGTTTGCCCCCTTTCTCTCCCTTCCTTCTGATGCCAACCTGGAAATGCTCCACTGGCCACTGGCCACTGGCCACTACCCTTAAACATGATGGAGTTGAAACACCCCAGATATACTGTCCCATTCATAAATCCCTGTTGTTTTATGAGCAGAGATATTATTCACTGAAAACGCTGGAAGAATCTAAACTGACTGTATTGTTATGGAGCTATCACCAAATGGCGCTCTTACCCACTGTCTTACACATTCTAAGGGTATGTCTTCACTACCTGCTAGATCGGTGGGTAGTGATCGATCTATTGGTGATCCATTTATCACATCTTGTCAAGACGTGATAAATCGATCGTCAGAGGCACTCCTGTCGACTCCAAAACTCCAGCTTGCCGAGAGGCGCAAGCTGGAGTCGACGGGAGAGCCCGCTGCCACCGTGAGGACGGCAGGTAAGTCAGCCTAAGGTGCGCCGACTTCAGCTAAGTTATTCACGTAGCTGAAGTTGCATATCTTAGGTCGACAACCCTCCCTTACTATAGACCAGACCTTAGTGTGTGAGTGCTGTTAGGTCTCTGAAGAAATGTTGCCTTGCTATTTTTGTGATATAATTTCTTTAGGGGGAGCTGTTGCATACATTAAGATAACTAAGCTCTGTTGTTTGGGTTGAGGTTTCCAAAAGGAGGCATTTGTCTGTGCGCTGTCTTTGGAGGTTGTAGTGTGAAATAAACAAGTGACAATGACTAAGAATGTACCCTGGCTTTATGTCACAGATTTCTCCTCCAACCTGCTAAACTTGATATCTACTTTCACTTGGTACAGGGGTAACAATAGTTGAAAGGCCTGAGGGGGATATTTAGCAGGATGCTGTGTGCAGAGGGCATTGCAGAGCTGCACCACTCCCAAAGCAGCCATTAAGCTGGCACCGAATGGCCCTTTGGCACTCTGACCCCACTCTGTGGGCCAGCCCAAGAGGGGCTATAATTGGTGCCTGTTCTACCTGTGTCACTTTGGGAGAGCTTGTGAGAAATTAACAGGAGCTGTGCTGATTGCTGCTAACCAGCCAGGCTGAACATTTGCCCCACTGTATTCACAGTTTCCCTTTTAGCTAGATTGAGACTTGTAGTTTCAAGTGTAGCTGGGGGAGCCTAGACTTATTGGACAATGCTGTGGGGGCGGGGAGTGCACGGTCACCCTTTGAGCCAGACTGTCCTGAGGTGTACAAAGTGGGGTGTGAGGAGCCAGGAGTCTCTCCATGAAGGACCAGGCACAGTAGGACAGCAAGAACTCTACAGCACTAGTTCTACTGCTGCTTGTAGCCTTTGCAAGAGGGTGCAGGGGGGATGAAGGGCAATGGACTTGCTCCTGTCTGGGATCCAAAGCTGGCTGGGTGCAGAAGGGAGTAATTGGTCAATGGTGGTGCAGAGCCATGTGAGGACTGAACTTAAGGAGATCTATCTATCTATCTATCTATCTATCTATCTATCTATCTATCTATCTATCTATCTATCTATCTATCTATCTGTCTATCTATCTATCTATCGTAGCATGTTAAAAAAAACCACTTGTTTGGTTACTTAGTTTGAAACCTCATTACCACTGAATTTAGTCTCGGTTCATTAGTCAAGGAAGTCAACAATCCATTATTTTTTTTTACTATCACGCAGTGTATTCCGAGCTCATACATATCCTGTAGCTTGTTAAATAATTATTTATCCTTTAAGAAATCCCCATTAATCTCTGACAAAGAAGAGCCATAATAGGTTAGTCAGCCATCATATATATAATCAGAATCATTTTTACAAGTGTCTTTAATGGCTTTCATTAATTACATGTCTACAGTTTTAAAAAGCCACCCCTCAAACACAGTGCCCTTTCCTTCTTGAAGAGTATCTAATTTCTGAAATAGCTGAAATTAAGGCATTGACACTCTTTTTGTCCAAATCAAGCAGAAAAACACACATATGGGGCAAATGGAGGATGCAGCATTCATGCTTTCTATTAACTTGTAAGCATCTTTCATTACCAGCCCCCATCTCACCACCCACTCAGAAATATTCCTCTTGGGCTAATTTGTGACTTTAGGCCTAGCCTTGAATGAGGGCTGGCGCATTAGCTGCACCACCCTAGGAATAGCCGTAGGAGGTATTGTGACTTACAGACATTCTTCTGAACCATAATTTCCTCCCCCACTTTCTCCAAGGGGGTAGTAGTTTGCTGCTGGCCTATATCAGCATTAAATGATAACACCCCAGTTGCCCTCTGAGCTGCACTGACTAGGAGGATGTGGCTTTAGAACCAAGGCTCCACCTGTCCCCCTTCTCATCCTATACCTTCTCATCCCATTCCTCACCCATCTACTCTAGGGGTAGGTCTTCACTACACACCGGATCGGTGGGTAGAAAGCGATCGTTTAGCAATCGATTTCTCACGTTTTGTTAAGACACGAGAAATTGATTGCCCGCGGTGCCCCCATCGACTCCGTAATTCCAGCTTGTCACAAGGCGCAAGCTGGAGTTGACGGGGGAGTGCGCCGCCGACTGCTGCCGCCATGAGGACGGCAGGTAAGTCGGCTGAAGATAGGCCGACTTCAGCTACGTTATTCACGTAGCTAAAGTTACGTATCTTCAGTCAACCCACCCACCCCTAGTGAAGACCAGCCCTAGGTCTAGGTAGCTCATATAAGGGTGTAGTGGGAGAATTCTTATTCTCTTGCTCAGTCAAATAATACATGTCATAATTTAGCACACTGGGAGAATCAGATGGTACAAATGCATAGGAAAGTCTTTTGCTTACTCATAGTGTTAGTGATCATATAAAAGGGTTACAAACTACCTCTTCTACAGTAAATGCTGGATTTAAAAACAAAGGCTGTTTTTCCTCCTTGTCAGGGAAGTGGGGAATATCACAAGACAAGAACCAGCATTATGTGTTTTTGTATGCAATATTAGTCCATTACTTGGCTGGGACCCAGCTCTATTGTGGTGAGAAAGTAATAGATGAACTAACTAGGGACCCAGACTCTCTGGCTCCTGTCCAAGAAACATTAAAAAATGGAGTACTGAACATAACAAGTAGGATGATGAATGCAAATGTTGATCTCTTATTGAAACTGTTAAGTTATTAATATGTTAAGTTTATAGATGTGCATTTAGATTTAAATGCCTGCTGCTCCTGTTTGTGCACCAAAATGACCCGCTGACCTACTTCACTGAAATAATAGTTAAAGTAGATTCATCGTGGCAAGGTAGTTCTTCTGGAAGTGGCCTTTTTAACACTAACAATACTGCTGCCTAATGCTGAGTTTTACTTTTGGAAGCACTATTTCCATGATTGTCTGCAAGATATATGGCAGGGCAGATGACCTATGGCCCTAGTTTGTCAGTGCATCATGTCTTCATCACCTGAATGCAAGCTAGGTCTAGATCCTCAAAGGGCCAAGCAATGAACCCCTTCAGGCTTGTGTAAAGGATTTGGGTCACAAGTCTCATGTGGGGTCCAACAAGCTTCCTAATGCCTGTTGTGGGTGGGTGGGTTGGGAGAAAGCTTGTAGAGATTGGTTAGACTTGTAGTCTCATTAGATTTTGCAGGGAGTTGATGCATTTATCTTGGCATAGCCTTACTCATGTACTTCTGAACCAGATAGGGACTGGCCACTGAGCTTGCTTATACACCAGATGTGTTCATTATAAGATCCTTTAATGCTCTGCCAGATAGGGCTATGGTTAACTTTAAATAAGGTATTTTACACACATAGCCACTTAGTGGCTGCATGGTCTAATACTGGTGAGTATTCCATTATACTCCTATGACTCTTCTCAGGGCTTCAGAAAATGGACTCCCTTCCGAAGGACTTCAGGAGATGAGCAATAGTGAGAGGCTTAGGAGGCAAGTTACCTTAAATCTACCCCTGTAGTAAGGATCTGAGAAAATCAGAAACGGGTTGTGTTATCCCTCTATGACAGCAACCTTGAAATCTAGAAAGCCTTCATCTTCATCCTTCAGGTCCAGATTGTGGCTATCCCTTATTGAAAGTGCAGTGAGATGGAGGGTGAACCCACCTCCGTTGTGAAGAGTGGTTGTGCACTCCAGCCAGGAAAAGGTCTGCTGCTCTAACTGATATATAGAGGCGTGGAAGCACCAGGGTGTGGGGAAATCTGATTAAGTCCTTTCATCCACCAGGCACTTACGCAAGAGCCAGCCACAACCTGGCACTTAATTAACATCATGCCATTTATAACACAACCTTGGCATTTTTTATTGTAATACTGGAGAAAGTGTGTGCGGTTTTCTTACCGCACTTCATCTTTCCTCGAGTCCATGGGGACACATTGAAGTGCCTCAATCGCTCATGCAAAATAATTTCTGCATGGACAGTTGATGGACAACTATTTTAAAAAAACAAGCAAGATATTTACAAGAAAAAAAACAAGTTGGAAAGTTAGGGGTGTTTTAAATGATGTGCTTAAAAAAACCCAATCAGCTGCATGTAGCACTGGTACTTCAGTTTCGTACAGAAAATAGACTTCTGCAACTTCTCTCCATAGCAGAAAGAGAAGCAAAACTATTCAGGGACTAGTCTTCACACTCAGCCATAATTCCCATTGACATTCATGGGAGGTGTTGAGCAGGTGCATCAAGGGAACGGATCCTTGTTTGTTACACTTTGACTGTAGCGTTCTCCCCTCCTGAGTCAGTTTTTAGCAAGGGGATTATGTCATGTTGGGTCTAACAGGTGAACAGTGGGGATCATTTCTTTTGCTGTCCATATGTATTCCTTGTTAATGTCCTTCACATTCCCAGAGCTTGTGTAAGCTGTATGGCCCCTTTTCTTGTTGTTGTACGAAGCGAGCTTGCTCACAGGGTGGGTTTTTCCAAACGCTCTCGGCTTTAATTGTTGCATGCAAATTGTTTAATAAATAAATTTATTAAATTTAATAAATGTTGGTGAGGGGAAAAAAAGAAAGAGAAGATATTAATTAAGAAAAGGATTTAGGCTGACTCAGTCTCATACATGAGACAAAAGGTTAAGTAAATGCCAAGGCCGCTATGCCTCCTCAAACAATGAATATTAGTTTTAGAATCATTAATGTCTGCTTAGAAAACAGAGTCATATTGGAGACTTGTATGCCAAAATAACCAAGGCCAGGGCTGTTTCTTATCAATCTGAAGCTAAATTATTCTCCAATAGAGGGCTAAATGTATGCAATTAACAGTGCTAGGTAGGACAACAGGGAATGGCACTTTTAATATGCAGCCAAATTGAGATCAAGTTTTTCTTTGAATCTGTTAACTTAAACATTTAATATGCACAACCGAACTCTCCAACAGAGTTAGTGAAAAGAAGCAGATAATTAACTCCTTCATTCCTTGTCAGTACAGTTTGAGAGTGGCTGGCACACTATCTTCCGATTGCTGTCTTGTAAAACTGTTACACACAAAAACACTGGAATTTAAACGATCTTCTGCACTTGGTGAAAGATGTGGAAGGTCGTTCAGTATTGGTTAGAAATAGGATCACTGCATCATTTTTTAAAGAAAATGTCATCCTGTCAAAGATTAGCTTTTCACGTCAAGGGAGCGTTGAGTTCGGCGCTAACCTGTTAATCTTCGGGATGGTTTGAACCGAAAATGTTTGTTCCCTTTTTTGTTCCAGTCAAATATTTTAAAAATAAATAATAAGGGTCGTTTTAAGTGATGGGTGAATCTCAAATCATTTGACTTGGATGTACAGCTAAAAGCCAAGGTGCTCATTCAAACTTCTCAATGCTCCTATAACTGCAAAAATGAGATGCTCACATACCACTGTGTAGGCTTTGTACGAACCTAGTGAGAGAGAGAGTCTGTGCCTCAACGGGTTTCCAGTCTAAATAGATAAGTAGGACAAAGGGTCTGAGGTATTATTACACCCATTTTAAAGATGGGGAACTGACACAGTAGCTGTGTCAAGACTAGGATAAGAGGTGTGCTATTAGCATGAATGTCAGCCAACCCATGCTAACTAACACATCTTAAAAGTTTAGTATAGACAAGGCAATATATACTTCAATATTTGCTAGACTCACAGAAAACTTTAACCTGATCAGTGTAGCATAACATATTGTCCGTCTCTACACTAGATATTTAAAACACGTTAATTCAAATCCTAGTCAAGATAATAATAATACCTAGCCCTTATGTAGCAATTTTCATTTATCTCAATGCCCTTTAGAAGGTAACTATTGTTATCTCAATTTTACAGATGGGAAACTGAGGCACAGAGTGGTTACCCACCAGGCCAGTGTCAGAGCTGGGAATAGATGGCAAGTCTCCTGAGTTCCAGTGCAGTGCTCTAGCTGCTGGGCATAGTGCATAGATTAAATGACCCATCCAGGATGTCAGGGAATCTGTGGTAGATCTAAGAACGGAGCCCAGATCCCTTGAACCAGTTCAGTGCCTTCAACCCTAAGCCATTTTTCTGCTTATGGTAAGTACATAAGTAGGTGGAAACTGGATGGACTGCAAATATATTCTCTTAAGATTTCTGGAATGTCCTGCTTATGGGCAGGACAGCAATACCATAGTCCAGCCTTTCTCATATCGTGTCAGGCACCTTTGCTTCCAGGCTTACCTTGAATCCAGAAAGTTGAAACCTGCAACAATATCTTTACTTATAAATGTATCCAAACCATTCAGAATGGCTCTGCTTTGATTTCAGTTCAAGCTCTGAGCAAAAGTGCAGCGTGGTTTTCACTTGGTGTGACCCTACGTAGGTTTTCAAAGCAATGCGTAGGATGGCAGCAGAGTGAGTCCATTTTAAAGTCAAAGGGATCGTGCAACTAATCCCCGTCTTTTGAAACTATACACTTAAATATTTCAGATTATTTCCCCAAGCTGCTGGAGAAAATTAATAGTTTATGTACAGATCTCATCTAATTAAATAAATCCTACTGTGGCTTTGGTCCTGCAGATCTTTGCACTGTGCTCAGTAGGGAAAGCAAGATTGCTGTGCTCCGGGGCAAGAGTAAATGGAGGCTATGCTTTGGAATACATAACGTGAACCACCAGGCTTTGTCCTCTGCCCTGAGCAGAAGTAAATTTCTAATCCCATCTGTTCCCTCCTCTCTATGTTAAAGAGCACAGAGGAGTGGCTAAAGAATGGGTGTTTCTGAGGGAACATGTTCAAGCATGTGAACCGTGCACTTATTCACTCTCCCTGTAGGTCTTATTCCTGTGGCTAGGCAAGAGTAAAATGAAGATCAGACAATGCACTGTCATTTATGCAGCATCAAGTTCTCCTGTGCACCACATCTGGCTCATCGCTTTGTTACTTTGCCCTTATCCACAGCTGAAATTATAAATAAAACATGTTAAATACCACACTCCTGTATTTAGCAGAGATCTGAAATATTTTAGTTTGCCTGAATTTAAGCCATTTTCATTTTTAAAAAAGGAAGCTTTAAATGAATGTCAGTGGTGTCTGAATCTTGACTTTTTTTTTCCTTTGGGGAATTTTATTTTATTTATTGTTGGTGACAGGGCCTCAGCGTAACTAAGTTTGGTTCTCTTCACCCCCCGTGGCCTTGAATGCTGGGTGAGCAACAGGAACAGGGTTGGGTCCAAGGCAGCAGCAGGACTGGGAACAAGGCTGGTACAGGAGGTATCACAGATGTGGTCAGAGCTGGTCTGCTGACTCTTCCAATCAGTCAGTCAGGGTAGCCAATCAGGCAGGCTGCTGCCAAACCCTACTTCTAGACTGGCTGTCCTGAAGCCCTGCTTCCTGGCAGCTTCACTTCAATTCCCAGTGGTGTTGGGGTGTTATTCTTGAGTTGTAGATTGACTGAAAGAGTCAAGTGGCCAGGAGAGATTAGTGGTTGGTTAATGGCTCTGAAATAGAACTTTGCCATACATATGAGACAAGGCGTCCACCAACGGCACTCTGGGATGAAGAGTAGGCTACTGCGTAGCCTTTCACCTCTGCCATGAAACACTGTGCTTTTGCCTATACTAAGACCTGTCAATTGTACTGCCTCTCCTGCTCGCTGCAACCTCTGTTATCCCCTTATGCAGTGGGACAGCTAACTCCAGGAGCAGTCAGCCCAAGGCACAACTGGTTTATGTGGCTTTCTTCAGTTTTGGTGCCCAGGGAGTATGGTGATGGAGGCATTATGGAGGGAGAGAGAGAGAGAGAGAGAGAAAGAAAGAAAGAAATGCTTCATCATACCGAATGAACCCATTTCAGATCTTGGCCCTAAATATGAGACTAAAATGAGACGCGAGCTCAGTTGTATCTGTACAAGATTTTTCATAAAGGCTTTGCTATTAAACCAGCTTCTATTCTACTTTTGATACTAATGTGCATAATGTGTTGATAGCTATTGTATGGGACAAATGTCGCAGGCAGTCACTAGTTCTTGCACTTGTGAGCCACTTCTGTCCTCGCTGCAGAAAATCCTGTTTTGAGCTTTGCTGGCTGCTCCAACCCCCTCTCTCACCTCCCTCCAGGCTGCTCCAGGCCTATCTCTCAACTTCTTCCCAGACTGCTTTGATCTACATTCCCTTAGTTCCCATTTGCTGTTCCAGCAGGTACCCATCTCTCAGCCCCACATGGCCACTCAAAGCCACTGTCTCTTAGCGCTCCACTGCCTCTGCGGGCCTATCTCTCCGTTTTTCTGCCTTCCTGCCAGCTGCTTTTGCTCAACTTGGTTAGCCCCTAAGGGCTCCCCCTCATTTTTTTACCTTTTCTTCCTTCTTTCTCCCCTCCCCCAGCAATATACTCATCTCTGTCTTCTCGGATTCCCACAAGCCTTCTTCCACACTAGATATCTCTCTGGGCACTACTACTTAGCTACCCCAACTCCTGATCAGTTAGAATTCAGCTGTCAGATCTTGAAGGGAGGGAGGGCACCTACATTAAACCTGATCTTGCCTCAAGAGATCTCACCCAGTTGTACAGCTTAACTTGTCCCATCAATCAACATATCTCTGACTTCTGAGGCACTGGAGAAGAGCTGGGTTCTGGTGCTATCCGCATTTAATCTCTAGCCCCAAATGACTAGGACATCTTAGACTGTTAGGGTCAGCCCAGGCATAATTCCAACAGTGCCATTGATTTTTTTCTCCCAACTTCCCCATGGTGCTTTTAATAAACTCTCCATCTTCATGCCTTCATACCTCTATGCTTTACATGATTGCCTCTGCTACTTTCTGCCTCAGCAATGAAATGGTACAATAGAAATCTCTCTACATTTTACATATATTAACCATTCTATTTCTTCTCTCTCTGGTACAGTGCAAGAGGCCCAAGTTCCCACAAACACAGCCCTATCACTTCACAGTACTCTGCTCTTCCATTAAGTGTATTTGTAATGGGGTCTATTCATACTTATGTAAAAACTAAAAAAATTGAAATATTATTAGTTGATGGCTGCTGATTTAATACTCTGACTTTGGAGGCAATGTTGTAGTGGAGAAGGGTAGACATGTGTTTATGTTAACTTAGATCAGGGTAGGCAACCTACGGCATGGATGCCAAAGGTGGCATGCGAGCTGATTTTCAGTGGCACTCACACTGCCTGGGTCCTGGCCACTGGTCTGGGGGGCTCTGGATTTTAATTTAATTTTAAATGAAGCTTCTTAAATGTTTTAAAAACCTTATTTACTTTACATACAACAATAGTTTAGTTCCATGTTATAGACTTATAGAAAGAGACCTTCAAATAACGTTAAAATGTATTACTGCCACGCGAAACCTTAAATTAAATTAGAGTGAATAGATGTAGACTTGGCACACCACTTCTGAAAGGCTGCCGACCCCTGACTTAGATTGTTTTTCTGTAGCACTGTAAATAGACAGTAGAGCTAAAACATAGGTAAGAGTCTCACTGGACAAAAATATAAGTAGTTAGTGAGATCATCATTGCATTCATTTCAGGAAAATTGTGTGGTGGTGAAGAGAACTCATTAGCCTTCTTGGACTGCATTGTCGCTGTTATTTATCAGCTTCTACATCACATGCCACAACTACTATCCTTTCTGGCATCCAGTGGGGTACCACAGAATTTCTGGAGCATTCTGAGTTTAGATGCCTGGATTCTATGCCTGACACACTGAGCTTTGCATTGATTGTGGCAGGTAGAATTTTTTTCCAATATACTCTTAATGGGACACTCAATAAAGCAAAGCAGTGTGATTTTGCAACGCCAGGAAGCATGGACAAATAAAGCCCCATCAGAAGTTTGTCCCCCATCTCCTCGTAAACTCTTCATTACAACTTAAACTATGGCAAGCCATTTGGAACAAACAAAAATTAGGCTAATCAGCCCTGTCCATTGTGCAGGCTTCTTGTAGTGGATCATTTCACTTTAGTCCTGTTTCAAATTACTACTACCTATTAAATCATATCAAAAGTCCGCTTCACCTTTCAAACCATGGCCATCATGCTCAAGTTTGTCCATATACATGCCATTCGAAATGGAAATCTGTGCCCACTCAAACATGGATGTGAAAAACAGAATGCAGTTGTGGAATCTAAGTAGAGATCCCTTTGTAATCATGGTCTTCAGAGTTCATAAATATCCTCTGAAGTGTTGGTACCTACTGTATTCATATTGACTTTTGAGTATATAAACCTGTGAATACACTTTTCAAAGACCAAGCTATTGAAAGAGAAATCCCAGTTAAAATAGGGAAACGGCGTGAGGTTTCCAACAGTGGCTTTTTCGGCCATGAACTCAAATCTGTCTTCACAAGTACATTGAACTCTGTGTCCTCAGACCAATATCCAGTGGAGATTTGTCCATTCACTTTGGTACACATACTGCCAGGCAGGGATGGGATACCTTGGTAGGCAAGTTGGTGCAATCTAGTTCAAGTCGCTCAAGCCACTGTCATCAGTTCATGCCAGTGCTGCAAGAAAATACTGTCCTTCCAAATGACTCCCATTTCAACCTCTCTCACCAAGTTATGTAAGAGAGAGAGAGAGTTGTGCCGTCTAGTAGTTTGAGTACAACTCCTGAGTTCGCATCCTGTCATACACCATCTCTCCCCCTTCCCGGGCGGACTTGGGCAAGGCAATTAGTCATTCTGGCTCAGTTTTGCTGGGACATTTATGTAACTCATAGGCAGTTTGTGATGATTAATTAATGTTTGTACAGTCCTTTTGAAGTTGAAAAGTGATATGTAAGTGCTACTTATATTATTATTAATAATAATAATTAATAACAATAACTTTAATTTTAGAGAATGCAAGTTTATTTTGTAACCTTCTTTTCTAGCAAGATTTTTCCACATCAAAGAGTCAAACAGATAATCCTGGATGGACCACTAGTGTCTAGTTCTTTGTTTTCCAAAGCATTTGGGGCAAGGCCCAACACAAATACAAAATCTATTCAACTGCACATTTAAAATATGATCTGGTATGTTTAAAAATATGGCTGACACAGTGTACTAAGCTAATATGCCTGAGGTGATTCTGTCTGTTAAATGTTAAATTAGAGTTGAGCTAAACTGATTTGGAACGATTCAGATTCTTTGAGTTTGGAGGCCTGTGGCTATAGCTTGTATTTTGCTTTCCACCTGCCATGAGCATGACCATGTATTCCCTGTAATTCCGGGTTCCCTCTTGACTGCTCCTTACCACAGACTCTCTACAGAGCAAGTCTGTTGTCTCCTGCCCTCTTCTAATGGTCTACAGATTCCATCACAGTTTGGTTGGCTAATAATACGGGTAGCTGCTATTAGAATCTCAAAGTGGCACTACACTGTATTTTTTTCACTCAAACTTTGAGCCATTGCTTGATTTGAATGGAAGAAATGCTTTGATTCTTAGCCCTCTTCTCCTCTCTGACTTACTATAAGGAGAGTGGCCTGGGATAAGAAGAATGAGTAAGGTGTAAGCTACACAATTGGCTGTTGGCACTATGTTCCTACTTTTGACTACCTGGGCTATAGGGCTTCTAAGGAGGCTTGAGAAACTTCTTGAAATGGTTTCATGGTCCAGGTTTTGAGGGAATTTTCTTAACATCATGAAAAACAATATTTGTGTGAAAACTTTGGCAACCAGGAATTTCAAGTCCTGAGTATAAACACCAGAACAGCAAACAAAGAGTAATATTTATTTCTTAACTTGACTGGTTCAAGTAAGTGTAACTGGGATTAGCTAATGTTTCACAGAGCCTGATGTTTTTGTGGCTAGGGAATCCCTAGGGGAACGAAGAAATCCAATTTTGATGAAAAGCTCCTAGTAAAATTAGAAACTGCTTCTGAGCCTAGTGAAGGAAAATGGAAAATAATGAAAATTAAAAGTGCAGCACAGAAATCTTGTAAAATCTGGAAAAGATCGCAATCTGGAATTCACTAGCTGGGATTTTTCATGTTTTCTGCCCCATATCACACACACACACACAAACATAGACCAACACCCACACACCTTCCTCTATCCAGGAATCTTAAGTCTAAGATGTATTTTTTTTTAAAGTTCCATTAAAAGTTTGTTAGCTGACACCCAAACTTCCTCTGGTGATTTGTCTTTGATGGCAAAAAGAGCACCATGAAAATGCAGGGTAATTTCCAAGGTAGTGAGCATACCTTTTCCTCGCCTTAGCTTCTTTGTGTATTACAAACAAAATAACGGGCAATTTTTTGTAATGGAAATTGTGGCTCTTCATAATTTGTCTATGATCATACATCAGCTTCCGGGGCACATCATGATCTGCCATTGTTTCTATAGCCAATATTCTCTATGCATTTCACACAAGTGGAAGGGGAACCCCAAGCAGCAGAAATAGGGTGAAAGATGCAGGAGGAGAGCAGCAGTTCCAACATATGCTCCTCATTAACCCTCTAAAAATTCTTTTGCCTCAGATGTGCAAGATGTGAGCATCTTCATACCTCTTTGTAATCATGTTAGTCTTTTAAGAATGTAAGCAAAAAGGCCATTAAAAATGTTATCCCTAATGTATCTATTTTCTGTCTTATAGTTTGTAATAATTATTATTAATTATTATTTATTATTATTCTCCACACAACCTATATCTGGAAACTAGTTTTTACTGCATGCATCTGAAGAAGTGGGTACTAGCCCATGAAAGCTTATGCTTCAATACTTTTGTTAGTCTTTAAGGTGTCACAGGACTCTTTGTAGTTTTTACTGGACACAGGAATGACTGTGAGGCAAATACTTTACATTAGTGATTTCTTGCTTGCAAAGCAATATCATACACTCACGAAGACAAAGAAACTCGATGTACAAACCATGGAAGCCTGTATCAACAGAAAGTGAGGCAGGGTAGGAGGTATTTTCATTGTCCAATTTACAGCACAGAGGTAAAGTTGCGCTTGCTAAAATCCTAAGGACTGTTCTTTACTTTCGGTCTGCAGTCACTAGAGTGTATTCAGATTCGAAGTGCCAGTGAGGAAACCATTCTTCTTTTTTTTTCCAGATTGCTTCAGTCTGCGATATCAGCAATAATCACCATGGTATTGTTGCTTAGCCATTCTTGAAGAATCAGAAGTGGACTGTAATTGAAGAGTTCATTACCAAGATCAGTTGGCTGCCTGATTACAGTGGCAAGGTGAAATATATATCCTCACCAAAAAGCAACCGCTAAACCTTTAGTGAAGTCACCCACTTTTCACTCTTTTTCATTAGAACCCCGACAAGCTTGTCAGCAAAATTAAAGGTATGTCATTCACATCGTGCATGCATTGCAAAGGACTATAAACCTGCCAACCTCCTTGATGAAATAAAAGGGTTTTATTTATGATTCATGTAGGAATATGAGGTTATTTTTATTCTGTCAGTACACTAATAATCAGAGGAGAGTTCAGGAAATGAGAAGGCAAACTGGCAGGGAAGGTTCTGATAAAGGGGAACCCTTTAGGGTATTTTGACCCCTTTGTAATCTCCTTTTTAGTGCGAGGTTATAGCATGACACAGTGTGCTCCTGCAACAAGCTTGGGAACAAAGACAGTGACTATCTTGCAGGACTTGAGGTATAATTCCACTAGAAAAGGAAAATGCTTCCACCAGAAAAGTGTATGTTGTTGCAGTGATGTGAACAAGTTACCTTTTGATCCTAGCTGGTTTCCAGAAGGTAGCAAATTGAAAAGATGTCCTTTTTAGGCTCCCCTCCTACAAGGTAATTAGTCTTTAAAAAATAAGGTAAACCTCATGTGCAGTCATTACACATTTCTTACCTATCGTTATTGGCTTTTACACTTTTACAGCACCATTGCCACAAGAAGCTCACTAGTCTAATGAAGGGGGTGCCAATAAAGTAGGGAGAGGAAAAGGAAGGAAGGGCTGAGATAACCCCCTTCACAATTATTTGCTAAGGTGATTTAATGCCCACATAGCTCTGTGTGCCTGGACACATTTCAGAATAGGCCCTGCCCTAGACATTTCAACTGCTTTGGTAATTCTGGACTGGTGTAATTTTGCCCCAGCTATATCACGCTTTTGGAAGTGATTTTAATCCTAGTTGGTGTAAACTGTCATTCGGAGCCCTGGCTACCACTGAGATTAGAGAAGCAATCCTTGCAAGCAAAAAGGTATCTGTGTATTAGCTGGCTAGCATTAAGTACAGTAGTTTGCTGAACAGTGGTATCTTGGCAGAGAAACACAGACTAGCACAATGTATAAAGGATGAAGTGAAACAAAGTTCACTGGAGGAAAAATAATAATACTAATCCTTCATTCAATAAGCAGTGAGTTAAGTACATTTGGTGCGTGTGTTGAAGAAATGTAAAAGTAAAGGTAAGAGCACAAATGTAAAGGTAGTGACTAGCTTCCTTTCAAAAGACAACATAGGAGACATTTCAGGGTTGGTAATAATAGGAGACAGCCCTGAACTGCTAAGTTCAAATCCAGATCCTGCTCTAAAGTTCAAGAGTGTTGGATTCGCTGTTTGGATAATACAAATAATACATCTGTGGGCATCCTTTGCGTAGAGCCCTACACTTTCCTTCTCAGCTCCACGGTACTCAGTGTGCCAGGGTATGAGAAGTGGGGAATGAGAGGGGGCATTACAGCTCGCAGTCATAAGTTACAGCCCCGGTTCTCAATCTTTCCAGATGAGTGTTCCCTTTTCAGGAGTCTGATTTGTCTCGCGTACCCACAAGTTTCATCTCACTTTAAAACGACTTGCTTACGAACTCAGACATAAAACCACAAAAAGTGTCCCAGCACACTATTATTGAAACATTGCTTATTTTCTCATTTTACCATATCATTTTAAAATAATCCAATTGGAATATAAATACTGTACTTCCATGTCAGTGTATTGGATATAGAGCAGTGTAAACAAGGCATTGTATGAAAATTTAGTTTGTACTGATTTTATTAGTGTGTTTTTTTTATGTTGCCTGTTGTAAAACTAGGCAAATAGCTAGAGTTCATGTACCCCCCTGGAAGACCTCTGTGTACTTCCAGGGGTACACATATCCCCGGTTGAGAACCACTGAGTGAGAACAGTGCTTAGATAAATTTGTAGGGGCACCCTTATAATTAACTTCTGCTTCAAAAGTTTTCCTTGATTTAACATAAGCAGCAAGTTAAAGTAACTGAAAGAGATGGGCAAACAAAATATTTTCCTCTGCTTTTTAGGGTTTTTTTCCCCTTCAGTTTCTGTACTTTGTGCAAACCCCAGCAGGTTGTATATAGACAGTTTCCTGGTTTCTCCCGCATAGTCATTTCCCCCTGTTGTTTGTGTCAGCCATTCACACAGCAACAGAGAAGAGAAAAATCTTTTAAAGAATAGAAAATATTGATGGCAAAACCACTGAAATTGACTGAAGAGCTTGGGACAGGTGCAGCACCTGAAATTGCTTAGAACTCATTTTAATATACTGACTAGATTTCAAGGGCCAGCTACACCAGTATATTCCATACACGATGTGCTATTCTGGTTGTCAAACCAGCCATAAACCCAGTTTCACTGTCTAGGTTAAGCTGGGTGTCTAGCAGCTTTGCAGTGCTGGAGTGACACAAAGTGAGGAGAGCTTTGGGGTGACACTGTCTCTTTAAAAACTCCATTCCCTTCATCAGTTCAACTCTTTCAACTAGAAATATCATTTTTCTTCTTCCAAGAACTTCTCCATTCCAAAATATTGCCCTTGTCAGGTAGCTCGGGGTGTCCCTGCTGGGGATAGCCCAAGATTTAGGAGTTTGCAGCATTGCATCTTTATTTTCCATAGCTGCCAAGTACATCTCCTTGTACCTCTCAAGCCTGCCAGAGTGCTGGAAAGTAAAGCAGGTATAACTACTTCATCAGTCCAAGATTGAATTCTCATGGAGCACGGAGGTTCATTATACTTACTTTATCAGCAGTAAGGTTTACTGCTGAATCCATGAGAGATATTCGTGTGAAACATGAGCAGAGAGAGAGGCATTGCATCTTTTCATTAATAAGCCCTCTTCTGGGATCCGGCATTAGTGAGATTCAGCGGATCATAGAGCACAGGGGTATCATTTTTACATGATTACTCTAAATTCTTAAACCAGAGGCTTAAGAGAGAGGCTTCTCACAAAGGCAGCTGTGGGAATTGTTAAATGATTGGCACAGCAGTAACAATGGGCTGAACCACTGTAGGTACCTCCAGTCGTGGGGGTACCAGCAGGCATTTTATTACCTGCCATCACGGGAAAAGGGGAAACAAAGGGGTGAAGGACAGCAACAAAGATGTGTTAACCCTGCAGAATTTCTCTGTGTTCCTATTCCTCCTTCTGAACAAAGCTCTCAGAGCATACTTATGAAGGGCTGCTCCATGCCACCCTTATTAGATTGTTCTCTTCCCTTGCTGTATTTTCCTTGGGTTCAGGATTTTTTTTTCAGAATATCTGAATTCACCTGTTTTATTATCTCTAAAACTAGCAGTGAATGCCCCGGAGAACCCCCCTCTCAAAAAACACCTAGGCTAGCATTTGGTTGAGCCATGGGCCAAGGGTAAGACAGTCCAACCATACCAACCTGTAGCCCAAATACCTTTTCTGGGGTTAATAAAGTCTGGAAGAGTTGTGGATGGCTCAGAGGCTTGGCAGTGGTCTAGCAAGTCCTGCTAAGTTCACACCTAACTCAGGCTGATGATGACACTGATGATGTTGTTAACACCAGGGAAGGAACCACCTCCTTATGGTTAAGGCACTGGACAGGACTGGATTTATTTTCTGGCTCTGCCACAGTCTTCCTGTGTGACCTTGGACAAGTCATTTCCTCATCTGTAAAATGGGGATAATTATAATTGTCTACATTATATGAGTTAGATGTGGTGGGTCCATATAAATGCTTAGAAGACTAGACCACTGGACAATCATCAGAGACATATGAAGAGTTCTCAGATCTCAGTAGACAAGTGTCTACCTCACAAAAAACACATTTCACACTGATAAGCGCATTTGTTGGCAACCTCAGTTGGGATTCAAAGTGTTTAAACAAAGTGACCCAACATGGTGGCTTAAAGGCAGTTGCCTCCGGTTAAAGTTGAGGCCCCCTGGCAGAACACTGATGCTGTGCTTGCTAGGCCTGGTTCTCTTCTCACCCTGGGTGTACCAGGGATTGATGTGTTCTATGACCATGGAACCCACCCCGAGCTGCAGAGTTTTGTTCTAGATTAGAATCTAACTAACTTTTTATTCTTAAAATGATGTTTCTAGCCTTTGTGGTTGTTTTGAACATGAAGCATGTGTAACACCTGCAACTTTCTCTCCCCGAGTCTGCAAACAGCCTAAGACCTAAGTGCCGAGAGGTGCAAACTGCCAGAATCAGTGTATTGTATATTTAAATCTGAAACTTCAAGACAACAGCTAAAGTCCCAATTGTCAAAACCTCCAACTTTGCAGACAACTTCTATAATGTTCAAACAAAGTCCTGAACACAAGCATTGACAGATAGAAACAAGGCCAGTGCCCTGTCTGTGACAGTAGCCAGCTGCAGATATTTCAAAGAAAGGTGTAAAACCCCCACAGTGGGATATTCTGCCCTACATTAGGTCTCATCCTGATTTCTAATTGTTACACAGACTGGTTTAAGCCCTGAAGCATGATGCTTAATATCCCTTTCAAAAAAAATTCTGGGTGCTAATTCTGATTATTCTGAATATTCTTCATATGCATATTAATGTTCAATGTATTTTTTAATCTTGCTAAGTTCTTGGTCTCGAAAACGTCCTGTGGAAATGAGTTCCACAGTCTAATTATGTGTTGTGTGAAAAAGGCTTTCCTTTTATCAGTTTTGAATTTGTCATCTTTTAATTTTAGTGAATGATCCATTGGTTTTGACTTCTGAGGTAAGGAGAACAGAAGCTTCCAGACAGGCAGGGCCGGCGACAGAAATTTGGGGGCCCCCTACTCTGATCATTTGGGGGGCCCCCAGCCCAGCCGGGGGCCCCCCAGCTGACAGCGGCTGACGGCAGCGCGAGCCCGGGAGCGGCGCGAGCTGCCCTTTCTCTCCCCCCTCCGCGCCCTTTCTTTCTCTCCCCCCCCCGCGCCCTTTCTTTCTCTCCCTCCCCCCGCGCCCTTTCTTTCTCTCCCCCCCCCCCGCGCCCTTTCTTTCTCTCCCCCCCCCCCCCCGCGCCCTTTCTCCCCCGGACCCGGCGGGGGAAGCCCTACCGTGCTGCGGAGCCTCCCCGCCCTCGCCCTTTCTCCCCCGGACTGCACTGCTGCCGCCGGTCGGGCTCTCTGCTCCTGCCGGGGACACGCACGCTCGTGCGGAGGAGAGCCGCGCTGCCTCCCCGCCCCTTCCCCGCTCTCCAGGCCCGGCGACAAGGGGGGATGACTACGGGTACTGCTGTGTACTGGGCCCCGGACTTAAGGGGGCCCCCCTAAAGTCCGGGGCCCGGTACAGCTGTACCCGTAGTACCCCCCTGTCGCCGGCCCTGCAAACAGGGGTGAAAGTAATATTGGTACGTAGTCACTTCCCACCCCCACCCCCACCTCAGAAGGGGAGGGACTTGGGGGTCAGCATCCCCTAGCCAGTCCATCTGCGCTCCCGGGCCCAAGCCGCCTGGGACGCCAGTGGTGATTTAAAGAGCACAGGGCTCTTGCTGGTGCTGCTGCAGTAGTGGCAGCGGCGGCTGGAGACCCAGGCCCTTTTAAATTGTGGCCCCGGAGCAGTTCCTTCTTTTGCCCCCTCCTTCCCCGTTGGCAGCCGGGGGTGCAAAAGGGGCAGTGCTTTAACATCGCTGCCCCTTTTGCACCCTCCATCGACGGCCCTGCTGAGTCATCACTACCCCTTTTGCGCCTCTCCATTGGTGGCCTTGCTGGTAGGGACCCATCAGAGCCGCTGATCGGGGGTGCAAAAGGGGCAGCGATGTTAAAGCGCTTTAAGCAGAGTTCTTAAAGGGCTGCCACGGCAGTGCTTTAAAGTCAGCGATACGGGCTGGTACTGGTGTCTACCTTTTACCGGTATGCCGTACTGACCTTTACCCCCTTACTTTCACCCCTGCTTCCAATCTACCTTCTCTAGTCTAGACCATTCATCATTTGATATTTTTTTTATCATGTCTCCTCTTATTTGTTTCCTTTCTAAGGTAATTTTTTTAAATCCCACTTTTTATGAGAGTGTTTTTTCATATCCCTAATCGTTCTTGTCACCTTTCTCTAAACCCCTTCTAATGGTCCAGTATCCTTTGTGAGGTGCAGGGACCAATCCTGAACACAATATTCCAAATGAGGCCACCCCACTGATATATATCCATAATGGCAGTGGCTAATAAAGCATTTTGTAAAATGAAAATGTGGGGACAGAGTAAAATTAATTGAATTTTCTATCAGCATAAATAACAAAGGGCAACTGTACTATTTTTATTATTGATTTCCTTATTTAATTAATTAAAAATCTCATTTTTTAAAAACCGAAATGTACCTGTCACAGAATTTTCAGGCTGCCATTCAATACATTGCACAATATATGAACCATGCTATGGAATGTAGGGCTATTTTCCATGGTATATAGGGGTCCTCACACCAGCTTTACACCTGTTTAAGTTAGAGGAGAATCAAGAGTATTAATTAAAAACAAGTGCTAACTATAACACCAATTGCAACAATGTATCATTGTTGTCTGTTTCCCAGGTCATCTTGCCAATAGGAGCACCGCAACCTACATGGACTGTAACTTTATCTATGTGGATAAAATGTGGGATAATTAACCCTTTAGCTAAAATATTGTATAATTTTGTTCAGAACACAGATCTAACAAAATGTAAGATCACATGTATTTTTCACAATAACAGATTCCAGACAAATAAGTGACATAACTGGCTGAGCTCATACCCAGCTTTATATAAAAATAGAGAAAGGAACAAGGAAAACAGTCTTTTTTTAAAAAAAGTTGTGACCTTTTGGAGGTCTACGTTTATATAGCCTTTGCTGCAACAGGATGCAAAGATTGTACCATGATAGAGACTCAAACTAAATGTATAGCACAAATTAAAACAAAAAACAGTAAGTAGACTATGGCTAAACAGCAGAGTAAAAGAGGCAGTTGTGGGGTGGGGGGAAGGCACCCTTTAAAAAAGTGGAAGTTAAATCCTAGTGAGGAAAATGGAATGGAGCATAAACTCTGGTAAGTCAAATGTAAAGTATAATAAGGCAGCGCAAGAGATAATTTGAAGCGCAATTAGTTCAATACACAAAAACAAACAGAAAAAAAGGAAAAAAAAGGAAAAAAGTAAGTACATCAGAATCAGGTAGCTTACCAAACAGACAGTGGGGCCACTGGATGATTGAGGTGAGAATCTAATAATGAATTATTTGCATCAGTCTTCACTGCAGTGGATATGGGGGAGATCCCCACAACCAAGCCTTTCATTTTGGTGACAAACCTGAGGAGCTGTCCCAGCTGATGCATTAATACAAGAGATATTGGAACAAATTGACAGAATAAACAGCAGTAAGTCACCCAGACTGGGTGGGATTCACCCAAGAATTCTGAAGGAACTCAGATATGAAATAGCAGAACTACAAACTGCAGTATGTAACCTCTTGCTTAAATTAGCCTCTATACCAGATGACTGGAGAGTAGCTAAAGTAATACCTAGGCTCCAGAGGTGATCCTGTTAATTACAGTCCATTAAGCTATTAAGCCTAACTTCAGTAGCAGGCAAATTGGTTGAAACTACAGTAAAGAACAAAATTATCAGATACATATATAAACACAGTATGGTGAGGTAAAGGGAAGTCATGCCTTACCATGCTAGAAGAATTCTTTGAGGGAGTTAACATGTAGATAAGGGTGATCCAGTCGATATTGTACTTGGACTTCCAGAAAGTCTCTGACAATGTCTCTCACCAAAGACTCTTAAGCAAACTGAGCAGTGATTGCATAAGAGGGAAGGTCTGCCCATAGATCAGTAACTGGTTAAAAGATGGGAAACAAAGGGTAGGCATAAATGGTGAGTTTTCAGAATGCAGGAAGGTTAATAGTGTCCCCAAGGTTCTGCACTGGGAGCAGTGTTATAGGACATTTATAAATGATCTGGAAAAATGGATAAACAGTTTGGTGGCAAAATTTGCAGATGAAATGAAATTATTCAAGGTGGTTAAGTCTAAAGCTGACTGCGAAGAGTTACAAAGGGATCCCACAAAACGAGGTGACTGGGTAACAAAATGGCAGATGAAATTCAATGTTGATAAGTAGAAAGTAATGCAAAATAGAAAAAAATCCACCCATACATACAAAATGATGGATTTAAATGACCGTTTATCATTCAAGGAAGAGCTCTTGGAATCATCATGGCTAGTACCCTGAAAAGATCCACTCAGTCCAAAGATATCATAATGCTACTATATAAATCCATGGTGTGTCCACACCTTGAATATTGCATGTAGTTCTGGTTGTCTCATCTGAACAAAAATATAAAAAATGGAAAAAGGTGCAAAGAAGGGCAACAAAATTATTAGGGTTATGAAACAGCTGCCCTATGAGGAGAAGTTAAAAAGACAGGGGCCGTTCAGCTTAGAAAAGAGGCAACTACGAGAAGATATGATAGAGACATACCATACCATGATCAGTATGGAGAAAGTGAATAAGGAAGTGTTATTTACCCCCATCACGTAACACAAGAACAAGGGGGCACCTGATAAAATTAATTACAGCAGGTTTAAACAAACAAAAAGACGTTCTTCTGTTAAACACAACACACAGTCAACTTTTGCAATTTATTGCCAGGAGATATTGTAAAGGCCAAAAGTATAACTAGGTACAAAAGAGATACAAAGAGTCTTGTAGCACCTTATAGACTAACAGATGTTTAGGAGCATAAGCTTTCGTGGGCGAAGTGGGTCTGACGAAGTGGGTCTTTGCCCACAAAAGCTTATGCTCCTAAACATCTGTTAGTCTATAATTTGCTACAAGACTTTGTCACTTTTGCAGATCCAGACTAACACATCTACCCCTCTGATACTGGGTACAAAAATGAATTAAATAAGTTAATGAGGGCTAGGTCCATTAGTGGCTAGCAAGATGATCCAGGGATGTAATGCCATGCTCTGGATGTCCCTATATTTCCAATGACCAGAAGCTGGGGCTAGATGACAGAGGATGGATCACTCATGCATTGCCTCTGAAGCATCTGGCACTGACCACTGTCTGAGACAGGATACTGGACCAGATAGGCCATTAGTCTGATCCAGAGTAGCCATTCTTATGTGATGCTCAGCATACACTTCAGCCTCATATACTGTGTTCTATCAAACCTTGATTTTATTCAAGTGCTTTGAATAGTTCTGTCACCAAATAAATCATATGAGAAATAAACTGCTGAATGTATTTCTAAACTACCTGACAAGAATGCAAAGGTCTCCAAGAGTACTATATCGAGAGGAAATGGTAGATAAAGCTGTTTATCCTTTTTATCTCTTAAAAGAGCAAACTTTAGAAAGTCATAGTTCACTTATTTCTATCCACATAAGGGCAGACCTCCCAATCACTTTTCACAATCACAATCAATTTTCACCTGGCCCTACAGTGAATTCATTGGTTGGCACTGGCAATACACTAGAATATTGCATAGAAGGCTCCCATTTTTCCAATAAGATGAGGAAGACTTTGTAGCACCTTAGAGACTAACCAGTTTATTTCAGCATAAGCTTTCGTGGGCTATAGCCCACTTCATCGGACGCGTAGGATGGAACAGAAGTAAGATGCATTTATACACACAGAAAGCAAAAAAAAAAGTTTACATTAGCATACCAGTTCTAAGAGGCTTTTTAATTTGGATGGGCCATTATCAGCAGGAGAAAAAATATTTTGAAATGGATTTCTGTTTTTACCTTCAAATGCTCACCCAGCTCAAAATCTATGCGAGGCCTAGGCCCTGTATGTCTAACAGGACTCAAACTAAAGAACCTAAGGGAATAAAACCAACTTTCTTATGAGGGCTCAAACTCTGGGTCAGATTTGTTTTCTTTTGGTGGTCCATAATTCATGGTGTGCTCATAGATGATGCCCCAGTTACAGTTTTCCTCCATCACTATGCAGCTTAGTTGAACTACATCTACAATCAGCCACATATATTGCCTCTGACCTCAATAAACATTTTTAAATGACTACTCCAATGCCGGTTAAAGTCAGTGGAAAGACTCCCATTGACATGGATGGGCTTTGAATCATGCTCCAAATTAATGTTTTAATGGCAGAAAGATCTTGCAATTAATCTACAGCACACTATATTTATATTTAGAGTTGACTCCCTAAATCCCACTGCATTTGGAGCTAGCATAGGGAATGCCCAAATAATACTGAATGATGACGTTCAGATCTGGATTCAAACTTCACAGCACTATCTCATTAATTTTATGGCATTTCATCAGGTTTGTCCTAAATTATTTTATCAGAAGCCTTTCAATATTGGCTGGCTCATGGTTTCTTCTTTTCCTTTGTTAATTGTGCGCATGTGTGCATGCACACACACGCACACACACACACACACACACACACACAAAAAGGGGGGTTTGCCAAGCTGGATTTGAACCTGGAAATCTCTCATATTGTTGTAAGCAAGCCCCTTGCCAGCATATCACAGGTGTGCACCACAAGAGTGAAAAAGGAAAGAGAGATTGTGATTGTTTAAGGCTCTGATGACAGCTCTGAGTCCAAAATGCTTTCACCAGTGCTCATGTACATCTGTGATCCAGTACAATAAGTAGCTTGCAGTTTTGAAGATATGTTAAACAAGTGGTTACACATTTCTTCGAAACATGATCAAAGTGGGAATGTGAACAAAGGGCTGAAGGGAAGGGATAAGAATTAGGAAGAGAAGGACTGTGAGGGTGGATTAAATAAGTAAAAGTGCTAAGAAATCACTGGACGTATGGAGCTGGATTGGGAACTGGATTGGGAGCTGGATTGAGACTAGTAGCTAGGTTCTTTCACCCTCTGGTCAGTTGTGGTGTTTTGTTTTGTGATCTGAGTGCCAACACTTGGATTGTATTTTAGTAGAATCAGAAAGCTCAACTTACACACAGGTGAATGGTTGGGTCAGATGTTTCAGTCTCAGGTCATCTCTACATTGAATAATACCTAATTGAATAATACCTTTATTTTTTTTCTTTTTCCCTCATAGATCAAGCTGCTTTGGAAAGAGAAGTGATTCTTTGCATATCTGGCTAAGTGCTGTTAACAGCCTCTGCCTGCGGTTTGTTAAAATTAAAAAAAAGAAAAAGAAAAAAAAAAGAAAAAAAGAAGTGTGATCTTGCTGGAGAAGTAATTTGCTTCTCTCCAACCAATGATGGCTTGCACTTTATGCAAATTGGTATCTAGGGACAACAAATCCCATTTAATACATATGCATAGTTCATAAAAAAAACGACGTGAGAGAAAGCGAAAAAAGATAAAGCAACGAGTCAGCAAAAGAACAGGTTCCAAGGAAATTTATTGTCCCAAATTGGACATTTGTAACAGATGATGTGAACAAGTGTTAACTTTGTTTTCAGCAGCTCTTCACGTACGTTCACTAGACATCACACAGATTATGTTTTAAGGATCTGAACTGTAATAAAAAAAAGTGTCTGTGGGCTTTAGAGTGTTGTGTTCCATATGGTTAGGGAAGTGCGGAGTTATTGCGACAAGCATCTTGTGAAGCTCATTACGCGCGGCGGTGTTAGATGCGAATTGCTGCGCATAGCTATAGGGTACGTACATGACATCCCACAGTCAGCAGATAGCAACTGGAAATGAAAGATATGAAGGCACAGAGTACAGCTTCAGGGAACATGTTAGACAAAACATCTGCTAGTATCAGAACGTTGCATTATCAGATCATTGTGGCCATGAATTTTTTATAAACACTTTTTTTTAAAGCTATAACTTTGAAAGTGACATTTTGTGAAAAAGTTTTTGATTGAAGTGTGATGTCAGGATAAAGGCCAGTCTAGTTTATTATCTATGTAAGAACCAATATTGGCAGCCTGAAATACTTCCTTTCTCCAAGAAGTTGAGTTGTCCATTCACATATTACTTTTTTTTTTCTTTATGATCCTGAAGGCTGATAAAACCTTGGCCTGGGATACAGCACAAAGCTTTGGTGCCATGCTCCACAATGAATACTTTAAACCTGGAACAATTCAGTGTTTAGTGTTGCTTAACAATGCTTGTACCTAAGTTAGGGAACAGGAAGGAGATAGGCAACACATGTGTACACTGTAGGCCACTTCCATTAAGAAGGTGAACTCTTTTCCATCCCATCACCTTTTGTGCTTGGACTACTAGCAGGAAGACTTCCCCTATGTCACTTCTCGCTGAGGGTGCAATTGTAAGATACTTTTTCATGTAAAACAGGTACAGATGAAAAACTAGTTTTGTTGATCCCTGAAAATTCCACATGAACTCTCTCTTCCCCTGCACCTGGGAGCATTACTCAGGTACTTATCTTTGAAAGAAGCCAACAGTCCTGCATTTTAGGCATCATGACAAGATATCACACATTTCAGATTGGTGGTGGTGGTGGTGGTGGTGGTGGTGGGAAGAAGCTTCCAAAAGATCATGATTTATGAAAAGATTAGGCTGTCAACAATCATCTTTCATTTAATTCTGTTCAGGATACTGATCCAGTGCCCTGATTCATATGGACTGAAGTTATAGATGCAACCATCTTAAATACTAAGCCAGTAGTTAAACCATAAAAGCATAATGAGGGCTGCTCACAAAGCTAAAGAGGAACTGAACTCTGTGTCACGGTGCTAGGACACCTGAATGTAAGTCAGATATTTTGATCACCTGTCCTATTGTTGAAGGTGACTATCACTTGGTATCACACCTGACAGCACCTTCTTGAGATGACAGCTGAGGTAGACCATTGCAGTAACATCATTGCCCTGAAACACTTCCTTTCAGTAATGTAGAAACTGCAAGCCTAGGAATAGAACATACAGGTGAAAATTTGGCTACATGTGACATTGGTGTATCAGTTACTTAGAAGGTACCTATGGCAGGAGGATATTTTAGTGTCTACTAAATCATATGAAAATAATAAACAAAAACCACCTCGCAGATTGCTATGTCTGCAGTTTTGGGGTGGGATTCCATCATTAAAGAACAGTTTTGACACTTGCAAGTCAAAACCTTGGTTCTGAATATGACCAAACTTTTAGATAGAAAATCAGAATCTGAACCTGGACCCAAACTTCACATCTGGCTGCCACATACAGAGGGCCAGTCAAAACCCCGAATCTAAGTATGAGGTGCTGAAAGTCCAGATCATAATTTTGCAGTTGACAGAGCTCAAATTCATCTCTTTCTTCCCTTTCCCCTCACCCCCCCCATCTGAGTTACTGGTGAGCTGTCTATTAGTTCAGTTTATGAAAACTTGAATCAGACAAAAGTAAAATAAAAGTCTCTTTTAAAAAAAATTCAGTTTTGGTGTTAAAGTTTGTTTATTTCTTTGCTGCTGCACCATTCAGTATTGGGATCCTCAAATCATTCAGCACTTGGATTGGGTCAATACTTGGATGGGCCAGTGCAATAAGAATCACATAGGGTATGTCTATACTGAAACCATGGCCTATGATTGCAGAGGGAGTAGATTTACCTGAATTAGCTTTAGTCACAGATACGGGAGCAGAGAAACGGTTGCAGCATGTTTCTCAGTTTAAATGCATCAGCTGCATATGAAAAGTAAATTTAGACATTGATATACCATCTCTATACATGCAGTAAGCCGCTGTTTTTATCAGCAAATCAGGATAGAGTCATATGTGAATTTATATGTGCGGTTGCAGTAGTTGTGTTTCCAGAAACAAATGCTCAAATGTGCACATATTTTTGTGGTTCCCCTTTGTTTCAAAATGTGACCTTAAATATCACATAAAATAATTTTTATTCCTTTGTTTACTTGGATGTTGTAGTTAAATTCCTCTTCAGTTATACATTATGTTTGATATATTTCCCCTGCTAGTTTAGTTGGATAAAGTAGTCTTCGTTGTTTTGTTCTTAATTGTGGTGTTACTCTTTTGGTCTAGAAAGATGGCTGCTATGTTACAACTCAGTGGTAGCTATATTTCAGAGGTGGTTTATGTGATTTTTTTAAACAAAGAATTAAATTCTGCCTTCTCCTGCGTAGTTCCTCAATAGGGGGAAGATAGTAAAGATTGCAAAATATATATCCAATCTGTACTGCATGAAGCGTAGGCAAAGAATTAGCATCTAAATATGGAACAAGAGCTTGGAAGCAGATATGGACACACAGTTAATAGAATGACCACAAGGACACTGGCTTGAGGGTGAAGGGATTTGATTGGCCCCAAACATGGCAAGCACATATGCTGCCATCCACAGCAAGTGTATGATGATGCCATTAGTGACAAGTATACTGCTCCTAAGGAAAACAGCTGTATAAAATGCCCTGCTACATATTGAGCCTGCTGACCTATATCATCCTGGACGGGTGACAGTAGGATTTCTACACTAGTCAGGACTGACAGATATCTGAATAAACACAGGATAGGCTGTGGGAGAGAATTCCACACCATTGGGTGTAGAATGCATCAATAAATTAGTGAAGTACTCTGGGAGCATTTGAGCTGAAAGGTGTTTTATCAACCAATAAATTGAAGAGGATTTTGTTATATTTATGTTATTGTTGTGTCCAGTGCCAAATGTTTGTAAGAGAAAACTTTAATTTTCCATCTGGATCACTGCATAGTTTGATACCTTCTCCTTTCTAGTGCAGCTGTATATTATGTTCAACCACCCCCACATCCTCACAATCCTATTGGTTAGTAAGTTTTAAGTTTGGAAGAAACTTAATTCCACAGCTGGTATGGATCTCGCATTGTCAGATATAAAGCCCCATTCAAAGAGTGTCCCCTTATATAGTCCTCTCCCACTATCTATAAAATATTAATACATGCTACAAAGTGTTTCATGAAATCTGTTTCTCCATGAAAGTATCTGATGGCTTAAGTATGAACTGATCCGGTGGCATCTCATATTGCTGATTTATTGTTGATCTGGAGATGTTAAAGCCTAGTATAACTGGGGTTTACAGTTTGATTTGAATTAATCAAGTCTGATTAGACAAGGACAGATCAGTCTTTTTTGAATCCTTGAGTCTTGATAATACATCTCTGTGTGCTGTTCGAAAAAAGTTCATCTCTTAAGGTAAAGGAGGCTATCTATTTAACAGCCAGTCAATAATTCTGACCAAAAGGAGCAATAAATCTTAAGGAGAAAAAATGTTCCTGATAAACAGAATGCAGGGACAGTAGCATTTGTTTTAAATATGGAAATTTTAGAATGAGGTCACTGGGTGGTAGGTTTCATAAATGTACATAAAGAGACACTTCTTTTTTTTCTTCCTCCTCCCCCCTTACTCATCACACTGCTGAGTCTGTCCACTTACAAGCTTTGATCGATGGAGTTACAAAAACAAAAGAGTGCATTTAGGCTAATAAGCCAACGTGAAGAGACATTGAAAGGTTGGAATTATGCATGGCAGAAAACAATTATGGGAGCTAAATTATTCTTTAATTAATAATGAGATCCATCAAAGGCAAAAGACAAAAGAGCGCAGAACAGAAAGCTTTATGGTTTACTGCGTATGTCCATATGTGCAGGTTGCACGTATAAATACATTCTTTGCATAAATGTGTTGAATCTAAATGTATGCAAAAGTAATATGGGTGCTATATTACTGCACTTTTAATAGGTTCTGGTTGTGTATAGAATAGACATGCATATAATAATGTCTGTGCATATCAGAGGCGACCAGAGAAATCTGACAGTGTTTATTAGGCAACAAGTTCAAGCCCAAAGTTGAGCTACCATTGGATTTGGTAGCACCAAAGCCTCTCAGGCTGTTTTTGTAAGATTTTGTCACAAAGTGACAAAAATGTCAGGAGATAAGCTAATCTCACATAAGTTCTTTTACAACTGCAGCTGAACCAGGGGCTGAATTTACACTGGATAAAACTTGTCCCTAACTGCTCCAATGTGGATGGTATTGCTGCAGGCAGCATTGACACCATTGCCCGCTCTTTGGGGGGTTTTCCAGAGAGAGAAGATTTAGTTTTTAGCCAAATCTCCACAGAAGCTCTGTTGGTGGATGACGTAGACCACCTTAGCCACACTAAGCCTCACCCACTTCTGGGGCTGCTGGCCCAGGCACCAACTTTTCTCGGTGCCGGTGGGTGCTCACACCCCCCCAACTCCACCCCACCCCAAAATCCCCGCCAAAACCCCGGCCCCCTTCCCCTATTGGACCCCTCCCTAAATCCCTGCCCCGGCCCCGGCCCTGCCTCCTCCCCCAAGCATGCCACATTCCCATTCTTCCCCCCTCCCTCCCAGTCTTGCCACGTGAAACATCTGTTTTGCGGCACAAATGCTGGGAGGGAGGGGGGAAAAGTAGGACGTGGTGGTGCGCTCAGGGCAGGAGGCAGAGCAGAAGTGATCTGGGGGGGAGGGCAGGGAGCTGCTGGTGGGGTCAGAGCGCCCACAAATTTTTCCCCATGGGTGCTCCAGCCCCGAAGCACCCACAGAGTCGGCGTCTATGGCTGTTGGCCAGCTGTGGTCTCCCCAAAGGAGTTGGAATTATGGACACCTTGCATTACTAAGCAGACTTGCCACAGATACCTTGTGCCTTGTGTCAGTGTATTAGAAACCAGCATAAACAAGGGCTGAAGATAGCCCTTGATTTTGCAGTCACCTTTCAGCACCAAAACTGGGTGCTTGTATCTGGGAATTTTAATTCCAATCTTCCTCCTTCTGAAATATAGTGATGCTCATTCGCTGGGAGAGGGGATGGTTGTTGGATCCGAGATACCATTCCCGGCCTATTATACTGTGTCTGTTTTGTTACACTGAATATCAGTGAAATTTAACTTCAGAATGCAACTCTGTGGGGACAGAGGCTGCAGCAGCACAAGTCATCTGCAACCATTGCTTCAGCTGACCCTTGGCAAAGCCACTTGGGTGAGGTAGCTGTGAAGACTGCAGCAGAGGGGCACACCATACAGCGCTGATTCAGTGCCTGGAAAGGCAGCATCCATTTGCAGGGCTTCCAGTGAGCCCTACATGAGACTGAAATCCGCCTTCTCCTCTGTAGGCCTGAAGTTGTGCAGATCATGTACCCCTGTGACAGTAGGGGTGCAGCAATCCCGATGGGTATAAATATTCCTCATATTTATGAGGGTTAAGGGTCATCCTCATTGGAGGACAAAAGAAAATGAAATTGGGGTGTACTTCCCAGGTGTAGACACTGTTAACACCCGTGACCAGGTGAAACGTGTGCAGTTAAATGCTATAGCACATGTTCCATGTCTGCTGCAGAACATTAGTTTTAAACCTCCCCATATTAGCTGGTGGAGAACAATTGCCCTCGGTGCATTAAGAAGATGGAATGGCATAATTACTTATGTCTCTTTAAGAAAAAGTAAACCTAACTAAAACAGTGGGGCAGGAAACCAGATTTCCCCAAGTCAAATCTCACTGTTAAAGCTGTTTTATTGGAAATGAGATGGCAAGTGGCAAGAAAACCTATCTCTCTCTTGCCCCCGCCCCCCCCCCCCCCATTTTCTCCCCTTCTCCAGCTTGCAGTCAGGTAAAGAGACATGGTGAAATAGAAGTCTTCCTTTAGAGCCATTGCTTTGGCCTCCTTCCTGCAGAATTTATCCCTTCTTCTTAAGTTTCTGTCTGCATGCCAGAGCAACAAGCCAAATGTTAAAGATTGAATACTATGCAGACTATACCAGCATGCAAAATTGGGGGGGGGGGAAGGAGAGTGGGTAATAATGGTGGGAGAAGGAGGAAGAAGTGATTATGTGGTAGTGATTATTCAGCAGGGCTATAGTGGGAGGTACTGTAACTGACAGGGACTCACTATGGGACGCAAATCACTTAAAGCAAAGCCATTAGGATCAATTTAAAATATAAGGAGGGAGGCTAAAGTGACAATAGCATATTTTAATTGAAATCACAAATATCACTCTGCAAGAGACAGTTAACGTGCTGCACAGAGTTGCTTTATCTTAACGGAGAAAAAAGTTTTGCTTTTAAAAAGGTACCTAAGATCCAAGCAGAGCGTTACATCAAAAAAAAAAAAATTCCTTAAATCCCCATTTCCCCCCTTGTAATGTTTTCTTCTTCTTGGTGGGCATGGAATTAACTACATTACTAATGCTTTTAATCTGATTTTACTAGAGCCTAGGGCTGAGGCAAGGAATCAGCATGTGTCCCATTAAAAGAAAAATACACATATATAGACACTAAATAGCATGTCCAGACAAACACATTTATCTATGTGTTAGCCTTATTTATTGGGCTAACTTGCTGATGTATACACCCTTATGCAGAAATGAAGTCGCTAGGATGTGGTTATTACTGCTTTTGGCATCTAAAATCCAAGCTTGATGAAAGAACCTGGCAAGGAAAACCCACAGAGTTCTGACATACTCCACTTGTTACTAGCTCTTTGATTTCGACTCATAAAGTCTGACATATGTCGGGCATTGACCTTGCTCTTTTAAATAAGCTTATTTTAGGAGACCTTTGCAAACTGCTGGCTGCATGGCCACAATGTAAACTGTTAGGGAAATGTAGTACAAACAGAGAGGTTGTATGTTTTGAATGCCAGAGCTGTAAGTTGAAGGTCAGTTGTTAAGATCTATACTTCGGAGTGCTTCAAGAGCCATTAATATGAGAGGGTCCATTTTGGCTTCACCAGTCTGAGTCCAAATCCTGCACACCTCACTGAGCCAAAGTTCCAGTTGATTTGCATGGCAGTTTTGCCTGACCAATGGGTGTGGGACTGGCAGAGCTTTAGGGGTTGCCTACATGGTGCCTTGACATAGTACTCTTTGAAACAGGATTACATCGGTAGTTACTTGTGTAACCCTTCTGCCCATCAGAATTGGCAGCAACAAGGGCCGGGTTCAGTATCCAGGGGTTCCATTGTAATGACACAATACAAAACCGGCTCGAGCCTCCACCCAGTGACCTGGGACAACCATATACCACCCTTCTGGGCGCCTCTAAGAGGCAATACTTCCCCTCTCCCAAGCACAGAGTCTGAGTGTACCAAAACCCTTTTAATAACAGAGAGAAACAATGTGGGTAAACACCACAACCAGGATTCACAAACCAAACCATGAACCAGCATTCCTCACCCCAGCAAGTTTGGGCTGTGTCCTCTCCTTTAGGTTCAGGAGTCCCGCAACCCAAACATCACCCAAAGTTCCACAAGTCCAACAGCCCCCAAAGTCTCTGGAGTCCCTGGTCAAAAGTTACTCTGCAGAGTATTACCTCCCAGGCTGGGTGGAAATGGAGGGCAGAGTGAGGGGTACCTTACGAGGCCTGAGGCCAACTGCCCCGTCTCTCCGTGGGGTGGTGCTGCTGCTCCGCTTGCTGCGCTGCTCCACCAGCTGTCCCACAAACTGCTCTGCTGGTTGCCCTGCTAGCCGCTCTGCTAGCTGACACAGGAACTGCTCTGCCAGCCACTTGACTCTGCTCTGCAAGCCGTCTCACGAACAGCTCTGCTGGTTGCCCCGCTAGCTGCTCTGTTAGCCGACTCAGGAACTGCTCTGCCAGCCGCTTGACTCTGCTCTGCAAGCCGTCTCACAAACAGCTCTGCTGGTTGCTCCACTAGTCGCTCTGCTAGCCGACACAGGTACTGCTGTGCTTAGGGCCCCCCACTTAAGATAATGCTCAGTGATTTTTCAGCTCTTAAGTGATCTCAGCTCTTAAGTGATTTCAGCTCATAGTAGGGGGGCCTTAGTGCAGATGCACCACAGGACCCAAAGTGACTTCAGCTCAGCAGGCTGAAGTTAGACTCCTAATGGAAGCAAAAGTCAGCTCTAACATTCCATAGGGAAGAGACAGGATGTAATAGGCTTGTGTAGGGCCCTCAGACAAGGCCCTCACCAAAAGATACCAAAGCCTGTCCATTGCCTCACTTTCAATTCAGTGTTTTTTGGAACCCCTGTCCCTTAGCTAGTGAGTGCTACCTAGATGATGGTGAGTCCCCCCTACATGCCAAAGGCCAAATACATGTCCCAATCCCTCATTCACATAAACAGGTTAATCAACACTTTATCATTCTTGCCCCAATACCAGAGAAACTGGGAGTCCCACACTAGCCAAAGTGACCATTTGGGCTGTTAGCGCGCAGGCTAGGTGCGGTAGGTGTGTCTATGCAAATAAGATCAGCTATTTTCCAAAACTCACTGCAATTCCTGCAATTCACCACCAGGTGGAGCTCATCCTGACACTGCTTACACTTGGAAACTTTTAGTGGGCACCAGCAGGGTCCACACAGGCCAGTTGCAGTGTGCTATGGGGCCAAGCACCAGAATTTACTCTTAATCTGGTGTGTACTAACACACTGTGTAGACAAGCCCTAACGAATACTAAGAAGTTTAAGCCAAGATTTTTAAAAGTGACTAGCGATTTTATGTGTCCTACTTTAGACACCTTTAAGGATCCTGCTTTTCAGAGCATGGGTGCCCAGCACTTTTTGTAAACCAAGCACCTTCTAAGGGGCATCAGCTTGAGCACCCAAAATTCAGGCACTCAGAATCACTAGTCACCTTTGAATATTTTGGCCCCCACGGTCACCTTATGCATCATTCCCGTTTTCAGTAAATGTACCTGAAGGAAAAAGTCCCCCTTCAACATGGAGGTTTGTTTCCCATTTGTTATAAGGTACTTATAGGAAAGTTAGAGAGAGCTGGGTGAGATAATAGCTTTCAGTGGACCAACTTCTGTTGGTGAAAGAGACAAGGTTACGAGCCACACAGAGTTCCTCTTCAGATCTCTCAAAACTTCAATGAGTACTGCTGCCTGGCAAACACCAGCAACAAAACAACTTGCTGGATACCAACATAGTAACATAGAGCGGGAAAAGGGAAAATCCTCTATGTCATAGAAAAATGTGCTTCATTAATTAAGTCTGTCCCTGTTGAAGTCAGTGGAAGACTTCCATCAAGCTCAATGGGAGGAGACAACTCCTAAAGTTGAAGAAAGCTTTCGAGCTGTTTTCTGATATCCTTCTGTTCTCTGTAGGCCAAATCCTGCACTTGTGACTCAGGCTGTGATCCCGTGAGGTGCTAAACACAGAGTTCCCATGGACTTCAGCTGACATTTTGTCCCTGCGTGGAACAGACTGCAGAGTTTGAGCATTATATATACATAAAAACTATCAAAATAACCAGGAATGAGAATTCATTTTGACATTTAGATTGTAAGATGTTCAGGAGAACAACTGTCTTTTTCTATACATCCGTACATTCCCTTGCACCAAACAGGGGCCTTGACCTTGACTGGGGCATCTAGACACCATTGTAATACAAATAATGAGAACAACAATAATTAATCATTGGCAAGCAAGTTTAAAACAAGTGCACATTGAAATCATATCCAAAGATTTTGTCTAGCTTAGATTCTAAAATTAACAATGAGGACTGGGTGACTTTTATTTCCTAGGGATGGACTGTGAACCTCTCTTTGTTCATACTGGGGAGCAGGCACTCACACAAGTTACCCCACTGAAGTTAGAGAGATTACTCATGGCGGTAACTGCTTACCAGTATGAGGGCAGAGTTCACAATGTGGACTTTTGAATCTTTTGGGGTGTTTTTGACTGACTCATCATTGATGTTAGTTCTGGTTGATGCTTTACCCATGACCAATTGGGGCTGTGCCATCCGTCAGCAGGAAGAACGGCAGAGAATAACAGAGCTTCTGCTGCCTCTTGTAAAGGGGGCCTGCCTGAAATTCCCTTAACCATCCGTCACTCACAGGCTCATTTTTCAGGGAAATAGCCTTCATTTGTAGTGAATTCCTGATACAGAAAAGCTTCTTACAGAAACTAAATAATGTAACATATTCCAGGTTCTGGGCAGATAAAAACTGAAAAGGCTGCGGTGCTTGTGGAAGTGGAATGATAGCGACAAGCGCCACGTGAAATCCCTGAAGGTGGTGTCAGGGGACACGCTCCCTCATAAAATTATGAAAGAATCTGATGTAATGGTGCATTGTGAGACAATTTGAGCATAAATACCACATTCTTTCCCATTAATGATTGACTTTCACTGTGCCAAGACTTTTTTTTTTATTTCTATAAAGAATGTAGATTTTGAGCACACCGAGAACAGGAATTTCCATTGTGATAGTGCTGCAGTAAGATTTAAAGGTTGTGGTGGACTAAGCATTGAAATGCAAATCACTCTCGCATACAACCTCCTGCTGAGGCCCAAATTTTTACAGATCAGGTTCTGCAGCCCTGATGAGGAATCAGTGATCTGCCTTTCCTGGGATTCACAAATTAGTAGTCATCTAAGGTATCATTTTCTACAATATAATTGTAACTTACTAGACAAAAGTTTGCCATGGAAGACAGTCTCTGATCGTCCATGATTTTTCCAGCTGCATTGCCACTGAGGCAATGCAAATACACATCACAGCGTCCCTCTCTGAAACATGCACTTATTGAATATAAACACATTGTGAATATTGTTTCCTTCTTCCTTCCCCCCCTTGCTTTATATATATATACACACACACAGGTGGTAAAATACTGGTTGCCATGAACTTCACATAAGAAATAAAAATTACCCACTCTTGGGGGCTGCTTAATAGAAAACTTTCAGCTCCTGGCATCGCTGCTGTTGTAATCACTGCAGGGCTAATAGGACATATATGCTTTTGTGGATAATTTTGTTTGCTAATTGCTCATGAAATTTCAGGTAAGGAGCATCCAGTTCAATTTGTTATAAATGGGTAATGCCCTGGTTGACTATGTTTTTTTAAACAAAAAAAAATTATTGTCATTAAAAACGCATAACTCTTCAAGTGCGGAAAAATGGTTTAAAGTGGACTGGAGGCTGGATTGACAGCAATGGAGACAGGAAGTTTTTATCCACCGAAAAAGCTCAATGAAGATAGTATCGATGCAAAGCTATCCCTAGCTTTTTGCCAATAGGCCTCAGCCCTGGCCAAAGAAAGTGAAGTGTTTCTGACTATAAGAGTTCATTCCAAATGTTTCTTCAATCCTTGGCTTCTCTGAGACACTGACTGCCAGAGAGAGTGGCTTTAAAAATGGTGGCTTTTGTGAACTGACCACCTTCCCACTAGGAACTGTATGGAGGCCTCTCCCTCCCCCACAAAAAAAAATTACCTGGGGCACTGAGCATGTGTCAGATGATGGTAATATTCAGTCATTGCCTACTCCCTGGCCAGATTTGAACCAGCACCCTCAACATGAAGAGATATCTTTCCAGCTAACAATCCCCTGAGTCATTCAGTGCTTCTGAGAAATACTACAGCATACCTTTCCTCTGGAGATTCCTGACCATGGCACCATTGGGTAAGGCCAGGGAAAATATCATTGGGCAATGATTATAGGTTTAGAGTTTTATTTGAAGTCCACACCTCCTTTCTGATTCCTCGGTCCATCCTTCCTCTACCGCTCCTGTTATTAGTTGGTGACTAGCCTCATTACATAGTGCTCTATTTAATAATTACATGTACATTAATGAGAATTAGCATTCATTAGTGTCTTAGCAGGGAATTTCTGTCCATGACATTTCAGGGGTTCCATCACTGTCCTGTCCTGTAGGCCATATTGAGTAATTTTAACTCACACAGGGCTAAATTGTCACAGGCCTTACTTGGCTGTGCAGGAAGAGAGCCCTCTCTGCCCTCAGTTATTCCCCAGTTTTATTCTTCAAAGATTGTGCTTGTCTGTTCTGAGGAAAACTCAGACTGGAGAGTTGGCAACGGTATGTCTCAGTGTTTTGATTTAGTTGGGGATTGGTCCTGCGTTAAGCAGGGGGTTGGACTAGATGACCTCCTGAGGTCCCTTCCAACCCTGATATTCTATGATATTCATTTACAAATTTGACACCATCAGCCCAGGATTAAACAAAGACTGTGAATGGCTAGCCAATCACAAAAGCAGTTTCTCCTCTCTTGGTGTTCACACCTCCAGATCAACTGCTAGAAGAAGGCCTCATGCTCCCTGATTCAACTAACCTCGTTATCTCTAGACTGATTCTTGCCTGCATATTTATACCTGCCTCTGGAAATTTCAACGGCATGCATCTGACGAAGTGGGTATTCACCCGTGAAAGCTTATGCTTCAATAGATCTGTTAGTCTATAAGGTGGCATAGGACTCTGTTGCTTTTGCAGATTCAGACTAACACAGCTACCCCTCTGATACTTGTCTAATGTTCCTCCTTGTGAACAAGTGGGGGGGTCACTACGGGGGGGAGTGAAAGAAGCTCTGGCTCTGCCTCTGTCCCCCCCCCCCCCACTCGCTAGTGGAATTAGGAGAGGAACTGTGACTCTCTGGGATGCTATAGCTTACTTGGGGCAGTCTCTAAAGTTTCAGGCTTCCTATAGAGAGCCACTTAGTGAATGTGGTGGCATATTTGCTCTTCACCTCTCAATGTATCAATTTCACAACTCTAATGTTCTTTCAGAACTGTTTTTCAAAAGTGGAGGGAAATTTAGCAACTTAAAGTTAGTAGCTTATTTGTTTTGTGTTGGAATAGATATTTAAAATGCTACTGTATTCAGCACAGGAGCAGTAATTAACTGCCACGGCAGCTCATTGCCTGTTTAACATCAGTGTATAATTTGTATTAAAGCCATTACAAAAATATTACTTTTGTCCATTTTACATTGATGGGAAAATATAGGACTCTTATGGCTCTTGAAAGGGTTAATACCTAGATAATGTTCCTTTAGGAGCAGGAATTGCAATTTTTGCAGAGGATGAGCTGTAAAAATGTAGAAGGGTCCCTATATAGAAGAGGTGAGGAAGCAGAAGGGGAGCACTGGTCATAAACAGAAATTGGAAGTTGGATTGTTGAGTAACCCTCAGGCTTAGTTGTGTCAAGGCTGATTCCCCCACTCTGGCACTTTGAGTGCAGAAGGTGGAGGCCTGCAAGGATTCTAAAGATTAATACTGGCCACTCCAGGCTTGTATTAAACTCCCAAGGTCACAGCTTCTCTCTGATCTTGGATGGGTAGATGCTGCCACCACCCAAGTGCAAAAAAACCCTCTAGACCCAGGAAGGCACACTTGGGACTTCCTCCCTGTGGGGTACCTCCAAGCCCTTTCACACCTGCCTCCGGGGAAGAACTGAGAAAGAAAAACAAAGGAAATCAGCTCTTGCTAATTAAATAACATATACATAAACCTCTTAGGACACCAAAAATCCAATCCTGTTTTTTTTTAAAGGGACATTTTATTAAAAACAAAAAGAAAGAAAATACGTCTGGAACTTAGACTTTTGCTAGATTTTAAAAACCCACTTCCAAAAATTAAACATCAAGAATAACCTTCTTGAGATACAGCTTAAAGGTTACAGAAGCGTTTGGGGTTAGCACAGGGGAGTCCACAAGCCTATGGGGGGGGGGGGAGGGGGAGAGATTAACCTAATCACATCTTTCTAGACATTTCCCAATCTACTTACATATCCAGGGGTTTCAAATAAGGAGTCTCTAAGCATGAGCTGATGGTTTTTCATACCTAGCTTAAAGCTTCCTATAGCATAATTCAGCCATGTTCCTGTTCTGCGTCTCCTTTCTCCGGAGAACAACAATAGACAGACAAAGGGAAAGTTTTTTTTCCCCCAATTTTAAAAAAGTTCTAGCCCTTCAATTGGCTGTTTGGGTCAGGTGCCCACTCCCTTCCTTTTACCTATGGGATTTTTTAACCCTTTATAGGTAAAGCAAGTAGAGAACAGCTACTAACAGAGATTTTATAGCTAACTGGCTGGCTGGGTGTCCATAAAAGGGAGTTACCTTCCTCCAAACCCTTCATTTATCACAAGCTGTTTTTAATTTATTTTTGTTTTATGTGCAAAGGAACTGGGCCTTGCAGGCCTGGCTAATATCAAAGGCCTGGATTTTTGTAGATTTTAAATCAGAGTGCATATTTGGGGTCTCTCTGTCAAATGTCAGAGTGGTTTTGGTGACTCTGGGTTTGTGTTTGTTTGGTTTGTCTTGTTTCAGGGTCTGGATTTCTTCAGTTAAATTTTTCAATTCCTCAGCTTTGAGCCAAGTGACTGATTTCAAATTACACAGAACTTTCAAAAAAGGGGATTATTTTTTCAAGCAAGGGGAATCCTAACTTGCTTGCAGCTCAGTTTATCTAGAAACCACAGATGCCATCTGCACTGCTAATCCACTGCCTCTCACTATTAATTCAGTATTTTTAGCACCTCCTAGATAGTTTATTACCTATCATAGCTGTATGACAGGAATTCTGTATATATTTTTTGTTTTGTCCCTCTGCTGGCAGGGAAAGTAAATCCCAAAGTATTTCAGCAGGTGCTATTAATATGCAAATAATGGAGAATACACTAGTTCTAATAGACCTCCCAACTACATGGGAGGTGTCGCTGTTGGAGCAAATTAGCTTTCTGTAATTTGCATGCTTTTCACAGCCTCCTGGGATTATATTTTACATCAGAGACAATAAAAGCATATGCAGTTAGTTTAAAATGTAACTAATTTTAGACTTTGAAACAGTTTTAATGTAACTTCTAGTGGTGTTAAACAGTTATTTGCAAAGAAACTTTTACACAGCCTGTAATTTTCATGGCATCTCCCTCTCTGCCATTAACGGCTCCATCTCTCTTTAGTGTGGAAATGAATGAGGGAACATGAGGTGGTTACATTTTCAAAAACAGGTCAGTTGTCTCTAGACTAATCCCAGATTATTCCCCCTAGGTTCTGTGTATACATGGATCTTCCCCCTTTAACAATGAAGGGGACTAGCCTGCCTTTGCAGCACTACTCTTCCCCCCCGTCCCTAGCCCTGGTCTCTCTATGAGATTCCATACAGGAGGGCATGATTTGTTCCCTGGTGAACATTCATGCAGTGAAAATATGATCTGGGCAGTCACAGAAGCTTCCCAGACAACCCAGCAAAATAAAGAGAACCTGGAATAGTCCAACACTGATGTTAAATGGAATCTTCTAGCAGCTTAGCCACGCCAGGAAGTGTATCCTTTTGGAAAACTCTGGTTTAAAAAGTTCTGAAGGAACAAAGTGTGTTAACCTCATCTTTGCCTGTAGAGCAAAACATTATGATGCCATATTGGCACATTCAAATTGACATTGAGCAAATATACTTTTTTAGCATTTAGACACACATGGTGCACTACAGAGAGTAGCAATGTAACATGGACCTCACACAAGAGATACTGTATAATTATTTCAAGATACGCAATGATTGATTAATATTCTACATATGAATTCATTGGTTCTAAGCCTGGTGGCTGCTACTATTTGGCAGGGTTGGATGATGGAATGGACACTTGTAGATTCACAGCCACCTAGAATCCTCCACCTCAACAGCCAGGCCTGGCTCTCATCTTCTATCCCTGGGTGTTTGCTGAGCTCACTGCAAACAATTTTCTTGGCTCGCAGAAGTTTCCTGAATCCACTGCCTTGATTTCAGCAGTGCCTGCTTTGAAGAACCATAGCGGAGAAAAACTTTGAGGAACTGCAGTCGTGTGCACTTTTTTATATGTCCCCTTACAAGGTGTTTGAGGCTATGTGCTGTGAGGAACATGCAGTTACCAATGACTCTTCATTTCTATTGCTTCCCTCCATTTTGTTTGGCTATTTATAAATTTTTAAGCTTTGAAGTGTCAAATAGGATCTTTATTTAAAACAAAACAAATAAACCAGATTGATTCCTCAGGTGTTAGTACAAACATTTGGAGGTTATGTAGGACGAGTCAGTTTGTAAAGCATAATACTGTTATAGCTGAAATTGGAAGAAAAGCAGTAGGAAAATGTGACCAAAAATATCTTCAGTTTTGCTTCACATAGTCTGGATTAGAAGAAAACTGGTGATGTGCTAGCATGAGAATACATGAGATGATGCTATTTGGAGTACAAACATATATCTTTCAATAACAAACCACTTGACTTCTTTCAGCAAAAGCGTACAGGTTGACAAAATCAGAAGACTGTTATTAAATGGAAGTACTGTGAACCGGTAAACCTTGGAGCATTTTATCTGGTGTCGTTGCAAAGAGTGAAAACTGAAGAGCCAGAGCCGCACAAGATAGAGTAAAATATTGATAGCACATTGTGTCACAGGCTTACTTAGCACTGTAGTAGGATATGCTACCGCCAATGAAATCAAAGTAATGTCTCTCTTCAGTGTCACAGGCAGCCAAAAGATTCATACCATGGCTGCTGGTGTCCAGGGAGAGTTTTGTAGTAAAGTTCAAGAGATCCAATACTGCTTGACTCAACTTCATGAGACTACTGCCTGATGTGTTTTACTACCCAGCTCCTTGAAGAGTAATGTCTGGGAGTCCATCTGAGGACTTGTAGATTTGATATCCAAACTAAGAATTAAAATCAATGGTCTTGTAATAATAAACCAGAGTATTTTGCACCTCACACCATTTGGACACATTGCTTAGACCACTGGGAAGCTTTAGCTGACTTCTTATGCCAAAGGGAAAGGTTTGCTGATGTTGTAAAAGTTGAGAACTTGGCTGGCCCTCAAATTCATACTTCTTTGCCCTTATATATGTTGAAATGAATATTGGATACCAGCAGTATCTCTTCCACAGTGATGTTTTTTTGGCTGTCACCTAGGAAAAGTTTTGAATCATTTTGTTTGATCTGAGATTAGAAATACAGATATATTTTTTTTCTTCCTGTTGCTGGCGTTGGCCTGTCTGAATACTTTTAGGTCCACACTTGCTTTTCTTCCTAGCTGTTCTTCATGGACAGAATGTGACCAGTCGCATGATCACAGAGAAGTTCATTTGAAAGCATGGTCCACTCCATTCTGTGGCTGTTTAGAAACACCGCAATGATGATACATTTCATTATTGAGAATAATATGTCCAAAATGATCTAAAAATTATGGTTGGATACCATGGAGTTCTCAAATCCTCATTCTCTTGATGTTTTTTTAAAGACCTTGTGAATTTTCATCCAAAATGTATATGTTTTAGACTTTTCACATGTGCAATTACTTTTATTCTCTGAAAATTTCACAAACACTCCATCCCGCTTCTCCTCCCCCGTCCCGCCCCCGCAATACCCCTACCACCACTGCCCTCAAATGGTGTCAGTTATACAAAATGAATGAAATGAAAAATATTGCATGAATTTATATATTTGAAAATTTTCTCCATTTTGTTATGGCTGTCATAAAATGGAAGCTTCACTCTCATGTTTTTGTTTTTATAAATATAAGTGTCTTTTAATAATTTTCTTGGCTCATGATGTTTCTTTCATAGGCCAATAAAATATGTTCTCTTAGAAACTAAGTTGTCAGTATTTTGGGACTGTGTTCACAATTTAGTATGAATTCCTCTTATTAACAAGGCAAAAGCTTACCCTGTTGAACCTGAATCCACCTTCCATTTTTAATGTGAAAATTAAAGCCTTCTTCAAATCTTCAGTCATAGTGCATTTAATTTGGGGGAGTATTAAAATATCCCACTTAACGTTTGAGTTGGTCATAGGAAAGGAGAACTTTTAAGAGCTACATCTAAAAAACTACAGATTTGAAAGCACTCTATTTTCCCCTTACTTTGACAATGATTTAGAAAAGTGATTAAATATGTGTGTAAATTATGTAGCTCTTTAGATACCTTGATGAATCAGGGCCCTTGGAAATTATCCAAGATAAATACAACTATATCATATACTACTGTACTTTTCCTTTTAAAATATTTCACTAATTTAAAAGCAAGAGGGGGATGTCTTACAGCAAATGTAATGAAAAGTTACTCAGGGATTCAATAATTGGATCTAAATCAATTAACTATTATTATCTGAATAATAATTAATTTCTAGTTTGTGAAGTCTCTGTAGTGGTGGGCGAAATTTTCAAATGTCACTGCCTAAAGTTAGGCAAGCAGTTCTGTTTTTAGGCAGTTAAAATAAGTGGCCTATTGTTTTAGCAGATCTGTGGACATTTAGCATCTCTGGAAACCAGGTGATTTAGGTCCCAATTCAGCAAGGTAGTTAAGCTTCACTTCAAGCATGTGAGCCAACTCATTGACGCCAGCAGGACTAGGTGTGTATTTAAGAGCCTGTGTTGAACTGAGGCTTTCGTTAGATGCCTAAATACGTCTAAGTCCCTGACTTTAGGCATCCACATTTGAACTGTTCAGAAAACTTGGAAAGAAATCATAGGTGTGAGAAAAAGCACCGTAGAACCGGTCAGCTGTGTAAGGTGGGTTCAGTCTATGAAAACGATTGAGAGCTGCTGTATTAGTACATGCTGATTAAATTTAAATACACAATCATTGAGCTCCAATCAGTGAAAACTTATCCTATTTTCATGCCAAGCTACAGGCACCCTCCCAATGTCACCCTGAGCAAATTGCTTACCACCATTTGCCCATCTATTAAATGGGGATAATATTACTTGATTTCTGGCTGTTCTCAGAGGGTTGTCATGCGGGTTGATTAGTTATGATTTGTAAAGTGCTTGGAATGTGTGCGCACCACTATTTGCTTATATACGTATGTATGCTAAGTATTATTTATGATTGTGGCCCCTTTTTGGTCTGAGAAATTAGTCAATATTCAGGGCTTTGGCATGTTTTTCCAGTAGCAGGAAAAATAGGATGCGAAGAGTCAGATATTTCTCTGGTGCAGTCCTATGTATGTACAAAGAATGTGCAGAAGGTCCTGTTTCACTGAACACTGTGGGCACAAACAACATCAGGCAGTTTCTCACACTTTCCAAGCCTGCTTTTTCCAAAGTCCCACACCCAAAAGAAGTGGGCTGTTTCCACTCAGGACTATGCTCAACACTGCTTCTCTTCTGTCTGTTAGCTAGCTCGTGACTTTCTGGTTCTGATCCCCACACAAACACACAACGGCAATACATTAGTGCCCCAACCCCTGTGTTTACAATCAGTTCCCAGGGAAATCCCTCATATTTTCCCCAAGTTAGTTATTGCTCAGGACTTCCTATTGGCCCACTAACACGATGGTGGCGTCAATTTTTTTCAGCTATCTTATTTTATGAAGGACCTTAATTGCTCCATTTAACCTGAATTAAGCATCTGTAACACACCCATCAACCTCTCTGCCAGAGAGCCACAGAGTGCAGGAGTGGAGCTGGGGTAAGAGAAGTGGAGTAGGGAAGGTGTGGATCGGCATGGGAAAGCAGCTGCTTCCTGTGGCACTGTGACTTGGAAAACTTGTTTTCCCCTCCCAGTGAAATCCACTGAGGGGCTACGGAGCACTCACCCAGCCACTACAAGTGTAGTTCCTGTTGGTTCTGGTAAGTGGCAGAGAGAGCAGTGGAGTTGTAGTCATCCCTTCTAGATGTCTCCTCTCTTTACATTGAAGGGTGTTTCCTGCCTCTCCCCTTCCCACTACCCTCTGTTGATCCCTGACATTTACAGGATTGGAAAGGACGTGTGACCTCCAAAATCCAGGGTTCTATACAATCTGCCCATCAGAAGGAGCAGTCATTCAAGGAAAATTCAGCAAGATAAATATCACCAGACCCTTGTATGTACTTTTCCACCATGCTTTGGCCCCATTTTCTCAGTACTGTAACAGCCCTGGGTAGGTTTTGCATTATAAAAACTGGATATCGTTTTTTTATTATCATTGTTATTATGGAATCAGACACTGCTTAATTAAAGAATGTGCAGGGGGGATACACTATTTATACAGAAACTATGTATTTTAAATGCATTTTTCCATGGTGATTGCAGATAATGTGTAAGCTCCGCTTTGATTCATTAGTGTAGTAAAAAGAGATGCTCAGAATTATTTGGTATAATTCACAGCACTTAAGAAAACATATATTTTCATAATACTCTAAATCCATGGCTTATGGTGCTAACTCAAGCATATTATGACTGGTTTGCCATAGCACTATCATTTTAAAATTGTGGTGTGGCATTTTTTCATTGTAACTGGCCAGCGTAGGAACTGATTTAGTACAGAACTTTTAGTGAATACTGTGCTAGAGCATGGTTGTTTACAACAGCACAGCTAAGCTTGTTTTAGAACTTTTATTTTCATAGACTCTGTTTATCTTATTCAAACTCTCTGTACCGCTTTGGCCTATGGTAAAGGAATGGCAATTTAATTAGAACAGGTTTTTCCCTTGGTTTTCTGGTTCTTCTGTTTCTCAATCAGAGGTGTGACATTCCGCTGAATTATTCAACCTCTTTTGCACCAATCAGAATAACTTTTGAAATGTTCTCGGTGCATAAGCCATACAGAATCCGACAAACCTAGCATCCAAGAAGCAAATTTGTTCTATTTGAAACTTGACAAAATATTAAATTATTTTTTAAAGTTAAAAATCTCTCTTCGTTAATTTTAATTAGTAAAAGTTAGGTTGTTTGTTTGTTTGTTTGTTTTTAAAGAAAAAGAAGTTACTGTTATAGTATTTATTCTGTCCACACCACTACTCCAATTGTCAGGAAACAAATTCTTGGAATTACTGATGGATCTCCAATTTCTCCCATTTAGTTCCTCCCTGCCACATCATTACTACCCCTCTCGTTGAACTGAGTTGGACATAACTCCATCTCATTATTGCTAGGTGAGCCTGAAGAGGCTGCCTGGTTGCATTCAGCCCTGTCCTACAAAAATCCCCATGTCCAAACACAGTTTTCAAAACCGAGGCTTGAAAAACATTTCAGACAATGCAGTTTTACCAGTGTGTGGTAGCTTCTGCAAACAGGAAAACACTCTTTGCTGGAAAAATGTTTTTTAAACCTCTGGTTTTCAACAGCCTTTAAAAAAAAACCTATTCAACCACAGAAATGTCAACAAAACCATGTTTCTTGAAATGTTTTTCAATTAGGAAAGCCACTTTTGCACACTAGGGCCAAAACTTTTAAAACATGGCTGCCAAAGTCAGACTCCTAAAGCCATAATTAGCAACTTCATTTGTTCCCATCAGAACTACTTTTAAAATGAGTGTCTGATCAAACGTCACAGACTGATGAAAATGAATCATTACTTTGATACGTTACACAGAAAAGCTGCTTTCCCCCCCTGAGTTTGCAACATATTTTTTTATTCCAGTATCTACACATCTGAGATGTTTGGAACACATTTCAAGTTTTCCTTGACTGTATTTAATGCTGTACAAGATTTCACACCTTTGGGCTCTATATTTACAACTCTATCATGTTCCTTTCTTGTACTGACCAGAAGTAGAGGTTTTCCTTATCTCAAGAAAAGGTTGTCTGTCATAAGTGCAGCTACTGTAGCACAATATATTACCTAAATCTTGACCCTGAACAAATATGGTACAAGGACAGTTTACCTCAGAATTCTAAAGAAAATGAAAATCTTTTCATTCATTCAAAAGAAACATGCTTGTTTGGTTTAGTAAAATTAATGTAATTCTGAAAAGCTTCTATTGAGCCTCACTATTAACTGCACTTGGTCAGATTCTGAACTTGCTTGCATCCGTTTCCTCCCGGTTTTGCTCCAGGGTGCTAATCTGGATTTACATTTGGTAAACTTAATCTGGATTTACACTGCAGTGAGATCAGATTCTGACCCTGAGCCCCTTAAAAAAAAGACAACAACAATAACCAAACCCACTGATTTTACTGTATGTGAAAAAAAAAATTAAAGGGACTTTCAACTCTGCCAAGCCCAATCCATAGCTCACTGAAAAGAAAAGGCTACTATTGATTTCAGTGGATTGAAGATTGGGGCCCTACCCAGAAGAGTCTATTTCCCTCTCATTATATACTACTAGTTTGTTCCCTCTTACTCTCATGCAAGCTGTACAGCTGACCCATCTCCCCTGAATCTGACAATAGTACAGGGAACTGTGACAGTCTTTTAGGTTCAGCAATTTGAGGAGACAAGGAGAACAGCATGACACATTCAGGGCTTCTGAATTGTATTGGTTCTTTTATTTAGGAAGCCTTTCACTCCAAAGAAACCCCCAAACAAACATTTCCATTCCTCTTTCAACAGGGCATTACTGATTTCATTGTAAACTATTCCATCCAAACTAACTTTCCAAATGATCTACTGCCCACTCAAAGCTCAGATGGACTCATATTCCCCTCAATGTAGTTCTGTTTGTACTCAGTAAGTACAGCCCACTGGAGATGGGAAATAACTTACAGTGAAATATTAACTTTATACATATTCACCTAGTTTCTGTTCAGATTGTCCATGAACAAACAGACTGTGATTTTTCTCAAAAGCATCCGTTATTTGAAATTATTCACAGAGTATTTTTGGTGAGTAATACTTGATATGTAGCTAGTTCTAAAGCAGGTCATTGTGAGTTTAAAATATTCAAAATTCAAGCTGTTTTAAATGTATATACATTGGTTATATGAGATTGTTTCTTTTCCCTGATTGGATGAGCGGGACTATTAAAATGAGCTTTCTTGTGAGAAAAGTTAACTACTAGTTACCCACGTTAACTAATTCAGGATTTGTTGTCTGCAAATACTTTCTTTGAAATTCATGGTTTCTGTGAACATTCAGGCCAGTTTACTTGTTCTGTAGACTGTCTCTAGACAGTGAACATAAAAGAGATATGAACACAACCAGAGATAATTTAAAATTTCAAACAAAAATTTGCCTTGAATTTGTTTTGTTTTGTTCTGTTAAATATATATTTGTCCAGACAAATTATGAAACTTTTACTTATGCTGGTGAATACAAGAGCTGGGAGCTTTTTTTCAGCACATAATAGATTAGCCAAAAATGCATTTGTCAGGACACTGAAACTGTATGCAACTTCAGATCAAATTTGACAAACACTTTCAGCTGAATAAACCCTATGGATTTTTTTAAATAAAAAAGACAAAATGCTTCATTCTGGTTCTTTCAAGGGAAATGTTTCAACTCTTTGTTTAAATAGCATGTTTCATATAGAAATTTACCTATTTTTTAAAAAATAGAAAAAAACACGCAAAATAAAAAACAAAACAAATTAGCTTGAATTCAAACGAAATGTTTTGTTTGTTTTAAATGATTTTTTTTCACTTTCCTTCTCCCAGTTCAGCGAGAAAATACAAAAATATCAGTTTTGCTTTGAACCAAACGGATTGGGGGACGAGGGGATTTTACAGTTCAGAACTGAAACCAAACAATCATTTATTTCTAATGACTACTTATATATTCAGGTAGCCCTATTGGTGCCTATGGGACTGCTTGCATGATAAGTGCTCACCATTGTGAGCCAGAGAGCCACAATCTTTCCCTTTGTTTGGGTTTAAAACAAGAAACGAGCCAAAATGTGAACCTTGAATTCAAATCCGGTCGAATTTGAGTATGTAAAGCAGCAGTTGATAACTGATCAAAAGAGGCAGTCAGGCAAATTGATTCCTCTAGTTTATTTTTGAATGTGATACAATGCTGGAGGGGGTGTGTTTTTAGGTGTTAATGAAGGCCAAAGTGGCAGAAATCTGGCACAATCATAATCCAATGGAATTATCAGACAAGATCTAGCAAGAACAGTTTTCAGGAATTCAGCACCATTTAATATGAACCTGAACTCTAGCCCTGATTTAGGTGTGATCCCAAGACCTTAAACCAAATCCAACCCCAAACTTAGTCCATCTCTTTGCAGCCAAAGGCTTTTCAGAATCTTGTGTAAATGAAAACATTCTTGTAATTTAAAAGTCTAGCATACAGAACTTTAATCGTGGTGACATATCTTCCATGACTGTATGAGTGGTAAATTCAGTCTCCAGGACTGCCCATCTGGTGTTTCTCACAGGTAATAAATTCACGTTAAGGAAGAAAAACACGAGTCCCCCAAACATAAAACCAAAGTAAGACAAAAAAATTCTTCTTCTGTTGCCAGACCAGATAATTACCTGCAGAAAGATCTGAGGAGTGCGTGCTCATTACAGTTTACTTCTGAACAAGTGCTGAAGTCTGCTTTATAAAAGAAAATATTTGAAATGTCGTGTGTGTGTGTGTGAACATTGCAGTTTCTCATGAGACACCTTAAAATAAACACACAAACATTTGAGTGTGATATTCAGTTACATGTTTTTAAAGGGATTTTTAGATGGAATTACCTTAAGAAGCTAATAGTGTGCCTCTGTTACGCTGATTGAAGTAAGGTGGCCACTAGACCTGATGAATTTGTTCTTCCAAGAAACAGCACAAGTGAGGAAACAAGGTGTTATCTGAGCCATCTGCTTTGGGACCTCTTAGCCAGGTATGTGCATGCATGGTCAAAATGGAGATGTCTCTGAAATGATGGCTAACTTAATCCTCTTGGTTTTAATCATGGCCTGTCTTAGCAATAGTGGAAAAAAGTTCAGCTAAAAGAGAGATTTTTTATTAGAGGAAGGAAGGACACACTCTGCCTTTTAAAGGAGTTGCCCTACTGCTGACAGCATCCCACTATGACCCACCATTGTTCCTTTTCCCCCTACAATGCCTTGGGGAAATCTGCTGAATTACTTCTTATGCCCATACTGGTTCTGTGATGGTGCCTTACTACTTACTATATATTGGGATCCTGCAATGTCACAGGAAGCTCCTCCAGGTAACAGGAGACTAGTGCTGGCTCCTATTATAGCTGCTGCTGCAGCAGCCCAGTGGCTGAAGCAGAAGAGGCTTTGGCACTTCTAGCCTGCCCCAACTTCTCAGGTGGCTCCTTTCCTAGCAGTTGAGGGAAACTGCAACCAATTAGCTCATAGTACACCCCAGGCTGCAATTCTGTGGTCCAAACACCCCATCAGAGTACTGAGAAAGGTTTATGGTGCAGCAGAGGTCCGTCATGCTCCTTACATGTTCCTTACTGCCTCTCTTTAAGACTGTACTGGCTTTAGCTGTAGTGGTGATAATGAAACCATCCTGTCTATTGTCCTCTCTTTTTCTTGTCACTTCTACATTTTGTTCGTGGATGGATGTAGCCTGAAAAGGATTTCCAGAAGGACGATTCCCTTCTACCATGTGAATGTCAACAGCAAGAATGTAGCATATATTGGCCACAGTCCCTTCCAACCTCAGTTTGGTGATCAACTAATCTGTCTGTATAAGAGTAAAAATTTGCCCTTTAACAGAGAGGTTGCTCTTCATGAGAACCTAACAGTCAGGAACCTAACCTGACTGTTCCTGATCACTTTCCTCTCCTTAAAATGCTTTAGAATTGATTCCTTGAGGACCTGCTCCATTCTTTTTCCAGGGTGAGGTGAGGCTGACTGGCCTGTAGTTCCCCGGATCCTCCTTCTTCCCGTTTTTAAAGCTGGGCACTAAATTAGCCTTTTTCCAGTCATCCGGGACCTCCCCCAGTTGCTATGAGTTTTCAAAGATAATGGCCAATGGCTCTGCAATCACATCCACCAACTCCTTTAGCACCCTTGGATGCAGTGCATCTGGCCCCATGAACTTATGCTCATCCAGCTTTTCTAAATAGTCCTGAACCACTTCTTCTCCACAGAGGGCTGGTCACCTCCTCCCCATACTGTGCTATACAGTGCAATAGACTGGGACCTGATCTTGTGCATGAAGACAAAGGCAAAAAGGTATTGAGTACATTAGCTTTTTCCAGATCCTCTGTCACTAGATTCCCTCCCTCATTCAGTAAGGGGCCCACACTTTCCTTGACTTTCTTCTTGTTGCTAATATACCTGAAGAAACCCTTCTTGTTACTCTTAACATCTCTTGCTAGCTGCAACTCCAAGTGTGAGTTGGCCTTCCTGATTTCACTCCTGCACGTCTGAGCATATACTCCTCCCTGCTCATTTGTTCGATCCTCCACTTCTTGTAAGAGTCCCTTAATTCTGTGTACTTTCTCATTGACTTTCCACACCCTGTGATTTTGTGGAGTCACACTCAGTCGATGGGACTCTGCACTGAAATAAGGGTCCATGCTAGCATATCCCATTGCAGACTGGTGACTAAAAAGAGAGTTTTGATAATAACATTAAATTTGGTTAATTTGCCAGGATTCTGGCAGATGGATGTTGTGGGAAGTGAAATGCCATTCAGTGTGGGGTACATAACACACAAAATAAAATTCAGAATGCTGAAAATCAGAACATTCTTGCATTTAATTTCAAATTCTTAATCTGTCTCATTTGCATCCAATTTCTGTATTTAAAAGCAGATCATTTTCAATGAAAATGATTTCATTTAGGGAAAGTGTCTGAATGGAAGTGTTTTCAATATAGGATGTGTGTAATATTTCACAATATCCAATGATTTCACAGCTAAATTACCATTTAGATTCAACATTCAAATTCAGCTATATGAAAATAACTTTTGAAAAATGGAAATTTTTGTGAAACTTTTTTTAAAAAAATTCTACTGTTACACAACTATTATTATGGGGTTGTGAAAAAAAAGTTTGCTGGTGTCAGAACTTCTGAAAAACAAACCCCAAATCAAAACAAAAGAACAACAACAACCAGAAGGGAGATAGAAAGTTCCTTAACTCCAAGCAACTATTTGGAAGACCCATCAATATTGGAATAAATATAAAAATCTCATGTCAGCTAATGGCATTCCTTATTTACACGGTATCTGTTCATTTTTGACTTTCAAATTCTTGCATGTTAAGCAAACTTCAGTTGAGCTGGTTTATATGACAGAGTCAGAGTAATTGAGATGTTGCAGAGTCCTAAAAAAACAATTCTAAAGGGCCAAGAGAAACAAACAAAATGTGTTTGTGATAATGCCTAACCTTACACATATTGTATGTGAAGCTGAAGGAATCATATATTGAATCTGTGATAAGTATGGTGATAACTATTAGAACTGTGCTGAACTACTGTGAAACAATTCAGATAGTCAGCAAACAGCACTAATTACTAGTCTGGGAGAATTATATGTAATTTACTGCCCACCCCGGGCTTCTACCTAAACATAAGCTTTTTATTTTTTTAAGGACTTACATGTTAATGCAGAATACCTGATACAATTATGTGCAGAGAAGACATTCTGAGGTGCTTCCATAAATGCCCTTCTGCTCCTCAATTACTGCTTCATAGAGCCTTTGGTAGAAACAATATTCTTCATTTAATCCAAAATGGTGAATAACCCACTAGACCACATGTAGGCCCAGTTATCCCATGATCTGTGGGTAGCACAATAAAAATGAGAAAATAAGATACTGTGAGGCTGCCACTGATAATTACAGAGGCACATTGCAAGTGAAAACCTCTTAAGTGAATAGAGTGGCCTGAAAACTCAATGTTAATTAACTAATAAACTTTGAAACTCCACCTCTAAGCAGGAAGATAAAAGCTCCATACAATAGTTTCACTATAATTAATTCAGGGTTTGGTGTGTTTTTTTAAATGCAATGAATTCAGTTTCTTAAAGTCAAGACATTAATCTTTTTGACATGGACGACGTAAACCAAATGTTTAAATGAAATGACAGCCTCAGGTTAACATTCACAGACTGAACTACAGTACAACCTCCCTCTCCCTCCATGCACATTTTCAGATCATTGAAGAAGACCCCCTGCTGGTTCTCAAGGAAAACTAACTTGCAGAAGCAAAATAAATACTGGCATTGCTGCACAACAGCTGAAACACGCAAGCACAGATGTGTAGTATAGTCAGCTTTTAAAATCAGATAAGGAGTATTCAGACATAATCACTTTAGTGTCTGGGCCTCATTGCATGCTATAGAGCTAACCAAGTATGGCCCTTCAGACACATGCAGTGTGTGTTCTGTCTAAATGGCAACAGGCTGACTGGATTTCATAACATTATTGTTATGTCTAGATAGGCCAATGTTTGTGTAATTTAGCTGTGGCTTTGAAATAGCTGTAGAACTTGGGACACAAATGGAGCTTTATGATTAGTTGTCAATAATATCCTATCTACTGTAGGTCAATAATTCCCAGTAAATGCACAGGTCTAAGTGTCTTCCTTCAGATGTGTGCCCTGTAATACTACCTGAGGGGTGCTATAATTACTCTGAAGTGAACTGACTGTCATATCTTGTTGCTTATACACTAAACAGTTGCATTCATAAGGATTAACAGTCTTCGGGAATGCTGGGCTGCAAGAGGCAGTGCGCCAAACACAACAGACTCGGAGTGCATGCATGTTGTTATGCAAGATCAGTTGTTCGAGTAAATCTAGCAGTTTCCTCGTGTCTGTCATTGCGGGTGCCCATCATAATAGTAGGTCTGCTACAGAGCTACTCCATCACTGTCCCATTAAAATGTATGTACCCACACCTTTAAAAAGACATGGCCTTGGGCGTGCACTGAAGTGTGGCACACAAGGGGTTATTAACATCTGGTTTCAGACAAGACACTTCTAAAAGTGCAAAGATTGTGTATTTAACCTTACAGAAATATGGCTCACTGATTCTGTGGTAGTCCTGTTAAGACATGCAAGGTATTTTAGCCAGGGACAATTTAAGTTACACACACCATATGATTGTAAATAAAGAAATATTGTTGTTGGGGGGCGGCTGGGGGGCTTGGGAGGGGGGAGGGAAGGAGGGAGTCTGAGTATCTTTTTAGGTCTAATTTATGACTGAGCAGCTTCATTTTGGTTACTTTGTGAGAATATTTTACACCAGGCTGGCATAATATTAAAATAACTTAAAATATATGTAAAATTTATGAGAGCATGTCAGGTGTAATGCTTGATAAAGTAAGTTTAATGCTTCAGAATTTATTTTTCTTCAGGCAGGGAAAGCTGAATCCTGCAATTCTAGGTTGCGGTATAATTTTAGAAATTCTTTTTCATGACACCATTTTTTTATTAATAATATCCAGCCCAATTTAAGTAAAACAGGAAAATTCCTAAAGAATTTGTGGAAAGTAGAATGTTGGGAGCCAGAAGTGCATTCTTGCATGTGTAATAACAGGGGAATTTTTCTGTGTGTTCATATTGTACATCTGATCTCAGAAAGAGGCACGAAAGAAATTCATCTGCAGCAAACTTTGTACATGTGTCTCTTCAGTGTGGGTTTTCTGATGGAAATGCTGCAACAGTCTGTGAACAAATAAAAGGTTTTGTAGCTGACACTCATCATTTGCTGTGGGTGTGTCGTGCTGTTGCATTGTGTGACACTCCATATTGTCGTGACAGGACTAAATGACAAAGTCCCAGCTCTCTACTGAAAATTCAGAACATCTTATTTCCATTTTCTGCCTGCTCATGTACTGATATCCCAAGTGAACTAATTCAGTGGATCAGCAGAGCAGCAATGGGAAATATGTGCATACTTCTCAATGGCACTGTATGAAAGATACAGCACATCAGTGATATTAGATCTGAATTTACCTCCATCAAACAGAAACCTAGCATTATCTCATTCTTCTGTTACACAGAGTGATACCAGAAATGTTGAATTCTGAAATAATTATAGAAGAAAATTGTACTTGGTAATAGTCACTTTCCATCACTATTATTCCTTCCCTTTGAGGATTGAAAAGGCCTTTATCAACATTAAATAATTTAGCTTTATAATGCTCCTGTGAGGGGTGATGGAAAGCGAGTATTCCCCCTTTACTGATGAGGCAGTGAGAGATGGAATGTTTTTCCCAGGGTCACATACCAAGTCTGTGAATAGGTGGGAACAGAACTCTGTTCTGGGCCTTAACCACAAGATTGCCATTCCTACCAAAAAAAAAGACCCAGCATTCCATCCAATTCCAAACTTCTCTGTTGTTTACATCCCTAGATTTTAAGACTTTACCAGGATTTTGAGTTATTAATATCGACGAAGATTTGTGTCAGCCAGTTTGCAAATATTTTCATTCATGACACACCAAATGTCCTATCTTTACTGAACAGAGCCTTTCTGAACAACCGTGGAAATAACGTTGGGAATGAGGAAGTGTCTGATTTGATATTCATGACTTCTCCAGACTCTTTTGCTGTGTTGCCCCTGAAAGAGGAAGATAATGCAGTGGTTTTGTTAACCTTTACTATAATAACCCTTTTTGCTCCTGCAAGTTGATTGGATTGACTATTACCACACAATTCTAAGATGGCATTCCAACAACATTCTCAGTGTGCTCTGCTTAGTTATGTCCATGAAATTCAAATCTGGCCAATTAACTTGTGCATACCTGCTGCCTCTCCTATTATCATGTAATTACTCTAAAACGATATCAAACAGAAGGATAGCTTCATATTCAGGTGCCAACTCAATGTCGCTTGTGCATACTTTTGTACTCTGTCTCTTTTCCTATATATATTTTACAGGAGTCTAACATATAAAGTCTGTGTCTTCTGATACAATACCTCTTTCATATCCGTCTCTCCAACATCATTCTAAATCAATAAATTGCCCACCTTCCTTGTACACTATTTGTGGAGGATCAAAGACAGGACCATTACTGTTAAGGTTGAATTGTCAGGATTCGGATGAGAATAGTCATGTTGAAGCACTATATAAAGATATATTCAGAGGTTCTGAGGAATTCCTTGTCATATCAACAAGTCTATAAATTGAACCTTTTGTTGAATTCAGGTTGAAATTTCCAAAGTCTTTCATTCGCAATTTTTCACATACATTTTCACTCACTTAATATATGGTATGTACACAATACCCAAGGCCTAATCCAAAGCCTATTGAAGTCAATGAAAAGACAGCATTGTGTCAAGCACCTATTGAGAGGCACATGTTATTAATCTGACACCTAACTTGCCATAAAGATACACAAATTCCACACACATTGTTTATTTATAAAGCACTCAACCAGCCCATTAGGCGCTCTTCTAAAAATGAAAAACAGGATAATTCAGTAGTTTAAAACATTGTACCTGAGTATTTTTGCCCACAATTTATAACTGCACAAGAAAGATATTCCCAACTCCAGTATTGCCCATCCAGCCCTAACCCCTTAGAAACACCCTCAACCCAAAATGCATTATTCCTAGGAGCTCAGCTATGACAGTGATTAGTGACATCAGATCATTGCACATTCTAAAACTTCAACAATCAGCCCTGAATTCCACAAAATGTTCAATTTATAGACTTGTTAATATGACAATGAATTCCTCAGAACCTCTGAATATATCTTTATATAGTGCTAAAACATGACTATTCTCATCCGACTCCTGACAATTTCACCTTCACAGTAATGGCCCTGTCTTTGAACCTCTACAAATAATTAATTACTCATGCTCATGTACTGAACTGAACAACAGTGAGTCCATTCCAAGTGCTCACAGTTCCTGGGAATGAACTCTACGTAAGTGTGCAATAACGGCATGGCTATTCAGGTGTTCTGCTGGGTCACAGTAAAATCAAACTTGTAATCATCACCGTATGTTTGGACTATTTGGAATTTTTCATGATAACAGTATAGAGCAGGAAAGAGAAGGACAGTGTCTTTTTTTCCATGTGATACTGTCTGTCCATTGCTGGTGCAAAATGATACAATTTTCCAAAAATGACACAGCATGCATGTGCTGTATTACATTAGGAAAATAGTATCTTCTACTAAAGCACTGGATAGTATTAAACACATGGAGCATGATGCAAAAATTAACTTAAATGGTAAGCTATGTTGTAGCATAAATATCAAATGATTTACATCTTCTGACTGGCGTTTATTTTCTGAATAAGATTAGACAATAGGCATGTATGTATTGTATTGTATTGTACTGGAGCAGTGTTTAATAGCTCCAGCCATGCTTAGCACCTAACTGTTCTAGGAGCTGTACAAACACAGAACAAAAAGATGGCTCCTGCCCGAAAGGCATGGTACAATAATGGTCAGCATACAATAAGTAGATACCATTTTGACATGAGGGCTCTTGATGGAATTTAAGTAGGCAACTTAAATGAGATGGAAGGTTGTACTTACTGGGTGCAATACCAATGAATTGTGACTCCTGGTAGAAACTGGATTGGGGCAGAGAGGAAATGAGGGTTGAGCTGGGGTTCTGGATTTTTTTTTCTTTTTTCCTTTATGGTGGGGGAAGTTTGAGTTGGGATTAAATGAGGGGAAAGTGGTTAACTGAAAAGAAAGTAAAAAATAAACAACAGGTCTATCATTTTTTATATCCTGCTTTTGTGTAGGTTGGTTCTTTGCATATGATGTTTCATACTCCCTTGCAATTTTATCACATGTGGACATGTTATAATATTAAATTCTGAACTATTAGCAAAATCTCACCATTCGCTGTCCTTAACTAACGAACCCTGTGCATTTTTTACCTGTATCTTTACCTAGTTTAAAGAATAAACAAGTATTTTAAAACAATTAAAACCAAAGAGAGTCTCGCTTTCACTATATTGCACCAAGAGTTTTAAAAATGTCTTTTTATTTGCAGAGATTGTTTTAGGTCTTTGTGACATGATTGACACTGAGCTGAGAAGGAGGACATGCACACGTCAGTCTGAGACTGTGTGACAGGAAAAACGCAAAGAAGACAGCATGCAGGAAGAAGGGAATAAAGCTGTGGACAGAGGTAATATGACGAAATACTGACATTCCTTCAAACCCAGTATCATATTGTTCCTTCTAGATTATCCTACTTTCTTTTATATCTTGCACTTTTGGCATTAACTCTGCTTTGACATTTTTCTGGTCATTCCACAATACTCCTTTTGTGTATGGAGAGCACTGGCAAAGGGAACCTCTGAAACATCAAATAAAGACAATCTAACGACTCTGCCCTTCGACAATGCATAACCATTAAACCCAAGTTCAGGGTACTTAATCCAAAAAACATAAACCTCCCTCTGAAGAAGTGCTGGTGCTATTTACTACTTCAGCCAGTTTAAAATGTGTTTCTTTGCTTAACGTTATGAATAACAATATTAAAAAGATTGCTGAGGGCTCCCTAGCCCAGAACATGGTCACTTGGGATGCCCAGGTGGGACTCAGGTAGGTAAAGTAACATCTGCCTTAAACTTTTGTCCAGACATATGTTTTGCCTTTTTAATGGTTCTGATTTATTTTGTAGTACCTCTGCGTATTCTGTTAAAGGATAGAAGCAGGAATGGTCTGATATAACAGTGAGAAGGCTGTTCTCACTTACACCTGGCTGCTATAGTCATAAGAGGGAGTTCCAGCAACTGGGGATAGTCAGATACAATGGTGACTGCACATAACCTGGGCATTCCTGTTTGTACAGAGATGGAATCCTCAGATGCCCACTTAAGCCTCTTAAGCCACGATGAGCCAGGAGAGTATGGCCTAGTGATGCTACACTGATGCTATGCCACACTGAGTTTCCCTTTGCACCACTAGAGCCTTGTGAGGAGGAGAGTGACCCAGAATCTGTCCAGAAGCCTCCAGTTTAGTGCCTCAGTCCTGTACTTAGTTTGTTACTTTGTTCCTGGTCACTGAAAAAAAGGAAGGGAGTGTGCTTTTTTAGGGCAAGAAGAATAGAGGGGGAGACCAAGAGACAAGCAGTTCAAGCCAACCACATAAGCAGCAGGCACACAAACATAGTGTGTTCGACAGGGTGGAAGCTTTGGGCTGAGACCTTCTTGCCATGCCTTGGTGTTTGTAGAAGGAGACAGCAATCTCTACAGCAGCCCAAGAAGCTCTTGAAAATAAGCATGTCTGCAATTTAATAACACCATTTTTAGAAAACAAAACTCCACTTTTCCTACAATTCAGAAAGAAGGCAGAGAGTTATGGGGCAACAGCCAGCACACAATTCATTACCACTGCAGCAACACACAGCTAAACAGTCATGTATTTATTTTTCTGTACGTGTATTTATTTGGTAGGGGAGAATGTAAATCCTCTGGCACTATGATAGAGTCTGAAGAAAGACTGCGCTCCCCAACCCTCATGGTCCAGATGTGAAAAACCCCACAAATTCCAATCAAATGAAAAAATAGAAATAAATACTTTAACTATCTGGTGGAGGATTTGAATGGCTTTCTGAATCGGTAAGTGCTTATCGTATGTCTCTGTTATTTCTACACTCTGTAATGTCGGCCCTCTGAAAGTCAGAGACAAAGTAAGATAGATTCTACAAGTAGCAGAGAGACTGTGCTAAGAAACCATGTATCCGTGGTACATCCAGATTTATGATAGGTGATGGCAGTAAAGTGAAAGCAAAACTACTTGTAGTGTTTGCAGTGTTGCCCATTACTGTCTTTGCCCTTCTTTCTTGGTTAGCTGTAGCTGGGGGAAAAAAAGGGGAAGTGTTTCTTATATATAGTGTTAAGAGACACTTTTTGACAGGAAGGTCAATCAGTCTGGTTTACCTAGTTGAGGTGTTTATGGGAAAAATAACTCAAGGTCTTTAAGGAATGGTTAGCTACATTTATGAGAAAGGTGTGTGTTGAATCCTTCCTGCTTCATAGAAGTCTTGCCCAAGATGACCCAGGAGGCCCCTTCTGAGTCTATCAACTGTGGTTTCATGACTGATGCTTTCTTTTACAGTATTTTCAAAATACAAAGCACTGTTATAACCTTTAATGTGATACACAATGTAACTTCAATGCAATATCTTACAGTAAATGGCTTTCCAGCAGCACAGGATTCTTGTGCCCTGGGAAGAAAACGAGGAAAAATAGCAATGCCGTTTTCCTTCAAAGACACAACATTTAAGGTATTTCCTGCTATTGGGCATAGACTGTGCATGCCTTACTCATGATGGCAGATGCTTAACCCAGGTGAGTAGCCTGACTCAGGTCAATGGCACCACTATAAATAAAGGTTGCCCAATCTAGCCCTTCATTAGATATTTCCAGAAGAGCTTACAATTTAGTAGGTAATTTCCAGGAACAACCCCCACACCCATATTCTAAAGATGGATCTTCAACTAGTCTTTGGCTTTGAGAGGCAAAGTGGATGAGTGGTTAGGGTACTAAGCTAGAAATTGGGAGTCTTGGTTCCAGTCCCTGCTTTGCATCAGACTTCCTGTGTGACCTTGGGCAAGTCACTTAGCTTCTTTGTATCTCAGTTCCCCATCTTCAAAACAGGGACAATAGCAGATATTATGGAAATGGGGGGGGGGGGGATATGTGCCCAAAGCTGAACTGGCCACCTGAGGATTCTACCTGTGTACAAGAACAACCTGTGCTGTACAGCATATGGAGTAACACCTTTGCTTTCTCTTCTCTTTAGACAGGAGCACTACCAGCATCTGCAGCTATCACAATGGGCCCAATGGAGTTGTGATCAGCTAATGTAATGCAGAGCAGCCTGAAGGAAGAGCTGCAGATAGGAAGCAACATATCTGCACATCCACTAGTATGGGGGGTGATGAATTTGCCACCCACGATATTATTGAGCAATTCTTTGATGAACAAAGGGTTTGTACATTATAAGGGTGTAAAAAAAAGAAGGGTGAAAAGGGGACAAAGATGGCTGTTTTGTCATTGAATGGAGTCTTTGTACCATTCTGATACCAGTCAAGACGGTCTCACACCTGATCAGCAGATAAAGCAAAATCCCAAGCAAATAAACAACCACTCCAGAATATGACACTTCCAGAGCACTTTTCTGAGAGTGAAGGAACTGTTGGGCAGAATGTTGTTAGAGGACCCTCACATGTACGATGTAAAGGACTCTGAGGAATAGACTCCTGGCAACATTTTCTCCTACTTGAATCAAAGATACCTCCTCAAAGCCAGCTATTCTCCCACAGGGAGTGGCTGCCGCAGAGCACTGAAGATAGATCCTCCAGAGGATAAAGGTCAGAGAGGATCAGTGAAGTACCTGCACATGTGTCATTAGGGGACAGGAAGAAAAGTGTGAGGGGGAAAACGTACAATACAGGTTTTAAAAAAACACTTATGACGGTGAGTTTAAAAGAGAGCTGGATAAATTCATGGAGGCTAAGTCCATAAATGGCTATTAGCCGGGATGGGTAATGAATGGTGTCCCTAGCCTCTGTCTGTCAGAGGGGGGTGATGGATGGCAGGAGAGAGATCGCTCGATCATACCTGTTAGGTTCACTCACTCCGGGGCACCTGGCATTGGCCACTGTCGGTAGACAGGATGCTGGGCTAGATGGACCTTTGGTCTGACCCAGTATGGCCGTTCTTATGTTCTTATGTTCTTATGTTCTTATGAGTTATTGCAGCTAGAGTGGGAGACTGGGATCAGATGTTTTAATGTCCTTCTTGCCTAATTCATTACATGGATTTAAAAATCTCAAATTCTGAGGCTCCAATCATGAAGTCTGGTCTGCAGGATCCAAGGGACACCGAGACTGAGGCCATGGTTACACTGGCACTTTATAGCGCTATAAAGCCTCTAGGAGCGCTGTAACTCTGCCCCCGAACACACTGGCAAGGCACATATTGCACTAAAAGTCCGGGCTTATCGTGCTACTGGAAAACCACCTTTTCCATCAGAATAAGGGCTTTTACACTACTGCTATAGCGCAATGGCGTGAATGTGAACCCCCATTGCGTGTTAATGAGCGTCCAGCCTCCTCCAGCCTGGCCCATAATTCCCATTCGAGCCACTCTGGGCATCAGTTTCAAACTCTTCTGTCGCATCCTCAGGTGACCACATGTCAGACCCGCCCTTTAAATTCCCAGGGAAATTTGAATATCCTCTTCCTGTTTGCTCCAGCCAGGCGTGGAGTGCTCCTCAGGTAACCATTTTGCTTGGCCATGACTCTACGTGCCATGTCTCCTCGCAATAAGCGATCTCCACCGTGGTTCCATCATGAGTTGCTGGACCTCATCAGTTGTTGGGGGGAAGAGGCTGTCCAGCCTCAGCTGCAGTCTAGCCGCAGGAATTACGATACGTATGGCCTGATATCACGGGCCATGAAAGACAGAGGCCATGACCGGGACACTCTGCAATGCCGGGCAAAAGTAAAGGAGCTTAGGATTGCTTATCACAAAGCCCGCAACGCAAACAGCCGCTCTGGGGCAGCCCCTGTGTTTTGCAAGTTCTACAAGGATCTGGATGTGATACTTGGTGGTGATCCAACGTGCACTCCACTGACCACCCAGGACACTTCTTCCCAGCCCACCACTGAAGGGGGGCGGGGGGAAGGAGGCTGGAGAGGAGCAGGACGGCGAGGAGCAGGAGGACGTGGAGGAGCAGGAGGCGGAGGAGGAGGCGGCCGCGTCAGCGAGCCAGGGCATGGAGGAGTCATTGGAGACATGCAGCCAGGAACTCTTCTCAAGCCCAGAGTGCGGCCAGAGCAAGGCACAGCATCCGGCGGTTGCGGGGGCCACGGCAGCAGCACCGGTTTGCGCAGGTACAGATACTTTTCTATTGGGAAGGCAGGCAACTTGGGAGAGTGCAGAAAGGGATGCTTGCCTACATGTGGAATAGTGCATTGATGTAGTCTATCACCTCGCGGTAATCCTCATCAGTGATTTCTACAAAGGTCTCAATAAGAGCTCTTGCAATGTGCCTGTGGAGGTTTTTCGGGAGACCCAGTGTGTTCGCTATCACGGTCACGAGGCCCCGCCACTCTTCTAAGAGTGGTGGGGGCAGCATCACTGCACAGATGCAAGCCGCGTATGGCCCTGGGCGGAAGCCACATCTCCTTAAAATCCCCACCCTGTCTTGCTCCGTCACCCGCAGCATCGAGATATCTTCCAGGATGAAAACCTACACAGAATGTTGGGAGAATGCTTATTAGACTGCAGTTCCCACAAATGCTCTCCGCTCCCGCAAAACAATAGTATAGAAAGGCAGGGAAACAGTGCTTGTCCCTGCCACTCACCATGCCCGGGGATCTGTGGGTACCTCTGTGTGTCATATGGCTTATTTGGACAGGGAAACTGCACAGAGATTCATGGAATCCGTGGGACTCCCTAATACTGTCTGTTGCAAACAATGGGATCTTGTGTTTTAACTGTGAACTTGTAAATTCCCCTAGCTTTGTCCTGGACATCAACGTCACCAGTGTTAACTTTGGCTCAAAAACTAAGTAGAATTCGAAGCAGACCGAGGAAGAGCAAAGAAGAGCTTCTGAAGCAAGTTCTGGAACAGGCATCAATGGACAACCGCGCTGACAGTAACCGGAGGGAGGAGGAGAGGAAGCGGAGGGAACAGCGGAGAGAGGAGCAGATGCAGCTGAGGGAGATATCTCGCGAACAATGTGCTGAGAAGCGCGCTGACAAGCTGCTTAGAATATTAGAGCTGCAAGTAGAGACTCTGCAGCGGATCGCTGCCGTTCAGGAGCAGCAGCCCCCTGCTTGCCACCCCCATTGTCACTTGCCCCTAACCCTTCCCCTTCTGGCCCTCTGTCCCCTTCAGGCCACTATCAACAGCTGCCTGGTTATTACCACCCACAGCTGCCTCCAACCCCCCTCTCTTCACTGACCAACCTACAGACCCAGCACACTTATCCACTGCACTCAACCCCTATTAACAATCATCATCGCCCTCCACAAATGGGGTTGGGGGAACACTGCAATTCGGAGGGCATTGGAGGTTATGAGTCCAGGACATACGCCAATCACTGACTGACCCCTTCCCACCCCAATTGCACACCCCCTCCTCACACCCCAATTGCACACACCCCTCCTCCCCCCCACATTTTACTGTTTTTCAACTTTTATTTCAAGTTATGAGAAAGCTGTTCAATAAATGATTTTTTTTAATAAATGGGTTTCTGTATTCAGTGCACAAATGTATGTAATAGGTACAGAAAAGCAAAAGCCTGATCCTATTAACAGACTGCAAACTCCCTCCCTTCCTCCCTCCCTCTGCAATTCCCATTAGAACTCGCTTTCAGCCTCAAACTGCTCCCTCAAGGCTTCCCTGATCCTTGTACCCTCGCGCTGGGCCCCTCTAATAGCCCTGCTCTCTGGCTGTGCATACGTGGCCTCCAGTTGTTGAACCTCCAAGGTTCATGACATAGTGAAGCCTTCGCTCTTCCACTCACAGAGATTATGTAGGGCACAGCACACGGAAATAACCACAGGGATACTTCCCTCTGCCAAGTCTAGCTTGCCATAAAGGCATCTCCAGTGAGCTTTAAGACGCCCAAAAGCACACTCCACAGTCATTTGACAGCGGCTCAGCCTGTAGTTGAACCTTTCCTGCCTGGTGTCCAGGCTCCCCGTGTAGGGTTTCATGAGCCAGGGCACTAGAGGGGAAGCGGGGTCACCAAGAATCACAATGGGCATTTCCACTTCCCCCACGGGGATCCTCTGGTCTGGGAAAAAAGTGCCTTCTTGCAGCTTCCTGAACAGGCCGGTGTTGCAGAAGATGCGTGCGTCATGAACCTTTCCCGACCAGCCTGCATTAATGTCAGTGAACCGCGCACGGTGACCCACAAGTGCCTGAAGAACCATGGAGAAGTACCCCTTTCGGTTAATGTACTGTTCTGCTAGGTGGTCGGGGGCCAGAATAGGTATATGGGTCCCATCGATCGCTCCTCCAAAGTTAGGGAACCCCATCTGCTCAAAGCCAGCCACGATGTCATGCACGTCACCAAGAGTCACGATTTTTCGTAGCAGGAGGCAATTAATGGCCTTGCACACTTGCATCAACACAACTCCAATGGTCGACTTCCCCACCCCAAAGTGGTTGGCCACCGATCGGTAGTTGTCTGGGGTGGCCAGCTTCCAGAGTGCTATAGCCACCCGCTTCTCCACCGGGATGGCACCTCTCAATCTGGTGTCCTGGCACTGCAGGATGGGGGCAAGTTCAGCACACAGTCCCATGAAAGTGGCTTTTCTCATGCGAAAGTTTTGCAGCCACTGCTCATCGTCCCACACTCGTATGATGATGCGATCCCACCATTCAGTGCTCGTTTCCCGTGCCCAGAAGCGGCGTTCCACGGTCATGAGCATGTCCGTTAAAGCGATGATCAGTTTATTGTCCAATTTGTTCCTCGTGTCGAGCTCGTCTTCTTCACCAGACTCCTCACTACTGTTACGTTCCCTTTCAAGAATTTACTCCGCCGCGCAGAGAGTTGTGCTGGCGACACTCGCCAGCATGCTCCGCAGAAGTTCGCAATCCATTACGGCACAGGAAAATGGACGACGGAGCGGGCGTGCCTTGCTGAAACCGTTGAGAGATGGCGCCTGAGGTGGCCGGAAACACAGGGATTGCTGAGATATGACACAAAGCATCACGGGGAGTTGGAACCGGATGCAGAATGGCCGCAAGTGATGCCCCCCCCTTCCCACAAGGCACTGTGCCAGATTGGGAAGAGGTGCTCTGTGGGATACCTGCCCTATTGCGCTACTCTCAGTGCCGCCAGAAGCACCGCCAATGTGGCCATGCTTCAGCGCTGCCAGGTCTGAGTGTGCACACGCTCTAGCGCAATACCTATTGCACAATATGGGATGCACTATAACCAAATGCGCTATAATCCTGTAGTGTAACCTAACGCTGAGATTATAATGCCTTTCAGAGTGAATCATCACAATCACCATCTTGGAGCCTCCGTATTGGGAGCAGAAACCAAAACAACCACTAGCTCTTTTTTTCTTTCTAGCATGACAGGCCAGATTTTGAAACACACTGGTTGCTATGTCCCTGTCTTGTAATTTTGTGGAAATAGTTGGGTGTCTCCATATCTCATTGAGCTTTATTTTGTCAAAGGTTTTAGTATTCCACCCCCTTCTGCCCCCCCCCCCTTTGAAATGCTGTCACATTTTTTACTTTTGAAAAATTTCAACCAGCTGTAATCATGATGTTGTTGCTGCTTCTCTTTGTCCCTTTCTTTATCCCTGTGTCACTATCTGGAGTAAGATGCTGACTGGGATGGCGGCTTTCACCAAAACTGATTTTGCATCAAGTAGAGGTTTAAAAGCCAATTTGGCTAGTGATCTCTGTTATCATACAGAGCAATTTGTGGTGTGAAGATTTCTTTTCCTTCTATACAGTATATAGAACTTCTGGTGGACAAGCAGCTCTCTAGTCTCATGTATTCAACAGATGGATTCTACCTGAAAATCAGGGTCAGTACAAGGACGGAGTGTTGAGTCTTTCTTAGGCTGATCTTTCCAAATGTCTGAGAGGGCTGAACTGTTTGAAAGTAAAACATTCTTGTTGCATTAAGGTGTTGAGTTTACGTTAGAATCATAAGAAATGATGTTAACTAAATCTTCTAACTTTCTCACCTGAGGTCTTGGTTATTTAATCTAAGAACACACATCTGAAGAACTAGGTTCAGTCTGGCTTCTCCTGTACTGTAAGTCAGACAATTAACCGCTTTAATGCCCCTGTCTCTCTGGAATTTTCCTTTCAAAAGATTTGTACTTTGTTCAAATTTTATATAAATGTTCCACTTTAGTCTTTAGAAGCTATGGACACTCAAAGTCTCTTTTGGGCAAAACAAGGTGTTGGGGGATGATATTTTGGGTAATCTTCAGATAAAGGGCTGAGAACGCTGTGAGGGAAAGTGGTATGTCCCCACCAGGTAGCTATCTGCGGGCCTTCTCCACCTTCTCAGTGACAGTCTAGCTCTGTGCAGCCAGAAGGGGCATGCTCAGGAAGAGTGAAGGAGTTGGAGAACAGCCACTCAGGGCAGTGTAATTTATGATTCGTGGTTAGTCTGTGCATCAGGTGTAGACCTGCCATTGAGAGCACAGCACTTGAGCAAGCCCCGCAGTTCCGGAAGTTTCTCAGCTACTGTGCTGATGAAGACTATGTAAGGACTAGACTACAATATTGCCATGACTGACTGGTAGGTGGCTGAAAGTAGATGTTCTCAATGGCCAGACAACTGCCAACACAGTATTGGCTTTTCCTGTAGAACTGCACATAATCAATGTGAGAAATTATGTCCAGGTCCTGTTATGTCCAGAAAACCTATTAGTTCTGAGGGGAAAATGTAGAGGCCAACTGCTCTTTCAATGCTGCAGAAGGTTGGAGAAGTATGCTTGTTTTCTCTGTCATTTACATGGGAAGAGGGAGTGTTTGTCCCTAAGGGAACTGTTTTAAACTTTCTTGTAGCTGTAAAGGATACAGTAATATGATACATTGTTACTCAAAACAAGGGGATGCTGTGATACAAAGGTAATTGTTTTTTCTGTCTGTTTTATGCAGTGTCAAAAATGTCCAAGTGCTTTCAGAACGTGGTTTTGTGTATCTGCAACAATCACAATGCATGTAAAAGTGGAGTCTCATCCGTTTGTTGGGCTGGCTGCCAGACTAGCAGCACAAGCATGTGGCTGGGAAAAAGATCCTGTTAATATTCATCTGATAACTGGCTTGTTGAGAGTGTGGGAAAATTAGGCTATATTCTTTTAGGACAGTTAAACCACCATGTGGCTAAAACTCAAGGAAGAGTGGTAAACAATGAGAGAGGACATACTTTTCCCCATATCCTCCACACACATTCACGCACAACCTATGACACTTTTGGGGACTTCAGATTTTCTTTACGTGTTATCTAATGAAAAATAATTTCTACAACTGCGCTATCCCTCTGACTCCCGGACCTTTCTTCTCTGCAGCTTCATTGTCAAGACATTCAGGTACCATAGAGATGAGAGTTTTATAAGAATGTAGATGGACAGTCACAGTCCATGGATCTATTGATGGCCAACCACTTTAAACAGAAAAAAAGGGGGGGAAGGGTAGATATGCCATGTTAAAGACATCTAAGTAAAGGAGATAAAAACTCATGGATGTACTTGAGATTCCAGCATCCTTGGCTGTTTGGAGGAGGGATGGATACCCATAACCTAGATTGTAGCTTCTTTGGGGGCAAGGGAATGTGTTTCCTAGCTATGTCACTTGAAATAATAATAAGCATCAGGTGTAAATAACAACAATAATAATAGCACCCAGCCTGACAACAGACCTTTTCAAGACCAGTTTGATCCTACTCTAAAACCGACCACAACGTAGAGTGAAAATAAAAATATTATGCAGCTACTTATAATGCTCTCAAAGCACTTTACAAGTATTAATTAATCTATCCAACCAAAACATTATACAGCAGACAGGTATCATTATGTCCATTTTATTGATGGGCAACAGACACCTTAAGGTTATATACAGTTAATCAGATAATAATGGCTAACCTCAGGCTTTAGACCAATGAGTGAAGGGTGATAAGGGGACTTGCTTTGATCCTGAGGACTGTGGCCCAAATCTCAGGATTTTTGGTGGTACTGTAACAAAGTGTCGCGGTGCCCCACTGCCTGAGGTTTTGCAACAGGAAGGGTGATGCTGAATAGAAAAGAAGAGCAGTAGCAAAATGAATCCTTCATTACTCAAATTCACTGGAGGGAAGAGAGAATTTTGCTTTCCTGATTTAAACAAAAAAAACCATGGAGAGTTCAATGCATTACAGTGCTGAGCACTGTCAACACCCACTGGAGAGCACTTGGTACATTGCAAGATCAATCCTTTGATATTAATTGTTTTTTAAAATCATCCCTCACCTGCCAATATTCTAGAAAGGATTCCATGGGGTGGGGGATTATAATTCAGAGGCAAAGCAGAGATTACAGGTGTTTAGGTTACCAGCCTCCTGCTGTAATAGATAAATGATCCTTGTTAAAGGTCAACAAAACTGGGGGATGCAGAACAGAAGTATGCTCATACATCTGTTATCCCAGTAATTCTGCATGCAAATCTATATCTATATATATAAAAGTCAAATGGTGTATGCATGTGTGTATGTATGCTGCCTTACTCCTTCCACACCATTTGAGCTAGAGACTTGAAATTTGGTAGTTATAGGCTTTAGGGTCGTAATGAATGTAAGAGTAAAAAAAAATTCAAATCTCACCTCTGACGCCCCTCAGGGGTGAAATTCTTTAAAGGCCAATCACATCAGCTGGGCAGCTGCTGTTCTCTGTGACATAGTTATGATGTCATAATACCCCCCTCCAATGGACCCTGTACTCGCTCAGCTCTCTGCCCCCTCCCCCCTCCAATGGACCCCACACTCGCTCAGCTCTCTGCCCCTCCCCCCTCCAATGGACCCCGCAATCGCTCAGCTCTCTGCCCCCTCCCCACCTCTGATGGACCCGAGTTGGGTTTGGTCGGGGGGTGAGGTGGGGGTGTCGAGTTTGGTTGGGAATAAGTGAGTCGGGGGTGCTGGGTTTGGTCTGGGGGGGTGGGAAGGTGTCGGGGTGGGTGGGGGGTGAGGTGTGGGTGTTGGGGTTGGTTGGGGTGTTGGGTTTGGTGGGGGGGGTAAGGTGGGGGTGTTGGGTTTGGTTGGGGGGGTGGGGAGGGGGGTCCATCTCCGACGGCCCCGAGCAACGCTTGGTATTTTTGCTAGTGTTGAATGTTCTTCAATGGACTCTATGATTGTGTGAAGAAAAAATGAGTTTCAGAAAAGAGCAAAACTAAGAACTTTCAGGCTCATCAGAACCCTGACTACATATGTTACCATAGGCAATGGAGAATAAGCTTCTGTACTCTTTATTTTTAACACTCCAGATATGTAATTTAATGCAGGTCTAATGACAGTCTGGAACATACAGCTTTAATTGAAATTCTTCAAGCTCTGCACTGTGACAAGAGCTTGCAAGCTACCAGCGGGGCTGTCCATTTCCCCCGCTTTTGCAAGGAAAAGAAAAGGAGGAAAAAAGAAAAAAAAAACCTCTTGAACTTATGTTGCTATTGATGTGTAATATACAATAAAAAAACAGTTAAATTTCAATTACCCACAGGTAATTATAATTTTATTGTTTGACTGTAGTAGGGGGATTTTTATAATTCCCAAGACTAATAATTTTCTATAATTTTACAGGTTGTCAAATAAACTATTAAAGATTATCTTTGAAAAGGATTCTGCAATTGTAAGGACATATCATACTGTTCATGTACATTATTAGTAATTAGAGATCCCTGGATAGTGAAATATCTGCACTGTATGCTAGCTGCTGGATACCATATTTTCTCGCAGCCTCCTGTAATCTTGAACGAACGCTTTCAAACTTCTCATCCAATGCAACTGAATGGCAGCCAAACTTTTATTAATATTCACTGAGTCTCATTAAGCAATTCTGGTGTGTTCGATAAGTTCCATCTGCTTTTCTTGATGTAAAAGGGTAACAGCAAAGGCAAACAATTCCACCCCAACTCAGTGGAAACAGACCCCAAAGGACTGATTCTGATCACAGCTGGAGGCGGGGGGTGAAGCTCACAGTGAATGGGGAAGGGACAGTAGAAGGGGGAGCTACTGAGACTTGGTGGGGAATGCCTTGTACCCCTTCCTCATGGCAGCTAGTGACCTGTGCTTAGGGTAACCAGATGCCCTGATTTTATAGGGACAATCCTGATTTGGGGGTCTTTTTGTTATATAGGCTCCTATTACCCCACATTCTCTGTCCTGATTTTTCATGCTTGCTGTCTGGTCACCCTACCTGTGTTCCCCACTTCCCATCCTTGGCAGCTGGTGCCCTCTGCGCCTATACCCCCTTGCCCCTCACACCCCGCTCAGGTGCTGGTGCCTTGTCCCTTGCCCCAACCTGGTTACTGTCACATCTGTTCTGAATCCCACCCCTCTCCCAGACCATGTGTCTCTGACAGCCTCCGGCACAATCTTGTCCATCTTTGTGGCCACTCCCAGTCCCGCATCCTGGTCCCACTCTCACCTCTGTGAGATATTATGGGGACAGAAAACAATGCAGAGAGGGGTTAGAAACATAATCAGCCCCCTAATATTTCCATTGAGGTAGCATTTGCTCCTCCTGTCCTCCCATTTCTGCCACCCTTGGCTCAGTCACACCAGTGCGAGTCAGGACTAACCCCAATGACACAGATAGTTAGTGGATATGGTTCATACTGAGCATAGATCGATACATTATTTTACCAATAACCCACCTCATCCTGGGAAAATTCTAATATTCATTGATACAAATTGTAAATACAATTGGACTATTTTAAAATCTGCATTTTCTCTGAGTGAAAACCTCCAGCTGACAGAATGTTTGGTATCAGAATAACAGTTTCTCCAGCTGGAGTTACTGCATTGGCTCCCTTTGTACATGGGGAGTTCCTGCAGCAGAAGGAGGGGGGGCATTATTATTTGTGTTTCATAATGCCGGGGGTAGATTACAGCTCAGGGCTAGCAGCAAGAGTGACTTGAATTGCTGAACACAGTATCCAGCCAGCCAGAATCAGAAATTCTGGGGATTCCCTGGCCCAGTCACCCGGAAGTTTGCGTCCAAAGTGACAAGGAGAGGTCATGCTGTGCACCATTGTGACATTCATAACTAAACCTCCAGATAACTTTACCATGCACTGTAGTGCCCCCTTACCTAGTGATATTGTAGACATCTAGTGAATGGACAGAAAATGTTCCCGTTTCTCTCCTCTGAGGAGAAAAATCAAATAACCAGCAATTAGCAGGTGAGACTCCCCTGCCTCTGTATTCATATCGTCTGGCAAGTGGTGGTATTTAACCAGACTCCTTCAAGGCTATATTGGAGAAGTAGGCCAATGTAGTAGGACAAGGAGGAGAATCCACTACATCATATATGCTCTACAAATAGGGACTGTCTCAGAGGGCAATAAAAATGAAATATTGCTCAAGGGACTAAAGGGTTCCTGAGATTGTTGGTATATTGCCCGAGGAACCATCAAAGGCACTATTTTTACCCGATGACCATTTTTTTACAGCTACTGCCCCTGGAGACGGCCATTATTTGTTTATTAGCCTCTTAGGTTGTTACGTGCTGAAGCCCCTATGCTGAGGGGAACTTCAATGCAGAAATATTTCTTTATCTGCTGAAATCTCTCTGGTCAGAGGGATTTCAGTGCCTGAAGATTCTGATGCAGAAAATTATGTGGGTCTGATTTTTCATGGGGCCTCCATCCTGCCTCCATTTGGCCATGTGCCATTTTGCACGTGTCTAAATGCACACACGCACACACACAGCGTGATCAATCTTGACCTCAAAATGCTATCTGCGGTAATTAGGATACAGGCCAGAGGCCAGCTCCTGGGGCATGCCAGAGTTGCTCTCCGTGCAGCTCAGAAGGGTGTGTTTACAAAGATGCTTTTAAACCTTAATGTCCTGCCCCCACTCCTCCAAGGGGCTCTTCTAGCAGCTGGACCTTGCCAGAGTGCTGGGGCACTCAGACCATGCTTCATATACCAAGAGAGGGGGTGGGGATTTCCTTTACACAAGGGAGATGTGAAGGGGCTGGACTGAGTTCCTTTTAAGGCTGGACTGAGATATTGGAGAACAGAACAGCTGTAGAGAAGGGAAGGATGAGATCTATCAGACTCTTGCTCTCTGCTTCTTCTAAGGAAGACAGCAGGCCAACTTTTCACTGATCAGCTTTCTTATCAAAATCCAAGGGTACAATAGAGAGATATATCGAATTGATACATTGTATTGTGTCTGTCTTGCTCTCCTCTAAATAGATGTATGCCATATGATGTTGGGGGTGGGGAGAGGCAGGTGAATGCCATGTTATAAACGGCATTCTAAGATGAATGTAATTATCACTTTTTGCCTTCTATGACTACCTCCCTGCAATCTCCATTGGGCTGCACCTCACATTCCAGCAATTTGGCATTTAGAACAAATACACACACACACACACACACACACACACACACACACACACACACACACACACACACACACACAGCATTAGATATCCTTGAAGATACATTGAAACTATTTTTGTGGGCTAGCATATGATACCACTACACAATCTCTCTCTCTCTCTTTCTCTTTCTTTCTAATTTTTCTAGATATGTCAGTCTTCTCCCTCAACACACTTTCTGTTACAAGTGGCACCTCAGAGACAGAACTGGTGAAACATTCTCACAATTGGCTATTGATGCATTTAAAGAAAGTAGAATTACCTGATAAAATTAAAGCCCTGCTTTTCCAATGTCTGTCATGTGGCTACAAATATTGTCCTTCCCCTTATTATTAATTAATATAATTATTAATATTCCAAATACCTGCATATTTTGTTGAAAAAGTTACCCTTAGCTCAGGAATATAGTCATTAAATCAAGGAAATGGTAAGTAGCAGTTAAGGAAGTCTAACGCATTAATAGAAAATGGCAGTTTATCCAAGGATTAGATTTTTACCAATACATAATCACCTCTTCGTTTGTTCTTCCACCTAAAATATCTTCCACCTATTCCAATTCTTGCCTATTTATCCTTGCAGTATATTTCAATCATTTTAAAAGAAGATAATAAATAAATATTCTTAGCTGTTGCCTGTTTTACTTCAAGATAAATCATTGTGATAAGAGTTATGTGCCCTAATCTGAAGGCAATGTCAGGATCAATTATCTCACACCGGAAGACCTAATGCAAGATACTTTTGTGATCAGAATAATATGTGTAACATCATAAAGCCTTTGTTTTAATGTCGAGGAAAGCAAATCCACCTTCTCTAGATTACCTGACACATTGTTTCTCAATGCTGAATGTCACAGATTATCCTATTAATAAATAGGATCAGTTGCTGTGATGTGGCCATTTAAGCAGGTTTTCCTGGTGTAACAACTTACAGTGCCTAATGGAAAAGGAAGTGGATTGGAGATATTTTCTAGAATTCTTTGTCATCATATCTGCTTTCTCAATGGGTTAGCAATTCACTTCTTACAGGGTACGTCTACAGTATGACATCATATTGAATTTATAGAAGTCGGTTTTTGGAAGAGAGTTTTTACAGTCGATTGTGTGTTTCCCCACTAAGCGTGTTACGTCGGCGGAGTGCATCCACAGTTCTGAGGCTAGCATCGACTCTTGGATGTTCCTGCAGTATCCGCTGACCATTGGAATTCTGAGTTAAGGGCCCAGTGCATGATGGGGCAAAAACATTCTCGTGAGTGGTTTTGGATGTATGTCTTCTGTCGCCCCCTCCCTTCCTGAAAGCTATGGCAGACAATCATTTTGTGCCTTTTTTCAGCAGCAGACGGTGCAGTAGGACTGCTAGCCATCCTCCCACACCACCGCTTCTATTGCAGCTCTGCTGTCCTGCTCTGCTTCAGAAGATGGTGCAGTAGGACTGGTAGCTGTCCTTATACACCACCGCTTCCACTGCAATTCGGCTCTCCTGCTCTCTCCTGCTCTCCTTCATTTCACACCTTTTTTCCTGGATTACCCATGCAGGCGCCATAGCACGGAGCCCGTTCAGCTCACCGCTGCAGTTGTGACTATTGTAAATACCTTGCACATTATCCAGCAGTATTTGCAGAACCTACAAAAATGGGCGATAAAGCGACACCAGCGCGATGATGATAATGATGAGGACATGGACACAGACATTCCTAGAAGTAGGCATGTGACAATTGGGACGTCATGGTGGCATTGGGCCAGGTTCATGCCATGGAACACTGATTCCGGGCCCTGGAAACAATCACAGATTGGTGGAACCACATAGCGTTGCAGCTATGGGATGATTCCCAGTGGCTGAGAAACATTTGCATGCGTAAGGCCACTTTCATGGAACTGTGTGACTTGCTGTCCCCTGCCCTGAAGTGCAAAGATACCAAAATGAGAGCAGCCCACACAGTTGAGAAGCGAGTGGCCATAGTCCTGTGGAAGCTTGCAACCCGCAACAGCTATCAGTCAGTTGGGAATCAATTTGGAGTGGGAAAATTTACTGTGGGGGTTGCTGTGATACAAGTAGCCAGTGCAATCAACTGACCAGCTCCTATCAAGGGTAGTGACTCTGGGAAATGTGCAGGCCACTGTGGATGGCTTTGCTGCAATGGGGGTCCCTAACTCTGGTGGGGTGATAGACAGAACTCATATCCCTAACTTGGCACTGGACCACCAGGGCGGCCAGCACGTAAACCACAAAGGGTATTTCGTGATGGTGCTGCAAGCACTGGTGGATCACAGGGGACATTTCACTGACATCAACATGGGATGACCGGGAAAGGTGCATGACACTCGCGTCTTCAGGAACTCTGGTCTGTTTGAACAGCTGCAAGAAGGGACTTACTTCCCCCACGAGAAAATTACCATTGGGGATGTTGATGCCAATAGTTATCCTTGGAGACCCAGCCTACCCATTGCTCCCACGGCTCATGAAGCCATACACAGGCAGCCTGGACAGTAGTAAGGAGCATTTCAACTACAGGCTGAGCAAGTGCGCAATGGTGGTAGAGTGAGCATTTGGACTCTTAAAAGCTCTCTGGTGCTGTTTTGCCTTTTATACTTACGGCCTGCCAGTTTGGTGTTACTAAAGCATCACAGGTGGCTGGGCAACAGAATTCAGCTTGCCGGCAGCCATGGTAAGCCCTAGGGGCATGCAGGGGTCTGCTTCTTCTGCATTCATTACAATGCTTTTGAACTGTGGCACCCCCCTTTCCCACACCAAGCAATGCATCTCTCTGGGATGATTGCTACATGCACACACACACATCCCGCACCCTTTAGGCCAAACGCCACCAGGCCACTACTGTTAAATTACATCCACAGTACCTCAAATTCGGAACAGCGATGACGCTTTTACTGCTACTCCCCTTGCTGAGGAGGAGTACAGAAACCATTTTTAAGAGCCCTTTAATTCAACACACCCAGGTTGGTTGTATGGACGGATTTAGTTTAAATTTATATAATGCAGCTAATTTCAATATATCGCATACTGTAGTAGAATGTAATGTAGCTACATAAAAAACAGAATAAGCAAAAAGTTAATTGCTTTAAGGAGGTTTTGTTATTTGAAGGCTCAGATGATAACACCTTAATACCATTTAATCAATGTTAATTTTATTTGACTATGTATTATTACCAATTTATGTTGATTATCTCAATAGAACTGTTAATATTGGTAGGGTGACCAGATAGTAACTGTGAAATAATGGGACGGGGGTGGAGGCTAATAGACGCCTATATAAGAAAAAAGTCCCCCAAAACAGGACTGTCCTTTAAAAACTGGACATCTGGTCACCCTAAATATTGGGAATGTGCTATTTGTTATAAAAGAAGCAACATGAAGAAAGTCCATTCACTACAGATATGTATCTTTATCTGCTCCTGTCTAATTTGACAAGGTACCACATTAAATAACCAATATAATATATAAAGTCTAGGACCTTCCATGGAACACAGTAGGCTCTTTTTTGTTTTTATGGCTACCTTCTGTGATAAGGAGTCACTGTCTAGGTTTCTAATGATAAAGACCCTAACTCATTGAAGTGGATGAAATGACCAACCACCCATTCACTACTGGGTGGAATGCAAATACTCATCTGAAGGTCTGAGGGTTTGGGTTCAAAAGTGTCCAAGTTCCAGGTTGGCGTGTCACTCCAAGTTTAAATCTCTGCATGCTTGTTCAGGTTCAGGATTAAAGCACATTGTCTGTGCAAAATGCTTCTTTTGGTGTTCATTCCCTTTTCTCTTGTGTATAACTATACCACATGACAGTGAACCCTGTCAAGTGAAGGAATTTCTCCAGATTAAAACCCGCCTATCACTAAATCCAGACAACAAGTGATCCCCTGCCGAAGGGCCTACCAATGAAGTCTTTATTCCATATTGTAAGGGCATCAGAACCCTTGTGGTGAATTATCATCGACTCCGGCACTACTGAAATATCATCTATAGTGGGATGTGCATATCTCCATCATGCAGAAAACAAAACTAATGCACAGTGGTGAGACACATTGGTATGAGTTCCTCATTTCATGGGAACATGATCAAAGGGGACTAAAACCACTGGTACGGTCTATCCAACCATAGCATCCGCCTGGTAAGACAATCCCTTCACCCACTTCCATCTTTTTCACCAATTCTTAGTCATGTAAGGGAAGGGCAATTTGGGAAAAGACAGGGGAGTGGGAAAGGGACAGGAAATCTTTGATCTACTCTCTCTTCTCCATCTCTTCAAATATGTGGCACTTGTCAACGTTCATTAAACATGAACAACACAAAAATGTAACGATATATCCTCCAGTTAAAAAGCCATCAGAAACAAAGCTCAGACTCTTTCCCGTGTGAATAAGAATAATCACAAATAATTATTATTATATGAACATGGGTCCATAAAACACCAGGAAGGGATCTCTGTGGCTATACATTTAGAAAGAAAACAAAATAAAATTTATATTAGGAAAAGTCAAATGTATTCAACCATTCACTACACTCACTGTAGTATCTATGGGTGAAATCCTGTCCCCATTGAAGTGTATGGGAATTTTGTCACTGACTTCAGTTGGGAAAACAATTTCCTTACATGTATTCAGCTTCTAGACTTATTTATTCAATAGCTGACTATAATCCTCTGAATAAGCCCTGAGAAAAAGGAAACATACCCACATGTTGAACCCTCATTCTACAGTTGGTCAGAAAGTTTTTATTTCCATAATACATTTTGGAGTTTTTCCTAAAAACTCAAAACCAGAAAGATTTGTACCTGAACACAGAAAGATTTCTGCCAAAGACCAAGAGAATGTGGCTGAAAACCTTTGGCTGAAATATTTTGATGAAAAAACAAAATGTTTGGTGAAAAGCTGACGTTTTTACCAAAAGATTCATTTAGTCAGAATCTCAATTTTCCACCAAAAGCAGTTTCAATAGAAAATTTTCAACCGGCTTGTTATAAGTGTGAAGGGTGACTTGCCTGGGTTGGGCTATGTTATCTAACACCGTGTGCCTTGCCTGGGTGGGGCTTGTTATCTGAGACAGGTAACATAGGAGTTTCCCTGCCATGGGGGAGGGAGGAGCCTCGAGCCCATGAAGAAGGGAGGAGCAAAACAGTCAGTTCCATCTTGGCTGGCTTCCAGGGAGGAGGCCAGGGCCAGAGAGCTCCATCTTGGCTGGTCTCCAGGGAGGAGGCCAGGGCCAGGAGAGTTCCATCTTTACTGCACATGAGGCAGGAGGCTTGCCAAGGTAGCTGGCAAGGGTTCTAGACCATCTTTGGCTATAAAGATGGCTCTACCTTTTTCTGATACTTCTACTTAGCTGATGTAAGTAAATTGGATTCTTCTAATAAGCCGTGCCTTTTGGGGTGTTGTTTCCTTTTCAGACCAAAGTGGGAAACCCCAAATGTAAAGTGTCTGTATTTCTGCTTTAACCTTTTTCTTTATTAAATTTTCTAGTTATAAAACTGTCTGGTTTATTTCCCTTAGGGTTTTTCTCTGCTTCCAGTCTGGGAAGGGGGAAGGGAAGGGAATAGGAACCAGGGCAGCTAGGGGCCTAGCTGGAGTGTGAAGACTGTCTCTCCTTACTGTCAGGTTAGACGGGGGAGGGAGGAATCAGTTTTCCGGTATCTGACTTTAAAACCCAGGGAGGGGGTACAAAGTCAGGGTTAGGGGAAGATCGGGGGCCCCTCCAAGGTTTTGGAAGTATACCCGATTGGTGGCAGCGATTGGTAACCCCAAGAACCCCAACTGGCAAGGTGTGGGTGTGGGGGGAAAAGGACTTGTTGTTCTGGCATAGAAGAGGCCCAGCCTTTGTACTCAGGAGCCTAGAGGCTGGGGGTACCCCCTCTTACACGGCTCTACCCTTCGCCTGCTGTTATTATTAATTATTATTAATTATTATTATTTGTATTCCATTAGTGCCTACTGTCCTCAACTGAGTTCGGGACCCCATTGTGCTAATACTGTGAAAGCCGGAGAAAGAAACAATCTCTGCCTGAGTACCATACACACTAAGGAAAACAATCACATGCTTAAATCCATTAGGTGTTTTGCTGAACAGAAATGCTTTCCTGATTTGGGGCCAAAACAGAGAAGAGAAAGGGGAAAACAGAGGCACAGACAGCAAAGTGGCTTTCCTACAGTCACATTGCAGATCAGTGGCAGAGCTGGGGTCCTCTTCTCACTGGGCCATGCTCCATGTCTTCTACTCGCTGGGCCACGCTGCTTCTTAAGTAACAGCGTAGTAGTTTCCTCTTGGCTGTGGGGCAGTAGAACACACCCTTTCAGGCAGGCCCGGCTGGGAAGCCGTGATAGCTTACATAATGAAGAGTCATTTTTGCTGCTTTTGAGGAAACATGGGAGTTAACAAGATCCAGTGAGTTAACGAGATTAAAAAAAGATGGCAATGGATTAACTTTAACATTGACTACCAGCTATTACATACCGCTCTACTGCATTTTTTTTCCTAACTAGACCATCCCCAGCCTTTATAAATCAGTCAGATGTCAACTAGTGATCTAATGGGAATTTTATGGGTTAAGCAAATCAAATCTTTGTTAAACACAATAGTGTAAATTGTGGGCTTTAGCCATAGCTTTTATGGATTGTTTCACTAGGGCACAATAGTCACTTTTTATGTACATGCGGCACCGTGGCCTAATTGATCGGGCCAGTCTTTATTGGCTTAGTTCAGGTCCAGTGAACTCCAGGCCAGCCAGCTGCTGGCTCGTCTGCCCATCTCTGTCACTGATACCCCACTGGCCCAACAGAAGTTACAAATAATTGTAGACTGAAAAATGGGGAGTCCTTTTAAAATATCAGGCCCTAAAGGTACTTTTCAAAACCATGAAAGGATACTCCTCATGGTGCAGACAACACTCCCTCTCTTCCTAAAACGGGTTTGAATGTTGAAAGCTTAATAGGAGCTATTTTGGAAAACAAGAGCAGTTGCTACCTGTGCCTGCATTCTCATTGCACTAATGGTATCTAATCCATTGCTTTATAAAGTGCTTGGGATACCCCCCTGTAGTGGGCCCCGGTGGGCCCCATCCGATCAGGAGGACGCTCCGGCCGGGGAACCAAGATGGCGGACGGAGCCGAGGCAGCCCCGCCCCCCACCCCGGAAGTGCAACCGGGGCCCCGGAAGCACAAAAGGCGGGGCCGGCCACCAAGAGAGGGTCGGCCCGGCTGGTGGCAAACCAGTGAATCCGTCGAGCGGAGCGGCAGCCCCGACCCCGCGGCGGAGACAGACTGGCCCGGCGTCCCAGCGGCCACGTATCCGGAGGCCGAAGATGCCGGTCCGGAAATCCCGGTGGCAGCACCTCCCGAGGCAGTGAGCCCGGCGAGCGGGAGCCGGGGGTGGGGGCGGGGGGTTGACAGCTCCCACCTGGCTTCCCGCTGCAGGGGAGACGGGGGGGGGGTGGCGGGGGATTGACAGCTCCCGCCGGGCTCCCCGCTGCGGGAAGCCGGGCGGGGGGGGGGGGGGGGGTTGACAGCTCCCGCCCCGCTCTCCGCTGCGGGGAGCCAGGCGGGAGCTGTCAACCCGGCCGCCCGGCTCCCCTCTGCGGGGAGCCAGCAGCCCCCAATAACGGATTTCGGATGCATCGGGAAATTTTGTCCGTTGCATCCGAAGTCCGTTAAATCGGGGTCCGTTAAATCGAGGGTTTATTGTAATCTACTCCAGCTTTCATGGTGACACTAACATTTGAATAGGCCCCCCTAGCTACTCTTATTGTATACAGTTCTTATATCAAAGTGCTTTCTCCCCCCTCATTCACCTTAAGAGAAAACCCTGCTTCTCATTCAGACACAGGCTAAACTTTCCATTTCTATTACAATACTTAGTTAATTTGGACTATCCCATTGCTTCACAGTTTTGAAGAAGAACAGAAATGAAGAACTCTTGAATTTGCTGTAACCTTTGCTAGGGGGGTGCTGTTTCTCTAAATATTTTAGATATTTCTCTCCATCTAGTACAACATCGTGTTTCAGTTGCCAAGAGCTGTAGATATTTATTCAGTATCCTCCTACCTCCGCCATCATAAAAATCTCTCTCATAACAAATAGCTCACTCTGAACATTGCTTGTCACTGAAAAGGATCTTCAGGAAGCATATGCAATATGGGATATCCCCTGCTCTGTTGCAGGCACTTTATGGTGTTTTACTGAATCCGTCTCATTCAATTTAGAGGATAAGTATATGTCATCTTAATAGTTTTACCACATCTTATTGCAAATGTCTGACTGCTTATACGGCATACTTAGAGACTCACAATTCCATTGCCTCTTCAAATGAATACTACTACTTAAACATAGAGAAAGATGTGTGTCTTTCAAAAGAGTTAAGGAGTTCAGCTGTCAATAGTGGCTTAACGGTCTGCTGCTAAAATCTCAGATACCAACAGTGATGGCTGCTGGATAAAGAACAAAAATAGATCAGATATACCCATTCAAATCATAACAGATGCAAAGCCAATAATTTATAAAAATCACAATGTAATGCATAATATTAACATACATTTTATCTCTTCATGTCATAACACATCATGTTATGTTATTTCCTGCCATATAATGTGTAACATGATGTAATGCAAGTCACACTTCAGAAAATATTACAGTGAGAAATGATCCTTGTTAGCAATTTGGAATGTCAGTATCTGATCCAAATGTATTGTGGCTTAAGATGGTGGGAAGGGATCAAGCTTGCAATGGTGTCGGGCCAATTCTTCTTATTTCCATCTGATTATCCAGCCAACGCCCATTTGTTAGTTTCAAGCCCCATTAAAAAAAAATTGTGCGCAATTCCTTTTTCGTGCAAAAGAAACAGCATTTTCATGGCCAGCAAATTAGTGAAATCAGGCTATTAGAAGTAGATAATAAATGCATATTAGTGAGACAGAAAATTAGAAAATGGCCATCTGCCAGTAGCCAAATAAATTTCAGAACCAACGCATTTCCTGTCATGATATCTTATTGCAAGAATTGCAAATATTTGTTGAAAATATTTAACTAATAAGAGTGTTAACAGCTTTCTCAAGTAGTGGAAATGCTCATTGCCACATAGACGAGAGGATATTATGATACAATGTTTATTAAAATAACTTGATTTTATTAGTCTGCCATCCACAATAAATGAACCGATGCGGTTAACACAAGAGCTACTGTGGATATAGGAGATTTGTTAATAACACAAGGAAAAAAAACATTCTATTCTGAGGTATATTCAGTTATGAAGCACACACAAACTTTCATTAACTTCCTTAGAACCAATTATTTTCTAACCTTGTTTTCTTTTAAAGCTATGCCTCTATGTTTTCTTAGCCAGTTTGTTTGCTTGCTTTTTAAGGCATCATTAAGATCAAATTAGGTTTAGCTTTAATTTACATACTAGTAAGCTTAATACATGTAACAGTCAACAAAATATTATGGCTGTCGGTAGATCCTTTCATAGAGCACCATGTAGTGATAATAATATGTAGAGAGCATTATAAATTTCTAGTAGGGCTGTCCAGTGATTTAAAAAATTAATCGCAATTAATCGCACTATTAAAAAAATAATTGTGATTAATCACACTGTTAAACAATAATAGAGTACCATTTATTTAAATATTGTTGGATGTTTCCTACATTTTCAAATATATTGATTTCAGTTACAACACAGAATATGTGTACAGTGCTCCCTTTATATTTATTTTGGTTACAAATATTTGCACTGTAAAAAATAAAAGAATTAGTATATGTCAATTCACCTAAGCAAAGTACCATAGTGCAATCTCTTTTAATGAAAGTTGAACTTACAAATGTAGAATTATGTACAAAAAATAACTGCATTCAAAAACAAAACCATGCAAAACTTTAGAACCTACAAGTTCACTCAGTCCTACAAGTCCCTTCATACTTCAACCACCATTCCAGAGTATGGATCCATACTGACGATGGGTTCTGTTTGATAACAATCCAAAGCAGTACTGATGGATGCATGTTCATTTTCATCATCTGAAAATGTTTTCATTTTCATCATCTAGTTTTCTTTTATGCTGGTTCAGATTCTGTAGGTTCCCCATTGGAGTGCTGCTCTTTTAAAACATCTGAAAGCATTCTCCACACCTCATCCTTCTCAGATTTTGGAAGGCACTTCAGATTCTTAAACCTTGGGTTGAGCTTTGTATCTATCCTTAGAAATCTCACATTGGTACCTTCTTTGCGTTTTGTCAAATCTACTGTGATAGTGTTCTTAAAATGAACATGTGCCGGATCATCATCTACGACTGCTATAACATGAAATATATGGAGAATGTGGGTAAAACAGAACAGTAGACATACAATTCTCCCCCAAGGAGTTCAGTCACAAATCTAATTAATGCATTATTTTTTTAATGAGCATCATCAGCATGGAAGTATGTCGTCCGGAATGGTGGCTGAAGCATGAAGGGGCATATGAATATTTATCATATTTTAGTAAGTAAATATCTTGCAATGCTGGCTACAAAAGTGCCATAAAAATGCCTGTTCTCACTTTCAGGTGACATTGTAAAAAAGAACAAGGTGGAGTCCAGTGTCATTTTAAAGACTAACAGATTTATTTGGGCATAAGCTTTTGTGGGTAAAAATCACACTTCTTCAGATGTATCGGATGCCTCATTGTTTTTGTGGATACAGACTAACATGGCTACCCCCTGGTGATTGACACCATCCAAGGAACTGATTGTAAATAAGATGCAGTCAGAAGTATCTCCCATAAATGTAAACAAACTTGTTTTTCTTAGCAATTGGCTGAATAAGAAGTAGGACTGAGTAGACTTGTATGCTCTAAAGTTTTACATTGTTTGGTTTTGAGTGCAGGTATGTAATAAAAAAAATCTGCCCTTGTAAGTTACACTTTCACAATAAAAGAGATTCCACTACAGTACTTATATAAGGTGAATTGAAAAATATTATTTCTTTCATTTATTTGTTTACAGTGCAAATATTTTAATAAAAATAATAATATAAAGTGAGCATTGTACCCTTTGTATTCTGTGCTGTAATAGAAAGCAATATATTTGAAAATGTAGGAAAAAATCCAAAAATATTTAATACATTTCAACAGGTATTTTATTGTTTAACAGTGCAATTAATTGCAATTCATTTTTTAAATCACAGTTAATTTTTGAGTTCATCATGTGAGTTAAGTGTGATTAATCAACAGCCCTAATTTCTAGATATAATGAAAACATTAAAAAAGATTTTAGAATCACTTTAAATAGTGGTGGAGAAGGCTGCACAATATCACGTAGGTATTAGGCAGAGAAAACAAGGAAGTTACATTCCGGTTGTAACCAATTTTTTTCATAGGATAAAATAGAGGGGTTACCTTTACAAGGTACTTGTGTTCAAAGTAAGGTGTTAACCTAGTAAACAACTTCAAAACCAAGGCACATAATCTCTCAGGTCAACTTCTCACATAGTGAGCCTTTCCTAAAGGAGCCTGAATTGAGTGTCTGAGAAAGGATTTGAAGGTCTTGTTGGATGAGAAAAAGTCCCTAAATATACTTTTATTTGGAGTTAGTTACAGATTTGTGTCTGTGGAGAATTAACTGAGTAGTTATCTCTCAGAATAGAATTACAAAGCAGCTGGATTAAAAGGAGATCTCTTGAGATAAATTTTCTTAAAGAGTTCCAAGATTTCTGATAAGTTTTTTGTTGTTATGCTTGTTGGATAGGAAACAATACCACTTTCATTCTCTGTGATCCCCAGAAAGGAGGGACTTCAACCAATGCCTTTTTTCCTCCAGAGAAGGGTCTCCTAAGTAACTAGTAAAGGTGAGTCTTTCAGAAATAGAGGACAAGATGACTTCAGAAATGAGAAACAAATATTGTATCTTCCCAAGCTCTTGTCTCTAATGCCTTAAAGTCCATTAAGGAGAAGCAAACTTGGGAAGTATTTAGTAGGTTGGAGATGAATAGCTACAAATGATGAGCTCCCAGATTTATAAACAATCCTATGCTAGAAGAAAATTGTTCTCTGGAAGATAAAAGTCAAGAAAAAAAGAAAAGAAAAGAAGCAGCAAGCTTCGTTCTTCTCATGTATGGTACATGTACGGTGTTATTACTTGTTAAATTTTGAGAAAAAATTATGACCCTTGAAAATTAAGCATTCAGCTTGATTTGACCATATTTGAACTCTTTAGTATGAATTTGTGAAGTGTTTAACATGGCCTGCATGATTTGATGGAATACACAGCCTTGGGGTGAAATCCTGGCCCACTTAGAAGTCCATGGCAAAACTATAATTGACTTCAGTGAGATCAGGAGTTCATTCTTAATGTCAAATAGATGTGTGTTGAGCGGTACAGTGGCTTGACCAGCTCAGAAGTTCAAACACCAAGGTTTGGTCTACACTCAGTAGAACACCAATTTAACTAAATCAATTTAGATACTGATTTATTTAAAGCAAAGCAACCCCATTTGTATGGACACACTTGTATGTATTAAGAATGTGCAATTGTGATTTAGCATAATTTTTTTCTTTAAGTGAAATGAAACAAATTGATACAGGAGGGCACTGTACATCCCAAACCTGCTCAGAAGAGGGGTTTGCACCAATGTAACCAGCACTGGATGCTCTGTGAATAATCCCGCTGCTCACTTGTGATATTCACCATATATTTTGAATGCTTGCTAGAGTCACAAGTAACGCACATCACACACTGAAATTGTTTAAATGCTGGATTTTGTGACTACTATTTGACCAGCTCAGTTTAATATACTGGATTCTCATAGTGTCTGAAGGGGGGGGGGGTAGATGGGGAAGGAACAGCTGCAGTATGTTTTGGAGGGTTGTGGTCAGCTGTCCTCGCCACTACTACATGCACTAAATCTCCGCTTCCTGTCTTAGATCTTATATGTTCCAGCATCTGTCCCTGAAGTGATCAAAGGGTAGTAGAAGAGTACCTGGTATAAGGATGAGGATCATAGCCTGGTTTCCTAGTGAACTGCTGGCTCTCTGCTTCTCACATATGTCTTGCTGACTACAGTCTAGATTGAACTTTTAGGCTCAGTCCTGTGAAAAGGGAAATGCACAGGTGGGCTATCCCAGGAAAAGGCTTGGGAACAAATGGTCACTCCCTTCTGCCAATCAGCTGTACTGGGCTTGACCCAATCCTTTCCCCATCTCTCTCCACTTGACAGAAGGAGGAATATCAGGTGCATGCCACTTAGGGAGCATTAATGTGGAGGATAGGGAGCTGGGGAGTGTATCTGTATGGTGTGGGAAAGGAGTGTCTGACTCCTCCTTACTGCCCTGAAGGTTTCTCCCAAGAAAAGGTGGCATCATGAGCAGTGCTGAATGGGAATGATGCTATCTTTAATTGGCATCACAGAGGGCTCTGTGCAGTCCGCATGCTCTTTGGTTTTATAATAGAATCCCCAAAATTCTGCTGATATGAAGGGTTTCTGACTGTTCCACATTAATCACAAGCTATACAGCAGAGAGTGAGAGCAAGTGGGCAGATACCCCGGTGGAGAAGTACTAAGGAGCTCTCATTATAATCATCCTGTCAAATCAAAAGAAAACCCTAAGGCTCCTAATAAGGGAGACCACTGGACTAAACAAATTGAACAAGTCGCTATACATGCATGAGCTTAAAAACATTGGTTTTAATCAGATTTTTATGAACTGCTTTTTCTGAGGCTGGCACTTTAAGCTGCGCTCCAAAATGTGTGCATACAAAATCTGCATGCAGCATGTGTAGTTTGCTTGCCTAATATAAATCTGCACACGCAGCTATATATTTTATGAAAACAACTGGTTAATTATAAGTGGGATAGCTGCCCATAATGCACTGCTCCCAATACTGCTGCACGTGCCACAAATATGGTCATGCCAGTGCGCTTGCAGCTGATCGTGTGGCCACACTGCAGCACTTTCCCTACTGAGTTCTCCGAGGGCTGGTTTAACTCACAGCGCTCTACATCTGCAAGTGTAGCCAGTCCCTATGAAATGCAATGGACATGAGGACATCAACACTTAACACTCGGATTGACTTTAATCTGATACTTCCACTACAGATAGAGACTTTTTCTTATCACTGACCATCCCCACATTGTATGGTATAGGTTTGCGCAAACAGAACATTATCTTCCGGTTTTTCTATCTCTGCAGAATCAGATATTTCCATGTCCGCTTTCACTTCTTGGTTCAGAGTTGAAAAATGTAAAAAAAAAAGATCTTTGAGGTCATAAAATCAATAACTCATGAAAGGGCTCTAGTATCTGAGAAGTGTCCATACCTCCCAATCTTCCACATATGCTGATGTAAGTTACTGCATTTACAACTAGAAGTGAGTGCTCCAGTGAAGGGGGAAGAAATCACTCTTCAAAAAGAGAGGAGTTGGAACTAATAAAATAAATAGAGAAATGGGAAAATGGAGGTGTTTTCTTATAGAAACAATATAATAGGTTTGGGCATGGTGAAAAAAATTAGTGAAAGGGGGAACTTTTTCCCAAATGTGATGGAGAAGAAAACTGAGATTGCTGTACCTTTTGACATAGTTCTGAAATAGTCTATATTTGAGAGGAGAAGAATGGGAGGGAAGAAAAAGAAGAGGAAGTCAACAGCGGCTGGTACACAGAGATTGACACAGAGGAGGAACTAAGAATCAGAGGGCTACCCCTAAGGAATAAAATAAAGAGATGGAGAAAGGAGGGATTTAACAGAAAGAAAATCCACTCTGGACCATGAGTACATTTCTCACTGAGTGCTAAAAAATTGTCTGCTTGGTCAGTGATTCTTAGTTTTCTTTAATGCTCTCTAGCCTGGGCATCCTGTCTGTCGCAGTAACTCTGGTCATTGTCAGCCTGTCACTACTGGAGCGGCAGTTCAGCTGCATGCACATTGCTGTCAGCCTTGCAGGAGGCAGTTCCATTATTATATACCCCGGAATATGCACAGCTGTACAGAGGTGCAGGGGTGACTGTCTGATGTCATACCCTGTGAAGGCAGGAGCCAGTGCAGCAGAGGCAATGATGTTACCCCATGTTAAATTCTTTCAAAAACTAAGTAATAATGAAAACACCTTGTAAGTGTTTTAAAATGTGAAAGCCTCTCCCTTGCTCCTCTCACAAACACACACACACAGACCTGCGCGGAACACGGTGACTTAACCTTCACTTTAATTTCAGCTGGTAAAATAAATTAATAATTCATCGTAAATAATAACAAGTTCACTTCCACCAAGGGGCCATATCTGTGAGCATCAATTTATGTAGGAAAGGAAGAAGCACTTGGTAGAGCAAAACTGTCAGTGACAGGTTTTCCCTACGACTGATGCTGAAAGGGGTTTAGCTGCTCTCCTAGACGGAACTTGAATGCCCTAGTCCCTTATTAAGCTTCCAGCCCTCCCAGCACTAATTTTCAACCTAGATGTCTAGATTTTACTTTGTTTGTATTGTCGAGTGCACTGTCATGTTGTCTCCTTGACATAGACATTTTACAGAGGGGAAAATTGAAACAGACTAACAAGTACCTGACGAATTTTAATAAAGATCCAAGAGTTTAAAGTCTTTCGACTATTCACCAGGCATAAAATATTTAGCGTTTTTTAATGTAATACTTGTGTTATTACCTTTTTTCATTTGTTTTTGGTTTGGTTTATTGTTTTGCTGCTGCTGTTGCTTCCCCCCAACCTTTTTATTCTATACTGTAACAGTTCAACATATAAATGTACTGGATTATTTCCACCAGAAATGTTGGAATACAAATAGCATAAAAGATCAGTTTGGTCATTTACCATATTGGTTTAGCTTGATTCTTCTTCTTTTGTTTTTTATTTTAATGGTGTAAACAAATGTTGCCCGATCAGATCAAATGCTCTGTGCCTAAGAGATGTGCTTGTGTACCTTTGAAGTAAACCTCACGAAGACCGACCACTCCTCCTCTATTTTTCTATAGGAATAAAAAAGAATTTTGTATCAGACCAAGACTTGATAAATATATTTTTTGCTAATCAACAAGAAAATAATTTTCTCTAGCACAAGCAGTGTTAAAACACATACACATGCATATATACTTTCACGCATGCACAGAGGAAAATGCACATTAAATATGAAAAAGCATTCCTTTAAGGCAGAAGAAAAACAGCCAGGCTACAAATTAGCTCTCAGCCCCATCAGGTGTGAATCTCTCTTGTCAATAAGTACCAAACTCCCTGAGATAGAACCACATGTTCATGAATTTTATTTCTCTCCTGCTTAACTCCTAGTTTCACTCTCCCTTGTGGATTTACTCAGGGATGATTTACAGTGGGAAAGGTGACATTAAACACGTCATTGAGCATGCAAAGATGCTGCACTCAAAGCAGCATATGCTTGACTTTGTTAAAAGATGAATGCTGTCAACTCCTCAGTGCCCACCAAGAGCTGGCCTTCTTTTTCTTCCCAACAAACTTTGAGGAGAATTCAAATACTGGCCTTGACACTGAGGGAAATAAAAGTTAATGTATGCACGACATGATTTCACTTGCAGTCTGATTTAGCAACGTCTTGTCTAGTTTGTCTCTGCTGTTGCCTTTCCTAATTTACTCCTTGCACAAAGAAAATAAATAAATAAGTGTACTATAGTCTTATTTATCCTTCTTTGGACATTTCTTTACCAGGCAGATGGTCAATTAAGAGCACTAAACAATGACACTTTTCTCTGTAAACATTTTTTTTTTCTAATAGCCTAACAAATGAGAATCTGTGCTGCCATACTGCTGAATACCATCTTGACTTTCTAATTACAAAGAACTGTGTCTTGATAGTAACAATTACAGCTGCAACAATGATGCCAGTACTTGAACAATATAGTTGGAGGCAAAGTGCTTATCGGAATATTCACAAATAAAGGCTTACATCTATGCCAGAGCTGGAGATGGGAGGTTAAACAATTGGGGAAGGGGGAGGGGGATTTGTAGAAGAAAGGTTGAAAACATTGGTTTAGTAGCTACAGATGTGCATTTGAATCCAATTACTTTAAAAGCAAACTGCATGAAAAGATGCCGTTTCCTTCTGTTGGGCTAATCAATAGGTTAAAGGGTTATTAAAATTAACATGCTAATAACACTAATTTTGATATTTGTCTACACTTTATGGTATTTTCAAAGCACTGTACCATGTGAATTAATAGCAGTGTTTGAGTCCATTTGGCAGTGAAACGATTGTTCTCAGTATAAAATGTAGAGACGTCTGATCTCTTTATTTATTTTTGAAAGACAGTGGAACTTAGGCTTCAAAGTCGCTTGGACACTTCTGAAAATTTTACCGAAACAGGTTTTTATTTTTTTTCCTCCAAAAACCAAATGCATAGAGGAGAAAAAGATATTAGTCCGGGGCGCACACTGTTCCAATAATGAAACGCAGCTGGGAGCATGTGGTATATTTATCCTGGGAAAACTCAGAGACACTTAACTGTAACAACATTACTAGGTGCCTCTGTCACAAGGGGGAAAAACATTTAGATCAAATTATAGTCAGCTGTACGCTGGAGAGGGGGAGCGGGGGGCACAGTGCTCCGTATTTCCAGCAGCCATAATGGGCCAACTCTCTGAGTGCCGCTGTATGAGGCAGTAGTTTTCCTGGTAGGGCTGCACTGGTCTGGGACCAATATCCTATTCCTTGCAGGCCAGCTAGCACCAGGAGGGGAACATGCAACACTTGTTGTACAGTGAGTGCTGTAGCAGTGTCCCTCCTGCATCCTTGCGTCATTAAACCTTATTGAGCCATGATACTTCCCTGCACCTGTGCTCGAATGGGGCCACCTTCCCTCACTCCCATTCTCACTGCACTCCATTGACTCTCAAAGCCATACCCTAGCCCACATTTAGTAATCGGTGAACATAATTTCTCTAATGCTGTCCGTTTTGGATGGCACCCTGACTTTGTTTACAGGGGTAACGTATCAACAATTTAAAGAATCCTGTCTGCATTTTATTTTGAACCTACCGTAATAATCTGCCTCTTTTAACAGACAATTGCAACATTTCCAAGGATTTTCCTTGCTCCGATCCAACACAATGGGATGTTTACCTCCCTGCCTTGGGTACATTCTGAATACAGTAAGATACATGCAGCAATATATATAAGCAAAGTTGGATATAAATTGATTAGCCTTTATGGGGAGTTTCTGGTAGCTAAAACACAGGATTGGTGTCCAGGATCTCTAAATTATCGTCCCACTTCTGCCCCAGATTTATGTGTGACTTTAGACATGGCACTAAAGCCCTCTGTGGTTCACTTTCCCTGTAGGAATGACGATATTTGCCTATCTCAATGGCATGTCGAGTAGCTTTCATTAATTTCTTATGTACTTTGCACCTCTGTGCAGCACCTTTTATCCCCTGATCTCAAAGTATCTTTATGATTTGCTCCTCCACATTTTTTCCAGAAAAAAATAAAGTTGATTGGCATGCAAAAGTTTTAGTCATTGTTCCTACCAGGAACCATATGCTGAAATGAATGTAGACTTTATAAAATTAGAAACAAAATCCAATCCCCTTAGTTATGAATCAGATGTTTTGTCTAATTGTCCTCTTGTTTTGGGATGAGACTTGAATCTGAATAGGTAGCTCAGTGGACTTTTCTGTGTGTGGGGAAAAATAAAATAAAAAAGGCCTTTCGATCACCATGTCAAATGTAAATAGAATAGACCTGGTTATTAGCAGAGATGTAACTGTAGCTGTATGAGCACCATAGTGACAGTAGATCCTTTCTGGATTTCACTCAGCCACTGTCACTTGCCTTGACAATGAACGAAGTTAATGTATTCATGACATTACTGCACATGCATTCTCAATTCACAGCATATTGCATTGTTTACCCCCTGTTCTTTTGTAGTACTGCATGTAGTAATTTGCCTTCTAGCAACAGCAAATTCCTCAACTTAAAATTTTACCCTCCTTTTATTTACCTTAATAGAAAAACCACCATGTTGCAGCCCTTCCAGTATTGCAGATGCTATGCTTTGCAGCATCACAACTAGAGAAATGTCAGATTTTACATTTTGATCAGCTATATCTTCAATATAGTTTTTTGCATATCCTTCATCTCCTTTCGCCCTCATGCTTTTCTGTAGCTGCTGCTTAGCAGATTTTCTACCCGTTGGCCAATTCTTTGTGCAGGATTGCAGAGGGCATTATTGCAATGTACTCGGCCACTGATAATAATAAAGGCTCATTATCCTGGATCCATCTTCCTATTCCTGTATCCCTGCATGCCAGCTTCACTAACTCTCCTTCTCCACAGAGTCATGGCAACTGCATCTTAGTACTGCTGTGCTGCTGTCTGCCTTTTAGATGATCTTCCACTCATGTTCATTATGGTGCCCGATTGAAAACCACGGCTAGATTTAGACAGCACTTGCAGAGGACCATGTCCTTGCCATGTTACATGCAACTTCTATCTCCCAGAGCACGGAAACCTTAACTAACACAATTTCCAGTCCCAAGCTACCAATTTATTAATGAAACAGCAAATACTATCCAATCTCTATATCTCAACGTATTCATATGTGAAACAGGTTATTTACTGAGTGGGTGGGTAAATTCATTCAGGAAAAAAATATCACTCTAAGTTCAGCCACATCCCAAACATTGATGCAAGTCCTTTAAAAAGACATGATTGGTAATTCAGACTGGTACTCTTTTTCTGATTCACAGGTAAAGAATCCCAGTTCAACTCCATTAACTAATGCCCTTCTCTCCAACGCTTCTTTGCTTTCGCTGGTATGTGACCAGAATGATATCGCTCCAGCAGAACCTTCCTATGTCAGATGACTACTTCTTCCAAATCAAAAACTGACATACTTTGCTATGTGATAAGAAGTGGGTTTGTGTCATCAGTTTGGAGTCCACGGCAACGCATTTGTATGTCCAAGAGCACAGATCTGGGTCACACTGTTCTTTCTGAATTAGTTTATAAATTCTGAACAAGTGTCATTAACATTTCCTTAGGGCACTAATAGTTTCTACACTCATTCAGCTTCCTTCTTCCCTCCAGACTTGGTTCATCACGCTGAATGCTTTTTCCACTGGACTACTGGGTAAATACAAAACAAATTCTCCTCTGTACAGCAGTACACTTTGAATCAGTGTGAAAAACCCAAACACATTGATTGATTAAATGAAAGTCAGGACATTTCAGGTGTCCTGAAAAAAGTTCCTGGATAAACCAGGCCTATCCTGGTAAAATTAGGAGTGTGACAGACCGCTCTCTCACCCCTCCTCAGGAACAGGCAGGAAAACCCTTCTTTGCTTCAAACAGTGCTCTTTATTCACAGTGCAGGCCCCACCACCAATACATACAGCTTGTCCAGTCCTTCAGTATCAACACAGCTCTGAATCGCTCCAACCGCCACCACTCTATACCATCCCCACCACCCTGGGCTTGCTTCCTGGCAGGCCTTTTATCCCCCTGAGGAGGCTGCCAGGTGCCACTCATCAAGGCTGATTGCCCTGCAAGCCAGGTGGCTGATTAGCCTTTCTGCAAGGGAGGTTTGCAGGCTTCTGCTCCCTCTTAAAGGGCCGGCAGGGCTGGCTCAGGCACTCCTGGCCAGCGCCCTGCCACACACCTCCCCCCTTAGCCTAGCCCCATCGGGCTGGCTCGGACCCCTCAATATTTTCCAATTAGATCCAACAGGGCCCTTGAACCTTTTTTCCTCATTTCCTTTACCATGGCAGCATGGTCCCTAGGTTTCTGGGTGTCATGCCCGGCCATGGCGGAGACCCTTACTGCCTTTTTAGGGCTAGCCTCCTCTGCCTTGGCTTCCAGCGCGGCCACGGCAGAGAGCCCTACTTCCAGCCTTGCGCAATAAAGGCAGGGTATCGGCCGCCCCTGTGCCCTTCGGCGCTCACACCACTCGCATGGTGGCAGCCGCTCCAACCCCTGCTCAGATGGTGCCTCGCAACACAGGGCAACTTCCCCTGCCTCAATTTCCCCCTGGCTCTCACAGGAGCTTGAGGCTTCTTCTGTGGAGCTCTCCTCCTGTCCTAGTCTCTGTCGTTCAGGGCTAGCTAGACCCTTCGCTGGGTTATTGGGCTGACTCCCGCCCCTTCGCTTGGCCGAACCCCCCGTACGGGTTCGCACGCTCGGCCTTGGGACAGCCCGGGGCCTCGTACCTCCCACTGGGCCCCAGTCCCGCCCAATGATTACGGGGCACGGCAACCCCTCTGGCACCCCAACCCGCTTCCAGCGAAATCGGCCGCTGATTTCCAGGGGGACCTGGGCCACCCGACAGGACTTCCTGTCCCCGTGGACACACTGTAGGTCCATGGTAGCCCCTGGGATCAGCCACTCGGGGCGTACCAACGCTCTGCGGACAAGCGTACAGGGGGAGGCTGAATCCACTACCCCCGGTTGGGACTTCCTTCCCACCTGTATCCGCAGAGTGGGTATCCCCTTATGCGGTTTCCGCCCCCAACCTCGGTCCACCCACACCAATCGGTGTAGCCACAGTCCATGGCTGGGCAGTCCCTCTTAATATGCCCTGGCTTCCCACACTGCCAGCAGGTAAGCCGGGCCACTCTTCCTGGCGCCCCCCTGGGCTCCCCATCAGTCCCTTTGCCTTTTGCTGGGGGGGAGTCCATGGGCCGACACCCCAAATCCCGGACCCGTCGTGGTCGTTCTTCTCCCCAAGGTCCCTCTGCCTCCACGTACTCCTCGGTCAGACGCACCGCAGACTCCACCGTCTCCGGCTGGTGCCTCCTGACCCAGGTACGGACAGTCTCGGGGAGGCTGAGCAAAAACTGCTCCAAGATCAGGGAGTCCATAATTTCCTCCCCTGACCGGGCCTCTGGCCTCAGCCAACGCATCGCCCAGTCTCTCAGCCTCTGGGCAAACGCCCGGGGCCGCACCGCCTGCGTCCAGCGGGCTGCCCGTAACTTCTGTTGGTATCTCTCTGCAGATAAGCCGACCCGGTCCAAAATGGCCACTCTGACAATTTCAAAGTCCTGGGCCTCTGCATTCCCCAGGGCCATGTAGGCCGCCTGGGCTTCGCCCACGAGGTAGGGAGCAAGCCGGAGGGCCCAGGTAGTCCGCTCCCACCCGGCTGTGGTGGCCACCCTCTCGAAAGTGCCCAGGAAGGCATCGGGGTCATCCGCCAGGCTCATCTTGCAGAGTCCCCAGCCCGGCGGCCGCATGCCTTCTCCTGCCCCTGGACTCACCAGCAGCTGCAGGAGTTTCGCCTGGGTACTTGCTTGCTCCTGGATGAATTCCTGCAGCCTCTTCTGCTGCTCTGCCTGAGCCAGCTGCATCTCCTGGTGGATTTGCTGCAAGGCGTGCATGGCCTGTTGGGTCTGCTTCTGTTTCTCCACGAGCCACTGCAGGGTTCTCTCCATCTCTGGGCCACCAGTTGGGTTGCTGGTGTAGCAATCCCACCTCTGACACCACGTGTGACAGACCGCTCTCTCACCCCTCCTCAGGAACAGGCAGGAAAACCCTTCTTTGCTTCAAACAGTGCTCTTTATTCACAGTGCAGGCCCCACCACCAATAAATACAGCTTGTCCAGTCCTTCAGTATCAACACAGCTCTGAATCGCTCCAACCGCCACCACTCTATACCATCCCCACCACCCTGGGCTTGCTTCCTGGCAGGCCTTTTATCCCCCTGAGGAGGCTGCCAGGTGCCACTCATCCCTGTTGATTGCCCTGCAAGCCAGGTGGCTAATTAGCCTTTCTGCAAGGGAGGTTTGCAGGCTTCTGCTCCCTCTTAAAGGGCCGGCAGGGCTGGCTCAGGCACTCCTGGCCAGCACCCTGCCACAGGAGGTATGGTTACTTTACTCATATGTCAGGGAAAGGAGAAGAGCTAGAGTCATGACATCCGCTCGGGCCCTCGCCATGTACTTCGAATTTAACTGAGAAGTGTTTATGGGGATGGGCACTATAGAAAAACCCTGAGATACAGAAATAGATTGAACATGGTACAAGAAGGATACTGCAGGGAAGAGGATTTGATTTCTGCACCAGAGCGGGATTGAAGTGCCAGGTTGGAGGAGGGACATGGGGTTCTGGAATTTGAAGACTAGAAGAAAATCATAGGACACAGTGATGTCCCCTGCTCCTCTGGCCTTTCCCCAGCCCTGCCTCACTCTAGGTACCCTTAGGCTTTCCAGGCAGCTAGATCCATCTCCCTCCTCAGCCAGAAGGAGACTGCCTGCCCCTAGCTCACAGCCCTCTTATAAGGGCCCAGCTGGTCCTAATTGACCCAGCCACAGCTGTGATTGCTATGCCCTCAGTGGCTTTCCCTACTGCAGCCCTCTTCTGGGCTGCTTTTAACCCCATCAGGACCAGACGGGGGTGATCACCCCACTACAGGGTCCCTGCTATTAACTCCTGGGTAACCTATAGCTCAGGTTAATTTTATGGCTCTTTGTGGTAGCCTGGGCAAGCTTGGCACCAAAAGGCCTCTTCTCTTCCTCGGTTCACATGGTGTCATACTCACTGAAGGGACAGTGAAGTGCAATCCTCTAGTTTTGCACAGTGTATTCCTCTGGTAACAGACTATTTGGGCTTGAAGATCATTAATTATGTGCAGGGATGCACTGGAAAAGAGAGGGGGGAGGGAGGGTTTGTGCCTCCTTATGTCTAGCATCCAAATAAGGTGGAGTGCCAGGAGTGCTCGGAGGTGTGCTGGCATGCGGCAGCCCGTTTTGGCCCATTACGCCATCTCAGAAGAGCCAAGAGCACAGTGCACTCTAGCTACACCATCTCCTCCTCCCAGCCTACCCTGACACATTTCCTAAGCTAGGGCCCAGGATGGATCCTGATGGAGAGCCGTTATGCCAGTTCTGTACCTACTGTAGGAGATCCGCTCTTCCCCCACATCACAACAGGCAGGAGACTCTTTTGTGGCTTCCAACAGTGCTCTTTATTTACAGTGCAAGCCCCACCACCTAAATACAGCTTTACAGGTTACAAGTAAGCTCAGGTTTTAGCTCAGGCCCAGCCCTCACTTGGCTGGCCTCAGGAACAGTTAGCTCAGCTACCTTCCTCAGCTCTACTCCCTTCCCTGTACCTTCTCTGTCTGCTTCTGTCTCCTTCTCTCTCCACCCTGGGCTTCCACGCTGACAGGCTTTTATCCTCTGGAGAGGCTGCCAGGTGCAACACATAACCCTGAGCCCTCTGCAGCCCAGGTGGCTGATTAGCCTCCCTCACTCAGAGGTTTGGAGAGGCTTCCCTGCTCTCTTAAAGGGGCATCAGGGCTGGTTCAGGCCCTACCCTGCCACACTACCATTAATCTGGGAGGCCCATTTCTGTCCCCTTTTACCACCTCTTCACCCTGCTAGAGCGGTGGAGCGCTGCATTGTAAAGAAGAACTATGGCTAGTCTTTTTGTTGTTCCCCTTCTCCAAATCTGTCTCCAGGCTAGTGAGCATAATATTGCAAACTGCTGAGTATCCCTCTTCAATGATTTGGCGCTCAATTTTGTAGCTTCATGTTCAGAGGTGCTCAGGACCGACAGTTCTCATTGATTTCAGTGTTTTGGGAACCTGGTAACTTAATATCAGGTCACTTGACTTTATATGCCAAAATATAGAGGTGCATGCCCACCTTTAGGTCCTTAGGCCCAGATCCCTAAAGGGAATTAGGCACCTAAATAGCTTTGATGCTTTAGGCCTTAGTTTGAAAGTTTGGCCCATACACAGAATTTTTCAAAAGGAGAAAATCTTGAAGTGCTCAACTAGAACCGTGGAGATGGGAATTTCAGTTTAAAGCTTTTTTTTTCCAGATGGTGTGGGTAATTAAAGTTATATTCTACAGCGTAGTGACTCCAGTTTTCTGAAAGTAAAGAGAAAATAACACTGGGAATTTAGAAAACATCATTTTTTAAAAACCAATAAGCTACATTAACTTCCTATAAAATCCCCTGACCTTAAATTCTTATTTGGAAACACAAGATTCTGAATGAGACCAGCCTTGGTAAACAGGTGTAATTTTCTTGGTAGAAACAGTGGTTATGATCATGGCACCTTAAACTACAATTTTGTCACAGAATTTTTAAATTAATTTCACAGCAGGGGTGTGGGGTGGGGTGTTGGGAGTGGGGAAGATCATTGAAAAGGGGAGGAGGGAGATGGAAGAGTGAGCCCACCCTGCATTCATCTTGCAGCAGTAGTTCCTCTGCCACGGGGCTGGGCCTGGCTCCCTGCTCTGGGCACTGCGACCTAGTGAACGTGGTTGCAACTCCACTCAGGTTTGATGTGTTTGCCACTTTGGAGATGGAGAGGGCAGAAGGCCAAATTTGATTGGCATTGCAATCCAGCACATGGGGTTGCAATGCATATAAGTTTGGTGTGTCTCCCCCCCCCCCCCTCTGCAAGTGGAGACGGAAGGGAGTAGGGATGGATGGGCCCAATGACACTTAGGGCTGGGGGAATGCACTGAAAATGGAAATAATTCACTAACAACAATGGGAACAACTAGGCAGGCAGGCTGCTACATTATACTCTGGCTGAGGGGACAGAACCTTAAATCATAGAATAGAATATCAGGGTTGGAAGGGACCTCAAGAGGTCATCTAATCCAATCCTCTGATCAAAGCAGAACCTGCCTCACACCTACCCTCAAACACTAAAGCCCTGGGCTTTGCTGGGCACACTGCAATAACAAGCTAGAAGGACAGAGTCACTCTCCTTCGCTCGCTCAGATACCCACCCAGTCCCTTTCCCCAACAGTGACTCTGCACGCATGCATGCACGCACACCGAGCCTGCCCAACCCTTATGCTGATTTACATCTCTACCAGCTGACCCAGACTGCCGGGGAGGAGCAAGTGACCGCTCCTGCAGCTTCCCTTGGCTTCCCCTCAGAAGTTATTTTTCTGTGGGGAAGCAAAGAAATCGGTGCACAACGTGAATTCTGTGCCTGCACAGTGGTTCAGAATTTGTCCAGGAGCAGAGGACGATTTACCCACACTGATCGATGCATTCTTCACCTACAGAATACACTTTAGCTGGGAATGCAGGTGGAGCCCAACCTACAATGCATGCAGCAGCCTGTCTATTTTAGCAAGAATAAAATGCTAAAAACACAACATATTGGTCTTCTGCTCCCCTCATTAGTTCCAATAATTTTCAGTGCCATGTCCACACTGTGATCTTTAAGGCTCTCAGCATGTTGGGGAAAAGCTACAGAAGTCTCTGCTACAGTGTTTATGACCCACTGAGATTGTAGTGTTCCTCTGGGACAACACAGCTAAAAATGCCCTGGGCATAGTCCTCAAGAGCTGGATAAAATATTTTTAGGTTAGTGTTTTGTTGAATGAGCTACCAGAAGAAATTAGATTGAGCTCTACCATTAGCATTTGTAGAATATGGTGCAAGATTTACCTTTTTGCAAAAACCCTGCAATAAGTGAAGGTGAAAACAATAACATTAATAATAACAACAATGTAACAAAACAAACATAATGTACAGTATGAGAGGAGTTCATACTAGGGTTGAAAGGCAAAGATGAAGAGCTTGATACAGAATCTGGTACAGTAACAATAGGAAGCCAGTGAACAAATTTGAGGAGGAGGAGTCGATGTGATCAGAGCAGCAAGAAGAGAAAATTACTTGAGTGGCTGGGTTTTGGACAGAGTAGAAGAAAGACAGAAAGGGGCAAGCACCTAAGGTGATAGATGATGAAAGCATGAATAAAGATGCTGGCAGTGGGGATAATAACTAACTAAATAAATAAATAAATAAATAAAATAAGCAAATGAACGAATGAATAAATAAATAATATAATAATTTCTGAGTACAGGACTTACACACTATCACATTTTCACAAAGTGGCACCAATATAAAACAATTCCCACAATACTCATGGTATAGCTCTAGGCCAGTATTGTCATCCTTATTTTACAGATGGATACTGTGAAACAAATGGATTTTAATCATGGAGGAAGATGTGATGAGATTTAGTAAGAGTTTGGACCAGGGTGGGGAGAAGGTGAGAGAAGCCAAAATTGAGTTTTGGAGAGAAGAAAGGTGGCAGAACTGTCCATGAGAAGATGAGGACGAGGCAAGGGATTAAGAGGAAAGAGAAGTTCAGTTTTGGAGAGACTGAGTTTGAGGTGCTGTCAGGACATGTAGGAAATATATGAGAGATAGTCAGTAATGCATGACAGAATCTAAGGTTGTAGGGCAGAGGTAGAAATATAGCTTTAGGACTCATCTGTGACAATGCACTCCATATTTTTATTAAAATTAAAAAATGTTGATATGATGTAACTGGAATATGCTTTATGTAAAAGGACTCTTGTAAGGTATCATTACAAATCTTATAATCTACTTAGTGAGGTCATCCTATTTGCATAAATGTATCATTCTTGTATCTGAAACTAGGAATATGAAATATAACTCTGAGTCCTATTGTAATTATGCAAAGCCATTAATGGTGGCTTAGAATCTTGATGGCTCCCATTAACTAGGACAATTTGTTGTAGATGGCTCAGTTTACTTGTAAACTTTCCTCCTGCATACATGTGTGCCAGCCAGTGGGTAATGAAGTCTCACAGGATTTGTGAACACATCACATGATACTGGAATCCATAATTAACTCAGTTCTTTCCTATTTAGAAGGAGAGGGGAACCCAGAGAAAGTCAAAGGATTCCCTCTTTGTGCCAAAGCTATACAAGGGGGTCCCAGTCATATGGAATCCTCTGCTTTTCACCTAAGATGCCTGCTGTAACTAAAAAGAACTGTACAGGGGAAAGGATTGGGCCCAGACTAAGAAGGCGTCTAGTCTGTGAAAGAAGCTTATTGGAACATCTCTGAGGGCGAGATTTACCTGTATTCAATTTCTTAATGTATAAGGCTTAGACTTGTATATTTTTGCTTTGTTTTACTTGGTGACTTACTTTGTTCTGTCTGTTATTACTTGAAACCACTTAAATCCCACTTTTTATTCTTAATAAAATCACTTTTGTTTATTATTGAACCCAGCGTATGTGATTAATATGTGGGGGAACAAACAGCTGTGCATCTCTATCAGTGTTATAGAGGGTGGACTATTTATGAGTTTAAGTTTTATACAGAGTAAAACAGATTTATTTGGAGTTTAGGTCCCGGGGGAAGCTGGGTGTCTGGGTGCTGGAGACAGGAGTACCTGCTGAGTGGTTTTCAGTTAAAGCCTGCAGCTGTGGGGACATGGTTCAGACCCTGGCTCTGTGTTGCAGCAGGCTTGAGTGTTTGGCTCAACAAGGCAGGGTTCTGGAGTCCCAAGCTGACAGGGAGAACAGGCTCAGAGATAGTTTAAGCATGTCAGGAGACAGTCCCAAGGGGGCGGTCTCTGTGACTGAACCCATCACTCCATCCCTATAGAGGTCGTAGATGCAACTATGGATCAAAGGGATGTTATCAAATTAGACTCCATAGAGGAAGAAGAAGAGTGGCCTAAGGACAGTGTACTGAGAGGTGCCAAGAGACACAGTAGATGGGAGGATGACCAGATGAGACACTGATGGAGCATTTAGCAAGGTGGAGTAGAACAGATTGATAATGAGAATAGGCAAATGCCCAGATAAGAAGGTGCCTATAACACAGAGACAATATGTATAGCTTATCCCTTAGTTAACTTCTTTTACAAACATTTCTTTAAAAAGTCCTTTATTTAGATACCTATGAAAACGCGCTGTAAAGACGTAGTTGGCATAGAAAATCTACATCTATAGGGGAAGACGGCTCCATCTTGATGATCTTTTTCATCTTACGATGTGATGCTTATATTTCCCACTACTGACAGACACCAAGGAGCCATTACTTCCTTGTCAAGATGTATATCTATGTCAGGAACTGACTGAAGGCACTGAAGATAGACCAGCAAGAGAAACATTTCCAGAACTAAGGATCTTGTCATTAGAAGGCCATTCCCTTCTTTCTTAGTGTTACCTTCATTGCTTCTTGGGATATCTGCTATAGTGAAAGCCACGTGGTTTGTTGCAAAAAACATCAGGTGGAAATGGATGGATCTAGAAAGTTCTTTTAACTAACAGTGTTACTTAACAAAATAGTGAGTGGTATTAATTGTAGCTCTTCCAGAAATCCTCCATCTTTGGGGAGATTCTTTGACATCCTCTACTTAACAAGTTCTGAATACATTTCAAGTCTTAGAATTTGCTCATCATGCTGTCTGAAAGGCCATTGGACTTGATGAATCATAAATACAGCAAAATCAAGGAATTGCTTCTTTGCACATATGTTTTCAACTTTAGTATTTAATTATGGGAGAAGGTGATTTCACATTACAATGAGGCACATACAACAGATTATTTTTCAGAGGAGTTAATCTTCCTATCCATTATCTGGAATAGTTCAAAAAGCTCAAAAAATGGAATGGTTCTCGCAGAAAGGAAATAATGTTCAGGTAATTACAAATAACAGAGACATCTGGTTATCTTAATTGTTTGGGAATGTCTCAATTAGCTCAGAAGGACTCAGAGACAGTAAAACTTTCTCATAGCAGATTGGATTCACTGATGAGATGAAATACGGTAGATCTAACACACTGGAGCATATTAAGAGCCACAGAAAGCTTTCTGTGCCATTATCAATAGGTTTTATTTGCATCTAAAGAATCACAGATTCAAAAGTTAGAAATGAGAAATAGGTCACCCTCTCCACACCCTGCTGACACAGGATTGTTCCTTACAGGGCATGTTGTAGTGTTCGCATGCATATAAATGTTCTTTGTGTTATTGTCTGTTCACCAAGAAAATGATAGTACACTGTTGATTTTGCAGTGATTTGGCCTAAAAAGGTGAAATTAACATGCTCAATCCTTTTTCAGAAATTCATTGGCATAAGTTATGTTGTCTGTGAATGGTGTTTGAAGTGTTTCTTGCCTGAGGAGTTCAGAAGAATCTGCAAATCAGAATTTTCCTTACAGGCATATATATGGAATGGTAGATACTCTGCTGACTGGAAGCCAAACTCTGGGAAGTAGCCTCACATTGGGCTTTGATCATACAACTGATATAACCTTCATGCATAAGATAACCATGATCTTATCATAGAATTATAGATCTATAGGACTGGAAGGGACCCCAAGAGCTCATCTACTCCAGTCACTTGCACTCAAGGCAAGACTAAGTGTTATCTAGACCATCCTTGACAGGTGTTTGTCTAACCTGTTCTTAAAAATCTCCAATGATGGAGATTCCACAATCTCTCCAAGCAATTTAACCACACTGATAGTTAGGAAGTTTTTCCTAATGTCCAACCTAAACTGCCCTTCCTACAATTTAAACCGATTGTTTCTCATACTATCCTCAGAGATTAAGGAGCATATTTTTTTCTCCCTCCTCCTTGAAACAATATTTTATGTACTTGAAAACTGTAATCATGTCCCCTGTCAGTCTTCTCTTCTCCCGAGTAAACAAACCCGTCTTCCATGACTTTTCAAAGATAGTCACTAATGGCTCAGATACTCCTTGAGTATTCTAGGATGTATTTCATCAGACCCTGGTGACTTAAAGACACCTAACCTGTCTAAATAATATTTAACTTGTTCTTTCCCTATTTTAGCCTCTGATCTTACCTCATTTTCACTGGCACTTACTATAGTAGACATCCAATCGCTACTAATCTTTTTGGTGGAAACTGAAGCAAAAAAGTCATTTAACATTTCTGCCATTTCTACTTTTTCTGTAATTTTTCCCCACTCCTCATTGAGTAACAGGCCTACCCTGTCCTTGGTATTCCTCTTGCTTATAATATATTCACAGAATAGTTTCTTGTTACTCTTTATGTCACTAGCTAGTTTAATCTCATTTTGTGCCTTGGCTTCTCTGATTTTGTCCCTACATGCTTGTGCTATTTGTTCATATCATCCTTAGTCATTTGACCAAGTTTCCACTTTTTGTAGTACTCTTTTTTGAGTTTCATATCATTGAAGATCTCCTGGTTATGCCAGGGCAGTCTCTTGCCATACTTCCTATCTTTCCTACACAGAGGGATAGTTTGCTCTTGTGCCCTTAGCAATGTCTCTTTGAAAAACTGCCAACTGTCTTCTATTGTTTTTCCCCTTAGACGTGCTCCCCATGGGATCTTACCTACCAACTCCCTGAGTTGGCTAAAGTTTGCCTTCTTGAAATCCATTATCTTTATTGTGCAGTTTTCTCTCAGCCATTCCTTAGATTCATTAACTCCACCATTTAATGATCACTTTCTGCCAAGCTGCCTTCCACTTTCAAGTTCTCCACCAGTTCCTCCCTATTTGCCAGAACACAAGTACATGTAGCTGCCCTTCTGAGTGGCTCCCAGTAGTGGCCTCAATGTCCTTCATCCCTCTGCCTCTGCTGCCTCCTCTCTGTCATCCACCTCAGGGCAAGTGAGTGTAGCATTGCCACTTGTTCCTGGGCATGCTGCCTGTATCTCCCGCAACAAGCCTCTCACACCATCCCCAAGAAGCCTGCTTCATTCCCACAGCCACCTATCCCCAGTCAATGGGGATTCCCTTTATCAGTACAAATGTACTGAAACGGAAGGCCCAACAGTTGATGGAGGGCTGCGCAGCAACCATTGCCGGAACTACACACAACTCGCGTGCGTCTACACGGCAGTGAGGAGTGAGCTACCTAGCCTGGTGAGAAGGGGACTTGCACTAGCTCAGCTCAAGTTATAATGCTAAAAATAGCCGTGCTACTTGGGTGGTAGCTCATGCTCTCAAGGCCACCTGACCGATTGGCTCTGAGCTCAGATGACTAGCCCGAGTCTCTACCAGAGTCATATTGTTCACACTGCTATTTTTAGCATGCGAGCTTGAGCCAAGCTACTGTGAGTCTTTCTATGTGGGCTAGGCTGCATGCCATCAGCTGCAGCATAATCATATCTTAGGACATCATAAGCAGCGACCTGCCCTTATCCCACTGCACATGTTCACTCTCACTCTTCAGCAATCACATGTGTATCTCACGTTCTCTCTGGGGAATAGAACTCGGAATTTCTGTATCTTACTAGAACCCCAAAACACATGTTTGTGAAGGCAGGGGTGGGGAAGGAGAGGTCCTTGTCTTAGGTGGGAGATTTTGTTATGAAACTCTTATGAATGCTTCTTGACTGATTCCTCCAGTTCCTTCACAAATGCTGTCAAAATCTGAGTGAAAACTTCTATGGTAAAGGCCAAAGAAACAATCAGCTCCCAGGTAACTCTTAATCACAGTCTAACTAGCACCTTTGTGTAGGAGACATGATTTGGGTTAAATCCTACTAAATGTAGAGAATGTACCCCTGTGGCTAATCAAACCAGCAAAGGAGGGGGTGTCTCTTTCTCCACACAATTCCTGATCAATATTATTTATCTGGCTGAATGTGTAAAATAGTCATGTCCTGTCCACATAATGACCATTCCCATTCCCTGCACCCCCCATGGCTATCAGCAGGAGGGAACCTGGTGTTTGCTAGTAATTATCTGCTGCTGAAAAGAAGTGCTATTTCTCTGATTTTTGTAATGCAGATCAATGCACATGTCACTGCTGAAAAGCTATGTCATTGAGGATGAAGCATTAATGGCTAGGGATGGATTTTGAACCCCCTCACTTGTGGGCTGAACATTTTCTGAAGGAACAGAGCCTTTTGAATTCTCTTTATCACACTGTCCCTTTAAGACTGGCTGGGCTGAGGAGAGGGAGTTTGAGAAAGTGACCCTTTGTTATCTCTTTCCCAAGCAAACTGTTGACATGACTTGAGTGGTAACCTGAGAAAGAAAGGGACAGGAAATGACAGGTTAGCAACCCTGACAGACCTCAGAAATGTTATAAGTAACATGGTTAACGGAAAGACAGTAATAGGATCTTGAGATGGAAGGTAAAAGAGAGGGGCTTGGAGGACAGAGGGCAAATCCTGGAAAAGTGAGAGAAGGGAGGACTTGTGATAAGAAAGATAGAAAAAAGTTGGCGTCAAAGACCAAAAAGAGCCAGAGGAGAATGCCCAAAATAAAGATATCCAAAGCTGAGAGATCTGTGTAGCTATGGAGAGTAGGGCCTAAATCTGGGAATATTTTCATTTGCTTTTTTTTCTCCCTCTCCCAAAGATGTTTGTCTGTATGCACTGTGCTAGCTTGTTTTGTTGGCAATCTTAAGAGAAATTTCATGATAAAAATCCTTAACATATATACTCATGTCTATATAATACATCATGTGATTAGCTAGCTAGCTAGCTGGATAGATAGATAATCTCATTTTGTGTACACACAGAATCGTGCATGTGCCATTTGAACAGCATTTACCAACTTTCCAAATGAAGGAAGGCTGCACTGTACAAGTATCCACATCTGACTTCAGTGTGCAGTGAACAAGAGCCTCTTCTGCTGAGCACAATAAGTCGATCATCAAAAACTATGTTAAAAGAACATCAAGATTGAAAAGTCAAACACCCAGAACTTAGAAAATGCAACAACCTTATAGTTCAGAACCCTTATAGGTATGCACTAAGATGCACTCTTTAAGTGCATGATCACAGACTACTTTTGCTACAGGATACCTCGCTCATTCAATGTTCTGGATGCATGGAGCCTACTGAATGAACAGCAATTCAATATTTCTTTCTAGCCTCATCATTCAATGTGTGTCCCCATGTATTATTCACTGGTCATGTCAAACCACGTTCCGAATAGAGAAGTATTAATTTCCTTATTGGCTTTTCTGTGGTGCTGTCATAATATCTGAGTTCTTAACAAACATTAATTAATTGATCTTCACAACACCCCAAGTGAAGTGCAGAGTTAATAGTATTATCTTCCTCATGTTACACATAGGAAATGTAGGGACAGAGATTAAAGCTCAAATTGTCAAAATTATCTCCAATTTTTGGATGCCCAATTTGAAAAGCCTGGGGCATAATTTTTACTTACTATTTTATAGCACTCTGTATGTTCAGAGAAGAACTTCCCTAGGTCTCAGTTGCAGTTGTCTGCTCAGCCAGTCTGCAATCAGTCCCCAAGTTTCTCTGGTTGGACACTCAGAAAATGAGAAACATAGTGGGCACGTGAAAAATTCTGGTTACTTACAAAAACGTTAAAATAAAATTAAATCCCTAATTCTAAAAATCTGTAAAAAATGAATTACTGAAACTTCACAGCCACATAACCTAGGAACCTACAAATAATATACCAAATTCAAACATGATCAGATTTATAATTTTCATTATTTCCCCCCAAAAATATTCAAGTTGCAACTGAACTAGAAAGCTACAGAAGTTCATCAAAAGGAAATACTGCTGCTGGAGTACCACTATAGACTGCATCCACAGACGTGTGAGCACACACACATATTCACACTTAAAAATCACTGCCTCACTCAGTGTGCACTATAGAAAATGCACTTATGCTCTGTACCTCTCACTTAGATCTGTGCAGATCATGCCTCATTTTGAATGCTGGCAAAAAGGTCTAACAATTAAAAGTTGAGATCATTAACAAATGTGATCCACACAATTATGTATTCTATATATGTCACAGATACTATCAAAACTTACAAAAAAATTAAATTGTGATTTTTAGAATGTATGTTGGCTATATGAAATTATTCTATGAATGTTTTGTGCAAACAAATTTCAGCCTTTGGATTGCTTGGAAACAGTTCACTGTGAATATTCATTTGAGTACTTGATAGTTACAACTTGATATGTAAGGTTTGTGACTGGTTACCTAAGTCACATGGCATCATTTCAGTTTCCTGATTAAATGACCTGAACTTTATAAACCTTGTTTGCAGCCACATGATATTTTTTGTTTATACATGACATACATTTTTTCACATGACTGTTCACCTATATCTAACATACAGTGCCCACAGCATTCATTTTTGTAATTGTCATTTCTTTCATGATGCTGACTGGAAGAATGTGTTGATTTGACAGGTTTGTTTTTAAAAAGCACTTGTAAATAACTGGTAAAATTGTTGAAAAACTAATTCTGTATACAATACCAATGAGCAATATGGGAAAACCACACCATTTACAACATGTGGTGTAAATGTATTTTAAATAGAATAAAAGCATGAGGAAAAAGCAAAGTTCTCTTAGTGTAAAAATCTGGTCAATGTTTGCAGGCAACATTTATAGAAGAGGAAGAATAGGTTTTGGTTTCTGTAGAAATAAATGGAATATAAATACCTCTTAGAATAGGATGAGAAATTCCTATAGATTGAGAATTAGAATTGTTGCCATTTTTATTTCAGGACAAGTTCCACATCACTTTTAACATTAATAGACAGGTTCAGGATATATGTGACCCCTTCGCAAAGATATGGACTTGCCAAGTTCTCTTAGCAAGCCTCTAGCTGATCATCTGGACCTCCCTACCCACAAACTGAACATTTAAAAGTTTTGAAGCCTCCTTACCTTACTTTATTTTTTCCTTCCATGTCTTAAGCCAGTCACCCAGAGGCAAAATAAATCCATCCCTCAGAAAGTCTAACTTATCCGTGCTATGTTCTAATCCATTATCTAGGCCCACTAATGTGTACTACATCATCAGAGGAGCAATGCTCCGATGATGTAGTACACCTCGTATACATGTACATCATCAGAGTTATATCCTTCTGATCTGCCTGTGGGTTTAATAAGCATTCCAGATGGCTTGCTATGCCTGAAGCAAGAATGGATAATCACACAGCTCTACCCTCAAAACAATAATAAAATAAGGACACAGTAGCACAGGGGCTCATGCCTGCCAAAAACATTCAATCGACTGTATAATACAATAGTCCAGTGTGACTGGTGAGGCACATTTATACCCTAGCTATTTACAGGTGAAAGGGACTCGATTTTAAATAAAACACAAGTTACAAATACGGAGTGTTATTGTTATTATATATTACACTGAAATTGAATTTTCTCAGCCACAGAACGTATGCTGTTCAGTTTCTCACTGTTCAGCTGCTGGCTGGCCCACAACTGGGTGGTTGTTTCTCATGAATGCAAAACCCAACATTCTGATTGGCAGAAAGGGGAGGGTCTGATTTGAATAATGACTCCGTGTTGTTTCTCAAGTGCCATGCAAGATCCACATATCTAATCTAGTATCTATCATATTGCTAGGGTAGCCATCTGCATTGTTTCTAGCCCTCAAGTAGAGTAAAATTAAGTGTCACACAAGATTTCGCCACACTAGCAAAATTATTTATTGGTGACACCCATTGTCAGCAACGGATAATTTTGCTACACACGGGCCACAGAACTGTCCATAGTGGACATTACTGTTCCTTACCACTGCCCAGTATGGCAGCCTTGCTTACTGGTATTAATGTGTTGTTGAAATCCTCTGTCATCCAGTTGTTGCAGGAATGGCTTTTGCAAATAGAAGACTACTGCACCATGCTCTGAAATTTCTGTGCTCTGAGAGCTACTGGTGATCAGCCAGAGCCCACTGATTTGCATAACAACTGTATGACTATTTGCATTATTATAACTTGAGACCAAACCTTGTCCGCTTCCACAGGAAAATGTTTTTGTTTAGACATGCAACTTTTCAATAGTTAAACAAATATCAGTTATATTTGCAAAAGGAATACCTATGCCCCAGGCAAAAATATCTGTATCTGAATGTGGCATGGAGGAGTCACTGAGAATCCCAATCAGATCCGTTAGTAGTGGACAGGAAGGAAAGGACTACCAGGAGGAAGGGACCAACACTGGTGGCATGTGAAGCAACATTCAGGGGTGATGCTGACCGGAAATAAGAGGCCTTATTAAAATTGTTGCTGAATCTGTGCCTCTTAACTTTGCCTCTGAGCACATTGCAGACACTGAACTTGGGGCTCACTCCAGCTTTATATGAGGTGTGGTGTCTACATTCCTTCATTCATTCTTCTTTGCAAAGGGAAGGCATGAAAGGAGGGAGGCACTATGGGGTGTAGGGGAGGCGTTGGAGGGAGACAGGATGGGAAACGAAGAAAGGAGGGAGAACAAAGGGGAAGGAGAGAAGGAGCTGACAGAACTTTTACCCATTGTGTAAGTGGGGGCCATGTGTTCCAATCTAGACAGAATGGGAATTGAGTGGTACGGGAGAGAGGGAGGATGGAGGGCAAGATGAATGAGAGGAGGAGTGTAGACTAGTACTATGGGTTTGATCTCTCCACAAGCTGACATTTTCTCACATTTATAAAGTGAGGGAATGTTCTCTCTTGTATATACAGTCCTAGAGATGGTCCCATAGGAAAGGAATACCATTTTCACAGGAACTCAATGTTATTCAGTGGATTTCATGCTATTGGGCAGGAAAAATCCTCCAGAAGAGATGGGATTTTAAGATCCAGAATTGTAATCTGCACTCCATTGAACTCAATGAGAGTTTTGCCACTGACTTCAGTGGGGATAGGTTTTCACTTCAGGATTCTAGAGGACGACAAATACAAAGGCAGACACATGGACATACATAAAGGGAAGTGGAAAGGCTGATAACATAAACCTTTATCAGATTTCATTTTGGAGGAGAGTGGCTAACTGACTTCAGTCATTTACTGTACTTTTCCCCCCACCCGCACAAGTGGGCCACATTTATTAAATGAAATGAATACAGCATGTTTTTTGTAATATATGATGCTGAAGCTGCTGTGACAGCTAAGAAGCTGCTAGGCATGATGTGTCAAGAGAATGTACCAGACGAAAAGTACATGAAGCTACAGTCAAAAATACAAAAAGAATTCCAAACCACATATCTTCTTAATATGATATGGAAATGTTTTTTTAATTGTGCCTATACACCCAGACAGACCTTTAAGGGTTAACTGTAATGAATTCAATAATGATGAGTTAAAAAAGGTCTAATTAGCAAGTAACCACTTTATTATGAAAGGAAATGGTAATGAATTTAATAGCTCAAAATCATTAACAATATTTAGTTTGCTGGTACTTGTTCTCTATTATCCTCATTAATATGAACATTTAATATGTTTTAAAATGGATTTGTAATACTTTCTGTGCCATGAGGTTACACTGACAGAAAGAGTGTAATTATTTCACTAATTGTTATCACTGTCTGTTTGTGCTCCAAATAGCAGCATATTTAGGTGTAAAAAAAAAAAGTAATTAAGAGAGGGAAGTTTAAAACCTAATTAAACAAAAACTCTTAAATTAAAGGCTAACCCACCACAGGAAAAATTTTGGGGAGTAGAAGTTCTGAGAAATGATATTCTCTACTAGTATTCAGGGAAATCTAGAAGAAAATAGAGGCAGGGGGGAGGTTTGTTTGTTTGTTTTGTAAATAGAAAAGTATCTAGGTAAATATTTCCCCATCTAGGGGACACATGTCAGAACATTGGGTCTCTTGAACAGGACAACCTGAAATTAAAAGTGATTTCTGTGATTGCCTTATCAGAAGCGGGGATACAGCTTTCTAAAAGTCACACAGGAGGTAGCTTCGTGTCACAAGGCACCTCCACTCCCTCTTCACTCACAGGTAGTTCTCTCCTGAAGATTTGTAGGCCATCACCTCTCTTTTGCAAATCCCAAAGTGCCGCATGCCAATTTGCAATGAGTCTACCTCTCCTATTAGTGAGATCCTCAGTTCCAATGAGGCCTCCGCAAAGGGACTCTTAATCCTTTCTGCTCTCTCCCCCCACCATCCCCTCTCTCCCTCAGAGACACCCAGCTCCTATGGAGGCCAGCCAGATTCTCTCCTGACCCCTGCCCACTCTGTTTGCAGTGCAGACATATAGCCTAAGTGACCACAGTGTGGAACAACACTAGAGCTATACAGAGTGATTGGATTAGCAGCTGATGAATTGTTGTAACTCGAGCTGCTGCATCCCCATTGCATTACTAGCGCCAGCATCAGCAATGCTTGAGCTTCAATGCCCTCTCCCCATGGGCCAGCTAGCTGGAGTTTAAAGCACCAATTAACTCGAGCTAGAGATTTTGCATTGAGTGGACAGGAGTCAGTTTAGGCCTTGAGGCCTTGAGCTAACACTGCAGTGAAGCCAAGCCCTAGGAGATTTCACAGTCCCCTCCTGTCTCCCCTAACACCATCTCTCCTCTGAAGAGATTCCCTGATCCTCCCACACATTCCCCCTAAAAAGTTCCTTAATTCTGCCCCACTCTCCTCCCTCCCTCACCTCCCATGGGATTTCCCCCAGGCATAGTCAGCATGCTACATTGATATTACTGCTTATCATGGTATAAGATTCTAGACAAAATAGAACAGAACCGTCTTACACTCAAAGACTCTTCAGTTGCAGGCTTCACCCGCAGAGAGAAACTTTTGGGATAGGGGGCCTGGTCTGTATACTTTTCATTTGGGGCACTAGTGTTCCCAGATTTGAATGCTAGGAGAGTCTGCCAAAAATTCTTGTACCTTTAAAGTTGAGAAGAAAGAAAGTCTTTTTATTCATACACATGGTCTGTCCCAGGCTCAGCCATGGACGTCGTATAAGGTCTTGGGCAAGTTACTTCCTTCTGAGGCTCTGTTTCTCCAAAGCTCTCTCTCAGAGGTGCTGTGAGGCTACATTTGTTAATGTTTGTAAAGTACCTTGCCATCCTTCCCACTGAATTTCTACCCTCCTATGGGTTTTCCCTTGCACTGAGGTGGTCCCTTTGCTCACAGAACTGAAGAAGGCTCTTCTGGTTCTGTTCTATGGGTATGTCTGTCCCAGGTACAGCGAATGAACTGCCATCATGTTTATAAAACTCATATTAGCTGAAGTAAATCCTGATACATTTTTTATTTTTCTTCTAAATCCATTTCTTCTAAATCCATGTGAGATTGTTGCAAGGAGCATGACCTTTTTCTTGATCCATTTCTTCTGAGTCATCTCAATTTTAAGAAGCAGATTATTACCCACTGGGCTCCACATAGATACTCTCCCACAAAAAGAAACCACAGCCTGAGACCTTGTTTGATACCAGACATGTATTGAACCATGTACTTTGTTTACAGAATTAGCTTTTCGTTGAAAACAGCTGTTCTATTGACTTATCTGCACTGCAGAGTTCATTGGAGCTTCCAATTGGTAAAAGCAGCTGCAATAATTTTTCAGACCCCAGTCTTGTTGTGGGCTCCATGTAGGCTGAATATATAGAGAGTCCCATGAGCTTCAGTGGTACTCCACAAGGTTTACGTGTATGAATCCCCTTGCAATACTGGTACCTTATAAATCACGGTAATTGTCTTAATAGGGTCATGTAACAAACTGTGGCCACTAATATCTTTCATCTGAAAAATCAGTCTTTGACCTTTCCTTTTGCTTTCCTTTGCTTGGGAAGGCAGCATGGTGTACTAGACGAGATAGCAGACTCAGAACTGGGAGACCAGGATTACACTTTCAGCAATGCTGCTATCCTGCTCTGTACCACTAGAGCAATTTACTGTTGACCCCTCTACCCCACTACTTCCTTTCGTCTGTACTGTCTATTCATATTCACACCTCAAACTCTTTGGAGTGGGAGCTGTCTTTTATTAGGTGTCTGAACGGTGCCTACCACGCTGGGTTCCCAGTCTCAGATGAGGCCTTAAAACTGTCCTATAAAACAAATACTGATCATACTCCATGACTCTGATTCTGAAAGCAAAAGCTTCATACAGCCCGTCTTCCCCACTGAAAAGTTTAGAGCGAGATCTTACCGACACTGAGCAAAGGCATAGGTGGCCTTGATTCTGGGTGTTGCTAGCCTCCACACAAGTGCAACAAGTAAAGCAAATCATTGCTTCATCCATGCTTTGTGATTTATCGGCTCTTTTAGGCTGTGTGTTAACTGGAATGTTTAATAATTTTTAATCATTCATTATTATAATTTGGCACATGATTTTTTTTTAAATCACATAATATTTCATGTTCACCTTTGTAACTGAAAAGCAGTATTGTTGCCATTGGGGTTTCATTATCAGTCTATAGAGAAGAAATCTATCATTCAAGCTACAAACAAACAGGCACCATATCAAATGTTATTTGTAGTAATAGCCAATAATTATGCGGGGGTCAATCACACACACTTCATAGCAGGGATAGGTCACCTTATTGCACATGCCAGGTGATCCTTGCATCCCTCCAATCCCCCACAAGCTCCCTGTTGTGCCATCCTCCAATACAGAGATTCCCTGCAACTCCCCCTAACCTCCTCCTGCCAGCTATTAAGTGTCCTACCATGGCTGGACTCTAATAACTCCAAATAGCTAATTAACCTGGTTTAAATAGTTGCTGCTTATCAAGGGAGGCCTCTTCTTCCCAGCATTTCTGAAAATGCTGCCTTTATCAATGAATGATGTAACATCCTTCCATAATAAGAATTGCCTGACACTATAATGTCACCACTGGAAGTACCATTCTGGGGAGCACTTGAGTAGGAGAAATACCAATAAGTAAGTTACATAAAGAAAATATCCAACATTAAGAACAGGGAAAGGGTAACTGGTCTAGAGCTGGACAAATACTGCCAGGGACCATTTTTGTGCCCTTCTGTGCTCACTTATTGCACACATTTCAGTGATCCAGTTTAATGGAGGAAATATTCCTTGAAAGCAAATTTCAAAGGGCAATTCAATATTTGCACTAGAAGTGCTCATACTGTCTTCCACTCAGGACACAGCTTCAGTGGCCAATGTCACAAAGCACGGCAGCTCAAATTTGCAATATTTGCCATCAGCCCCTGGAGTAAAAAATTGTCCTATACGTTCAAATAGCAAATATTTGATTAGCATTAAAAAAAAGACAAATTCATTCAATATGCCGTTTGTTCCTCTCTAGCCTAGTCTAATAAAGCTACCCTTTTGGATATATTTTAATTGCACTTTGCATTTCCTCAGACATAACCCGTCCATTCATTTTACTATAGGGAGGCAGCTACAGTTGGTATCTCTGGAACTCATTTATACTCTTTGCTTCAAGCAATTTCCTTGCTGGCTTGTTTTGTTTGTGTCTTGCATTTTGCATAAAATAGGTCTGACTGTGTTTCCTGCTCACTCCAAGTTTCCTAAAACTCTAGACGTTATTTACCCCCACACAGGGACAGACCCCACATTCCTAACTCACTCTCATTGGAATAATCTTTGTCTGTGAAGCACCATTCACATCAGTGGTGCTGTATAAACTGCCATTAATAAGTCAGTGAGAGTTTTAGGTAAGCAAAGAAGGCAGGATTAGTCCCAAGAGAGGGGAAAGTGACCGTTGGACCACAAACTGCTACTAAAAGGCAGCTGGCTGACTGGGCTGAAAGCAGTTAAAAATCTCCACTTTTTCTTCAGAACTCCTCCTATCTCTTTCCTCCCCTTCCATTGCTTTTCTGCTCTCCTTTCATTTGTTACCAGGGAAGCTGAACTGGGCCCCCAGAAAGTTAAATAATTGCTTATTTCCCTTTCTTAAGTGAAACTTAGTTCCAGAGGCTCCTGGCCACTTCTTTAAGCCTGCTGCATGTCAGGGTGAAGGTGGGAAGGGAAGCAGCGGTTTCCCTCTGAGTGCTGCTAGAGGAGAGCTAGCCACAATGTACTGAGAGGGAAACCACCGCTTCCCTTCCCAGCTTAGCAGCAGCACTCAGCAGCGCCAGAGAAGCAGCCACACTTCTGTCAGGTTGACTTTTACTTACTGAACTCGAGGAGAAGCCTTTGCAGAGGTCCCAAGACAACATCTGAGGTAGCACTAAAAATGTAAAGGTGGGGGGAAGGGAAAAGGGGAGGTAGCAACTGGAGGGGGAAAAGATGGGGTAGTCAGAGAGAAGAATTATGGGAAAAGAGAGAAGGGGGGAAGGATATGCAGAAAAAAGGAAAGGAAAAGACTTGCATTATAGTTCTCTGTAGTAACCTTTTCTTCATACATCAAGTGAACTCAGCCAAATTCAACTTGAGTGCCACTCCACTGAAGTCAATAGAATCACACCAGGGATAAATCTGACCAATTAGCATAGGGTAGATAAATTTGGGCTACAAAATCCTGGCTCTACACCACAGAGGGGAACCTAGAGCACAGATGTGACATCATCAAAAGGTCCAACTAACCAATCGAAGTGTAGATTTGGAAAACCAATACTGAAACCCTACTCTAACTGCTGCTTCTTAAATGCTTGAAGTGTGGATAACACATTACTGCCTGGCGTTCCACAGTTAAGTGAGAACAAAAGCATGTCCCGAATTAATAGCATTCTTGTTATTCTTATACTTCTGTATTTTTCAAATTGTGGATCATTTTATGTTTTAACAGAGTTCCCACTGAAATAATGTAAATGCACTACACATAAGGTCTCTTGTTGGAAAATGTCAGCAAATATTTTTCAGAAGTTTTTCCCTTGATTATTGGATGAATCACATGGAAAAATAGATTAATCCTTTTCCTTTAAGAGGCTTCTTTGTTGTGTGTCTCTCTTCCGGTGGAGAAACATCAATATCTCTTGAAGACACTGTAAGACAGTTCCTGTTGCAGAATGGTGGGCCATATAAGAATCCCTCAACTTCGGGGGTGGCAGTGAAGAACTTGTCTTCATTTCAGTTTTCCTCATGGAGGATTCACTTTTTTAGGAATGACCCTTAGAAAAATTCCTACCTTGATGGCCTCCGTCGTCAGAGTAGAATTTTCCATCCAGGTGGGTGCAGTGAGTATCCTTCAGGAGAGGATGGCTGTGAGTGCTTCCACCTTGTAATGCATCTCCAAGGGCTGACATTATGAATGTGTTTCATAAGGAATAAAGATGGTGATGCCTTCTCCAAGGATGCCTGGCCTTTCATAGTGCAAAAAGAGATTGGCCTCACTCTGGAAATTCAGATCTGGACTGGGATATTCCCAACAGGGATGGTTTTTGGTTCAGTCCATCTTTGCTTTAAAGATGGACTAAAAGCAAATGATATTTTTTTCAAGTAAATGAGGATCGACCTAGGTGATTCCAAGTTGGACATCATCACCATAGCATCTGAGCATCTCACAATTGTGAATGGATTTACCTCGCAACAAGCCTATGAGGTAGGGAAATATTGCTGAATTGAGGCACAGCATAGATTAAATGTTCGGGATCTGTGGCTGGATACATCTTCTGAGGTCCAGTCTAGTGTCCTATCCACTAGATCAAACTTCCCAATGTAAATTAAAGTGGTCAGTGTCTCCATATTTTTAGGCCCTTTATCTTGTCCCCTGTGGGATCATTTGGTATGCAAAACTGTTGCCAGTGAGTGATTCAGTTTGCAGACTATGATTCACCATTGTCTGCTAGAGGAAACAGACTTGTGCTTTCAGAAATCCTACGTGAGCCCATTTGCTTGCTTCCTGTCCTTGAAGTCGTACCAGCCTCTGCTAGAGGACAGCAAATGACAATGAATATTGACAGTTTCCAGAATAATGATAAGGACAAAAGTTGCCCGAATTGTTTCTTTTAAACAAATGAGCAAAGAAAACTCTTGGGCTTTGGTTATTTAATATTAGAAGGTGATTCTGCTCAACTACAGCAGTAATGCAACAGCTTTGAGTGTCAGAATAACAGAACTGTGAATTTGGCAGTCCACTGCTACAGTAATTTCCTCGGTAAATGGATTGGGAATTTCAGCCATGTGGATTACATCAGGGCCAAGATGGCTAAATTTGAACTGGCTTGCAACTGACCTGAAGAAAATCACCATACGAAGACACACACACAGATATGCTCCCAGCCCAACCCTTGACATGTGTTAGCCTTGATCCTTTGGGCTCTCAAAGCTAATAATAAAACTGCAAAATGATTGCAAGGCTAAAGAGTTTTTAATAAAGGGGCACTATTTTGCAGCACAACTTTGCCTTATAAGCAATTAGCAGATGATTTTTTTTAAAATTAAAAAAGCTTTAAAAATGTAAATATGGTCATAAATCTAGTGCAGCTCCATGAAGCTGGCATGGCAAAAATCGAGCCAACCTCATTACTTATGCCTAATATTTCCTGGCATGGTGGTTTTGTGTGTGTGTGTGTGTGCGTATGTGAGTGTGCGTGTCTTTACTTGCCTTTCTCTCAAGAGAAAACTTTATCGTCCTTAGGTGCTTTTATTCAAGCCAGTCTCCTCTATGAAAAGATCTGATTTGTCAGCATTTTTCTCCTTGCAGTAACCAGGGTCATATTTTATAGGCACTTAAACCATGCAATCACAAACTGTCCATGTCTTGTCCAGACATCGGCGTCACTATTTCCATACGAATCGAGGTCAAGGCAATAGTGAAATGCTAAAAACCTGGCACGTGATCCGAAAAAGCAAATAGGACGTCTGACATTCAGCTACCTGAAGATCTAAACTAGTGGGACATAAACCCAGTGTCTGGTGCACCCCACAAGATGCAGCTTTCTCCAGATGGAGGGCGAGGCTGTTAAACAGAAGAAACTTGCTGAAGATGGGGGCCTTGAAGCACTGAACACTGGGTGATGCTGTAGGGGGCTGGGGAAAAGCTGTAACACAATCATTGATGACGTCTCAATCCTGGGACTGTTTTAATATCACCACTCCTGGCTCACTAGCTATAGTCTCATGGAGCAGGTGAACCAGCCGGGGACGACAGGAGTGTATTCCACTCAGGCCACACTTCCTAGGTTATCCAGCACCACCCTGGCCAGCCCAGAGAGAAGTGATATATGAGCAGGTTACCCCGGTCCTAGTCTATACCATGCACAGATTCCCCTTCACTGGGGATTCCCAGAAGGGGCAGCCAATCAGCTTTCCAACCCCTGCCTGCATAGTCATTGTATCATAATTGTGTAGGCTACAGACAAAGCAGAGCAGAGACTGCTTCCTGGGTATGTCTCTGGGGACACACAACTTCGAAGGGACAGAGAGGGGTCAGGAGGAGTTAATCCCATGCCTTCAACCCATGCTCAGGCTCATGCAGTGGGACAGCAGCATTAAGAGGGGACCAGGCCACACCACGTTAAAGGACGGTGCAGCTTGTGCTATCACCATGCGCATCAGGCTGGTCAAGTAGAGTTGTACCTTCCCGAGATCCTTGGCTAACTGCCTCAACTTGGTGCTGCAAATGTAAACAGTCTTTGCAAACAATCCTATGCCACATGATGCTGTTAAAGCGCAGGCACATGTTGGGGGTAGTGTAGATTCAGAGTGAACGCAGGGTCAACACTTCCAAGAGCTTTGGGAGGAGCATTGTTGCATTGCCCCATGTTAGGAGGATACAATGCATGTGCCTCTCTGCAGCCAGCCAGCTTTGCTGACTAGTGAACAGTGTGGCGAGGCTATGGGCCTACCTACTCCTATCAGAGAAAAATCCAATAAAGTTTAATGAGGATAAAACCATTCTGTAGGTTCCTTCAACCATTCTGTAGAATCTAATAGTGAATCTAATAGGGGAATAAAAGGGAAGAACTCAAAATGTAGTAGATAAACACAGCTATGACATAGTTTGCATCACAGAAACTTGGTGGAATAATATGCATGACTGGAATATTGGCATAGAAGGTTACAGCTTGCTCAGGAAGGACAGGGAGGGATAAAAGATAGGAGCCGTTGTCTTATATATTAAACATGTACACACTTGGACTACAGTTGAGATGGAAATAGGAGACAGACGTGTTGCAAGTCTCTAGTAATGACTTCTTTGTTTCAGTTTTCACCAAGAAGATTGGTGGTGATTGGATGTCTAATACTGTGAATCCAGAGAAAATGAAGTAGGATCAGAGGCTAAGAAAGGAAAAGAACAAGTTAAAAATTATTTAGACAAATTAAAATAACAAGGAGTCCTTCTGGCACCTTGGAGACTAACACACATCTGGGTCTGGTTCTCTTCGTCAATGATTTAGACAATGGTATAGAAAGTACACTTATAAAGTTTGTGGACGATACCAAGCTGGGAGGGGTTGCAAGTGCTTTGGAGGATATGATTAAAATGAAAATGATCTGGACAAATTGGAGAAATATTCTGAAGTAAATCAGATGCAATTCGAAAAGGACAAATGCAAAGTACTCCACTTAGGAAGGAACAATCAGCCGCACACATACAAAATGGTAAATGACTGCCTAAGAAGGAGTACTGCAGAAAGAGATCTGGATGTCATAGTGAACCATAAGCTAAATATGAGTCAATAGTGTAACGCTGTTGCAAAAAAAGCAAACATCATTCTCGGATATAAAAGCAGGAGTGTTGTAAGCAAGACATGAGAAGTAGTTCTTCTGCTCTACTCCAAGCTGATTAGGCCTCAACTGGAGTATTGTATCCAGTTCTGGGCACCACATTTCAGGAAAGATGTTGACAAATTGGAAAAAGTCTAGAGAAAAGTAACAAAAGTGATTAGGAATCAGAGAGGTAGCCATGTTAAGCTGGAATTGCAGAAGTGACAAAGAGTCCTGTGGCACCTTAAAGACTAACTAAGGTATTGAAGCATAAGCTTTCGTGGGCTAATACCCACTTTGTCGCCACTGCATGCATCTGTTGAAGTGGGTATTAGCCCACGAAAGCTTATGCTTCAATACTTTAGTTAGTCTTTAAGGTGCCACAGGACTCTTTGTCAAAAGTGATTAAAGGTCTAGAAGACATGACCTATGAGGGAAGATTGAAAAAAAAAAGGGGTTATTTAGTCTGGAAAAAAGAAGACTGAGAGGGGACATGCTAACAGTTTTCAAGTACATAAAAGGTTGTTACAAGAAGTGGGGAGAATATTTTTTTTCTTAACCTCTGAGGATAGGACAAGAAGCAATGGTCTTAAATTGCAGCAAGGGAGGTTTAGGTTGGGCATTAGGCACTGGAATAAATTGCCTTTAGGAGGTTGTGGAATCCCAATCATTGGAGATTTTTAAGAGCAGTTTAGACAAACACCTGTCAGGAAAGATAATGCTTAGTGCTGCCATGAGTGCAGGGGACCTCCCAAGGTCCCTTCCAGTTCTATGATTCTATGCTAATCCTAAAAAAGCAAACATCATTCTGGGATATAAAAGTAGGATTGAAAAGATTGTTCAAATAAAGAAAAAACACCCTATTAAAATCTGTTAAATTTCAGAGGTCTGTAGAATAAATTTTATATAGCCCTATTATATTATTTGAGTGCCCACGTGGTTTTATCCCTTTAAAATTCCATAGGACTTTCCCATAAGGGTCAGGGTAAAGCGGCTGTGCCCCAATCTATAATTGGTATTGGCTCCTTTACAGAGGACACATGGGTGGGTAGGAAGAGACTTCCTCCATCCTCTATGCCCTGGCACACACTCACACAAACCAGCTGTAATCTGGCCCTACACAACATACCTCTAGATCAGTGGTTCCCAAAGTGGGCGATACCGCCCCCTGGTGGGCACTGGAATGATTCAGGGGGGCGATAGTAGCCTCAGGTGCAATTGGGGGGCGTTGAATAAAAATAGGGGGCAGTGAAAGAATAAAGAAAGAGAATAAGATAAGATAAGAAAATTTTGAAAAACCGTTCGTACATGTTTCATCTGTTGTGTAACATAGGAAGTCGTAGTGATTAGGTACTTTATTTTCCAAATTGGGGGGCGTTCAATAAAATTATTAGCAAATTAATTAACTAAAAAAAGAAGCCGACTGCAAATAACTAATCGCGGTGATTTAAGAATGCTGCTGACAAAGATAGAGCCAAATATTAACAAATTGATAGCAGCGCACCAGGTTCATCCTTCTCAGAATTATTTTTAATGTTATTTGTGATTTTTATTTAAATATTATCCTTTGTTATCATAATTTTCTGTGTGTAATGCGAATGTTACTATGGTCGATTTCAATAAATAATTTTATAATTTTAAGCTTCAACATGTCTTATTTGCAACAACATCTTTTCTTACTATGTTGTAGGACGTAGGTAGAAATATAGATACATAAAATAAAGCAAATTTGTCACTGCATCTTTCTGTTTGTTCTCTTAAAGAAGGTAGATTTTCAGGGGGGCGCTGAGTAATTTTTTATCTGAAAAAGGGGCGGTAGGCCAAATAAGTTTGGGAACCCCTGCTCTAGATTATCCCTGACTAGCAAAGGGGAAAGCATATTACTTTCCAAGTCCAGGAGTGCTGTTCTGTGGTCTGTAATTGTTCCTTCTGAAGATTAGTGATCACCTTTCCTCTTAACTCCATAGAAAGAGCTTGACCTTGCAAATCTTTCCTCATCTATGGAGTCTGGCTTCGTTCAGTCAGATTCTGTATTCAAAGCTCGTTAGGGTTACTTGGATGAGTGAAGCGTTGAAGACTCAAACCCCTAAGAAGGAGGGAGGAGGGAAAAATTACAATGAAGAGAGAAATAATAAAGTAGTAAATAGTAAACTGTGCCGGGTTCTGTGGGACTATAGCCTCAGCCATGGCTTTGCTAGAAGCCCTGAGTAAAGGCCACTGTGTAGCTGCTCTGCTCCACAAACAGAACAGAGTGTGAGTCAGAATCTGGCTCCTGGTTCCCCTCTTGCTCTAGGGAGGACGTTATCTGCACCAGCTCTAGAAAACTAGATTCCTTTCCTCTGTGTCCTGGAGCAGCTGTGCCAACCAGCCGGTTGGAGCAGTGGATCCGGGCTCCACCCACTCTCTGTCCACTAGCACAGGGAGGGGAGTAGTGGCCCCACAGCTTCTGCTTTCCCTGCCCACGCTGCTACCCATGATACAGGTGCCCTGCGCAGAGGAATAAGGGAGTGTCCTCTGCCCTCTCACTTCCCTGCCTGTCTGAACAGGAGTTATGATCTTACTGCATATGAACAGCAGTTTGCAGGGTCAGGCCTGCAAATTGAATCTGGCTACTAGCAATATGCACTGGTTTCAACCGAGGAGGGCCCGAGTGGGCAGACCACACTGTAGGTCTTAATCAGTTTAAAATATTTGTTAAATAAATAATAGTCCTGATCCAACACTCTTTCAGAAAAAGAGGCTCATAAGTCCAAATCCTCACTGGTATTTGCGGTAATAAAATCAATGGAAGTTAGATGTCTAAGCCCCTTTTGGGCTCTGGGCCTCAGTGCTTTTGAAAGGTGACCCTGGAGCGATGGCCCTGAAGACTAATACCCTCTATTCAATCACAGAGCAGATGAAGAGCATCAACCACTTAACAGATACGGAGCAACTTTTAATGACTTTTATAGTATATTGTATTATGGTTATTGCTTTAAGTATATTCTAGCGAACCACAAAGACAGACAACACATTGTTAAGTAGTTTCCCCATTTTGCACACAATGCAGGGATTTCAATACTCCCTCGCCCTGCAATCGACAGAAGCCTATAATAAAATCTGATCATTATTATTAGTTTTATACTAACCTGGTCTGCATGTGTAAAAGCAAAAATGCAGCTAGAAGCCTATGTGCTGTGTGGCTTATTTAAAAGGAACGTTTAGATCATTGGTTCTCAAAGTGGGGGTCAGGACCCCTCTGGGGGTCGCGAGCCAGTTCTATGGGGGTCGCAAGCCCCTGCTGCCAGCAGCCGGCCCCGAATAATGCTGCTGCCGTGGGCTGCTGACATCCAGCCCCTGCTGCTTCAGGCAGCCCGTGCCCCTGCCGCGGCGGGCTGCCAGTGCCCCCATACGGCCGGTCCCAGCCACGGTGGGCTGCTGGTGGCTCCGCGAGCCTGGTCCAGGACCTGGCTCCTGCTGCGGCGGGCTGCTGGCACTGCCACGTGCCCAACCCGGCCCCAGCCCCAGTCCCTGCAGAGGTGGGCTTCCGGCGCCCCCGTGATCCCGGCCCCTGCCGCAATGGGCTGCCGGCACCTCTGTGGGGCTGCTGGAACCCCCCCCTCACTGGCCTCGGGGGGCTGCTGGAACCCCCGCATCCCAGCCCCTGCCGCAGTGGGCTGCAGGCATGCCCCCCCCACCTGACCCCTGGGTGGGGGGAGTCGTGCTTAGAGGTCCGGTGTGGGGAAGGGGTCACCACTACAAAATGTTTGAAACCACTGGTTTAGATTAATACACAGGGAACCTTTTGCTTACAGTTTGGGTAGTCTCAGGCCAGTGTACAGATTCACACTCTATGAAAAAACACCCCTTTCTGATCGTATAAGAGTGTGTGTGTGTATGATGCTTTTGGAATGTACACAGGGCTTGGATATCAAACAGAGTCAACTTTTCCCTCCTGTTCACTGATGGTCTGTGTTGAGAGTGCAGCAGAAGATGGCATTCTGGGAGGAAGCATGACACTCGAGGAGCTAGGCTTGTCACAATAAACATCTTCTCCTTTTACAACAACAGTGTTAATGTTTTGCTGTTTGCTTTCTTGTTCAGAAGCTTGGGGCATACAGAGATCTCCCATAATTTCAACACCTACTGTGTTTCAGTTTTCTCTTCTTTCCCCCTGCCCTTCGTATCTTTACTGGAGGTTTACTTTTCCTACCTACAGTAGCTTTACCCATTGACGAGGGACTCATGGTTAGTTGATATTGTTATGTTTCAATAATCCGCTGTACCCCGGATAAAGGCTTAATCCTGTGTGAAGGTGTAGTTGATAGTTCTTGACAGTACTATTATTTAGTTGAAGATATTGGTTAAGATGGTAATTTGAATCCTTTCAAAGGTTCCTGATTGCATTTGCATTAAGCATAGACTGGACCTTGAAACTAGTACATTATGTCTGTCAGCAGGGAGGGAGAGGATAATGTTTGCAAAAGGTGGTAGCATTATAAGGTACTACTGTATGCTCGAGGTAGGTTCTTTCTGTCATGTTTACCAGAGGGAGTCTGGCCATAAAGGGGCGAAAGCAGAGACAAGAGCACGCATGTTGTGAGGTGAAACTCATTCCCTACATTGAAGTGCAAAAGGATGCAGCCTCTCTGTATTGTCCCCTGAGAGCCCATGCCTGAAAAACAGCGGTCATTCTTTTAGTGCCATACCCTAAATAACACTCAGGATAACATCTGCTCTAACCAAGATTAGTGAAAGACTTTTCGATTGAGCTAGTCACAGCTTGTTCTTTGCATAGCTTCATGCCAGCAAGTCCTCTCTGCACGCTTGATAGAATATCCCTCAAACTGGGAATCTTGGTTCAGAAATGCTTTCGCTATCCCAGAAATATAAGGTTTCACATCCACTCCTGGCATTTCTGGACCATTGGCACTGAGAGCTGACGCTCAGAAAGAGCCTCTTTTTGAATTCCTTAGAGCTTTTATTGATAGGACAACTTCTTTGTTTTTATATAAGTCACTGCAGAAAGTGTGAAGTGTCCTGCAAACCTGGACCTGCTGTATATGTGGCTGAAGCCTCTATTAAAAATGGGGGGACATTGTAAATACAGGAATTGAAATTCCATTATTCGACACCCAGTCAGAGACAGAATCTGTATGTCCCCTATACCTGAATGGTGGCGGCCTTGTTCAGCCAAACTCCTAACATCATACCATTGTGCACAATAATAAATTATAATAATTAATAATCATTAATAATAAAATACTTAATCAGTTGTGAGATGGCCTTTGTGCTTATGTTCAGGCTGGCAATAATGTGCCCCCCAAAGGGAATGAGACCACCGGCCTAGCTCAAGTCTTTGGTTACAAACCTTTTGCCTACAGCAATACAATATTTTGTAATCACCATTAACTCACCACTTGGCACCACGAGGTTGGGGCAGTGGCAAGTGGTCCAATAATGTAACTCATTTGTTAATGCTAATAGACATTTGTAAAACTACACACACCCTGGGCCTTCAAGTTGAAGTGCAAGATAGTTGCTAGGGTTGTGAAATGTATGATGTAAAACGTGGGATGTTTTGGTTATAATATGTCTCATTTATTTTCACTGTCATCACCCGCACTGGTGTATAATACCTGCTACATGTAGAGTGACATGTTGCAGACGGTTTCAAAATAATATTGGGCTGTGGAGAAACCAAAAGGTCTCTTGTGCTCAGGGTCTGGTTACTTTCAATTCAAAGCAACTAGTCAACAAAAGTTTCTGTATGTGTGTAGTTTAAAGAAGCTGAATTCCTCTGTGCTGACTCATGCTCACACTACCCACCTAACAACTTACCATGGAGAACTTTGCAAGAGAATCTAGCTGTTTTAATACCCTCAGGATTGAAGAACAAAGAGCAAAAAGATAAAACTAGTTATAACTATTCATTACTTTTTGGTACTTCAGATAATTTGTGCAATAGCTTCAGGGATTTAATTGAATCACTCTTCCCACCTTGTCTTAATTTTAAATTGCTGCGTAATTTTTTTTACCAAGCTGGGCAAAGGAACGCTATGAAAATGTGACATATGACAGTGTACATTTACCTCAGCTCTAGGACTATTTTGACCTACAGGCAATTAACTGCTGCCTCCCAGCACTCAAACAACCAATTAAAGAGTTAACAAAATGACCTCCAAATCACCTACATGTTCAGGTTTTGGACTGCCATGAACATTACACTTCACCTGATATATTTTTTGACTGACCGATTTAGTAAATCTATGTCAGCTAAAATTTTAGCACAACACCTGTAAAACTGAAGAATCAGATTTGATGGGGTTCTTTCATTGTCGTTAAAGATGAACCCACCTTAGTCTTTGCCTAACAAGACAATCAACACAAGACATGATCCCAGCTTGTCATCTGGGAAAAAATGGCGTGGTAGGTCAATGAGGATTGTATTAAGTTCATCCCAAAGATGTAAGACATTCATCCAAGTGGCAACAAGCCAGACACTAAAAATGAAAACAAACCAACAACAACAACAACAAAAAGCCATAAGGCTTGTTTTTTAAAACACAAGTTTTACTAGTAGGCTCCTTCTGAAATTGTTAGGCATTAGAATAAGACTATAATCAGAAATGGAAACACTTGTCATGAGGCTAGTAGTTGCTTTTAGACAACAGCTCATTAAAAATCAGAAACACACATATTTGAAATGACCCTGAGATAAATAATTTCCAATGAAACATATGTTTTAATATGTTTTTTGCACATAAATAATACATACTCCAGAAAGGGAGGTGAAGTCTGATAATCTGATCAGGAAATCCTGAGTTCCAATCCCATCTCTGATGATAAATTTATGGTCTTGTAATCTCTCTTCCTCTTTTTACCCCACGTGGCGAATGGGCTAATAGTCCCTTATATACATCACTGGGAGGTGCTCAGAAAGTGCTTTGAAGATGAATGAATTGTCCGTAATCAACGGCCAATGTCTTGGGCACTGGGTATTCTACCTTATTTAGCAACATTCTGCTTGTTGTAAATGGTACTCAGCAACGTTGGGCGTAGGGCATATTACAAATCAGTTATCAGTCTCTTGTAGGAAGGGTGTGGGCCAGTAAAAGAAGATGCTGGATCAAGTACCCTAACACACAGAATCAAGATTTGTAGGGCCAGATCCTCGGCTAGCATCAATTTGTGTTAACTCATTGACCCCAATGCAGCTATGCCACTTGACAGCACGAAGGATCTGGCCCATTGTTTTAGTACTTGACAAAATCTTCCATAGTGTGAATTGGGAGAAACTTTCTATTACTTGATTGTTTTTCTTGGTCACAAAGAGGAAAATTGGGCGCTGGTTTATACCCCGTGAAGCACTATCAATTTCAATAGGAGAGGAGAGTGTGTCGATCAGGACAGCATCTGCCTGCTCTGTGGTGTGCGGGGTGGTATCGCCATCGCGGGATTCCGAATGTACAACACTCCATTGCACACAAACTAAACAAACAGAAAAGTGGTGGATGCGATTAGAGGCGAAGGACAGGGCTGCCTGGTTCTGGGTGGTTTTTCTTCTTCACCCTTTGTAGTTTCATTGTTAAGACAAGGCCCCATGGGCATCTTGGCCTAACAGCTTTACTATAAAAAAATGGCGTAATTTGAAGTGAATGACATCACAGCAATAAATGAACTGGGCAGTCCAATGACTTAAGGCTACTCGTCTTCCCGGCTGCCACATGGGAGACCAGTGTCTGGCAGCAGCAACCTTAGGTCTCCCTGCTTTCCAGGTCAGTGGATGCAGGCTGCATCGCAGAGGTGACACTCTTGGCCTCAAGGAGGCTGGAGAAATCAATATTTGCAGCACTAAGGGCACTTCATACTAAAGACAAAGGAGCGACTAGCCAGGGGGGAAAGAGGTAGCCAGGAATGGCCAAGTGGGCAAAAAAAAAGCCCCTCTGTCTTCCTGGATTGGCTTGCTACCCAGTCCGGTAAAGGGGAGGAGGGGAGAGCTACTGCTTTGGTGCCTGAGCCTTCCTTGATGCGAAAAGTGAATGTGGAAACAAAAATAATAATGGAGAGCAGGGATCCCATTAAGTTGTTTATGTATTTGTGATGATGTGCGCGCGAGTACATGTGATTATGTAAAAGTGTGCCTGTGTCTAATGTAGCATTAACACCAACTCATAAGCTGCATGGCTTTCTGAGTTGCTATAGTTAAACATAAGAAAAAAAGGAAATCAAGCTAGATTTTTGCCCCTTTATTCTTCTCAAATATGATGCAGTTTTCAGATGCCTGGTCCTTTTTTGGGGAATAATTCTAAATCCATCATTCAAATATGCTTTGAGTTGAATACACGATATACATATCATGAATACATATAATCACAGCACAGTATTTTGTGGAAGTTCTGAAAATAGCATTGGAAAGAGCTGACCATGAATTTCCATCTGAGGATTTGCATTCTGTTCGCATATGTGAACAAATTCTGTTCACTCATCTTATAATGGAAGCTACCCTGACATCTTTGGAGTGTTGAATCATTCCTTGTCATCACATGAGTAATGGTCCCATACAATCGTATATTCTGAGACTGGTGCCAAGGAAAGGCGTTTAGGCCCATTGGATTAAATTGTTTATTTGGGAATTCAATTCAGTTGAAAAGTTCCCACATCCGTGCAGTGTGAAAACCAGTTCTATTCATGCTGCAGTCATGTGCTGGGCCAAGGAAGGGTAAGACTCAGTGAAAGAGAGGTATTAAATTACCATTTGGTCTTCCTAGACTTCTTTCACCAGTCACCTAGGACTGACATGTATGTATGTAGCTGGTGCAGGTTTGTTTGGTTTGGGTCCCCCTCATAGATCATGAGAGCTATTCATGAATAACCCTCCTTTATTAACTCCAGGCCCCATCTTGTAATATTAACTCTGGACCCTATGATCCATCCCCTGATGTGCAGTGCAGAGGAAAAATGGAGGAAAGGGAGGAAATCATAGAGGAGAGCAGCAAAAGTCAGCTAGGTGGAGAGTTGCAACATCTGTACAAACCATCTTTCCCTCCACACACTCCCCTGTGCTGCACATCAAGGAGATTATGTGTGACCATGACTGCTGCCAAATGTGAATGTGGCCAATAGTCTGAAAGAGGGAACGAGGAGGACGTAGATTACAGGGAAGAACACTCTTAAGTAGCATGTTCCCCTAGGAAACCAACCAATATTACATTAGTTCTTCACGTGACCCAGAACACATGATGCCAAGAGGAATTTCTCAAAACTCAACTCAGAAGGTTTGCAAAGCTTGGTGAAATGTTCAGTGATTCTAACCTGACTTTCAGATTAGAATGAGACCAGGCTGTGGTTTGTCTTGTTTTGGGTTTCGTTACCAGAGCTCTAATATAAGCTTTTTATATAACAGTGAGTTTCATTGGTCTCCTCACTCATTGGAGTTAACCAATTGCTACGTTCATCCATAAGTCTCTCCACTTCACATTCCTTTCTGGTTTTGAACAATATGGTTGCTTCATATGATGAAAGTTCAGGGGAGAAAAGGGAGGACCATGAGTCCCCCACGTCAAACTAGTGGCTTACTTTGTTGGGTACTTTTGCTTATATCGCATGTGCTGAACAGCATCACAGTGGGGTACTGGAGACACAGAAACTCCATTTACAGGGAACATTCTAGTTCCTGTCTCCCTTAATTTGAATATTTCAAAAGCCCAAGGGATAAAAAATTAAATCACAGTTTCTAGCATCATGGGCCTGATACAAAATCCACTGAAGTCAATTCAGTCTTTCCACTGGACCCTACTGGCCTGTGGATCAGGCTCCATGTCCTGAGTTTCAGACTCCAAATATTCAGGGGTCAATTATGAGCCTGCTATCACACTCACACAGGAGTGTAGGAGGGACAAGGCACCACCTTCCTCCCCTGTGTGGATTATTCCCACAGCCTGTCTTTGTATGGAGGACAGAGCAGCTATCACACGGGCATTACTCCCTTTCCCACAAAGGCAGACAGAGAGGAGGCAGATAAGAAAAGGGATGAGGCAAATTCCCTTGACTCCCCTCCAAGCAATGCACCAACCAGCTCTGCTGAGCAGACACAATCTGAGAGATGAGTTGAACTACGTGGCTGGCAAAGACTAATGACCCTTGAACAAGGGAGAAGCAAGAACTCTAATGTGACTCCAGGCCAGAATACTATCCCTTGTCTACTCCAAGGGCAGCACAACTATGTCTTCTTCAGAGGTTAGGGTAGCTTCACAATCCAGCCCATCATGTTTAGTGCCATAGGCACTTCTGGTTTCTGCACACCAATTTTTTCATTACGTTCTTAAAAATGTACCAGATTGGAAGATCATCATACTTCAGTGTACTGGAAATGAAGACAGAAGGCCTGATTCTTCTCTCACTCACACTGGTTTTACATCAGTGATTTCATAGAGTTGTTCCTGTTTTATACTGGTGTAACTGAGAAGAGAATAAAGCTCAGAGAGCTTCCCATGCTAAAAGCTAATCATCCTGACCTATTCTCACTAGTATGTATGTATATATATATAATGCCCTTTTAAATGAGAACTTAATACCTTTAAAAAGTTTAAAATAGCATCAGTTATTTATTTTTTTAAATCGCAAGCTAATGCTAATGGGTTCATTATTTCCTTTTGCTGTTATTCATCATTAACTCTTTCAGCCTCTATGCATATCTTTTTCATGGAAATTAGAGATTTAAAAAGGTTCTAGGGACCGGAGAAACCCTAGCCTGGAAAAAGGTTCATCGTTTCCTTTCATCCCATTTTAGATACAGGAGGCCTGATGGATCAGCTTTTTCTTCAGGAAAGCCAGAATTAAAGAGGTCGGTCATTAGTGTGAGAATGCCTTTTAAAACAGTGTGGGAACACAAGGTTTCCTTATTAGCACATTAATGTACTGAACCTGAAGCTTATTTAAACAAGGTGGGGACGGTTGACTTTTCCCCCTTCCACTCCAAGATTGCTGTGTCCTTAGAGATGTTTGATCTGCCACGTTACAAATCTCAGAAGCCTTGTGTTACTTGAAATCTCATAAAATAGAACAAGAAGGACATTAGGATTTACTGGCCACTGTAAACATTTCTCTTAAGCAAGGATTTTATAGCAGAAAAGCCTTAACCCAAGATCATAGCAGGTGAAGATGTGCTGGATGTGAGTCCACTTGATTTTCAAATGTCTTAGCATGTAAATAGCCATTATTCATAGGTACTGTACTAAACATGTACCATCAGCCATACTGCATTGTCCTCCCCGTGTCCCATCCATAGAGCTCTCAATCCCAGTTGAGATGTATAGTGTACTCAGTGCTCACTACATCTTCCTACATAAAAGTCTGTTTTAGGGAAAATATTCCTTGCCAAACAACAGAATGTCTCCTGTTTCACCAGTTCCTTGGCCCACAATTCCAGCTACTGGCTCAATTCCCTCCCTCACCCTCCTGCTGTTTTTCAAATAAAAGATTGACACAAACTTCTGTGACCTCCCTACATCCCACCTCCTCAATTCTTCTCACCCCTTCAGCCAAACCCAATCTCCTTCTTTGTCACTGACCCTAAAATTTCTTGTTTGCTCTAACTCTTATACCTTTACCTTTCTCTCCACCACCTTCTGACTGCTAATCTCCTCAATCCCATCTCTCAGCCCCTCCATTGCCATCCTCCTTAACATTTCACTTTCCTAGGCTTTGCTCAACTCAAAATACAAACATCTTCTCTTTAGTTCATCCTCAGATGCATCCTATTATTTACCCACCTGATTTTCCTACCCCATCTCTGTTCTTCCTCTCTCTTCTTAAACAATTGAATACGTTGTTTATAGACATTGCCTTAAACTTGCTGTCCTCCATTCCAGCTTACCTTCAGTTTGGCTTCTGCCTTCTCCACTCTACCAACACTCCTCCTACCAGTGTTTCAAAAGGCTTTCCATAGGTCAGATTCTAAGGCCTGTGCTCCACCCTCATCCTTCTTGACCTCTCATTTGTCTTTGTTACTTATCTTGGCATTAGAGAATGCCTCTTTTCTCCTGGTTCTTGTATGCTAGCTCTCTGATGACTTCTATAGCATTTCTTTCGTAAGGACACCTTTCTCCCCTCTCCCACTCTTTGTGGTGGTCCAGCAGGGCTCCATCACTGGCCACCTCATCCTCCCACTTTACACCTCCTCTGTGGATGACCTCACACCTTTAGATATCACCTTTTTGCCAGTGACTCACATTTCTGCCTTTCTCCTCCTCACTTGCTCCTTCCACTGAGCCCTGTGTCTTTGCCTTTCTGTCGGACATCTCCATCTGCATGCCTCACTGTCTATTCAAGAATTATATAGCCAGCACTGAACTCCTGATCTTTCCTCCCCACATTTTCTATCACTGCTGCCACTACCAACCTTTCTCCATCAGACAAGTCCATAACCTGGAAGTATTCTTTCAGTTGCCCCCTCTCTGTCCCACATATCCAGACTGTGTCTCAATCCTGTTGATTCTTCTTCCATAATCATTTTAAGATCTCTTCTCTTCTTTCTGTCTACTCAGCTACAGCTCTCTGCCTTGATTAAAGTAGCCTATGGAAAGGGAATCTAACACACCAGTACTAAAAAAGGTTGATGTACTGGCTAAGATTCCAGTGGCTGGGAACCACTGAACTACATCATTCTGTTGGCTTTGGGGGTTTTGAAATCAGCTTCAGAGCATATGGTAAGAGAATGAGATGCATCCTCTGGGAGGTGTGAAAAAAGAGCACAAAAATGGTACTGTGAATGGCATAGCTAAACTGTATGTGTGATCCTACCCTATTGTAGATGCAACCAGAACAGCTCTCTGCTGTGCTTCACAGACCTTATACCCCTAAGGACTGAAGGAGGCTCTCCTTAGGGTTGGAACGGGAGAATCTGAGTTCTAATTCTTTGATCATCATGGAGTCTCATGTGGCCATCACATGCATCATAATGACAAACATGAAGTTCTTAGTATCAGAGGGGTAGCCGTGTTAGTCTGGATCTACAAAAGTGACAGAGAATCTTGTAGCACCTTAGACTAACAGTTCTTAGGTGACCCTGGTATATTTTAATCAGGCACCTGACACTTACAAACTAATTTGGCTCAAGTATTTATGATCTGACACCTCTGTGGGTTCTAGATTATGTGAGAAACAGTTCTATACTATAGTTGTAAAAACAAGCTACTGTTTCTTTTCAGAGTGACAACAATCCTGATTTTCTTCAATAATCTTTTAAGACTGGAACAGACAGACTTGGCCATCACGCACAAATATTATGTATGTCCCATCTCTGAGACATGTAAATGGCATACTACTGAGCAAGGGGATGAAAGGGTTAACAGGACCACATGATACATCCGAAGATGCATCACAACATCTTCTAAACAGTCAAAGAGAGATGGGTCTGATGATATCAAAGTAGTCAGGCAATGCTGATTTCTTCATAGAGGCATCTTTTTTAAAGTTAATTATATCCCAGAGCAGTAAACATATCTTGTAACACTTACAGCACTGCTGCTCGTGCACGAAGGGTCTGTACAAACTATGATTTAAACTCTTGCATTGTATAAAAGCCGTATCATATTTAGCTGTAACATGAGAATAAATTCATCCTCTGTCTTCTGAAATCCTTACAACGAAAATGAATTTTTCATCTGCAGATGTAAACCCTAACGGTATGTTTTAGGGGCCCTGCCAGAGCATTTTCCATCGTTAAATGACTACGACAGAAATGTAAATAGCAAAATGTATCAAGATTAACACAAATGCTGTGCACATAATTCTATACCATCAGGAATGCAATGGAGAAATTTACCCTGAGAACTATGTTTGATAGCAAGCAAGACTTTGGCACACCTCTGTCCACCAGGACCACTGAGTAAGATAGTTTCATTTAGACGGGATTTGGTACTTAACTCCAAGATACATATCACTGTGCACATTTATATCCATTGCATTTTAAGCCTAGCTTTAGCCACTGTGAACTGTCCTCTGGAAGCTTGAGATTGTTAGCTTCCCGCTATGCAAATTGGCAGAGCTCCACTGAAAGCAATGGAGCTACAGCAATTTAACACCACCTGGGAAGCTAGACCATCTTGTTAGCACCTTGGTCCATCTGTCCATGAGACTGTAGTCTATCCTAGACCATTGCTTGCACTGCGTTTCTCATTGTTGCCCACCAACAAGAAAAAAAGATAAAGAGAAACAGTCTCATCAGTAAAAAGCAGAGTGAGAGGAGAGGGGAGAAATAACAGAGTCGGAAAGGAAGACAGGGGATAAAAGAAACCAGCAGGGCCAAGTCTATGAAATAAAAGAAGCGGTGTTTTTTGTATAACAGCACTGCTATTGACTGCCTCGATTCTCCAGCCCTACACAGTTGTCTTCCCTTTGTGTATTGTCTTTGCTTTAGAAAAGCTTTATAAGCATTTTTCAATTCTAAGATTGCTAGCCTTGTGGCCTTGTTGCCCCGTTAACATGCTGGTGAGGACATCACCACAGTTGGTCCTGATCTCCTCAGTATTGCTACACTAGTACAATAGCATTAGCATCGACCCCTTCCACTATGTATTGCTGAAAATATACGTAAGTGTAAATAGTATCTCAGTATCTTATAGATAAATGATTTGGAAAGAAATATCCATTCTTATCGTGAGGAAAGATCTATAACTCAGTCTTAGTCTTTCATCACTTGGAGGAAATATACCACAACTTACTTTTCTCTGCATGTGTATTTATCTCTGTGTCTCACCCTTTATCAATCCACTAGTATTTACCCAAACACACAGTTCATATGCTGCCCAAGCCAGCCCTTTGATTTCAGTGTGGGAGTCTTGTCCTCTCTTTCCTGATCTGGAGGTTATATATAAAAGAGGGGGGAGAATTCAGCTAGTTTTCAGATTTTAAACTACCTTTTAGCTGCTCACCCCTGAAATTCTGTCCTGATGTGAGTTCTCATGCGTGATGTGATGCTGTGCTTTTAAATTTGGTATCATATTGTCTCTGCTTCCAAAGAGGGATGGGACTCAGCCACAAAGTCCAAATCTGAAGTTTGTGGGCGTTCACATCTGGGGTTTTATTCAAACTCATTTTGATTTCCAAGATGTTAATATTCGCCGATTATGTAACCATCTCCCAAAATCCCCACTGGAAGAAACTATACACTGGTGGAAGAGACTAAAACAGGCTGAAAGTTCCAATTCAGTCATCACCGCAATGGTTTCCAATCTAGTATCAGGCTTAAAATGTGTAAATACATTTTCCACTTCCCATTTCATGAGGTATTGTCATTCATTTCCCTCAGAGCGTATTTCAGTACTCTCCTGATAATGCTGACAAACCCACATGGCACATGCCCACACATATGCAGCCAAATCAGAATCAGTAACTGTGCTAGGATCAAATTCCAGTGTTAATAGTCATCCATCCATTCATGAACAAGAGATACATAGGCTCCTCCATGCACGATATGACAGCTGCTTTTTCAAGAGCTTCGCATTATGAAGCCAAGGTCCAGCCTTCCAGTCCGGGACACACGGTGCCCTTTAAAAAGTACCTAAGTTACATCCGCTCTACACAGGGCTCAAACGGCAACTCAAGGGAAGCATCAGAGAGGGAAGCATATGCTCCTTAATTTGGCACTGTGAGGAGAGAGAGAAAAAGAATAAGCAGTTCATATTATGGCCTGGAAAGAGTTTGCTAGAATTCAAGGTTTTATGTAAAAGTAGCTGCATGTCCACATCAGTTAGTTTCTCTTGGAAACTTAAAAAAATAATAGTATTTTTGATAGCTTTCCCCTGCACTGCCCAGCTACATTAAGATAACAGTAAACTACATTCTTATGGTTGTCATAACATTTAGCTCTGTGCTGCTTGCAATGTGAGTAATCTATTAAGATATATAAGGTGCAAAATGCCGCCTTTATGTCTTGGACTGCCTGCAATCAGCTGTAACAACCAAGTGCAATTACTGCCAGCATGGAGCACAAGCTGCTTCCTGCCACTGTCTCAGACGACCAGAGGGCTTGTGCCAGTGACCCCTGGCAGCCTTGGCCAGTGCCACTGGGGCTGCTGAGAGTTGCCTTCCTCCCGCTGCACTTCCCCCATCCTTCCCTTTCCCAGCCTGTCATCAATCTTGCTAAAATGACAGCAGACAGATGTTAGCCTTTGCAAAGATCAAATGAAATCTATGGCTTCAGGGCTGTTCACCAAGGAGCAGGGTAGTCTACACCAGACACGGGCACCAGCAGTCACCTCCTCTGCATCAACCCTCCTAGAATCAATTTGGCAGCCATCACAGTCATCTCTCCACGGGCAACCGGAGGCCTGAAATAGATTTTGACGAACTTGAATGCGTTAGCCACTCCAAAGAGATATTTTTGTAGATGGATTGCTCATCCTAAACTTTTAGGGCTGGCATTACTTTCCCCAGCTCCCTACTCCTTCTTCCCCCCTCTGCAGCCAGTTAATAGGGGTTAATTTGGGTTCAGGCTGGTTGGCCCTTACCTGTTCATGAATGCTGCTAGCGAGAAAAAGATTATTCCATGGCATAAATATGCTGCTGTATGTGCCCTTGTCTCATGCAATTTCTTTACATTGATGTGCAGGAATATTTATCCCCAGTAGAAATGTTTAACTAATCTGGTAAATGTCAAGCCATATGGCGTACATTGTGCGGATTTCATCCGTGCTTTTTAACTCCTTCTGAAAGTCTCTCTCTTTTCATTTGCCCTTTGTTGCTGCCCAGGCAGAGACTATGAGGAAAGGTATGAATGGTATCATTAGTATTTGCCGAACCCGGCATCTGATGTTCCCAGGTTATATAAGCGGCACTAGTCAGAAGTGCAAAGTTTGAGACACTCTTTTATGAAGAACTAGCGAAAATACCCGGCGTTGCTCGGGTCAGTCGGAGGTGGGGAGGGGGCAGAGAGCTGAGCGAGTGCGGGGTCCATTGGAGGGGGCAGAGAGCAAACCTGACACCCCCACCTCACCCCCCCGACCAAACCCGACACCCCCACCGCACTTACCCCTCGACCAACCCCGACTCACATTTTCACCCCCCACACCCAACCCAACACCCCCACGTCTCCCCCCTACCAACCCCAACACCCCCTGACCAACACCCACACCTCACCCCCCGTAGACCAAACCTGACACACCCACCTCACTTCCCCCCCCAACCAAACCCGACACCCCTACCTACCACCACAAACAAACCTGACACCCACACCTCACTTACCCCTCGACCAACCCCGACCCCCCTTCTCACTCCCCCAACCAAACCTGACACCCCTACCTACCACCACAAACAAACCTGACACCCACACCTCACCCCTCGACCAACCCCGACCCCCCTCCTCACCCCCCCAACCAAACCCAACACCCCCACCTTACCCCCCCATCAAACCCAACCCCCCCGACCAACCCCAACCCCCACACCTCACCCCTCACCCACCCCGACACCTTCCCACCCCCCCAGACCAAACCCAACACCCCCGGCTCACTTACCCCCCGACCAAACCCGACACCCCCACCTCACCTCCCGACAAAACCCGACACCCCTACCTCACTTACCCTCCGACCAAACCCAACTCGGGTCCGTCAGAGGTGGGGAGGGGGTAGAAAGCTGAGCGAGTGTGGGGGTCCGTTGGAGGGGGCAGAGAGCTGAGCGAGTGCGGGGTCCATTGGAGGGGGGAGGGGGCAGAGAGCTGAGCAAATGCAGGGTCCGTTGGAGGGGGTATTATGACATCATAACTATGTCACAGAGAACAGCAGCTGCCCAGCTGATGTGATTGGCCTTTAAATAATTTCACCCCTGGGGGGCGTCAGAGGTGAGATTTGAAAAATTTTCGACTCTTACTCTGATTAGGACCCTAAGACCTCTAACTGTACCAAATTTCAAGTCTAGCTCAAACGGTGTGGAAGGAGTAAGCGCACATACATACATACACACACGCATACATGCATACACCATTTGACTTTTATATATATAGATTAAGGGATATTCAGAGTGTAGTTTCGACACTCCGCGACCTGCAGAACCAGATCTCTGTATATTTTTTATAACAAACTGTCCACTCCCAACATATACAAAGTTCCATGGGGGGCTCCTTTGCCTCTTATCCCGTCCTTTGATTAATCAAGCCTCAACAACAAATAAACAGCAGTTCTCCAATACCTTCAACTAAAGACATGTTTTGGTACAGTAACTATCTACAGTATCTCTCAGAAAGATAGAAAGCAATTTACAGTAAGTGATATCAAGAAAGAATAAACCATTATGCTTGTGCCAATGCTTATTCATGGTTTTATAACAAGACATATCTGTTTTTTTCATATAAATCTTGAGTCTATATTTAGAGTTTGCAAATAATGACTCCAGTATTTGGCTGCCTGCCACGTATGATAGAAAACCAGGATAGCTACAGCACAAGACTTTAATATTAAGAAAAGGTCTGCTTGAACTCCATGTACTCCCTACAAAGTGAGAGCACAATCTACTTAGTTGTATTAGTAACAACTAATGTGGATGGACAAACCAGGTCAGAGAATATAAGAACCCTTCTGAAGTTCAGTTCAATCTTACACTGACTTCAAAATCTTTTTAGCTGAAACAATATACTCACTTAAGTACCCGACCCTCTTCCTGACCCTCAATGGACCATCAGGCACTGCTGTATCCAGATATCTATAGGCCTGGTGGTCCCTGTTGGACATGGCTGCTGTCTTCTTGCCGTATGAGCTCAGGACTCATCTCGTATCTATTGAGAGTCTCTGAGGGCAATGTATTCTGTGATACCTATTACCTACAAATCATTTGAATAGAAAAAACAACCAGATTCTATCACCCTCACACCTATCCCTAGGACATTTAAAGTAGGAAGCTGGTTGGGAGTCAGAGAGGGGGAGCTATAGGTGAGGGAAAGTATAAGGATCTGGCTGGCTTGGAATGAGGAGACAGAATAAAGAGTGCAGTGAAAGGGGTATGCAAGGAAAAGCAGGGAGTTGACAGTGTTCAGATAAATTTGGCTCAACATCCAAAGTTCTAGGGGAGAAGCTGTATTTCCTGCATTGAACCTCTGAACTTTCTGAGAGTCTTACAAGTGATTTACCTATAAAGAGGACTGGGAAAAAAGAGAATTGAAATAAACAATTCTCTGCTATTTAAACAACCATTCCCTCCCACTCCCTTAGGGTCAAATGTTCAGAAAGAAAGAACAAAAGAATGAAAGAAAGAAAGAATCTTTATAGAGATGCATTAGCCCTAGTTTTCATCACTATAGCAAAAGTATATCAACTGTTAGTTCAAAATGCCTTCCCCAGACACCTGCCAACTCCCTAATTCCAAAATATTTATTTTTACATAATATTAAACATTTCATCATTAAGGACATCAACAAGTAATAGTACTACAGCTACTAGTGTAGCAATCTGAGCTTTGTTTTCTGTGTGAGCATTCTGGAAGTGAGAGACAAGGCTAAGAAGAAGAAGAAGAAGAAGAAGAAGAAGAAGAAGAAGAAGGTATTCATAATTAACTAAAAGCACTTGTCCAAAGATATTTGCTGTGAAAGCAATGAGATGAATGTATCAATTAGGTCTCTGTGTGTATATATACCTGTGCTAACGTGTTTCTAATAACAGCACTATTTGGCTACATAGACAGCTCATACCTTAGCAACCTCTCAATATTCAGGAAGTTTGTTGACAAGAACTTTTGCAATAGCCTGTGTGATTTTGTTATTTCCTCTAATTGAACCAATAAGACCCCCCACTTGCGCACTCATGATCTCTCCACTGAAGTCTAATTTGAAATCAGGATAGCCTGAAAGTAAGAGATAGGGAGAGGCATTTTAGTTTAACATGCAGAAGTATTTCCATAGTAATGTGAAATTAAGAACAATTTCAGTGCTAAGATCCTTTCAGCCCTCAAACCAATCTGCTGTCAAAGGGATCTTTGAAAGAACAGTACAGAGACAATAAAGTATTGTGATTTTCAAAAAAAGTGAAATACTCTCATCTTTGTCTCTGTGCTGAGTGTTTCAAGGCTCAAAATAAAGATGAAACCTATGACTTTGCGTCCTTGATGTCTCACCCACCAGGACATTCAGAAGTGTCTTTGGAAAACTTCTATAAGAACATACAGTATGTCATTTCAGTTTAATGCTTCTTTGTGGTTCCTGCATTTTTCTGGTCTAGCACTGGAGGCTGCAGTATTTAAGCCATAGGAGGTAGCTAGGGGGTTGATAAAACAATCTGGTTAGTGGGAGTGGGAGGTTTGGAAAAAGAGGAGGAAGGATTGTTTTATGATGAAAGAGAGATAGACATAGATGGATGGATGGATAGATGGATAGATATATAATATTATGGGTGCAAAAGTGGAAGACTGGTTATGATCCAACTGAAAATCTGACCAACAATCTTTTCTTAACGTTTTAGTTGGACCTGTGGCTTGTCGTATTAATGCAGGTGTGGTCTAATAGTCTGACCACAATTCAGGAGCAAAGGCTTCCTGGAGTGTAATCCTTGCTCTAACACTGGTCAGTGTGTGTCTGTGGGCAAGTCATGGAGGGCTCTGTGCCCTTCTGAACACAGCCCACATGAGCCCATCCCAAAGGAGAAGAAAACAGTGGTGTCCCTTTTCCCTGGCCACACCCCTCATGCTTGGTGGCCAAGAGGAAGAAATAAAAGAGAGTCATTGTGCTGGCTCTACACCACCTGCTGTGCAAGAGGCAGCTGGGGAAAGGATAAGGATCTGGAGGGCAGTTAAGTGAACTACACGGCCCTTTTGCATTGCTGGAGCTGCATAAGGAGACATCTAGAGATCTGATCCTGTAGTTTCTCATCCATGGGACACTTTGTGACATCAACAGGAGCCCCTCACACAGTGTGGCTGCAGCTAAAGGCCCAGGAATTGCTGACTGAAAAATAGATTTAAAGGAAAAAAATCTTTAACATGGGTAAAACAGAGCAGGATTAAAACCCCCAAACAATCCCAAATATTGTATTGTTCCCTGTATTTACACATGCACATATTGTCAGGCTGACAAGCTATAGTAACATGGACATTTCACTGGGTTTTGGCAGATGATTTTATCATAATATGATAATGACTATGAGTGGTCACTTTTCTCTGCAAATTATGACATTGTGCATCTTGCGTTTGAATTCTAATACTCTTCTATTTCGTTGCTTTTCGCATTTGAATGATTAGAAAATTAGGAAATGATTCTTTTTAAAGAGATACTCACAGCATGTGAACAGCATTTGTGTCATATTCCATGAATTCTGAAGCCTCTGGAAACCTGAACAATATGTCAGCTTGTTCCTGTCTTTGCGAGAGAATTCAAGGTCAAGCTGACCAGTGAACTCCAGTGTTTAAACAGACTAAGTCAGCCCTCATGTATAGCACTGAAACTGCCTTTGGGAAATATTTTAACCCTCTGCTGGGCCCCTTGACAATACACTGAGTGTTATGGTTTTTAAGGCAGTCCTGTTGCTGTCAATAATATCTGGACATATTGCATATGTCCACAGTGCCTAAACAAGTGCTCCTTCCTTTGATGCATATTATCCATCTGAGGCCCTCAAGGGGTTAATACATGCCATTCCAAAGTTCAGGGAAGGGACAATAAGAACTGAACAGCGGGAATTTCAGAATGTTAATAGCCTGTTCTCTTCCGATTGGCCCAGAACGAATGCAGGGTACAGTAAATTGTCCTTGTCAGCTTAGCTCACATGATGATATGCTTTATTTCTAGACATGCCTTGGATCTGTCCCTTGAATTTATGTTCAGAAAATAAACACTTCCAGACGGCAATAAAGCATTCAGTTGTAGCTGGATGTTTCACAGTCTCAAGCCAACTGCAGCTTTTTCCTTCAGAGTTTCTAGAGCTTACACAGCCTCAATTCCGCACATGTATTTCCTTCACTTAGCGCTAACATTAGCAAGGACCCCGCACTATTCCAGGGAATGGTCCACCTTCCCCCAACACTGTAGATCAAGAGAGTTTAAGTGAACGTCCATTTGGGCTTTATCCTGACACTAGGGTGACCGGGTGGCCCATTTTTAAAGGGACAGTCCCATTTTTTGGATTTTTTTCTTATATAGGCTCCTATTACCCTCCCCCCCCCCCCCGTCCCATTTTTTCACAGTTGCTATCTGGTCACCCTACCTGACACAGTACATCAGATAATAGGGTCCATGCAAACCCAGGCACCTGACCCTTCTTTTCTGTACAATAAACCATGCTGGATCAGTGAAGGAGAGGGGGGGAAAGTCAGCAGCAGCAAATTGCAAAAATAAAGATATCAGTGATTCAGGATATGAATTTTTCCATCATAAAAACTAAATTAAACAGCTGTTACCTTTTTGTCTGATGGGCTAAGGGAACTACTGGAGGCTGGTTGATTTACTGATTAGGTAGCGTGTATGCAATAATCTCCAGGTGTTACTGACACACGCCCAGATAGTGCCGCAGTGTTTCTTGCACCTAGTAATTTTTATGGCCATGCTCTCTCTCCACCACAGTTCTTCTGGATATCACAAGTGTATAACTCTGCGTATTTACAGAACCAAAGAACTTGACAAAAATCAATGGGAAATGTTCATAAGAGGCAAGAAAAGAACAATGCAAATAGAAGAGAATTTGTTTGAGGTTCAGTTTATTAGATGTGCAAATATGCAGGTATTAAAATGCCTTTTCCATCCCAAAGACACCAAAAGGAGAAATGTTAAATGGTATCCACAAAAGTTCAGGCCTGGATCCTACCTGGAAAATGCCTGTTGACATGAGTTTGGTGCTATTCATTTTGCGCCAATTCAGCAAAGCACTTAAACTCATACATACATCACATTCACCAATACATTGAAACAGATGCTTAAGGCAAAATCAAAGGAAATTAAGTATGTCCTTATAGATAAGCATGTACTTATGAGCCTTAGTAAATATGTTGTTAGAATTTTTACTGGTCTACAAGCTGATACCATGTTTCTTCATTAGCATTTCTGACCTGATGCAGAAATGTTATTTGAAGGTACTTGTGGGTACATGGTAAGCTAAATATCTACCTACCAATCCACCTAAAAATATTCCTCAAATAACTGCAGCTTCAAAACATGTCAAATTGCTATCAGATTGGGATAAAACCTTGTGAAAAAACTCATGATATTTCAGTCCCATCAGATCCAAACCGTAATCTCGTTAAGGTTTTGAACCAAATCCTAGTCTAATTTCGATCTGCTGTCACATCCAGATATCAACCCTTCAGTTTAATTTGCATTATAAAGTAAGTATTGCTTAAAACAGGGTGCCCAAAAGAAGTGCCTCCAGAAATAAACTACCCCACTGTGACTGGGATGCCATTATGGTCCCGTTCCAAGCAGTATAATGTCCTCTGGAAGTGGGAATTCTTAGGATGATGAACTGGAATTTGGCAGGATCCAGTAGCTTTCCCTGTAAGTGAGGTATGCGTGGGCTATCTCCCAAATCCATTACTTCTAAAAGAGAGAGAAAGAGAAAAACACACTGCGGGATAAGTTATGGCCATGGCATCCATGTGAAGACTGGGGTATGGAAGAGTGCAGAGGTTCTGTGCCTGAGTGAAAGCAGAAGAAGCGGGCATAGTACCTCCAAAGCCTTTAATGGGAGTGTACTCAGAACTTGAAGCTGCAGGTATTACACCCTGAAGCAGCATGTCCTGTCCAGCTTGTGAGTGCTAGTGTAACTCACTGGTGAGTGTGTGCCTCATATCCCCTTCTCTGCCCAGTCCACTGAGGATATGAGCCAGGAACAACCACACCTGGGCGAGTCTTAGCAGCTTGTACTTTTAGCTCTGGAGGATACCAGTTCAATCCCTATCCAGTGCCTGAACCAAGATGGCAGCCGCCACACACAGATGTGAGAGGGAAAGCAGGGGGGAAGCGTGGTATGGCCTCACCCTCTCGATCATGCCCCTTTTAGTGCATACAGGAGCAGAAGGCATGCGGGCTCCCTTCACTTGTACTCAGAAAGGAGTAATTTCAGAACTCTGGGGCTGTCTATGGCCTGGTTACAATGGAGCCAAGAGGGTCCCTACATCCCATGCGCCCATACAGAGAAAACCTCTGGCCCATAAGTCGTTTATTTGTCCTTTAAAAGGGTTTTGATAAGGGCCATCCCAAGAGGCTATTAAGAAAACTTTGGCAACTAATATTCTGCCATAGATTATAAACTGATCAAGAGATAAGAAGCTAGAACTAGGAATACATGATCAATTATCAGATTGGAATAAAGTTAATAGTATTGTGATTCACAAATGAACTGAAAAAGGTGGTGGCATAGTAAGGTGGCAAAATTTGCTGTCTGACAGTAGTGAATCATTTATATTGGACAAGACTAAGGGCATGTCTTCACTACGACTTAACGTCAACTTTAACGACGTTAAGTCGAAATAAACGTGTACCTGTCTTCACAGGCATGCCCTTAAAGTCGATTTAAAGGGCCCTCAAAATCGACTTTATAACTCCTGCCTGATGAAAGAAGTAGTGCTAAAATCGACCTCTCTAGGTCGATTTTCATCTAGTGAAGAGGCATCTGACTTTAAGCCTCCGACCTCCGAGCAGCCCACGCCGGACCCTCCCGCCCGAGCAGCTCCGCGAACCCCCGCGTCCACCCAAGCAGCCCTGAGAACCCCCCCCCCCACCTGCCCAAGCAGCCCCGCAAACCCCCATGCCCACCCGAGCAGCCCCGCGCTGGACACCCCCCCCCCCGCCCGCCCAAGCAGCCCCGCGAACCCCCCGCCCGCCCGAGCAGCCCCGCGCCGGCTACCCCCACCTCAGGCGGGGGGGGTCCATGGGACTGCTCGGGCAGGCGGGGGGGTCCACGGAGCTGCTTGGGCGGGCGGGGGGGTCCGGCACTCCCGGCACTGTGGGCTACCTACCCACAGTGCAATGCGGGCTATGTCGACCCCTGCAAAAGTTTATGGACAGACAGTGTCGACCACTGTCGACCTGCTGTCCTGGTGGGGACACACTGATTCGATTTTCTAAAGTAGACTTTAGAAAATCGAATTAAGTGAAATCGACCTACTCCTGTAGTGAAGACATACCCGAAGGCGGATCACCAGAAGGACCTAATGAGTGAGACATCTGGGGAATATGATCGCAGGTGGGATTCATGGAAGAGAATTTCCAGGTAATAAACATGGGGAAAAAATTCAATCTACTTATACTTGCTGGTGGGTGTCTGAATTAGTTGTAGCTTTTAAGGAAATTATCTAGGTATTAATGGATATGTCTACACTTCAGTTAAAAACCTTGGGCTCATGAGCCTCAGGCTAAGGGTTTAAGTGCAGTGTAGACGTTCAGGCTTGGGCTGGAGACCAGTCTCTAGGACTCTGAGAGACAGGCGGGTCCGAGAGCTTGGGCCCCAACATCACCACCAACAAAAATATTACAGGCCAAATTAGACCCTCAGTTATACTTGGGCAACCGTTGCGTTTTCAAATTATGCCCTATGTGGCATCTGTGAAATGCCATCGTCTTCAGCAGGTTTGCACAGGTATAACTGACTAGTAGCAAACAATACTGCTAGGGTCCAATTTCTCTTCCCCCCCCCCCCACCTCGCCCCAGCCTAAGGCTCTGGGAGGGAGTTTGGGTGCTGGGCACAGGCTCTGGGTTGGGACAGGGTTGGGGTACAGGAGGGGGTTTGGGGTGCTGGGTGTGGGCTCTGGGAGGTGTTTGGGTGCAGGAGTTTGAGGTACAGCAGGCAGGCTGCCCTGAGGCTGGGGTAAGGGGCCGGAGAAGAGGACTCCTCCCAGCCCTCTCCTTGCCGGCAACAGCAAGCTCTGGGGGACCCCTCCCTGGGACGACACCCAGGCAAGCCCCCGCTCCCCATGGCTGCCACTCAGGACATTCAGCCACAATAATCCTACCTTCCCCCCACCCCTTGGAGTCTCCTGCCAGGCGCCACGCAGGGAGAATGTAGGAAGTGTTTCCTTTGCTAGTAAGATGTGTTTTGTGAAGCATGTAGAATCATACAGGAAGCAAAAGGGTATTTACATGAAAGATGCTCACCTCCTCTTTTCCCCTTCTTCTACTTCTCATTCGTCCTCCTTCCCTTCCCATCTTCTTGTTCCCATCCCCTCTTCCCTTGCTCCCATTCAGGTACTCCAAAGGACTAAATCAACACTGCACTGGCAGAAATAATTTAAAACAATTAGTGGATTTGCAGGTAGGGGAGAATTTTAAGGGTGGAGTTTTGTGCACATTTTACAGAAGATAGGGACTTTATCTTCACTAGATACCTGCTCCATCATTAGCCACCACTGCCCCATCCTGTCTCATCAAGTTGAATTCCCTATTCTCAGCATAGCTCCACCATATTTCTAACATAGACCATTTAAACATATATTGTTCAAAATGTGTGTTGTACTTCAGTCAGTGCAGTTTATAGAGTGCATACCTTAAAATCCTTCGGTTTGTAATGTAGCCCGATTACCATAATCAAACATCCCTACAAACGTGTCACAGATAAGTAAAATTCTTTACATTCTTCAGTCCTCACTGTATTTTATTCTTTCTTCCCTCCTTTTATGACTATTCAGTTCCTGAGGGTTCAGGACCAGATGCATTGGAAATGGAAGCCCTCTGTTTACCCACACAAGCAGAAACAGCCAAAGCTCCCTTACCGCGCTGCAGAAATGACCCAAACACTGACCTAAAGGGACCACCACCCTCTAGAGAGATAAAAAGTCATTCAGTCTCCATGAAAGGTCTGCTCAGGGGCTCTCTTGAAGAGAGTGAGAGCGATTGCAAATCATCCAAACTGTGCCAAATTATGTGTGAAGGTTTTGTAATGCAGACTACTGTCCACTAGGGATTAAATTAAGAACATCAAACCCAAAACACAGCAAATCTCATTTTATACTTAAACTCTAGTTGTAGTGTTTTATTCAGTTCATTACAACAGCCTCCTCTCTCCAACACATCTACCCACTACGAAATATAGGAAGAAACTGTGTAATTTTGGAAGATAACCCTATACATCTAGCAAGGAAGACTCTCGCTTTTAATTCACTAGCCAGCGCATATTATGGAATCACAAATTCCTATGTGAGTGACGCAGTCATTCCTATTAATACAAGAAACAAACTATAGTCGTTGTATTCATACACTATTTTTGCTACCTAAACGTGCATAAAACACTTACGTTATAGGTCGACCATAAGCACTTGACACCAGAATCCTCAGGCTTAAGTTTGAAACACCAGCCTTAACTAACCTTATTGTGCTCAGATATTTCAACTTACACATTACTGCATGTCACAGCATCCACCGCTTCAAGTCCTGAGAGAGGACAGTTTTGGCTGAAATAACTAGACACAATGGGATTTCTTATAGTTCAGGCTTATCTTTAAAGTACGTTTTATTTCCTAGTCTGCACTTACAGTAACAGACTCTCAACTTTATTTTAATATCGTTTTTACCAGGTGTATTTCCTCTAGTTAGGATTTTGGAGTATTTCTCATGTTTAATGAAACATGTTTAAAAACAAGCAACAGCTCAGAGGTGGGGGAAAAGACTAAAATCCCGCATGAGAGGGTGTGAGAACTGAACATTTTAAAGATGCATGTTGCTTGCCTGTTTGTCTTTGATGGCTCTAACAGAGCTATAGCTATGTACCAGGCAAATTCTCAGGGCTCAGTTACACCTGGTGCAGCGAGAGGTGCATGGTAGGTAGTATACTTAGACAGGAGAAGCACTTCCCTTACAAAGGGGCTGACAGATACATTGGGTTACCTCAGCTTGCCTGATCACTTTTATTATGGGTCCTCCAAGCCCCTCTTGTGTGCTAGGCGGGGCTAGCATCAGCACTCTAGATGCCTTCTGTGTAGTTATATAAGGGAGGAAAGGGACTCTCCCACTCCAGCATGCCCCTGCAGGGGCAGTCACATTCACCTGCTTTATAATGTGAGCATCTTAGTGGCTTCTAAATATATGGACCCGACAAGTCACTTTTGGAGCTTCCTTTAAATCACTGTTTTCAGGCCTGTAGGTACTGGGTGGAAAAGAGAAGAGAAGGGATTCCTGTTAACAGCTATCCCAGTCTGTCATCCCTATCCACCTTACAGTACATGGGAACGTCATGCGGTCTAGTAGAGTAGGGAAATGGGAGTCAGGAAATTGGGTTATACTCCTGACTCTACCAACAGCTCCTTTGTGTCCCTGGGTTTAACCTCTCAATGTCTCCACTTCCTCAGGGGATGAAATGGCAGCACCTGGGCAGTGGGTAAAGTGCTTGATGATCTTCAGATAAGAGATGCTGTAGCTCTGGTGGGAAGAACACCTGGCACTGCAGCAGTGGCACATCTGCATCTGCAACCCCTGCTGTGACCAAGACACTGGACATGGCCACTGGTGAACCAACAGTGAGTGAGGCTCTGCTCACTGGGGAGAGATAAAGCCCAGCATGCCTGACAAATAGATGGATTCAATATGTCTCTCCAGCAACATGCCCCAGCTTGGGTGAACCAATGGATGCTGTTCTGAGGGTCATTGAATTGTGGTGGGAAGGAATAAGCAGGGGGAGAAACTGAGGCAATTCCAACATGGCCACCTTCCTCCCCCAAATATTCAACCACAGTTGAGTTACAGTGTTTTTGTTAAAAAAAAAACCCCCAAAGAAACAAGCACAGTTTAGGAAGCCACAGAATTTCCATTTGGGCAGCTACTTCCCAGAATGATGAAAGGGCCTAAGTGTTAGCCTCCAACCCCCACAAATTTTGTTTTAAAAAAATTAAACAACTGAAAAATCCTGGGCTGAGACTGCATACTCCAAAGTACAGTACAGAGCAAGCATTTATGGCTGGGTTTGATTACTTGAAAAGAGGGGTTCAGAAAAGTGACTGCAACAGACCTTTTACATGCACTGTAGAACCACGCAAAACTTTACATAGGACAGTTTGCATCAAATTACAAAAACTCCTTGATGCCTTCAGTACCTTTTCATTTTCATACTGTAAAATATTACAGAAGGTCTTTTTTCCCTCTTTTCCTTTATTTTTAGTCTTTGCTACTAAAATTATATATATATATATATACTTTGTGTATCATCATTAAGTTTACAGACAGGATTAATAATAATACACGAAGTGGGGACTAGTTCTAGCATGAAGCCAATTGCATTGCATCTTTGTGTAGCATGCTCCAAAATCATTTGCCTTGGTGTGTTATATTCATGTGTTACACTACTTAGCACAGCAGAATTAACTAATGACAGAGTGCCAGGTGTTACCCTCACTTCGACTGCTGTCACTTTAGAGCAACTACTCTGAAATCACTGGTGTGACAGAATGGAGAATTTAGCCCAGAACATGGTCACATTGGAATAATTTTGCTTTTGGTAGTGTGCATAGTATATATCTCATGCTTTCCTTAAAGTGCCACAGTTTTTGCAGACTCTTCAGAGCACAGTTAGAAGCAGCAGAACCCACAAAAACCCACTCAATGTCCATTACCTCCACAAAAATCTGTATTCAGAAGCACTTCCCTAACATCCCATTTGCACACACAATTATCCACTGTCTCATGTTGATAGGTTATGTAGAACAGGACCATCTCAGTGGGAGCACCAGGAGACACTGAGCATAATCCCAGATACACAGGGTCAGAACACCCATTGCCCCACCCTTCAAGGTAGTAGCCATGCTGCTCACCTCCTGCATCTGACCACTGGGCAAGCCATGACCCTGCCTCCTCCTCAGAGCATGAAGTGTGGGAAAGTGGAGCTGAAACTCCATCGTGGTAGGATGGTCTTGGTGAAAGTGCTTGGTGGTCCCTGAGAGACCAGGTTTCTATTCTTGGCTCTGCCACTGATTTCCTGCGTGACCTTGGGCAAGGCCTCAGTTCCCCATCTGTCACACGGGGATAATAATAACCTATAGGGCAATAAAGAAATATTTGGAAAGAGAATGAAAGTCTGGTGTTAAAAAGAGATTCAAAGGGTGGGGAAGGAGAATTTCTGGTGCGCCTTCCTCCCACCCTCAGAGCTGATTAAACATGCAGGGCTCCGGTGCAATCTAACCCATAGTTTTTATTGGTGAACTGGTACCGGTGTACAAATCACAGAACTTTGATTTTCTGTAGACCCTGTAAATAGTTATTATTTTTTAAAAGCATTCATAATTCAAAAGCATTTCTTCCATGTTTAATAAGTGTACAAACAGTTTCTAATAACTGCAAACCCAATAAAATGTAGCTGCGGTACCTTTTATTTTGTATGATGCTTTGTTGCCAACCAAACACATGTACAGCTAAAGCAGACTTTAATCCATTGATCTACCTACCTACATATCCACACAACAACTTACTATACATGGGATACATTTCTGAGTGCCATCAACTTCAGCTGAAGTTTGTTAGCTCAGTCGTCAGTATCTTGAACTCACACTGCAGTCAAGGTCTGTTGAGGGCCCTCATAAGCTCATAGGAGTTGCTCAGCACCTTGCAGTATCAAAGCTTCAGTCTCTTGCCAAATATCTCCCTACATACTTATAGAGAACTCAGTAACATAATATTTGAGTGCTTCATAAACAATGAATTTATCCTCATTCAACCTTTGTGAGGTAAGCATGCATTATTAAGCACTCTTCTACCCATTTTAGAGATGTGAAACTGAAGCACAGAAAGATCGCGAGACTTGTCCAAGGTCACAGAGGGAGTGGAGGTAAAGCCAAGAATAAAACCCTGATTTCTTGAGGAACACACTAATGCATTCATCACAAGACTCTCCTTCTCCTTCTGCCGTTCATTTGCTTTTATACATTTCTCTTAGGAAACAAAAACAGTATTCTGAGGAGTATCTGAAAGTAGAACAATGATCAATGGCTTGATGTCTAGCTGGCAGCCAGTATCAAGGGTGTTTCCTGGGGCTGGTTTTGTTCAACATCTTTATTAATGATCTGGATGATGGGATAAATTGCACCCTCAGCAAGTTTTCAGATGACACTAAGCTGGGGAAAGTGGTGGACATGAATATTTTGACTTTAGCAAAGCTTCTGATATGGTCGCCCATCGTATTCTTGACAACAAGTTAAAAAAAGTATGGGCTGAATGAATGGACTCTAAGGTGGACAGAAAGTTCGCTAGATTGTCGGGTTCAATGGGTAGTGATCAACAGCTTGATGTCTAGTTGGCAGCCGGTATCAAGCTGAGTGCCCTGGGGGTCTGTCCTGGGGCCGGTTTTGTTCAACATCTTTATTAATGATCTGGATGATGGAATGGATTGCATCCTCAGCAAGCTTGCGGATGACTCTGAGCTGGGGGGAGAGGTAGATCCGCTGGAGGGTAGGGATAGGGTCCAGAGTGACCTAGAAAAATTGGAGGATTGGGGCAAAAGAAATCTGATGAGGTTAAAAAAGGACAAGTGCTGAATTAGGATGGGGCTGTGTGCCTTGCTCATCAGGACTGAGTAGCAAGAAGGCTGCGGTGTTTCTTGTTTCTATTCAAACTAAACTTTACTGAGAGATCAGAGCAACTCCTCCTGGATTGTCAGAACTACTAAACTATAGGCTGGATGAGAAAGAAGGGAATGGCACATTTGACCACATAGCATTCCCAGTCTCTGAATTTCTTTGTTACTCTGTACAGGCCCACGGCTTGTAGCCTCAGGGAGGCCGAGGGTTTCACAAAGTTTAAAAATAAAGCACCCTCACCCTGTTGCCTTTTCACTCCATGTCCAGCATGTTTTGCACAGCTCTAGGTGCTGGGGCGCCTCCAATCAGCCAGTCAAGCAGCTGGAATCCTGCATGGAGAAATAAACAATTCTTCAAAGAGAATCTATTCAGCCCTTTTCCTTCCCTCTCTCTCTCTCTCCATTTTTCACGATAATCCTCAGTCCGGCCGGGATGTCACAGCTTCAGATCTGAGGACTGTCATCTGTGGTCTGCCACTCTCATAGCCATGCTATGAATGACACTCCAGTTCTGTGTTAATTGCCCTGCTGCAACTCGGCTCTCAGCCAGCCCCCTGTCTCAGATTTACTGATTGCAGACGCAACCTGAGCGAATGAGCAAGCATGCAGAGGGTCAGGGCTCAGAGAGGCCAAGTTCAAGGGCACACACTGGTACAGACGTATAAACAAGGGAATGGTATGTAAGCAATAAAGACACAAAGGTTAGGATCAGGGCTAGCAGTACAATAAACAGCTGTGATAACCCAGTTTGTTGATAGATAAAGAATTTACTGTAAAGCCCTCAGTGTGCAGGATACATATTTTAACACTTTAAAGGATGAATAGTTTTAGACCCTCCTTTATTTTGTCTTCCATGTGCTCTGCAACTATGTATGAGCATCTTTAAATATATTTTTAATATATGTATAAATCAAGCTTGGAAAGTGCACAGCCATTGCATCCGCTAGAATTCTTTCCCATCAATGCCACTTCCCTGAAAATAACACGACACCATTTATTCTGCAGGAGATTAAGATTGCTGCTGCAACAAATTCAGAGAGGCAGGTATTCTAGTCCTTAATACTTCTGTTTCCTATTAAAAACCCCATGTTTCAAGCAGAGAACTAATTTTTCCCAATTTAATGTTAATGACATAAAAAAGTAAGTAAAATTTTATCAGGGCTTCTGTAAATTTTGCCTGGTGTCTATTTTGCTAACTTTACTTTTAAAATATATCCAAGCATTTTGTAAAATTACTGTGGTGGTCCTTAAATGTCCTGTGAGGCTCCCATCAGAAGTACAATATATTGTACTGTAACTATCGATCCAAATGGCTACATTTCTAAAACAGAAAATGATTGTATAGTGAAAGCAGTGCAGAGGTGCAGTAAAATGCCCTTAAGTATATAAAGACATAAAGATTCAAGTCACCCAGCAGATTCCCTTTAACTCCTCCAAATCCACTGTGTAACGTGTTCTTTAAGGATAAATCAAAAACTTTGTACAAATTTACATGACAGGTGCCAGTGTTCATAAATAAGATTCCTCCATTGCATCAGGGGGATCAGGCAAAGTTTACTTTCCTTTAAATACATGCAAAGGCTGTTAATGAAATTCCCAGATGTCAGAGGAACATCTGAATATCTAGAAGGCAAAATAACACCCCAATATTTGTCAGACACAACACGTATTCCGGATTAGAAATTGAGACTTCAGTACACAGCTTACCCTAGAGTGTGCTTACTAACAATTTTCAGATGTGTGGTTCATCTTCAGTTTCAGTTTCAAGAAAGTTTAGGTAAGATCAAAAAAAAAAAAGATAGGCTATTCATATTCTGTGGTGCCAGAATGTGCTTGTTTAATTTTTATTTTTAAATGACACATTAGCTATTAGTCTATATCATAGATATGTTTAGGAAAATATTGTTTGATACCAGGACAGCTACATCCCCCTTTGTTTCTAAGGTTTACTTTGACATTAGCATTTGGGTTTCTTTTTGGGAACAAAGTCCATTCCTGCCTCTAGTTCTCTGTAGTCCTAGAGCACAACCACAGGTTAGGGACTGGCTCTTCTCATACACTTGTACAGCACCTAAGGTTTTGGAACGACCCTATAGGATGAATAATACATAACAATAATTGGGAAAGCTACAATCTTAAACAGCACAACCTATGACTAGTCAGAGCTATGATCTCTATTTGGGGCCTGCTTCTCCTTCCATTGTATTTGATGATTAAACTCCCAGCATGAAATCCTGGCCACAACAAAGTCAACGGACTCTTATTGACTCCAACTGGAGCAGGATTGGATTCTAAATAGATTAATCTTTAGGTAAGGGAACTTTTTATTTGCAAGTTCTGGACAGATCCTGTGGCTTCCATGAATAGGAATCTTGTGTGTACATGGCCTTCAGGATCTTGTTAATGAAGCTGATAAATGTTATCAAAACATCTTTATGAGTCAAGTTCTTTGGCCAGAAGATGGAAGAAGCAGCTCTGTTAATGTGAGCCCATAGTCTGACTGCTGCCTTGTCCCATCACAGTCCCCCTGAACAGGTTATTCATGGCATCAGCATGAGTAATTTGCACAGGAGAGGAGTATATTTGTCTGGACCAGTGGGTGTATTATTAATTATTATTTGTATTGTAGCAGCACGTAGATGCCCCAGTCAAAAATCAGGACCCCATTGTGGTCGGTTGCTGCACACACACAAAATGTGGTGCAGGTGGTCCCTGCCCCAAATTGCTTACAGACCAAGTTTATGAAAGAACAGGTAGATACAAGCAGGCAGATATTACACAAGGTATCAGTGAGAGGATTACAGTTAAAACAATAAACAGTCGATACAGCACACCAGCTGCCTACCCGTAATCAAGTGTTTTGGAAGCATCTTGACGGAGGTGAGTTTTAAGGAGAAGGAAGCAGTGGATTTTTATGGGGATCTCTTTCCACGTGCAGCAAGTGGGATGATGCTTGTTGGAAAAGTTGATTAACAGACAATAGAGGGTGATATGATCAGTGGACAAGAGGCAAAAATTGATGGCTCCATAACATATAAGGGATGATGAGTAGGATGGCGCTTAAGCCATGAAGGGCCTAAAAAATGAAGACAAGTATTTTGTGCTGGATGTAGTGGTAAAGGGTTAGCCAGGAGAGGGAAGCAGAGAGGGAAGGTAACGAGATTGAAGCAATGAAATAGGAAGCTTATATCTATATTAAAACCCCATGAATTGTGCCTTTTGATGCTTCATCTAAGGGCATCCCATTTCAGTCCCCCTTGCAGAAAACTCTTTGTGAGCTTGAGGGAATTGAATCAGGGTAGAACACACTCCACTGTGCGCGCCTTCAGTCTGTCACTCTCCTGCTAATCTCAAAGCACAAGTCAAAGCCAGAATTTGGCCCAGTGTGTTGTAACTGTATAGTGTAATTAAACCATACCTTACCTGTACACTCCAAGATACCATAATAATGAATTAGTCTACAAAGAGCCTTCGGGGACTTCCCAAGAAGAGTCCTTATAGAGCCTAGAAAAATACCCTCAAACTTTCTCACAATTCCTTTCAAGGATCCCAGGGACTGGAGATCAGAGGAGGGAAATGTAAGCATTTTCCAGTGAGGTGCTATAGCAGCCTGGGCTGACCCCATCTCTCTCACATACTCCTCAGCATTCCGCACAGTGAACCAGAGACAAACACGGGAAGAAGAAACACTGGGCATTGAGGTCCTAGCAGCAGAATCTTACATTATTCCACACTTCTATCTGAGAAATACATTGCTGGAGGGGAACCCTCGCTGGCCATCAGAGGGATCATGATTGCCTACAGCCAGCCTCAAAGCTACTATTTTGGCACTTTGAAGAAATTAAGAACTAAGAGGAAAAATAAAAGGGATAAATACCCAGTTCTCACCTCCTCAAACACGTAATGTAGAGAAAGATGTTTTGTGTGTGTGTTTTAGCATGGAAATATTTTCTTCTTTTGAAACGGGGCTCCCCTTTGCTATGGTGCAGTTATTATTTAGGAATTCAGATTTATAGGGATTTGCTGCCTGGCCAATAAAGCCAGGAGGAAATATAGACATGCATAAATGACATATTTTCATGCTTTGTGCAAACCCACCCTGCAAAGCACTTTTGAGCAGCTAAGCAATTTACATCTAATAGCAAAGTGTTTTTTAATCAGTCAGATCAATTTGTGAAGAATTGGTACATTAGGTGTAACCATATAGTAGAGATCCTTATAGCAGAGGTTTAGAAGTAATTGCTCCCTGACCCAATGAACAGTGTATTACTATAGAAGTTTGTATTCTATTAAGAGTTAATAAGTGACCAAGATCTAGACTAATACACTGTCAGGGTTCATTATCATTACAGGTTCTTGCTATTTTTTCTAGTGCCTTTTGCTCTGCCCTTCTTGCTACATATGGAAAACCTATATCAAGATGGTTGTCATGGCAATGAAAAGATTTGCATGTGTCTTATCTATCTATTTAAATACCTTCTTATGGTTTATAACTACCATAATACATCCCTCCAGCCCTGCTCATTGCTAATTTAGAGCTAGCCTAGTGTGTCTGAGGTCAGTGATACCATCTAAAGCATGTTGTCTAGACAACTCTGAAGCCACTGTCCATGGGGTAATTGTTTTATGCAAATAAAAAAGTACAATGGTGACATGTTCATCCACTACCCGTGCAATCTGATTGAGCCATGTTGGGCTGTATGCAGAGAATTCGTAATCATGCACTCTGTGTAGATGTTTGTCCCTGCATAGGCAACTACCTCCTGGCTGCACTTGAGGGGGGCAGACACTAAATTGACCATTTTTTGATCATTTCTCTAATGTAGATATTGTACAACTTGGCTGGTGTGTGATACTAAAAATTGACACTGCAAATCTATTAAAAAAATTAGTTTGTCCTAAAATTATTCAATACATTTAAGACAGCCTTCTAAAATTCTGCTCGACCACTTGCCTGGGGTGATTCATTTATTCTGATGGGTGAATAAAACAGCTTTCTCTCCCCCGCTCTTCTACTCCCCCACGATTATTGGTATCTTCATGGTAAGGGTATGTGAGCAGATTTTGTGCCTGGGTTGGTAAGTTTTCAAGACAATTTTGCCAGGGTGATTTCAATATGTTTAGCTAAAATTATTCAAGCTTTATATCTGGCGCAATTCTTAGCTCGTCCTTTCTTTTATATCTTTACTCATATATTTCAGTCATTCAGCTTCACTGAAATACACTGGGCTAGGTGAGCTTGTCGAAGAGACAGAGTGGAAAACAGGAAAAGTAGTTTGCTAATGAAATAAGAAGTGTTGCTCCTCAACAGCGAACATATATTACTCTGTTGCTTTCTTTTTTTCTTTTACCTTCCTCTCCTTAAGGAGTTCGTGATTTGCTGCTGTATTCAAATGGCAGCAAAGGTAAATGTGGCTATTACTGCATAAATCCATCACACATAGAAAACATTGTGCAGTCTGCAAAACATGAAAAGAGATAACAACAACAACAAAGACAGACCTCCCAAATCCTAAAAATGACTACATAGAAAAATGAGACCAGTTCACTCCTGTTTGATCTTGTTAGTTCAGGGCTGTGGCTTTGTTAGGACTTTCATTGATAAAAGCCACTTTTAAAAGTACTTTAAGAGCTACTCAGATGCATTTTCTGACAAATTATATCTCGATGCTCACAGAGATTAAAAAAAGTACCGAGGATACATAGTAGTTTGGTAATGGACTGATTTGCTATCTGCCTTTGAAATTTTTGACCATGCTTGCAAGCAAAAGATTTTATTTTTAGATAATTTATGTCATTATTCATAGTCTTAGGGAAAGCTAACCTATTCTTGTGGTAGCAAATCATGAACCATTTACCCTGACAATACAGTTAGACGGTGTTTACATGTAGGACTACAATCATTGTTTGACTAATCTGTAAAGGGTAGATTTTCTATTGCATTTCAATAGCTCATCTACTTCAGGCTGTTGAGAACTTTCTAAAGATACGTTTTCATTTATAATAGCAGATCTTGGAGTGTGGTAATCTGGAATTGAAGTTTCAGTGACAGATTTATTCAACTAGCACTTTGCATGAGGCATTGCTGCAAACATTATTTAAAAAAATACATACATAAAACTGACAAAACCTTCCAAAGATAATTTCTGCAATTTAGTAAACTAAGGATTTCAAGTCAAGCATCAGTTTCCGGGTGTTTTTCATAATGGCTTTCACAGCAGATGACCTGACAGCTAATCTCATGATCTGAATCGCGCTTTGCAGCATATACACAAACAAACCCCCATCAAATACTCAAAGGATCACACTGCTTTCACATGACATGTCTGCAAGTTAGCGCTGCAAATGTCCAGAGGTCCAGACTGACCTCTTGACCTCCCGTCTGGGAAACATTCCTACTCCAGGCAGCTCATTCTTGACAACAAACAGAGCAAGACCACTGGGCACATTTTGAAAAGGAAAAAGAGAACAGCCATGAATGGAGTGTGTCTGGTACAACAATGACAGACAATGAGTGTGAATAGGATTGCAAACTGTGCTCCTGCTAAAAGAGCTGGGATCATCTTCCTTGCTTCCCTCCCCCTTTGCACGATAGACCCACTGCCATTCATTTTCATTATTTTGCCCTTTTACAAATATATTAAATACTTGAGCCACCTCAAATATCCAGCTAATTCAAGTAACTTTAATGTAAGAATGGAAATACAAGGGATAGTGCTGTCAATAATTATATGAGTTCTCAGACCTGTCTCCCCCTCTGCCCCATCTACTTTGAGTTTAAATAATGTTACAAATGGTGACTACAACAAAAACCAGGACATGTAAAGTGGAAGTTTAACTCACGCAGCTGGAAGAGAGCAAGAGCAATGGTGCCACACTATTGGTGCCACACTATGTCTATTGCTAATACATACTGAAAAGTACAGCAGTGAAACCCCCCAAAATCTTTGTTTGAATTTCTTGGCCTTCGTTGAAAGTGGCATAAGCTTTGCATTATTTAAATGTAGGGTTTGGGTCTGAATTTCTCATTTAAAAAACCCCACCATTGTTCTGAGAAAAAAATATGAAACCATGTGTTTATCCAATATAGAGATCTTCTTCCATATATTTATTCTGAGGCAATATTTTGCTATGTAGAGAGGATTGGATGAATACAGTACATAAGAATTTGTATAGCATATAACCAAATTCTGATCCTATTTATACTGGTCTAAATCCAGAGCCAATGAAGAAATTCCAGATTTACACTGGAGATGTTAAACTCAGTATCAGACTCATTGTATTTGAATAGTTTGGAAGTATTTGGGAACACTTCTCATACCTCTATTGTCATTCTTTCTGATCTGAGAGAGCTTAGTATCTCTTTACAACCAATAAGGCAAAAAAAAAAAAAAAAAGGAACCCCTATTTTGGTACAAATACTGATCTTGAGAATGTGCCTAAGTTGTCAAAAAGGGGTTGGAGCTCCCCTCACAAGCTCCCCTCTAGGCACCCTTAACACAAAGAGGAACAAAATGAGGAAGAAATGGGGGCTGTCTCCATAGCATGCATCCTTCTGACCCGACCATGAGGAAGTCTCTATGAGGATTTAAAGGACTTATTCTGGGACTGCAGAGAAGAAGATGCTTGGAAGTGGTAGGCTAGCGGTGTGCAACACTGGCCATAGTAAGCTTGTCTATGCAGATTGTGGATTTCCCAGGTGGTGAAACCAGCAGTAATTCCCCTCTCTACACTGGCAGACCATTTAGAAAAGGGTAGTAGGATGCAGGTTAGTGACTAGAGCCAATTGCAGCATGATTGTAATGGGGAACCATGCCGCTAATAAGTGGGAAGGACCTTCAGGGGAAGAAATCAGAGTCCGTGCATTCAGACTGACTTTCACATTAGCTTGACTGATTTGACTAGCCCTCTCCTATGAGGAAGAGTATCTTTTATGACTGGCGCATTATCTTCCCACGCATTTATTTGCTAAAGAACAATGTGTCAGCCTTATTTTGGATCATTGTTAGACAGTGTCTAGTTGGGCCTGATGTCCAGAATGTCCTCCTCAGATCCTTCGTGGTCAAGTGCACTAACCCAACTAAAAAATTATAGGTCATGTTCATAGCAGTACATCCGGATATGCTCATATTCACATTGAATCACAGCTTCCAATTAAATATGTCACTCTATTTAGAAAAGAAAAATTCCAACAAAATACACCGATGCAGTTAGGTCGTGTGGTGGCTAGTTTGAAAGTGATGGGCTTGTGGGATTTTTTGTTTAGTTTTACCTGCAAAAACATCGTAACGGCCCTTGCCCAGAGCGTGGCCCTTGCTCCGGCTGCTTTGCAGGGGTCTAGCACAGCAGAAGTGCCATAAAGCCAGCTCGAGCTTCTAACAGAGGATTTCCTTGTGCAGGTGGATCCCCGGTGGTGTGAGACTGGTATACTAGTGTGTGCACACGCACGCACACATATACACATCCATGGTGTAAGGGTGTGGCTGGGCAAAAGGGAGCATGGCCTGGAAGCTGTTATCTCCAGCTGAGCCTTGTCTGTCAGAACATCCCCCTTGGGATCAGGGGCAGCTGGGTGTGAGATAAAGTAGGCTCCGGCTGCTTCGATTTATGCAGCGGATTGGCCTCATCAGGGGAGTGTAAAGATGGCTTAAAATTTCCTTTTCTTTCTCTCACATCTGGGTAAAAGAGCAAAGAATCTGTCCCTAAAGCTGTCACCCTCTCAGGTGAGCTGGGATGCTTATGCTCATATGACTTGAAAATGACAAAAACGTCTAAGAAAGAAAGGTTAAAATAAAAGTATCTTTCTACCCAGAGATCATAGGGGAGATTTTCAAAGGTCCAGTTCCCACCTGAAACTGAGCGTGATTCAGCCAGGTATAACATGACTCTTACGTTAGGGTGTAAAGAAAATCACTAAGGTTTAGAGAATTCCAAACTTATTATGTTTTCTGAATGGGAGGAAAACCATGGTTGGAGTTATTTGTTTTAGACCCATGTTCTGAATTATGATTGTTGTTCTTATTTGTCGAGGAGGACTCCTGGCACAGCGTTGTACAGAATACAAAGGAAGACACTGAGCAATGTAGCATGCTCATAGTTAAATACCTACAGTCATCAAATACAGCCCAAGAGATTCTGAGTTCCGGCAACTTCCGTGCATGTCAGTGATCATCAGTCTTCTTTATTAGAGTCAGGGTTGTGTCCATATGCTAAATCAACATTTTAATAAAGGTGTTGCCACAACATTTTAGCTGAAATTCCTTGCATATTAATACTCTACAATTACTAACATATCCTGAAAAGTATGATCAGTATACCACATTGTATTCATTTTTAGCCGTCTTTAGTTCTCCCTTCCCACCCCTTCTACTTCCCCCTCCTCCCGCCACCTCCAATTCAAAGATTAGCACATTGATCCCTGCATCTAATTTCCAGGCAGATCCTGGCAAGAGAGCAATATGCACATTTAAACGCTCCCTGGTCAGCCTTGCAGGAAATGAGCACAAAACTGCACCCAATGCAGGTACCACACAACAGTCTCAAACAAACACATCCAGAAGCCACTTCTCCTCACACCATAATGAAAACAGAACACCCTCCCTGCCTTATAACCATCTAAGTTTTTGTCTCATTGTGCCTTTGAATGCAACTAAGTAAATCCAAATAACTGGAGACAAATGAATTATAAATGGAAGCAAAATGAGAGTACTATTAATACTACTCCCAGAAGGGGATAAAAGGGATCAGCAATTTTATCCCATGCTACAGCTGAGAACTGACAGACAGAGTGGGTTGACATTGTGAGGCCACACTGTTTTCATAAGGGAAAGAAAAATCCCTTATCGACGTGAAGTGATATTTTAACCACTCTTGTAGACGTATGTTTAAGAGCCTGTCTACAGCCCTGCACACCACATTTTGTTCCAGGAGATCGGGGCGTTTTTGAATAATATAATAACTCGTAAGAGGCACAGTCCTAAAATGGAAATGTGGGATGTTAAAACGATGGTTAACTCAGCAAACAAAATGATCTCTTCTTTGAGTCATATGAAATATGCCCATATAAAACAGGGAATAAACAAAATTCTGTGCTTAACAATCTCCAGGCTCTTCAGCTTTCCCACAGAACTGACCCCTATAACTGTAACAGAGTGATATGGATGAATAACAAAGCTCTGCAGAAAAGTACAGATTGACCCAGCCGTGACCTTCCTGAAGCCAGGTGCGGCAGGGACACACGTAGTCTGGCACATTCCATTTTAATTTTGCTTGGGTAAAGAGCTGATAAACCCATCTAGTCCAGTGCTTTCATTCTGGCGGGAATTCCAGGAGATAAGAAGAGTATTTTCTAAATTATTTACTAATAGCAGATCTGGAAAAAGAAAAGCAGCCCAGTGCATTCGGCTTAGGGCTGGGGAGCCATCTTCTCCCCTGCTCCATCCTCAGACAATAAGGAGATCACTGCTGATCATCCACGATTTTTTTAATTCCTCACATAGGGCCTGATCCTGTGAGGTGCTTAGCACCAGCCGATCCTGTCACCGCGAGCCCCAATTCGGGAGTGCACTTCAAAACATGCTGTAGTATTCCATCCCTGTTCGGGACAGCACTGAAGCAAGTGCTTAACTTTAAGGGTATCCTTAGTCACATTGACTTCAAAGCGATTTACTATAGGGGTTTAAATTCTTTTGTGAAAGGGGATACTTTCCTGAACCGGGACCTTGCTCTGCACCAGTCAAGGTCAGGCCCTAATAGTGGAGGTTCATTTTAGGAACTGACACTTGTCACATTGCATTCAAAGGTGTAGGATCGGACCTTGACCTTAAAGGGGACATTGTCATCTTGAAGTCTAGTAAATTACTAGATTAAAAGTAGTTTCAGGTACTCTTCCTGGTCTTGAGTCTCCTTGTGAATTTGTGTCACTTTAGAATTAGATTTTTCAAAGGCTTTTCTCCTCCCTCTCCTCCGCCCACACAAACCACAGTTAAAACTGATCTAACTCACTGACTGCAAAGGGGAACTGTGCTGGAAAATACACAAAGTAAATGAGCTGAAGAAACAGAGAGAAATATTTGTTTTCCTCTAATATCCTAGTAATATTCAGTGTCACCATAACAATAATAGGTAAATAGAGGTCTGGGGGAAAAGGGTGTTTTAAGATACTGTGTCTAAGGAATTGGTCCTGCTCCTTTAAGGCTAATGGGAGTTTTCCATTGATTTGTATGGGAGCAGGATCAAGCCCTAAGAGTAAGTTGGCAGCATCTTTTACAATTATGAAAGCTGTAGGACAAGATTTATAAAAATGACTAGTGATTTGGGAGGCCTCAATTTGTGGTGCCCATCATGAGACATCTGGAAGGGGCCTGTTTTTCAGAGGCAGAGCCCTTAGTGTTTCCTGAAAACCAGGCCCTATTCACAGTGTTTCTAGTTGGGCACCAAAAATCGGTAGCTTCTTTTGAAAATCTTGGCTCTGCAATTTGGGGAAGGGGAACAGGGGAGGGACAATAATAAAAAGAGCTAATGACTCTGCTTTGATTAAGGTAAAGCTTATACAATTATTTCATCGCCTCCTTTGTGTTTCACTCTGTGGTGAATTTACTATAAATAAATCATTTCTCGGCTGAAATAAACGCCAAACCATCCAAGGAACAACATACTCCAATTGCCAACTCCAGAGGAAACAGGGAGACAAATAAACCTCCCCAGAAATCTGGTGAGTGGAGTTCAATTCCTATTAGTTTTTTTATGCAAAAGGAAATAAAAACACATAACTCAGACAGAGAAAGCCTGCTGCCTCTCAGCTCCCTCAATGACACTCAATACTGTGTTTGCTTTTGTGATTAAGTAATTATTCACTCTTACTACCATTTAGTCACATAAAACAAGGAGGCACTATTCCCTCTACCTTAGCCACCAATAAATAGTTTGTGAGAAGTACTAATCTGCAGGTTTGCACTCCGCAACTCACATCCAATAGTTTGTCTGAATATTAATGAGATACTTCACTCGTAATAACATGCTGGCCAATGGGATTCAGACAGACATGGATTCTGTGTGATTTTAGTTTCACTGACATAGCATTTGGATGGCAGAGCAGTCTTCCAGCAGGGTGAAATGCTGATGAGGACCGCAGCTAACAACCCTTACCCAACAAGAGACAGCAGCAGCATGGCCTCTTTTTACTGGCCCAGTCACCAAGAAGTACAAGACTCAAACTCATGGGTTCATAGCAGAAACCTCTTTATTAGGAGCCAACAGGCTGGTCTCCTGTAACATTTTCATCTGAGACCTTTCCTTGCCCCGTCCTCAGGTTTTCATGATAAGTTGAATCTTCCTTAACTGTCAGAAGCTGCTCTCTTTAGCATGTTATGTTTAGCATGTTTAAGGCATGAATACATGTTCAGTTGTGAACATGCTGATTTTTTAAGCAGCTGCAATTAGTTGCAGGGGGAGGGAAGGGTGAAGAGATTTAATAGGGGCATGTTTCGTCAATAGGAGGCTACCTTTTATGTTCTGAGATAAACTAAGTTCCTGTGGATCCTTCTGTGGATTTTCACGACAGGACCCTACTCACTTTCATGGGAGTTCCTTGCACGGAATGATGGTGGAACATGGCTTTGAGAGTTTGGCAGCTACACGAGGAGACACACAATGCACAATGAAACCAGAGTTGACAGGTGTCTGGTTTTTGATCGGAATGCCTGGTCAAAAGGGATACTGGCAGCTCTGGTCCACACCGCCAACCAGGCCATAAAAAGTCCGATCGGCAGCACAACAGGGGCCCAGGGCTAAGGCAGGTTCCCAACCTGCCTTAGCTCACCATGGCTCCTGGAAATAGCCACCAGGTCCCTAAGGCCCCTAGGCTCAGGAGCGGTCAGGGAGGCTCCACACGCTGTCCCCACCCCCAATGCTGGCTCTACAACTCCCACTGGCTGGGAACTGTGACACACCTCACCACACACACACACACTACAACCCCTTGCCCCAATCCAAAGTCCCCTCCATACTCCAAAGCCCTCATCCCTGGCTCCTCCCTAGGGTCCACAACCCCAGATGGAGCCCATACCCTGTTCTACACTCTGAACCCCTCAGCCCCACCTGAAGCCCTCCCCTGCACCCAAACTCCTCATCCCCAGCCCCACTCCAGAGCCTGCACCCCTGGGTCAAAGCCCATACCCCCTCCCGCATCCCAACTCCCTGCCCCAGCCCAGTGAAAGTGAGTGAGGATGGAGAAGAGTGAGTGACAGAAGGAGGGGGGATGAAGTGAGCAGGGGGTGGGGCCTCAGAGAAGGAGCGGGACAGGGTGTTCTGTTTTGTGAGATTAGAAAGTTGGCAACCCTAAATGAAACACACAGGGAAATATTTGCAGTCTGATTATCAATGGGACAACCTCTATTCCCATGCAAAACCTGCATAATTGAGCCAAGTGCCAGGGAAAGCTGTGGAGGCCGATGGGGAAATTATCTGCACCCTGAGGCTGCAAACAGCCATAGAGCTGCTCCACAGCTGTGACCAGGGCCAGCTCCAGGCACCAGCGCTCCAAGCGCGTGCCTGGGGCAGCAAGCCATGGGGGCCGGCCTGACTTTCGCCACCAGGGCAGCAGTCAGGCTGTCTTCTGCGGCATTTTGGCAGGAGGCCCGCAGCTGCTGTGGATTCGGCGGCATTTTGGCGGCGGGGACGACAAGGCCGCGGGACCCGTGGACCTCCCACAGAAACGCTGCCGAACCCATGGCAGGCGCGGACCTCCCACAAGCGTGCTGCGGAACAAAACCTGGCTGTGGCACCTGGCTGAAGTAACTTCCATAGCTTGCCAAATACTAATGTTTGTGTACCTTTAAAAGTGCTGACCTGGTTTTCTTCAAACTTGACATTTTTTTTTTGAAGATCTCACTGAGATCTAAAAGTGAAGTCATATTAGAAAAAAAATCAGTTCCGTAATGATAAAGTTATGGTGATTTATCCTTGACAAGCCATAGGGTCACCTTTACTTATGTGTGCTAAAGGCTTAGTTGGACTCCCATTAACGAAGCTCTTCTAATGGTACATGTAAGAGAACATGGAAGTATCTACATGCTTTAGTCATCTTTTGGTCAGCTGGTGCGTTGTAAGCATCCTTAGGCAGTACTAGTTGGTCTTTGGCAAATGGCAACTTGCCTCTGTGCTTCTTCTCTTCTAGCCCAGATTCTTAGGTTTTGCTTCAAGTGGAAGTGAACATGAGCTTGTCATTTTAACGTAATTAATTTTTAGCCTTCATAGTGCTGAGACATCTGAGACATGGGTTCTGCTTTATTTCAGGATTCTTCTCCACCTTCCTGCCCTGGCCAATGAGGATTAGGATTTGGTTCTTTTGTAGAAGGAAGTGCACAGTGATTGACACCCTATTGCTAAAATAGCAGCTACTTGATCATCTAGGTCCTCATGTGAAGCCATAGATAGAGTCCCACGATTACAATGGTCTTTCTTTAGATCAATAGTATTGCTGGTAGCTTTGGAGGAAGTAGTTGTGTGTGTGAATGGGCAGTCGACATGGCAGCCATCTTATAAAAGCAATGGAAGGACTCTTCAGGATGAATATGTAGGCATTAGCTATGATCGAGGTTTCAAAGAGCCCAATGCAAATTAATACCAGAAGACTGGTGAGTATGCAGAGATTCAGAAGTGCCCTCTCCTTCCTACCTTAGTACTGAATTTATTTGGTCAAGATTGATGGAATTCCCCAAATGCCAACATGGAAAAAATTATTTTAATATATTTTGAGAAATCTTGATGATATTTCGTAGTGCCATAAAACTCAAGAGAGTATTTAACATGGCACACTGTGTGTTTTTGTGCACTGTCAGCAGATCTGAGTAAGTAATTAATAGAGAATTGTGTACCCAGTGAAATTAACTTTTTTTTCTGTGTGTCAGTGGTCTGCAAGCAATTTACAGATTTCTAACATTTATTTGTTATTTAAAATTATTCTGTGAATGATGCGTACAAGAATTGTTTCGTCTGAAGAACAGATTGTTCATAAGCCATTTGTTGTGAGATGTTGATTTCTGAGCTGTGCTGGTTTGTTTTGAGTGGACACAGAGGGCACATGTTTCTATTGCCGCTTCCTCAATGACCGAGCTAGAACCTACTAAGCACATCCATGTTAATGAATTTAAAATTTGCTTTTTGCAAAGACTGTTAATATTTGCTTAAGTTTGCTGTTCCTGTCAATATGCCTGCCGTGAACTTGTGTGTGAAAAAGGAAAGAAGGCCCACACCCGGTTGACGCAGATTTATTTATTTATGCTGGTGAATATTTGCAGATTTTTTTAAAAAGAATTTTTAAAGATATTTGCTCAACCCTACTTGTCAGGTTATGTCTGCTCAGGTCATGGAAGAGTGGGTCAAAAATTATGAGAAAAAAAATTGGTTTAGGATGATATTTCAATTACAATTTAAAGAGTCCCACCATATCCTGGGATCTGTCTGTTGCACAATAGGATATTGCATTCCCCACTGCCCCGAGCGTGGGTAGCAAGGGAGTGTTCCAGTAATTATGTCAAATCCCCAGTGTGTTTTGAAGTAAACTATCTAGAATAACAAATGTTAATAGCATGTCACTCTCCTATCTCCCAAGTATAAATGAATAAATTGTGGTGATGTGACGGGGATGCAGGCTCAACTCAGTGAACTGGGAGTTACGTGCCCAGTGTCTGCTTTATTTAACAGGAGTTATACATGTAACTTGCTGCCCCACCATTATGTGTGGCCCTTTATTCCTGCTACTCACATGAGGTCCAAGTTCCTGCATCAGACCAAATAGCTCTTCGTTCTTACTCTGCCCTGTTCTCAAGCACAGTAGTATTTTTGTTAACATAAACTGCATATAAAATCCCAAACATGAACTTAAGCCCCAAAATGTAGCTTTAAATTTTAATGGTGAAAATGTTGCCTTTGGAGGAAAAAAAAACTTGAAAGAGATAAGCAAATTAAATTACATTCCTCTGTGGACCCAAATGTCTTCTACTGGATGTGAAAGTTGTAAGGGGTATTCTTATAACATACAGATTCCCATAGGGGACTTAAAAGCAATTAAAATAACATTAGCATTTTTTATAACTTTACAATGCTTATGTGTGTTATAAAATCATACAAATTATTGAAAAGTTATTTGTATTAAGATTACAGACTATGGAGATAATTTGCATGATTTAGAGGCTGCAGCTACAAATTGTGAGTAGGCTAATTGAACCAGGCTTTACTGTATTGGCATCTAGAGTTGTGACAACTAGCCTATAGCTATATATTTTGCTGACAAATGTTAGCTTACAGTGCTGCAGAAGAAGCATATTTTTTTTAACTACATCAAGTGTGCAGTGACACTAAAAATCAGTTTCCACAAAAGCTACTGTATCCGTTGGGTTAAAGGCAAATGAGTTCAAGTGGAAAAAACCTGAACCTGAGGTATATATGTTAGGCTGCTAAGGTGGTGAAGCCACTGCCTATTGTGATGACCAATATTGTCTCATTGTTTGCTTGTACTCCTCTCCCCCCCCCCTCTGTTTGTATCCATATGTTGTCTTTTATATCCTATTTAGATTGTAAACCCTTCGGAGAAGGAACCTGCTTTTTGTTCTGCGTTTGTATAGCACCTAGAACAATGGGGTCCTAGCCTAGGATTAAAACTCCTACTAAATACTACAAGGATGATGATGACATACATACAGTATTTATACATGGATAAAGAATCCCGGTATGCCTGGAATGTAAACAACATTTCTGGGTTTCAATTTGGAAAAAAGAAATAAAACTGTAGCTATGCTGCTATAGCGCCAAGGTTCATTTGAGGTACTCCACCTCCCTGAGCAATGGTAACTCCCTCAACAGAAGCATTCTTCCATAGACCTAGCTGTGTCTACAATGGGGGTTACATCAACATAGCTACAATGCTCAGGCATGTGAATGTTTCATTATATTCCCCACATTCGTTTACAGGTAATTTACACCCACTTTAAAGCTAGTTCATGCTGGCAGGGCGAAGCCAATGGCAAAATTCCAGCTTTCGGGATTTCACCCCTAGAATGGCGTAAAAGGGATTTAGTATAAATGAGAATAAGGGAAGCACATGCAACAACTCCTGCATCTTGTGTACTGCAGCAGCACGTATTTCAGAACCTCTGCTTTCTGCCTTACTCTGCGAGAGGCATTTGAAAAAAAGCCTTGAACACAAGCTACAGGAGTTATCTGTACCTTATTCTTTCTTTGGGGGGCTGATTCTGAAGACTTTACCCATGCAAAATTCCTATTGCAAGAGATACATTGGAGTTCTTTGATTCTGAGAAGTGAAGTTACCATAGTGAAGCATCTGAAGCAATAGGGCAATACCAGGAAAACTCAGAGATAGGTTTAAGATTAGCAGCCATGTTAGTTTATATCTGTAAATAAGATGAGGAAGACTTTGTAGCACCTTAGAGACTAACCAGTTTATTTCAGCATAAGCTTTCGTGGGCTATAGCCCACTTCATTGGATGCATAGAATGGAACAGAAGTAAGATGCATTTATACACACAGAAAGAAAAAAAAAGTTGACATTAGCATACCAATTCTAAGAGGCTGTTTAATTTGGATGGGCCATTATCAGCAGGAGAAAACAAATATTTTGAAATGGATCTCTGTGTCTGGCAGGAGATAACAACTATTGAAGGTAAATTAACTAGGGAAATGCAATCAATTAGTGTAATGAGAGAACCATTCACAAGTTCTATTTTGCCCTTGGCTATTGTATCCAATTTGAAAATTAATTCCAGTTCCTCAGTTTCTCGTTGGAGTCTGTTTTGGAAGTTTTTCTGTTTCAAAACTGACACCATCAAATCTTTAATGGAATGGCCAGGAAGATTGAAGTGTTCTCCTTCCGGTTTTTGAATGTTATGATTCCTGATGTCAGATTTATGTCCATTTATTCTTTTCCGTAGTAGCGCCAGGTAGAGAGAGCGCCCAACTTCTAAGGAAAACTAAGGGTAGGGAATAGGCAAATGGAATTCAATTTCCACATCTCCTATGGGTCTCTTTGAGCGTGTTCAGCATAATAAGTAATTCCAGTGGAAGAGGGGGGAGACGTTCTCTAGGAGAAGACCTTCAAGATTATTTCTTCTTTGCTATATTTCAAAGGTAGTTAAAAGTACAGACAGTGGGAAAGTGTTTGATTACGTCAACCCCTAGATGATTAAAAAAAAAAACCTTCTCAGTGCTTCTAATGGGAATGGGCTTCAGATTGTTTGCAGATTGCCGACAACTGTCAGTTTGATGGGAGTATAAATCTGCCGGCTGCAACATGCAGACAGTAATGATTTCTTTATCATGGGCATCATGCATTCATTAACCTCAAATCACAACTTTGAAAAATAAAGGCGGTCCAATTCATCCCCATTGTGACTCCACCCAACAGAGCCGCACCAGGAATGAATCCAGCCCAAATGGATTTTCTTACACCAACATCTTATTCTGCAAAGTAATGGCAAGACAGCTATCCTGTTTTATGGGAGGCAGAGGGGAGAAAGAGAAATGCTCCGAAGCAAAATGGTCAGGAAGAAAGAATCTTAAAGAGGAAAGGGGCTGTGGGTACAGGGAAGTATATATTTTTAAAGCGCCTCAGGAAGTTATGTTGCTTTAAATTCTTCAGCCCTGGCTCTCTGACGAAGCACACATTTTACTTTATCATGTAAAAGAAAGAATAAATTGAGTACCATAAATCGGAGTTGTGCTTATGGTTAAGGTACTGTTTATCTGGCTGGTATTTAGACTGACCTTTGCTGGGTTGTGGAGTTTGTCTGTCTGCAAATCCTCAAATCTCAAACAGAGAACACAGCTGAGAACCAACTGACCCGGAGGGAGATGAAATATTATCTTCTTCACTATATACAACTTTTTTCTCTGGGAGCCTCACTACCACTGCAGCTTTGTTTTTAGACTTTCACAAGGATACATACTTACCTGCCATCGACACATTCCTGACAGGCTTCACACAGGAGTGTCCACTGTCCTCAGTTAGAAAGGTTTGTCCACTTATTCTGAGCCAGCTCCACGTTTCATGTTCTGACAGTTCTGTATGTTGGATCAGCAAATGCAAAAAATCCAGCCAATCCTAGCCACGTACCAAGTTATGTCCTAATTTATCCTCCAGTCCACTCTTTCCTATTCTCATCTCATTCACATGTTATACCATGATGCATGCTGCAGAATCTGGACAGAGCTCCACCTAAGGAAACATCAAGCAATCTTGCTTTAATCTGACATCTAATTTACATTGTAGTTTACTGACATGGATGTTTTTCAAGCACTATTGTTTGTCTTTAAAATACTATTTATTTAAGTGTGAGAGCAGCATTGCTTAGCACAAAATCACATACCAAAGCTTGGCATTAAAAGGCAATTTTCCTGTCCTGCAGACAATGTGACTAGCATTGCTGGCCATGCCAGCCCATTTCGATGGTCTGTATCTCTGATTTAGCATGGGAGCTGGATATCTCTGATTTAGCATGGGAGCTGGACCATTTCACTTATTTCACACCTCAAAGCCTTTTATAAACGTTTAATTAAACTTCCTAGCCTGCCTGTAAGGTGGGTATTAATATATCCATTTTGCAGATGTGCACAGTGAGGCAAAGAACTTGCTCGAGTCTATCAAGTGTGAGTTATGTACATATGAATTAGTGGCAGAATCAGACACAGAACATATGAGCCATGATACTCCAAGTCCCACTAGACAGCTGCTATTTGATTTTCTTCCCTTTTATCTAGAAAAAACGGGACTTGGCTTTGGGTTTCATTTCCCTAACAAACCTTTTGGATCAGATCCTGGGCTGCTGTAAATTGGCATAAGTCCAGGTGAAATTCTTAAACATTTAGTGAAACTGTATGACCTAGATAATTGGTTATGCAATACAGTCCTGGCCGGAAGCGAGCCTCAATTTGTACTGATTACAATTTTTAATCACCTGGTGTGTTGCCTAAGTGTGAAATGAGCTTAGTTTCTAGTGTACAGACACCCAAATGATAATCAATTCCCTTGTCTGGAGTTTCAGCAGGAAGGCCCAGGATAGAATGAGCATGAAGAGTAAAATTACCAATTTACCAGTACAGCTAGTCCCTGCAACAGAATAATCCTATTACCATTAGAAGAGTCTCTCCAGAACACAGCACAGCATTGTGGGAGCCCCTTGCATTGCTGCTGTACAGCGGTCACTCTGACAAATGTCAAGAATCAGAGAGGTAGCCATGTTAGTCTGGAATAGCAGGGGTAACAAAGAGTCCTGTGGCACCTTAAAGACTAACTAAAGTATTGAAGCATAAGTTTTCGTGGGCTAATACCCACTTCGTCGGATGCAAGTGTGTCTCTTTTTCACTAAACAAACAGGTAAAATAACCTAAGTATCAGCGATTTTTGCTACACCTCAGAGAATCATAGAAGATTAGGGTTGGAAGAGACCTCAGGAGGTCATCTAGTCCAACCCCCTGCTCAAAGCAGGACCAACACCCACTAAATCATCCCAGCCAGGGCTTTGTCAAGCCGGGCCTTAAAAACGTCTAAGAATGGAGATTCCACCACCTCCCCAGGTAACCCATTCAAGTACTTCACCACCCTCCTAGTGAAATAGTGTTTCCTGATATCGAACCTAGATCTCGGCACTGCAGCTTGAGACCATTGCTCCTCGTTCTGTTATCTGCCACTGCTGAAAACAGCCTAGCTCCATCCTCTTTGGACCTCCCCCCCCCCCTTAGGTAGTTGAAGACTGCTATCAAATCCCCCCTCACTCTTCTCTTCTGCAGACTAAACAAGCCCAGTTCCCTCAGCCTCTCTTCAGAAGTCATGTGCTTCAGCCCCCTGATCATTTTCGTTGCCCGCTGCTCAACTCTCTCTCCAATTTGTTCACATCCTTTCTGTAGTAGGGGAACCAAAACTGGACACAGTACTCCAGGTGTGGCCTCACCAGTGCCAAATAGAGTGGAATAATGACTTCCCTCAATCTACTGGCAATATTCCTACTAATGCAGCCCAAAATGCCATTAGACGTCTTGGCAACGGGGGCACACTGCTGACTCATATCTATCTTTTCATCCACTGTAATCCCCAGGTCCTTTTCTACAGAACTGCTGCTTAGTCAGTCAGTCTCCAGTCTGGGGATCTCCTCTGTTTACTGTAGGAAATACCTCTAAAATTACAATGATGGAGTTAACATTATGTAAGGTGATGAGCTAGGTTTGCAGGTAAAGAGAGGATTTCAGTCTATAGTGCTGTCAGTCCAGCACTGGCACAAGCACAAATACAGGAAGATGCCTTGTTCACAAAAACTAAGTTTCAAACAAACTAATTAGTAATACGAATACTTCATGTAGATGGCAATGGGAAAAGATGGCAATATGCTGCAATTTACAGGGTTTTTCCTACTGTTTTCATACCTCAGCTAAACGGCTGGAGAAACCTCCTTCCACTTGAGATGAGAAAAGGGCAAAGGTCTCTGCTTTTGAGCTTTATTGTGAAGAGACTGGGGCACAAAGGGACAGATTTTGACTTGCACTTTTGCCCTTTACTCTGCCATAAAGCAACAAGAGCCATCCTTAGAGGCATACCCCAAGCAAAAGAAGGTTACCTGTCCAGAGTAGAGCTCTCTGCTGACCTCCTTGGCAGCCTGTACATTGGGGATGCTAGGACCTCACTGTTCCCAGACATTCTCAGATGAAGGTTACATGAGCTCAGAAGCTGCTCTAAGTCAGCCGGGGGGCTCACATGCAAGGCCTAGGATATAGGAGGAACAATTGCATCTTATACTCACAGTTAGCCATCCCGCACCACTGCTTCCTGCACCAAGCATAGCTCAGGAGGAATGCAGAATGAGGTCCTAAAACTAAATGATGGGCTTTGGCTGTCTCTGTAACAACATCAGTCAGAAAGGGAAGAGGGAGTGTAGGGAAGAGATAGATCTAAACTTTAAGTTTATGCTTGAATAAAATAATCATAGAGTTGAGTAAGTCTCCTTTCTCGGCATCTTTCCTTATGCTTGCCTCAGTTGGTATCGCCTCTTTTTCCCAGCCATTGATTGGCAAACAACATTTCACTCAATACTTGCAGTAGGCAGGGATATTTGTGTGTGTGTGTGTGTGTGTGTGTGTGTGTATGTGTGTGTGTGTGTGTGGCAGGGGGGGGGGACCTAAGATCTATTTTTTCCCTTTTCTCTCTCTGGTATAAATTAAAAAGACACCCTCTAAAATTAGCTGTAAGAGTTAATTCTCCAACCTTTAAGCACAAATGAAGCTGTCGCCCTTTTCCATCTTTAAAAGCACAATTGTTGTTCAGTTTCTCTCAGGTACAGATTCATTAGCTCTTGACTGGCTCTTCTTGTTTGCTGACTACTTGTGGAAAAAGCCATTTACCCTGGTGAATGTCAAGGTTAGTGCAAACCGTCCTTGTCATCAGTCTCTCTGGCAGAAGGTCAGGGATAAGCTTTCCTCAAATGGGCAGCGTCAAACAAAGCAGAGACTGACTTAACTCACCGAAAGAAAGGAGACCTTCCCTGGGTGTCGATAAACATTCCAGTGGGCAAGGAGGACAAAAGATTAACCTCTCCCTTGCCATTTTGTGTACTGTGTGCCACAGAAACAACTGCAGCCCCTTGTGGTTTTATAGTATTATTCATCTTTATTCATCTGGTCTGAGGGAGCAAGAGAAGACCACACAGGCACAGCTATGGTTACAGTAAAGATACGTCTTGAAAAATGTTTATTAGTGGAGTTGCTAAATTTACATCCAGTCTTCTTGAGTTTTTATCCTAATGTTACACTTTCAGCATTGTGAGCTCAAGGACTGTGTAACCCAAACACTTCCTGGGTGTGGTGTTCTGTCCCTGCTAGTGTTACTAAGACCACTTAGAGATTAATGAGTCTGCTCTACAGCCTTAGTTAAGAGCCCCGTGGCTTTTATCTCTTGCGGTAGAGGCTCATGAATTTAGCTTCAGAGGTCCCAGGTTCAATCCCCCCTGCCGATGACCAGGTCTGTCGGTGTTATAACAGCATCATATTGGAAACAGCATGGCACATAAGCAAACAATAACCACCCATTTTAGACTTATTAACTTTGGTTCCTACAGTACATGCTGTAATTTCTTCAAGGTGTGAAGGGTGTCTCACTATATGCGGAAAGAGAAGCACATGTGCTCAGGGAGAAGTCCCCCTCCCCCAAAGTCTTTATGCCTTCTTGTGTGCTGCGGGTGAGTTGACTCAAAGGATAATTAATGTTAAAAGGAAATAGTGCTGGAGGTAACACTCTGGCTAAAAATACCAAGGATAAATTACAGGAAAAGCTCTCACACCTGGAATGGAGCTTGGCAAGGGGGCTTTAGAATGAAAAAAAATAATAATGAGAAAACAAAAGGGGAGATTTTGTATGTTCCTTTCATGAACTCCTTTCACATGGGAAAAATTAGACAAGTTTTCTAGCATGTATTTCTTTCAGGAGGAAGTGGGCGTAAATTACAAGCCGCTTCGTCACATAAAACACCAATGTTTTGGCCTTTCAGACTTTCTCTCAGGATTACTTGCTTCCTTTTAAAGTTCATCTTGTCATCTTGCTTCAATTAATATCATATTTATTGGACCCAACTCACACCCCAACTTCTCCAATCAGACAACCACATTTAGGTGCTCAGATTCCACTCTGAGAAGCATGATATAATAGAGTCAGAAGGATGGACGTATCACCATTTCAAAAAGAAACCATGCTGATTGCTTGACTTTTACACAGCATATACATTATTTCAACCAAGTGGCTGGATCTCAAGAGGAAACAAAACAGATTTGGGCACACGTGCCTTAAGCTATCTTACAGCTGCTAAATCTAAGGTCAACACTGAGGGCTTTGCCATAAAACGGGCCTATGGGAAGTATTGTTGGGGAAACTCTAAAGAGGAGGAAGTGTTAAGAAATTAAAGTTGCCAAAATCTATCATCCTGTGGTAAATTTATGCTAAGAACTTTGGCAATCTCATTTCAAAACTGTACTAGAATGGTTAGCAAAGGTGACCAGAATCTCACAATGATGCAGGCTTCAGCTTAAAAACATTTCATGGTTATGTTAGCTTTACATTCTTCTCAACTCCATAAAAAAAAAAACCCAGCTCTTGGCCAGGTTTGATTTGTACAGTTTTTGATATGGAACTCATGGTTATTTTACAGGTAACAACTAAATTACAGTCAAACTAAACATCAGTAAAGTAAACAAGCTGTAAAGTCTGAGATTTCTTAGAGTGAAGGGTCTGCTTGGATCCAAGTTTTAGGTAGAAATAGGGATCAAGTACAAAATCACAATCCAGATTCAGACTTCATGTGGTTTGTACTGAACTCATCATCTATACAACTAATTTTTGTATTTTTGTATTTCTAACCTCTGAGAGACACGCAGAGCAAAATTTAAATGATGTTAGCCCCTAAGTCAAGTAAGCAATATTTACATGTTTGTGAGGAAAAATAGAATGACAGTTCACAAAATCCTTCTTCCAGAAGTAAGTACTATTTCCTAATAAGTTGACAATGAGTTTTAAAGGGGTACTATGAATTCCATTGTAGCCCACTATCTTCTAACTTAGTGGAAGCTGTGAGTTAGACCCAGAAAGTATACAGTTGAAATTGTTATCCAGGAGAATGACTTAGTTTTTTTGGACCCTCGAGCAGCAGTTGTATTGGTGGCCTTGGACTTGCCTTTGGGGGCTTGTCTTCACTACCGCGGGTAGCCATTGATCTTTTGGCAATCGATTTATCGCGTCTCATCAAGACGCGATAAATCGATCGCCAGCGGCGCCCCCGTCGACTCCAGAACTCCAGCTCACCGAGAGGCACAAGCTGGAGTTGACGGGGGAGCACGCTGCTGTCACGGAGCGCCCGGGCGATGGACTGGAACCGCTCCCTAGGAAGCCAGACCGGACTCCGGGTGAAGGGCCCCTTCTCCGTACACAGCCTGTTTCCCAGGCCAGGAGCTTCAGGGGTACCCACTTCCACCTGCCTGGATCTGACCTCGGAGCATTCAGCATCTTCTGCCCCTCCGTGTGCTTCCCCCAGCAAGCCCACCTGGGCGGGGTCCTGGGGGAGCCCATGGGTTCTGCACCACAAATCCACAGTCAAATGGACGTTTATTTGAGATGTCAGGAACACCATCCAACTCACAGCTTCTCAGTCTCAACAGGGCCCCTCAGTCAGGCCTTTCTGGGGTGCTAGGAGGTGAGGCCCAGATTCTGATCTCCTGCTTCTTCCCAAGGTTTATTCGATGACTTCTATCCGGTCTAACACAGACCATGCAGCGAGCGAGCGTGAGCCCTCCACTGGATCCATCTTGGGCCAGAGAGCGAGATGGCTTCTCTCCCCCTTCCCAGCTAGACCCAGACTCACTCAACCCCCTCTAGCCACTCCCTGCTCTCCTTTGTCCCTTGTCTGGTTTCCCGGGCTTCAGGTATCACCTGACCTCCCTCCCCCACCTGGGGTCAGATTACAGCTTCACCCATTAACACCTGCAGTGGCTTTGCTTTGCATCAGCTACACATTCCTTTCCCTCCACATAGACGCTCAAGAAATGCATAGGGGAAACTGAGGCACACAAACACAGTACTCCCACTTCGTCACACAGGATCGCCAGCGGCGCCCCCGTCGACTCCAGAACTCCAGCTCACCGAGAGGCACAAGCTGGAGTTGACGGGGGAGCACGCTGCCAACTGCCGCCGCCATGAGGATGCCAGGTAAGTCGGCTGATGATACGCCAACTTCAGCTACGTGTTTCACGTAGCTGAAGTTGCGTATCTTCAGTCGATCCCCCCCCACTAGCGAAGACCAGCCCTGTGTGTTGCATGTTTCAACATCTGTCTGGATTGCCCTGTGGTCCAGCATGCCGATTTCTTTGGATAGCATTCAAAAGAGCTAGTATATTTTATCCATGTGTAAATGAGATCCTGAAATATCCTTCCCCAGGCTTACTGTCTGCAAATCTCCTTCTACACAAATGCTACACTCATAACACACTTCTATAAAATAATGCTAGAGATGTCCAAGATTAGCGCTGTCTTTTTCTTTAGCGATGGGGCTTACGTGTATCAGTTTGAGAGTAGGTTAAGTCCTTTTTAAGTTCAGTCACACACACACACACACACACACACACACACACACACACACACACACACACACATATAGCCTGGGCTGGCAGCACCGCCTATTATTAAAGTTGCTGGATCCTTTTTCATTTGTTTATAACTTTGTCAAACTTTAGATATTTGGACCGAAATGTTACATGTCAGTGGCCTGCATCAGACTACCTTACTTTTTCTTCTTTTAATTTCAGCCATTATCAAGAATGAAGCTAGAGAAAAATATATTATTTTGCAATGTTACAAAAAATTCAGGTTACCTGTCCTTTGAGAAAGTCTAGCACACCCGTGCTTTGGAGCAGGGACTTGAAATTTGGCAGGGGAGCAACTTTTGTGTCAGGATGTCTGCCATCCCAGTGAAATTTCACCTTAGTCTAACAAATTATAAGCCATTTGAAAACTCTCAGTTCGCACACTGCGCATTATGGACTTGCTCTGGGATGAAGCAGAGTTGTGTAGTGAAGGAGATATTTGTTTCGTGCAGAAGTTGGAAGGTGTGTATAGAATGACACGGGATTGCAGGGAGACAAAGGATAGTCTCATGGCTAAGGCAGTTGATGCCACCATGGAGAACTGGATTTTATCCCTATCTCTGCCACAGGGTAACTTAAACCAAACTTTTCACTGATGATCACTGATTGTGTTCCTCCTTTTCTGGGTGCCCGATTTAAGAGCCTAGATCTGACTTGTAAGCTGCTGAGCACTCACAATTGCAACTACAGTCACTAGAAGCTGTGCTTTGAACATATATAATGCTAAATACTCTGGAAAATCAGACTCAAGACATCTCAAATTGGACACCCAAAATTAGGGGACAAGTTTTGGGGGCATGGATCAGCATTCATGTTGGGATCACCAGACCGGGGAAGCTAACAATCCAACTAGCAGGCCAAATTGGGCGATGACTACAGGGCACATGCTATCTGAGGCACATTGTGCATATGCTAAGAAGAGTGGACATGTCTGATCTTTATGTCTCTGTGCCTCAGGCCACATCTGTAAAATGGGGATAGTAGCAACCTACCCTAACAGGTTGTGAACATAAATTCCTTAATATTTGTGAATCACTTACATAGATACTACTGTGATGAGCACTATAGAAAAGGCAATGAAAAAAAATAGTTCTGGTTCAGGTAGTGGCAGTAAACAAGGCATGGGGACACATACTGAACAATGAAGATAAAACAAAATATTGAATAGGGGATCACCAACTGAACATTGTCCATCCTTTGCACGCTATGAGGTGGGGTACTGTGGAAAAAACTACTGAACTACTGGTACAGAAAGTCACTAAACATACCGATTGTGCAATGTCACTAGGGACATGCCAAAGAGTCCCACAAAAATAGTCATAGGTTTGGAATAAGTATCAGCCTTTCCTATATATTCTGGCACAATGAAAGTGGGATAGAATGGAACTCAAACATGAAGAGAGATTGGAATTTTCTAGCATCGGATTCAGGTTTAAAAAATGCTGGTATTCGCTATGGTAACACACACATCATAAATACTGGACACTTCTGAAAACATAAACCAGATTTTATAAGTGAAATGTATTACTAAAAATAAGAGGGAGAAAATATTTACATAGCCAGGGAGTTGTAAGCAGAGTTAGATTTTCATAGAATTAAACTCAATGCAAATAGGAAAGAGTTAAAACTAGATCCTTGGATTTGGGCACTACACTTGGAAGAAGCTTCTGAATCAGCACTCAGCATAGGGGACGGAATATAGCTTTTTGCATGTCCACTGGTTATTCATACTTAGTACAGGCCGCAATGAGGTGAACCAGCACCCAGAATCCAGGGTATCCTCTTCAACGCTTCAAGTGTGGTCATAATATGAGTTGATGGAAGGCAAGACAGCAGCTGGGATGTAAGTTTCTAACATGGTTGGTGCACATAACTGGTTTCTGAGGAGGAAAATGTTTGATGTATCTAATCCTAAGGTATAAGTTCAAATAATAATTATTAATACGTCCCCTCTAAATACAGAGGTGTATGCAATTATGCATACAAATACAGGAGACTGGGGAATCAAAAACAGTTCCCATCCTGAATCAGACTAAAAACTCAAAATCTCAAAAAAATTCACACGCTAAAAATCCCACGCCCACCACCAACAGTTCAGACGGGATCCATGGAAATGTTTCATTTCAATCATTTAATTTTTTTTATTTTAAACTTTTAATTTTCTTCTTTACTTATTATACATTAACTTACATTTCTAAACCCAAAGCCTTTCATTTGGAAAATACTGAAATTGAACATTTCAACAATTTAGAAACTGTAATAAAATGATATGGGACATTTGTCAAAACTGACCCTTTCTCTGCAAATAGTTTTGGTTTTGATGATATGGTTTGTTGACATTTTCCCAATAGGATTTAGTAAGAACCCCCAAGACACCTTTCCTCTCCCCTCTCAATTAGCTGCTTGCCTGCTCCTGGCCATCCTCGCCTAGAACATCTTCTGCACCAGGATATTCAGAGCTAACTCACCAGAGGCCTAGCTATTCTCCTAGGGTGGTTATGACTTTCCTAACAACTCTTTATGCCAGCTCTAGATAACCTTCTTGCCCTAGTTGGTTCAACGGGTCCTACTCCTTGTGTCTTCCCACATGCATACCTGGCAGAAAGGGTTAGTAAGGAAAGTATGAATCTGTTCCATGTCTCCACTCCACACACAGCACCATAGATGTGTTTTTATAAAGACAACAAATGAAACAAGGAGAGGAATCAAACACTCTTCTGGGTTAGATCCTCTGTTGGGAGGTAATTTGGTGTAGCTCCTTTAATTTCAGTGGAGTTATTCTGATTTACACCAGCTGGGGATCTGGCCCCATATGAAGAACTTCACAGGTAAATGAAGTCCAGCTTTGAAAACAAGGTATATTTCTCTTCTCCCTAACCCCCTTAGGCTAGCCTTTGCCAGTACTTGTGCTTCAGACCACCGCATGCATTTCTGAAATTTCAGAGCAGAAGATATTGTTGTCCTTCTGCCCAAGAGTAGCAGATGCAAGACTTTGCAGGTTGGTTTCCCATTGGAGGAAAAATCAGCTACTCAGAGTGTGATTATTTTTGGTGCATTTTTAATATTATATATATATTAGTCCTGGAACAGAGGTGGTCATAAATAGCACACAGGAAAGCCCTTTCTAAGAATCTCTGCCAAAATACCTACCCAGACCCCAGGGACCAACTCTGCCTCAACAATTTATTCCAGTTAAAAAGAGCAAACTATCTTGATTCCTGCAACAGTTCCCCACAAAAGAAAATAGTATCACACAACTAACAACAATATATCATTTTTTTCAGACTGTACACTAGTTTCATGATAACAAAAGACTTGTAAGAATATGTATACCAGTGCCACCTAGTGACTCCTGCCAGAACAATATAAATGGTTCTGGATATTGGGGAAACTCTAATATACTGCTGGCTGCTTCAATAGGGTCTGATGGAGGAACTGACTGGGTCCTGCTGTCCCTGGAGTACAGAAGACAGCCACTGCCTTCTCCCTGAAAATAACCTGCTACCCTCATGGGAAATAAGAGGGACAGCTGTTTGGCCATCTTCAAAGTGAACCTGTACTCAGTGTGTAGGAAAGAGTCATTGACCTCAAAGAAAACCTGCAAGATAAAGTAAGTGAAGTGGAAACAGGGCATGGGGAAGGAAAGATCAAACCCTTCCTGAACCTGAGGTGCAAAGGCTCGATGGTAGGAATGCAGCAGCGGTACAAAGAACAAGCAGCTGAGCTGTGTGAGTTGTGAAGGCTGAGTTTGCAATTAAAGCATTCGAGTGGCAGGTGATAGAAAGAATAAAGCAAAACTCCAGTGGCATCGTAAAACTAAGTAAGGAGGAGATGAGCTTTAGAATGGAAGACAGCAGGCTAGCCAGAGTAAACTGCCTGGTTATTGAAGGAGCATTCAAGTGGTAAGGGAAAACTAAGAAAAGAAGAGAGCCGTTTAAGAACAGAGGACAGCTTTCAGCTTTTCCAGCTACAACAGCCCAGACGACACCTCCTCACTCCAGTTCTGAAATGGCAATAAAACATCAAAGCTTTCATAGTTTACTCCTGTGTGCGGAGGGAGTGCTAATGGAGAGTCCCTGAATTCTAGAGCTCTGTTTCTGGCAGGTTGCTCTGGAGAATTAAGAGATGCAAATACTCTCGGGTGACCGGATGGCACAGAAGTCGATTCATGTACAGAACAGAGATTTACAAGTGAGAAGCACAGGAGCAAATATCAGCAATCAGAGAATGTTAGCCTGGTTTAACTGATACATGGTGGCCCTTTGGTTCTATAGCCACTGTTTAATACTGGAGAAAGGTTTTTCATTTATTTTAGTTCCCACTGAAAATCAGCCCTTTTTCTTGGGAGTATTTTGTGGGTGCTTTGCTCTCACATACTGCATCTTCCTGCTGCATTTATTTATATTGTGTGACAAGTCAATTGCATTTGAAACAGCACAAGGTCAAAAAAATCTATGATGATTTTCTTGTCTGCTTTTTGTTTTGTCAGTTTGGACTCCCTCGAATCTGTTGGAGCAATCAAAAAGCTGGGAACTCAGATTCAAAGGACTTTGGCTCACCCTTAATCTACTTCGTTTCCCCAGTTCTGCTGTTTGTGCTACATTGTTACCAGTGCTGATTGAATGATTTAGTTGGTGGACAGAGGCAAGAGGATTTGCCCCAGTGCGCCAGGAGTTGACACAAACCTGACTTCAGTGATTTCATGTTTGTCACAGGTAGGGCCTGTTCCTGTACCAGTTCAAGTTAGTGGGAGCAAATCCCCTTCTGTGCGAGCAAGATGAAGCTCTGAGCACTGTCCGTGATGCTGTGACTTGCACTGTGATGCTAGGACACTGACGTCTTCACAACACAGATACCATGTGTGACGTGTCACTGTTTCTGGAGGGTGGGGAAACGTGTGAGCTCATGTTAAGGTTTGGGATCCATGAACTTTGTGATTAGATCTCAGATTTCTTCACTTTCTTCCATCATGCGCTTTTATTTCTTTAATCCCGGCACATAAATAAAAAGCATTTCCTATTCTAAGCACTGTTCCAGCATTAACTAATTAATCATCCCAGCCACCCCCCTATCCCACCTGCCTCCACATGAGGTATGCAAGTTTGTAGTATCATCTCCCATTTTGGGGCTGAGGAACTGAGACAGAGAGAGGGTAAGGGGCAGAATCTGATACCCTTACTCATGCTGAGTAGTGCCTTCCTCTGGGAATAGCTCCATTGTTTTCAGTGGCACTACACCCAAAGAGTTTGACCCGGAACCAGTCACATCAATGGGAGTTTTTCCACTGACTTGAATGGGAGCAAGTCAAACCCAGAATAAAGTACTACTCAGCATGACTAAGGTCATCAGAATTTGTTCCTTAGTAACTTTTCCAGAGCCACAGGGGAAATCACTATTAAGAATGTATTTGGGAAGTCTCTGCAGTCAGACCACTGGATTCTCTCTCTCTCTTTGTTGTGATGGACAGTTGTGATCCCAGGTGCTGTGGTTATTAGCATTCTGTGTACAAACTAAACTAACACTGTAAGCTCTCACACTTCTCTGGTTCTCCCATCCCTATTGCTGCTGGGAACAAAATATAAGGATGCCAGAATACAAAATTTCAGGATGCCGGAATATTGGTTTTTTTTACATCCCTGCATTATAAAGCAAGCAAAAATGCCATCTGCAGTTAGTATGACTAACTCCAAGCATGCAGTCCTACTATAGATCTACTTTCAGCTTTGTTCATTTCATTGCTAAACACTTTTCAAGAAAGAAAGAAAATCCATTTTTAGTGCTAATGCCACCTGCAGGTTGAAGAAAAACAGTTGCAAGATCCCTTAAAGCTGAACAAACACATGCTTTTTTAAAACATCTAAATACAAGTCATGTGCGCTTTTCACAGTCAAAAATGTCTTTGTCCCTATAAAAAAACAAAAAACTTTTCTAATGGTAGAATCAATGTTAGCAACTTCCATAATTTTGTGAGCAAATACCATTGTTTATGGGGAGGATAGCATAATGTATACACTGGCAATCTTGATGACTATTGTAACCAGATTCAATTATTTCCTTGGGAACCATGTTTCAGCATTTCATGGAGATCCCAGTCACCAAATGTGGACACCTGAAAGGGACATCCAGTTCCTAAATTTTAATACAAAAATCAGCACTTAAGCACATAAGTATCAATTTTCTTGCCCAAGAACTGATCTGAGCCTTCGGATTTGAGATTTGTATAGTAGTGACTGAAAACAGAGTTCTACATCTACCTGGCATTCTAATGGTCTGAATATGAGCCTGAGAGCCAGGCACTCCTGAGCTTTTAATCCTGGGCTGACAATAAATCGAGTGGCCTTGAGGACGCCACTGAAATTCTCTGCCTCAGTTTCTGCATCTGTAGTTCCTGATTCCTATCTACTGCACAGGCGTGTTGTGAAGAGTAGCCAAAGTGCTTTGAAAGATTAAAAGTGCATATAAATGCTGAATCATATCAGTAGATACTAATTATTTATTTAATATGGTGAATGCATTATCACCTATATGGGACAATTATACTGCGCACAAGGTCATTATACCATACTTGTGTTTTCCTCTCAAATATGGAAAGGATCTTAAAAAAACCCAAGAGATTTCTCCTTCAGAATAATTATGTTATCGATGCTGTGGTTACTATTAGTTTATAATTTGTTACTATTCCATTTTCAGTTATGCTTTGGCTCCTAGCCTCACTTATACTCTAGTTTTTATAGATGAATGAATTAAAATCTAAGAACTGAGAAAAGCTTTGGCAGTCAAGTATATGTGGCTCCCCCTCCCCCTTTGAAAAGGGCATCTTGGATCTACATTTTGTAACCATTGGATTTAAATACATGAGACTGCACAACCTCTGACATGATGTAACATTGAATATGATGACATAATATTATAAGAACAGACAGAAATAATGTGGAAAAGCCCTTTCTGGCTCTAATAGGCAGCTGGTGACACAGGTGAAACACCTGCTGTACCACTTAATAAAATTATTTTAATTTAGAGTAGGAATGAAGAAATGGAGCCAATTACCTCAGTGGATCTGACAGGCAACCCTAAATGGATCCTCAACTTCCTCAGTCTGGGCCATTTTTATCCCTCTGAATAATGATAAAATGAGTTAGAAGAGATGCCTGAGGAAATGCTGCACATTTTCAGCCCAGATAATATTAATAGGGAAGTCTTCAAGCAGCAGAGAAAGAAACCTGAACAAATTATCGTGTTTTCACTTTTGTCCCATTTTCTTTGACTGAATTACAGGAGACTTGTGCCCTTCATTCCTGACAATGAGCAGGGGCCTTTGGGAGAACTCAAGGGCTCTTATTCACCAGGAACATGTTTCTGTGGCCAGAGTAAAATGTCACCCAGGAGGATATGGCCTGTATATATGAACGGACCTTGACACTCCAAAAAAGGTTTAGGGTGTTTTTTTCCCCGAATAGGAATATAATTTGCAGTTACACTAGCTGTGTTAGAAAAAGTTTCAGGAGTATAAATCCTCATGCTTTAGGGCATAAGCTGATTGACAGCTGGAGTCAAGAAGGAATTTTCTCCCCATGCACCTCTGCTGTACAGAACTGCACAGCTGGCCAGGTGATTTTAATGTTCCACTGAAGTATCAGGTCCAGGACACTGCCAGAGGCAGCACACTGGACTAGATGGACAAATGCTCTGTTCCAGCATGGCAACTTCTATTTTCCTGTGGACATATAGATTTCAAGGTGCAAGATAAATTATGTCAGATTAAATCAATGCAATAATTGCTGAGCAATTGCCATCTGATATCTAAACACCATCACCAGCCTGATCCTAGTCCTAATTTTAAAACAGCATATTCCTGAAAAAGCATATTCCTTTTGTGGGGAGTTGAATAAAATCCCCTGAAATGATGTAAATTAATCTAAATTCATGTTCGTGTCAGTGACAGCAATGTTAATAGTCATTTGGGCTGTTCAGTGGTATTTGTGGGATGAATTCTGCATCTTAAAATAAGGCAGAGGAGCTGGAGAAATGTTGTTTTGTGTGAAGATTTTTTTTCAATAGCACGTTCCACTAGAACTTCTGGGGGAAACTGAACATGGGAGCTGCTGTTCCTTTAAGACCAGATGTAGCCTGCAGATCAAAAGGGCACAGCATTCACCCATGTCATTGTCCCCTGAAAGATCAAAACCTCATTATATACTTGGTGCAATATCTATTCTTCTAAGGTAGTTTACATATTTCTTTTTCTTTTTTTTTTTGAGTTCCTACTTCTTCTTTTCTCCATCTATTCTTATCACTTTTGAATTACAGAGATCTATTTTCAGATGAACACACCGAACAAAACCTTCATCTGTTTTCCCCCCCAACATGGCGGTATGTGCTTATGCCCGCTATCTGCATAAGTCTTTTGTGTATTGCTAATGGAGTGCTGGAATTGTGGCAGCTCTGAGCAGGGAATACATGTGAGCAACAATATGCTGACAGACCTCTCGGTGGAATCTAATCTGTTCCAGCTCATGCACTCCTCAGAAACTATTTAACTTTCATTAAACTGTGTTTGATATCAGCTAAATAGAATGCATACGGCACCAATATAGCTCATATGGTCTCATTCATTCGATCACAGCAGTGCTTTTTCCTTATATTTTCCCCCACTTGTGTCAGTACCCAGTATAGCTGGGTAAATAGGAGACCTTTGAAGATATAGTTAGTACTCAGATTTCTTTATTCTTTTGTGCTGGTTTCTTAGTGTTGAAACAGTGATTCATGTATGTCTCAGACAGCCTCCATTAATTTCATGTAATGTAGCTTTTATCTCGTAGCTGGGACAACTATCTCCTGTACAGTCTCCCTATAGCCTTTCTCTTACAGCCTACCAGCTTCCCAGCCCCGTCCCTGTTTCTTTTGGAGGTGGCTCATTTGTGGTCGGTTTAGTTCTTTGTTTTGTTTTAAAACATGAATAAATAAAGAGGCTGAGTAGGAAGAAGTAAGGTAAAGACCTGTACATCCACGTGGATGTCTTTACGTCTCATATGGGGGGAGAGGGGAAGGAGGGAGGCACTAGGGGTGTGGGCTAACATATCTTTGGTGGCAGCAGGCGGATAACAGTTTTTTTAACCTATTCACAGTGCACTAATTTGATTATGAATACAGCACAGTAGGAGCGTGCGGTTTCTGGTGAGCATGGGGAAAGTGGATTTACAAGCCAGGTCTGTTCAAAAGTTTGAATGGTCAAATGCTCCCAATAAAAAGAAATACAATAAAAAACCCACAAGTGGGAATATTAATACTACAAATAAACATCATTGCTTCATTTGCAAAGAAAAAAACTCTCTTTCCTGGAATGTTCTGAATATACCTTAAGAAGGAGGACGGGGGTGGAGGAGAAACATAAACCTGATTGGGAAACGGGAAAGCGATTACCCTATGTTGTCTTTAAAGATACTTTTTTTCCAATTACGTTTTATTAAGTCCAAAGGAATAATCACCATTTTTATATTGCTTAAGAGAAACAACATGGGGTCCTTTGGTAGAGGGAACCCAATTATTTGGGATATTATTTTGTGAAACCTTTTCATTTTATTAGTATACCAGAGGGTTTTCACATTTGCAAGGCTAAATCCTGACTATTATTGCTTTTTTGGAAGAAAGTCTCACTGGGGCAATTAATTTTAATACATTAACACCAGTTGCTGTTGTTTTGTATGTTTAAAAAAATGCGGGGGAGCAAGCTTCTTAGACTATATATCATTCTGTTCATAAAGGGGTCACTTACGTGAGTTCATGTAATAAGCAATGGGCTTTTGAGTGAGAAGGTTTCAACGTGTAGGAACTTTGGAAAGTCTTGGCCTGAACTGAGTGAATGTAAGCACCTACATGATAGAAACGGTACAGCAAGCAGGCTGTGAGAGCGGGATATAGCCACGCGCTCTTTCTCTGTGTTTATCAGTCCTCTGGAAATAAAACTGAACCGGAGTAACTTTACTTCTGAACACAATGCGATTGCACATAGAAATGCCTAATACTTGAAAGGGTGATAAAAATTATTTAGATAAACGTATTGACATTTTACTATATATTATTAATCTTATTAATAGCATTAACAAAGGCTAATTGAAAATGCATCATCTCTAATTATGTTAGTCTTCATTTTAGTGCATTTTGGTCAGAGTAAACTAGAAAGGAGTAATTAACACTCCAGTGTTATTTACCCCTGTTTTTATTAAAGCTGGTGTTAACACAACGTTAGAGATGAATATAGCCTGATTTCACTGAATACCACAGAGCACAGAATTCAGAGGCAGTGAAATTAACAGCTGCAGTTTCCTGTATCATGAGCCTAAAAATAAAACCAGCTTTAATATTGCAGAATAAGGGTATGCAAGGCTGGAGTAATACAGTGACTATTCCTCTCTTATTTCTGTGACATTAAAGGCAGAATTATCAGCCCCATTATTTTCTACCTGCCACAGCAACAGGCCAATTCCATTCTGATACTTTTCATATCTGTTTTTAAAACACACCATGAAAAAATATTCCTGTGACGTGATCCAAGGAACTATAGTTAGTGTGCACACTGGAAAGGTAATGACCGATGAGCAGACACCTTTTAAATTGCAGCAGATTAGGAGGAGGGATCCTGGATCAAAAAACCAATCCACAGTACAGGAGGCATGGAGGTGCTTCTTTGCATTACTTCACATCATGCACAGTGGACAATTAACAATGTCACAGAGATAATTCTCTGGAGAGAAAGGCTGTCATCATAACACTTAACCCATCACAATCCAAGTGGATAACACGAGCATTTAAAATGTGTGCATGAATTAGAGACGGGATCAAGCTGCCAAATTCAAATCCAGAGCTGTGCTTGGTACGCCGAGGGGAAAGTAGAAGAGGTTCTGTTAATGCCATCTTTCTGCCTCCTCAGTACTGGAGTCCTCTCGCCTGTTCAAATTAGAGCAGACACAGGATGCTCTATGTATGGCCCCTGTTATGTTGGGCCAGGATCACTAAACTACAATGTGATCTGCCCACACTTGCCCCTGGGGCTGGATCTGGCACTGTAATGTTCAGTGTTTGTGCGTGTGCGTGTGTGCATGTGCACGTGTGTGTGTGTGTGTAAAAGAGAGAGAGTGAAACACGCCTTAGAGCTAGAGGATTACAAAGCTGCCCTGTCTGAGTGGCTTTAAGTCCTCTTTGAGCCCCGGACACAAGGAGACTTACCCTGGGCTTAGGATCTGGCCCATTGATTGTAAACACCCCCAACTCTGGGCGCATGTAGAGCCAGGGTTTTGCCTCATGATTATATAAATTATGGATATTTGCAGTATTCAGAACTGGATAATCTGCTTCAGATTCCAATCAACTCCACAATTTTGAGGATGAGCTATTTGGATCCAGGGTTTTGGTTTGGGTGCATCTCTACCCAGAATGTGTTACTCACTAAAGACTGCTGGAGAAGGCTTGAAATGATGTGGGATTAATTTATTTAAAGTTTTCTGAGACCTCTGCTTTCATGATTGACTACTTCTGATGTCAGTAATTTACAGTGACAAATGGCACCAGCTCACGCCAGATTTGTTTGGAACAGAGGCAAAATTGGGTCTAAAATAAACAACATATTGTGCCTCGCAATCAGGTACAGTTTACAGGTATGGCTCAGATTCATAATCTCTGCTCGGTGCTTCTCTGTTGCTCTAATGAAAATCATGGCATATTGGTTGTTCTTGCTGCCAAGTGATATAGCCATGCCCTCTCCACAGAAGCCAACTACAAACATGCTTGTTTGGGACTCTCTGGGGGAACCACTTTGCTGTTTTTGCACTGTTAACATATGTAGGTACACCTGAAAGCTACAGCCTGCCACTTCTTGTGGACCTCACTTGGGTACCTTTGCTCTTTTGCCACCAAGGGTTAATTTTCTAATGGCTGCTCTGCTGCTGAAGCTAGCCAAGTTTTTCATCGCCTGCAGAGAACCACAAGCTGTGATTTGAAGCCAGGAAACACCATTAATTTTCTAAATAGGAAGGATCACATATGTAAACTGTCTGGTTCTATAACCAGTTGGGCAGGTAGAAGGCAAAGAAGAGGAAAATAGATTCTTTTTTTCTGAATCTGCCAACTGCACTTCATAAACTCTTCAGCAAATTTCAGCCTTCCTTCATCCTTAGCATTGCCAGTATTCAATTTTACTGGGAAAGGTCAGGTTGATGATTTATTGAACAGTTATTGAAGTTGTTACATAAAATTGTATAGAAGAGTTCCTGAAGAATTAAAAAATGGACTAAACTAAGTTAAAGGATCAAACTTCACATATCAACTGGTCTATAATAATATCTTAGGCCAGACCTACACGGTGGGAGGGGGGAGGCGGGTTGACCTAAGATACACAACTTCAGCTATGCGGATAGCGTAGCTGAAGTCGAAGTGTCTTAGATCGACTTACCTCGGCGTCCTCACAGTGGCGAGTTGACCAGTGCCACTCCCCCATCGACTCTGCTTCTTCCTTTTGTGGTGGTGGAGTTCTGGAGTCGACAGGGGAGTGCTTGGAGATCGATTTATCTCCTCTGCACTAGATGCAATAAATCGATCCCTGATAGATTGATCGCTTCCTCCCGATCTGGTGAGGAGTGTAGACTTGGCCTTAGACCCACCAACATTGTTTAATTTCATCCTGTATACCAAATAGATAAATGGTCCATTTGTGACAATAGAGGCGGATATATACTTTGCCCTGGGAAGTCACTAAAAGAGTATGATTTGGATGTTTGGTATGCACGTTGTACAACCTCAAAATACTCACACTGGGTGGGGACTGGAGAATATAGAGCCACCTTCCCAATTATTTGAAAAGACATGTCAATGAGAGTGTAAAAGAATGACTGGTAGTGTTCTATTTCCTGACTTTGCTACACATCCAATCTGTGAGCTGGCACAAGTCACATCACCCCGTGCCTCAATTTCCCTATTTGTAACAAATACCTACCACACAAGACTGCTCTGAGAAGTGATAAATTAATTAACTAATTAAGTGTGTGGAAAACACTTTGAAATCCTCTGATGGAAAGTGTTTTAGACATTCCAAAGAATTATACTTATTATAAAAATAAATCCATTTCCTTTTTCTTTTAGAGCACTTCACACTACATTCACTGCCTGGGTAAACATTAGGCTTTCCTGCCTTTTCCTGGCCAATCCCTGAATACTTATGAACTGTACTGTATCTGTTTTGTTGTCTGAAAGGGGAAAACCTGCATCACTGGGACTTCACATACTGCAAGACAAACCCATAGTCCCGCTCCATGTACCGGGTACAGTGTCTCGGATGCACCAGCATTCCTGTGGAACACCAGTGTTTCCCATGACAGCTCAGAAGCTCAAGCAAGGACCAGCACCTGAAGAGTTCAATCTCACAAAAGTAACTAACAGAGCAAACGCACCAGAGCATAACAAATACTTTTTAGGCACCATCTAGATATATCACAGCATGGAATGTTGGTAACTCATGTGGTCTCACTGGATCCAAATAAAGCCAGGTCCTCCACATGCTTACTACTGGTCACAGTGTTTACTCATGAAAGTAGCCCTAGTGAAATGCATGATACGTTTGCAGGATTGGGCCCTTAATTAGTTCCGTGCTTTTCCTTTTGCCTACTTTCCTTCCTCTAAGGAAAAGTATTATTCATTAAGGACTCTGCAGATCCCACCAGAGTTCATTTTAGCAGAGATCCCTGTATGACCTTCCGAAGCCTTTAAAGGGGAATGAGCCTTGGCCTCTCTTTTATGGGCTGCATTGTGACCCGGCTTCAAAGTATGAAAAGCGGTTCCAAGATTCCCTTTGTGCAGCACAGTCTCTTAATTGCACTTTTAAACACAGTGTAATTTTTGTAATTAACATTATGGTTTCAGAGGGCAGAGAAGCCTGCTCTATGCTAATTACAAATCGGAGTAGTAGTGGTGGAAATTCAAGGCTGCAGACATTGGGGCGGAATGCAGTTTTTATGAAGGATTTCAAAGATTCTCCGTGGGCTCTGTGTTCGGAGTTATCATTAGCATTTGATAACATAAAGAATTTTTATAACATGTGACAGATTTCTATGTGAAGATTTTACCTGATAACCGGAAAATTTACATAAAGACCTTCATTAGCTCTCTGCTCACATTACTGGAAGTGTAAGAACTACAGCGCACTGGCGCCTTATAAGACAGTGTTTAGGAGCCAAAGAATTTGTGCTTTATAATAAAATTTACCGTACATTATGAAGGAAGGTTATTATAATCCTCAGTGATGTTAGAAACCAGAGCAATTCAAAGAGGGAGAGGGAGAGGTGACGGGAACGAGTGGTTCAGTATTGCTATGTAACAGAAGACCTCATAGTGTAGTAAAGGTGATGGGGCTTGATCCTCAACTGCTATAAACTGACATAGCTTAGCTGACTTCAGTGGAGCTATGACTGAGTCACCCCAGATGAGAATCTGGCCCCAGGTTTATAGAATTCTACAGGGTCAGAGGAAGACTTTCTGGCATATACCATCAAAACCACAATGAATTATACCTCCCTTTCTTGCTCCGCCCTCCCCTCTGGAAAGCACGTTTGTTGCCCAAGATTATCTTGTTCCACATCAATTAATATATTTTCTCTTTCGATTTAAACCTGAGCTTGCAGAAAGAACAGCAGCAGCCAGGAGTATCCTAACAACAGTATGCCCACCAAGCACTGCTCTGTTACACTGGTGGTGTAAACTGCAATAACGCCACTGGAGTTAATAAAGCAGCATTTGGCCCTGTTTGTGGATACAATGGATTGCGTGCTGCCTATGCTGGAGAAGGGAGCAGTGCAATAGGTGGTTTATTGAGGACAATTGCCGCATCAAGCTTTTGTCACTAAACATTTTCGGCACTGTCTCTGTCAAGAGATGGGGCTTAATGACAAAGACTGTAAGGCTGAGAGCCAGCAGTAGGGAAAATTTCTGGAAGCTTTCTTTATGGAGTAAAATAGAATTTGCCATTATTCCATGCTGTCTTATTATTTGGTACTATACATGTGCTGCTGGATGTATGGAAGCCATATGCAGCAGCATTCCCTCAGTGGGGCACAGTTTCCTTCATGAGGGATTCTTTTTCTTTGAGATTACAGCAATAATGCATAGCCTTGTAATGACATCATAATAGAATGCTAAGTCCCAAGAAACAATTTGGGAAAGTGTATCAATAAGTATTTTACAAGCATAACATAATATGACTTCCATTGGGACATCAGGTTAGCAAGCAGATTTCTGTAATTCTTTAAGGACATTAGCGTCTGTTTAAAGACATGTGACTGCATTTTGTGGAAATTTAATATCTAGGTGTTTCATATTTATTTCCATCCTTAGTAAATAACCAAAATTGCTCAGTTGCATAAAGCCATGTTGATTGAAAACTTACAATAAACAGGAAAATAAAATAATAACTGATATATGCTGTCTCTGTAAAACACTCTAACTTCACTGTGAACCAAACAGTCCACTCCAGCCAGGCCTCTGTCACACTGATTACACTAACTTCAGTTTATAATTCTCTCTCTCTCTCTCTCTCTCTCTCTCTCTCTCTCTCACACACACACACACACACACACACACACTTTAAATAAAAGCTTAGTTTGGGAGAACATGACTATTTTAATTGAATTGGTGCACAGCGGCTACCTTTGCCTGTAACTCTCCAATTGGATTGTTAAACCCATATGGTATATTTTACAAGCCCCGTATATCCTTGCAACATGAAAAACAACCAGATTGGATTTTCAGAGTTCCCTACACTCCTGTATAGTAAGTCTCCCCTCTCCGCATATTAGCAAACACAGTGCTTAGAGAAATGGAAAAGAAATCGTAGATAAATGATCAAACTTTCACAGTATATGGCTTTTATTTTTATAAAATATTTGCTTCCAGCAGAGTGGATCTTAATTTACAAATGCAGAAATCTGTCATTAAGATTTGACCCAACTGCATGGCATTGTCAAATGCAATACCATATCTTTTAATAGTTTTATATCAAGTAAGGATATAACATATCATTAGTTTAAATGTATTTGCAAGCAATTACCCCCACCAGGATATTTGTGAATGCTCATGCAAAATTGATGAAATTCTGACATGCTTAAACATTGTTCATTTAGCTCTATTCCTTATGTATAGAAAAAATAGAATAAATAATTCTGCTGCCACTTGCAGACTACTGTTCGGCATTTTCATTCTGTTCATGGTTTCAGTCCTGCCTTTAAACTATAGCCTTTGGTGATCATTTGGAAAAACAGTTTCATATATGTTTAATTTTAAATAGATGTACTAGATTATTCATTTGCCTTATTATTGTTCAATGCAGTAATTTAAATATGGACTAGATTTACTGCATGTCAGCTGCCTTTCTCTTACAAAATGGGATAAATTATTAAATGAGTAGAGGTTGTTTGACAACGGGTTTTCCAGTACTTCACAAAAGAAAGACCTTTGACATTCTGCTGTCTTTCAAAAAGAATAGAGAGTAAATCAATTAAGGCACTATGCGGTGGTTCAAAAACACACTGTTATGGCACTTTCTCGCTTACCTCTAAATTGACTTGGGAAGACTCAACCATTGCAGCAGCACCACAAGGTAAGTAACTGATTTAATTGTCAAGTTCTCTTCTAGGCACCATGCTCTGGCGGAAGTAGCTTGAAATATCTCTGAGGTGGCTTTTCAACAAGCATCTGCTTGCTTTCTTGAGTTCGAGAAAATCATTAAAATCAAGCTCCCATAAACAGTTCTGTGCAATATAGAATTTTTCACCAGTTTAAGGTTATATTTACTAATGCTTGTGCAAGAGACTTCTGTCTGCATTTTAGCTGAAACTAGTCACAGTTCAGCATCCCAGACAGAAGTCATACTCTGAGTAGCTGAACACTTAACGTTTGTGAGCTCTTATGTAAGTAGACTTCACAGAAAGTGGTAGACATTCCACTGCTTTGCACATTTAAAACCTGGATAAAACACTAGAATATACACTGCTGGGAACAATCTGGCACGGGCAGGGAATTGGACTAGATGACCCAGTAACTCCTGTAGTTCTGTTCAATCTCTAGTTTCTGCAATCTCCACTAATTTCAGTGTTTAGCTCACCACTTGAAAAGTGCTTGGGATAATTTGGAATGACTGAAAGATGCTATAAGGGTCATTTCACTCAAATATGATCTTAAATCTTGAAAGAACCCCAATTACTAATTAGATCAAGCACAGGTGAGTAGCAATAAATAAATAAATAAATAACTCCCCATTTTCCTTCCCGGCTTGCGTAATGGATGAGATCGTCAACGCAAAGGGCCTGAGGCTCCTCTTACAGCAGAGTAAATCAGAATGAATGCCTTTGAAGTCAATGGAATTATATTGTTGCAAAATCTGTATAAATGAGAAGAGAATCAGTCCTCGTGCGTAGCTGAAGTCATAGTATCTTAGTTCGACTTACCTGGCCGTCATCACAGCGGCAAATCGACCGCGGCAGCTCCTCCGTCAACTCTGCTTACTCCTCCTGCCGAGGTGGAGTACAGGCATTGATTTGGGAATCGATTTATCGTATCTAGATGAGACATGATAAATCAATCCCCAATACATCGAATGCTATCTGCGATCTGATGGGTAGTATAGATGTACCCTTACAGAATTGGGTCATCCAGTCCACTTCCCCACTAATGCAACACTGTTTCTTATAAGCTCTGTTCTAGTTTTTTATTCATGCAAGTTTAAATGTCCCAAATGACAGGGCTTTGCCCACCGCCCTTTGGAAACTATTCTGCAGCCTAGCATTCTGATTGTCAGGAAGTTTCCCTCAATATTCAGCCTTACTTTTCCTTTTTTACATTTTCAAACAGTAGAACAATGTGCAGACTATTTTAGCGGAGTGTTAGCCAGGGAGACTGAGACATGTAGCCTACAACCAACAGATGCAGCTGATGGCTCAAAAATGGAGCTGTCAATCAATAAGGATGAGCTCTTTGGGGGTTGAAGAACACTCTCCTGGATGATTGGAGTGGATGGGAGATGACACAGCCTGCCATGATCATCCTAAACCGTATCCCCCCCCCCTTTCCTCAAAATCATCTCTTCCGCCTCTCACTGCTCCAGAACGGTTAGTACAACCCCAGCAATTCGGTAAACACCATGGTGTCTTTTAAAGGAGGGAGAGGGGCAGGATACAGAGAGGCCAGCTGCATAGGTCCCAACAGAGAACTGGTTGTAGAGCCAGTGTGCTGACCCTCAAGATCAGTCAGGCTGGAGTGGAGAAGCTTCTATGTGGAAGTACCCAGATTACATTGTCGTTGCTGCCACATAGAATAGAATCAGTTTATTGATTCTTCGGTAGTGCTGACTTTGATAGTATTTGGCGCACACAGCAATGAATAATTCTGTGCACACTGGGCAATTGTTTCTGGTTTTTAATCTGATGGGCCCACAGAGAGCTGTCCTGTAAGGAGAGGACTGAGGAATTGGTATTTGGACACAGTTCTTAACTTTCCACCTCTTTAAACCCAGCCCAGTTGGCTTGCAGGTGAAATGAAATGGCAGCTGTCTGAATCCAGTTCTCAGTGGACAGATGTTCACTTTAAAAATATCATCATAAATGAAAGAGTGTGGTCTTGTAGCTAAGGCTCTGGAAGGGGAGACAGGAAACCTGGTCTGGGTTTAATTCCCAGCTCTGCCACTGACCTGCTTCATAACCTCAGACAAATCACTTGACCTCTCTCTGCCCCTATTTCCTTTCCAATTTCTTGTTTTATCTATTTAGGGTGTAAGCTCCTTGGGGCAGGCACATTCTCTTACTAGATGTTTGTACAGTGCCTAACACAATGGTTGGAGCTTCTGAATACTATTATAATATGAGTAATAGATAATGATAATCATTTGACTGGGACTTAATTGCTGTGGATAGATATGAAATATATTCTACCCCCTCTCCAGTGCAGGTGTAAAGATCTTGGCAGAAGAAAGTTTGCCATTGCCTGTGTTATACCTAGTTTGTGTATACATGCCTGATTTGTGTCTCCTAGCACCTTTCAGATCTGCTCTCCATGCCCAAGGGGCATCTCATTCCTGAACTAGAGGTCACTTTTAAAATAAACCTTCTAAAGTTATTCTTCCTGAAGTTCAAAAGAACTTCAGGAACATGCTGTCCCACTGCTAAATTTTCACTGGGCCACATATGTTGCCTAATGGCAAAAAAATTAATGCATCAGGTGACAGGGGTAGGAGTGGGGGAAGCTAGTGAACACAGAGAGCTCAGGAAGGGACTTGCCTGCTAGTCAGGATTTCGCAAACTCTCACAGTTCTATTTTAAAGTATTGCTTCCAGAGAAAAGGTTAAATGAGGTTTAAGTGCAATGTAATAAACCTTCACTGTTCATAAAGTTGGGTGATAAATGTATGTATGGTTACTGTATATAAAAAATTCTGAGGTCAAAAGCCAAAGATAAGGAGCTAAGGTTTGCGTTCATGGATAGGTGAGGCCCCCAAATTGTAAAATTCCATGAAAATGGCAGCTTGTCAGTCAATATCTTGATCAGCTCCAGAGAAGCACATTCCAAAGCTCTGCTCAGCCCTACATTATAAACATTCTCTATGTGATATACAGTGTGCTATGACATGTAATTTGTTTGGTTCCAAGAGACTAGGACAAGGGTTTGGAAGGTTCACTGCATTGTAAAAGAGATGTGCCTGGCTGCAGGTTTTCACATTTGTAAGTAGTGGGCTGAGAGCAGAAAATTCTCTCCTGTGGATGAATAGCATGGTGTACAACATTTTGCTGATATTTGGACATCTGTCCAGGCACCTAATCCATCAGTAAGAGGGCCCTCAATGAAGGTTTTGCATTCACAGGGGTAACCTCTTCCAGAGGTTATTACTTGTGAAGTAAAACATACTGGACAACAGAGGTTTCGGTGGGAGGGTGGGTTCCATAGTTATGAGCAAAAGGGAAGCCCTTCAAAATATAGTACTGTAGTAGGTCATCACAATTCACAATGTCCCCTCTCATCAGTAGTTCCCAACCATTTAAAACCACCCTATTTTCATTTGCCTTTAGGGATGGATGTACTGGTTCATCAAAATAAGAAGCTTCCAGACCAGAAAATCTTCACCCAAGATTCAGACTGAACTGATCCAAACCAGATTCACTTTTTCCATCTCAGCTTTTGTCACTTTTGTTTATACTCTTTTATCAGTTTTGGTTCCAACTGGGAGTGGTGATACCAAAAAATTCCAGGACATGCTTATGGTATTTGAAGCCACGTGGAAGCACTGGAAACTAAAGAGAAAGGCTATGGTGACAAGGTGTATTTCTAACTTAAAGGTCAGATTCTGATACCTTTATTCAAGCTGAATAGTACCTCAATCCACATATAGTCCCATGGAAGTAAATGGTGTTTTGCGTTACTGTATACAATGCATATGAACAGAACAGAACATAGCTTTAATTAGTCTAATTTTAAAGGGGAACTCGTCTAGCTAGGAGCAACCCAATATATCAAATACTATCATAGGTTCTCCTGATTCAGTGGGGCATCTTGCAAAGTGAGTTCACTTGAATTCTACAGACATAAACTGATATTTAACTCAAAATGGTCACCTGAGCTTTAAAGTCCATAACACAAACAACACTCCTTTACTTGTCCAACCTAAAGAATGCAGTTAGAATTAGGCCCCTGATCAGACTGGATGGCTTAGGTTCAGTCAGGGAAAATCCTTCCTTTCTAGCTTCATCCACAATTGGCCCCTAGAAGAAGCAGCCGTCCCTCTTTATCTGGCTTACTGTGCCCCAACTGGTTTCTGCCTGCTCCCAGCCCTTTTAGCCACTGGAGGACCAGCTCTTGCTGGTTTAGGCAGTAACTTATCCTAGGTGGCCTCTCTAGGCAACTATCAGAGGTCTGAACTCACTGCTCTTTTTCTCCAAAGTATACCTTCTTCAAGCAAGGTGTGCCCAGGCGTCAGGGTCTCCAGTAGGGGGCAGCAAATGCCTGGTATACACTATCAAAAATATTTTTATTTCTCTACCATTATTTGAATAATAGGTCTTTTGCTGGGGAGCCAGGAAAGGGGGAAGTCATGCACCTCAACAACACTAGTAGAAATCTGTATAAATAATAACAGCATTCTTCTGGTGGCTTTGGGGATAAACTGTTTGTAGAATTTTCGCAATTGATATGTATTTATTATTCAGAAAACTGTCCACAGAGAAATGTCTTGCACAGCAGGGAGGTATTATGTACATTATTTCAGTTAACAAGTTTAAGGAATTGCAGAAGTACTGTACAGTGATATTTTAAAAAATAAAGTGTTACTCTCCTACCAGCACCCACTGAGACAAATACTGTCTCCTCTCTCATGGCCACTGAAGGCCCATGATGCAATAGAACCATCAAGATGGTTTGTGCTACAGGATGTGATGGAGAAAGGCAGCATGCTGGGATTCCATAAAAAGGGAGGGGGAGGGGGCGAAACTTGTGGAGGAATGGAGGAGATGGAGGGAACCTAGGATGCACAATTAAGAGGCTCCCAGAGGGTAGGGATTGCAAATGCTGGAGAAACTAGTTAGTACAGGCCTAAAGATGCAGCAGTGCAATGAGTAACAGCATGGACAGGAGAAGAATTCCATCTCCCAGCACCTCACGACCCCCTGTGTCATGCCCAGCTTCTGAGACTTGGCAAAAGAATGATTTGCCCCAGTAGGCACATTAACAGTAAGGACTTTATTCAGCACAGAAAAGGATAATATTACTGTAAGTGCTTAAAAAAGAAAGAAACTCAATAATTCTTAAGAGGTTATTTGGTAGGATGTTTCCTCAAAAGCCAGAATATACAGACACCATCCACTTCCCTTTATTAACCATGAAATGTCATGGTGTGAAATATCAACTGTCTTGGAGAAATGTACTTCTCTCCCCATAATGCTGTGAATTGCAGCCATGGAAGACAAGCTATGAACCTAACTGAAGGAACCTTGCTGTGTATACCGTGATTGGCAGGTATTCCATTGTGAATAGAGGCATTCCACAGCTAGACACCACTCTTCACTAGTAGAGAGGCCCATCCATATATTATATTTGTAGTGACAATCATTTCCTTCAAAATGGGTTATCATTGGGATTAAGGAGCTGTTTATTGGAAGTGAGCATTAACCACACCCAGCCTGTCCTCCGCTGGGGAATTTATGGGAAATTTAATTTTTTTGGGGGGAGGGAAGAATTATTCGGTTTAATTTCTCCCAAATTCTCCCTTGCAGACATTTTTCAGCAGGCCAGATCCTAAGGCTCCTCCTTATTCAGCTTCAGTGAGTGTACTATCTTAACATGGGCTTGTGAGACTTGGCTGAATATGTTTCAGTCCATTTCAAAACAAAACATGAAAACAAATAATCCCTGAATAATTCTAAAACCCCATTAAGGCACTTTGTCCTGCCTGCTGGCAACTAAAGTCTTTCCCCTCTACTATATTTATGAGTATTTTGGACAGCCTTGTTTTAACTGACTCAAGTGATGGCACTTTCTCCATATCCTTTAGGAGACTATTCCACAGACTAACAGACTTCACTCAACATTTTCCAGGTATTCACCCTAAGTTTTCTTTTAAATAGTTTCATCCAATTATTCCTGCCCTCTGAGACACTTTAAATAATTCCTCTTCCTCCTTGATGTTTATGCTCATCATATACATATGGGCAGTTTCCATATCTATCAATTGTCCTCATCTGGATACATATTTTACTCTTCAGATACTAAAAGCATTAAGAAACTGGATTCTCATTTATACTACCTTTACACCACTTTGGCAGCTTAAAGTGGCTTTAAAATATTCATTTGTGTCCACTTAAAGGCCCTTTAATCACTTTAAGGCCCCTTTATGCTGCCAGAGGGATGTAGACAGGCCTTAGTGTAAATGAGAATCAGGCCTAAAGTCCTTGTTTCATAACCATCCGGAACTTCCTTTTCAAAGAACTTCCTGAGCACATTCTGCTGCTGCCGGCAGTCTTGCAACATTCACATCAGATTAGTTTGTGGATTCCGGTTCCTCCGCTCCTTAGTTAGATAAGATCCTGCTGCTCTACCAACTGTAAAACAACTTCTATTAACTGACCACGGCTAGTTTAGGCATTTGATCAAGGAAAAGTTAATTCAGTAATTTTAAAGATATCCTAAAAACTGGTTGGCATTATAGTGCGGAAGGTGCACAAGAATAGTACACTCCCATTTTATGTTTCTCTCACCATATACTTTCACAGACAACATTTACTTTGTGTATTTTAAAAAAATTAATCCAGCACACTATGCACTAACATCCCTGAGTGACCATGTCTCCTGAGGTTATGCCTGTCTTTCCTCTACCATTTTCTACAGTCTCAATACCCGATCCTTGTGTCATGTCTGAAACTAATTTGTAAGCTCCTCAGAGCAAAGAGTATGTTTCTCTGTTTATACTGGGAGGACCCTAGTAGAGACTTTGGCACTGTAAAATATAGTAACAACCTTCTTCCTTATCCAGCACCCTTAGAGAGAAAGCAGAAAGGAACACACTGACAGAACATTAATACTGAGCGCTCATTCAGAGCAAGAGATGTATGGATAGATCACTGCTTTTATTTTGCTAACAACATTGTTCAGGAGTCCTTCCTCCCCCCCCCCCCCTTCTTTTGCTCTGTTGAAGCAAAACTGCCCCACCATGGAAACGATGCTTCTGTCCCCTACTTACTTTACTGTGTGTACAAGAAAAAGAGATCAGTCAATTGTAAATTTGAAAATGAACGAAAGGCTTCATACTCCCCAGCAGTCTGCGTCTCCATTTTTGTGAGGTGAGGGATGGTGCAGGCAGAGGCCAAAACTCATTTTGAAAAGATGGAAAACGCAGTCAGGTATGAGTCAATTATATTGAGAGCTTCTCCCGGGGTAAGACAAGGAGCCTTGTTTTAAAAAGTGGTTTCATAAATGCTGCAAGTGCAAATCCAACATTAGTGCATGCAAATGGACACTTAAGGAAATTGCGAGTCTAAGTGCCCATTTACACAGAATTGGCGAAAACAACAAATTTTCAAAGGCAGTTACTTTTAACTGATGGCCATCTTTTTCTATTACCCCAAATGGCACGTTGCCTCTCTTCAAACAAGATCTGATCACTCTGTATTTTTTCCCTATGTGCCACCAAAGATTTTATACCCAGAATTCCCTGGGATAATAGTAGCCTTGAGTCGCCATTTTCTACAGCAGATGTCCCAAGGCATTAACTTGTCATCTATTTACAGTTAGAAAACTCTAGATGAATATATTGAGGATTCCAGTCTGAAGGAAAAGGGCTGAGAAAACTTTCCAGGATGATGACTTTGGGAGCCTGCATAGCCCATAGCCACAGTCTCTGTTAATTTGGGGAATCCTAAAAACACCGAGGATAGAAGTGTCAGAATCAGTCTCAACTTTTTAAAACAAAAATGTTCTCCAAGCAAATGTAATGTAAACTAAACTCTAGTGATGTAGACTTGCCTTTGAGTGTTCCTGAAGATCCTGGCTTACTTCAGCACCCTCCCTGCAACTATCGGTCTATTGTACCGAAATGGAATGCTATCTGAGCCCCGCAGGATCTTTAGTAGAACATCCTTGTGAGATAAGGCAGTGCTATTATCCTCATCTTACGCACAGGAAACTGAAACACAAAGACAAAGGCCCAGATCCTTAAAGGTATTTGGATGCCTAACTGCCACTGAAATCAGTGGGAGTTAGGAGACTAAATACCTCCGAGAATCTGGATTTAAGTGATTTGTCCAACCCCACACAGGAACTATGTGGTGGAGCAGAGACTTCCAGGTCTCCCAAGACCTAGGCAAGTGCCCCTACCACTTGGCTATCCCTCTTCTCCAGGTGTCTTTGAGGTCTATAGCCGGTCTCTCCATTTTGGAAAGTTTTCATACCAGTCTGCAGCTGTAGGGGACACCTAGCCTGTCTAGGCCTAGGACACTGATGCTGCTTACCTCTAGCCACAAGGAGCTCCAGCTCAATAACTTTGACATTGTTTAATGGTGTGATGATACCCTGAATGGAATGCCCTGTTTGGTCATCCATGACGATAGGAGTACAGGTGATGAGGAACTTGTTCTGGCCTGGATAGGTGCAGCACACCCTCTTCCTCGTTATCTAGTTTGCTTTTTTGAGCTTCCTTATATTTAAAGAGCAGGTCCCTCCATTCTCATTCACCCTCTAAATTCAGTGAAAGGAAGCAATCTCACCAGAGAAAGAATTCTGGATTTGATTCAGCCCAGGGATTCCCAGTCACAGATTTTCCATCATCCAAAAGTGCACTATGGGGCAGTACAAAGCAACCCCCCTTACTGGGAAGCCAGCAGATAAGTCAATACTGCTTGCCCGTGCTTGGTAAGATGGGGCCTGGTTATGGAATGCATTGAATTAGTGCATTCCCTTCTTCAGTCTTTTCTGGCAGGGTTCCCATAAAGCCAATGGTGCATATTAAAACTGCCTTTCCCAATGAGAAGTAATAACAGAGAGCAGGTGGTATAGAAATGCCTGCCCTCCTTTGCATGAATCCCAGTGGGAAACAATGGGGTAGTCTGGAACAGAGACATGCAAGCTAAATCTCCTTCTGCCAGCAAGAGTCAATCTGGTCCATAACAAGAAAAACTGCCGTCCAAAAGGAACTCCCTACACATGCAACCAGGTTTAGGCCAGGCCTTATATATACTGTTATTTTTGTATGTTTTTTCCCCCAGCAATCTCATGCCATCTTAGGAACAGAGCTCTGCTTGCAGCCATATCCAGGTACCAGCTCCAGTTGGTGGCAAATTGCTGAGCTGGGCTACTTCTAAGCTTTGCCTATCTGTGGGTTAAGGTGGAACGAGCTATTTTGCTTATCCCTAACTTTAACTCTACCTAGTCAGCCTTGGTAAAAAACTCACAGAGAGCCAGCACAGGCTCAGTGTGCCATTTTTCTCCCCTGCCCGTTTCATCCATACATGCATTAAGCACCAGTGTTTTTGTAGTTGTCAGAATCAAGTGTTTTTGAATAGTTGCCTGCTTCTCAATGCAAGTGCATGGTTTATGTACCGGGTTCATCACCTTGACTCATTTGCGGTCCCTTGATAACTTTATTCTGACTTTAATAGAGTTACTCCATGATAGAATACCAGGGATTGTATTTCCTGTTCTGATATGCAGGGTGCTTTCATTGCATTTCCCAGACATCTAGCAGCCTCTCTTACCAGCCACAAGTACCTTTGTTCTCCACTTCTTTCCAGCATTCACACATTCTTACTGTTTATGTGTGCTATTTTTGGCACATATTTTTTAATTAAAGAGTTGAGTGGGGGGGGGGGAATGGAACATTTCAACAAAAGTTTACATTTCAGTAGCTGAATAGGGAGTGGTCAAAAATGACATTAAAAGAGAGTCTTCTACCTATATTTATAATCCTATGTTTGTTTCTATTTTACAGACAAGAAAAAATAATAGAAAAAAAAATTCTCTCTTTTCTTATTTGCATCTTTTCATTCATTGACAGGTTAGCTCTAGGAAAAAAACAACAATTAGCAAAATACATAAATAAAAGGAAAGTCTCTTTTCTTCTTTACAAACACAAAATCATAAAACCACTGTTAAAATTAAAGCAATATGCTTCAGAGTGTGCAGCAACTCTGCAATAAAATGATTTATTCGTTTGCCTTACAGTCACATGGTGCCGTTTCAAGTAACCTAAGTGGATGCTTATAAAAACAGCGGGTCAGATTCATCCCTAAAACTCCATTGAAGCAATGGAGTAACCCTCAGGGCTGAATTTGAGCCAACAATTATACTGTAATTCTGTTTTATTTCTTAGCTCCGACTAGGACCTACACAAAGTACAGTGCACTGTAGACTACAATATAATGCACAAAATGCTTGAAATTCACATGAAATATTGACGGTGGAACAGGAAGAGAGTAAAGAAGAGATGTTACTTCCATTGGAAAGTTTTGGATTTTGCTTAGAGCTGGTCAAAACATTTGACTGAACATTTTCCATCAGAAAATCCCATTTCCTGGAAACTGAAACTTTCTAAGTCCCATGTTGGTTTTGATAAAAGTTCATTTAAAAAAAATCTAAATGAAGGGTTGTGATAAGGTTGCAATGTTCTTTTTTCACCTTATTGGAATGCACTCTTTTGATGTTTCCTTTCCAAATGAAAACACATTTCAAAAATTAATTTGTATTATATTGTAAATTATATCTTCTATAAAATAAAAATAAAGTCAAAACTGGAACTATTTGGATTTTACTGGAAAAGAATATTTTGATTGTCTTGAAACTAATTTGTTTTAGACAATTTTCATTCATGGGACATTTCCAAATGTTTTGTTGGTGTTCCAATTTGGGATGAGGACAAATTCCAAACTCGTGGATTTTCCTGAAAAATGAAAACTCCTGTTCCTGCACAGATCTAGATTTGGTATCAAATGAGAAACTTCCTGGGTCACTGCAGTTTGAGAGTTGGGCACCTAACTCCCATGTATGCCTTTGAAAATCTCCCCCTGAATTCAGGAAAAAGAGAAAGGGATGGATAAAAAGGGGCAAGGATTCTTTGAAGATTAAACCGAGATCTGGGAAGAATGAGACTGAGCACTCTGGTACTTAGAAAATATTTCTGCAGTTAGTCATTGTAAGAGTCCAGGGCAAATTAGCTTTACCACTTGCTGTTACATCACGACTGATACTGAGACAAGAGTATGCAACAAAGAACATAGGGAAATATTCAGTAACAAAAGGAAGAGAGAAAATGTTTCATAACTAACAAAAGAAAAAAACTAGTTTTGGTTTGGGGATTTTTCTCCATGGGGAAAATAACATCTGCTCTATCTCTTCCATCTCCAAATCCTCAGGGCAGCCTAACACAGGAGGGGACATGTCTTTTTGGGGGGAGAGGGCCCATTATGGGAACACTTCTCCAGTAATGCCAACCCCAAATGTTGAAAAATCATGAGTCAGGCTCACCAAAATCATGAGATTGGCCTTAAAATCATGAGATTATGTAAAAATAATCAATTTGGTGTTCTTTTTATTTGCCTTCTGCTTTTCAAGCCTTTACGGTGAACCAGGGTCACATTTTGAAGCTTTCTCCACACCCAAGAGGGCTAGAAACTTATTTTGTTTTTAAGAATGAAGGCTGAAATAATCACACATCCACCTGACTCCAGGAGCTGGGTTTTTACGGAAAACGATAATTATGAGACTTGTGACAAAATCATGAGAGTTGGCAACTGTGCCAGCAGTGGTGAAACTATGACAAACTAAAGCAGTGGTTCTCAAACTTTTTGTATTGGTGACCCCTTTTGAACACTGAGCTTCTGACCGCGACCCCCTCTAGAAATTAAATACACATTTTTGATATTTAATACTGTTAATACTAAATACAAACCCCATTGCTTAAAATGAATTTACCTTTTCTCACTGCTTTTTAAATTTAAGACTAAAATTTTTTATTTCATTAAAAATAAGTGGAAAAGTTATTTTTAAATAGAATGTATTTTAATAGTTGTCCCCTTTGCAAACTGGGATTGGGAAGTGGGCTGGCGGCTCCATCCTGTGATCCCCAGGCAGCCCCCTGCAAGAGTTGGGTCCCTGGCAGCCTGGGATCGCAGCTCCAGCAGCCGCCGGCCGGGGCTGGGGGCAGCCGCCGGCCGGGGCTCAGAGCTCGGGGCAGCAGCCGGGGCTCGGGGCTCGAGCCGGCACCCGGGGATCGCGGCTCAAGCCACCGCCAGCCCCCGGGGATCCCGCAGCAGTGAGTTGCTGGGGTAGGGGCTTGCGACCCCCACAAAAGTGGCCCGTGACCCCTCGAGGGGTCGCGACCCCCACTTTGAGAACCCCAGAACTAAAGAAAGTTACTTTCAGATCACAATCACAGCCTTGAGAGGGTACAGAAATCCTATGTTTGTCATCTCTTTATTTCAAACTTTCAACCCCATCTGGTCTGTCACCTGACTGTTATTCCAGGGTCTATCAAGGGACAGTGCCTATGTATTTTCCCCATCCATTCATCTGCTATTATGCATGAAAGCAGGAGCGGCAAAGTGGCTGGGAGGATATGCAGAGCAGTTCTGTCCAGGAGCACAGCGGCCCTTGGAGGAATGGAGCAGCAGGTGGCAGGAAACTGTGGGAAGCCATGGTTTTGGCATGTGATATGCATGGGACTCCTGACTCACTTGATGATATCTTGCAGGACACTTCCCAGGCCTGGAAATCGGTCTGACTAAAACCTGTGACCAGGCTCTTTAATATATCCTCTCATTTCTATTGCATGGGCTTCAGTCCTGCTTCCTTGTCTAGCTCAGGTTTGCCAGCTATGGGGAGGCCTGGGTCTCTGATAGTACCAATACTGCCTTCCCGAGTTAGGCTAAGGTTACACTACAGGATTATAGCGTGTTTGGTTATAGCGCGTCCCATATAGCGCAATAGGTATTGCGCTAGAGCGTGTGCACACTAAGACCCTGCAGCGCTAAAGCATGGACACATTTGCGGCGCTTCTGGCGGCACTGAGAGTAGCGCAATAGGGCAGGTATCCCACGGAGCACCTCTTCCCAATCTGGCACAGTCCTTGTGGGAAGGGAGGCATCACTTGCGGCCATTCTGCATCTGGTTCCAACTCCCCGTGATGCTTTGTGTTGTATCCCAGCAAACCCTGTGTTTCCGGCCACCTCGGGCGCCATCTCTCAACGGTTTCAGCAAGTCGCGCACGCTCAGTCATCCGTTTTCCTGTGCCGTAATGGATCGCGAACTGCTGCGGAGCATGCTGGCGAGTGTCGCCAGCACAACTCTCTGCGTGGTGGAGTTCATTCTTGAAAGGGAACGTGACAGTAGTGATGAGTCTGGAGAAGAAGACGAGCTCGACCCGAGGAACAAATTGGACAATAAACTGATCATTGCTTTAACGGACATGCTCACGACCATGGAACGCCACTTCTGGGCACAGGAAACGAGCACTGACTGGTGGGATCGCATCGTCTTGCAAGTGTGGGACGATGAGCAGTGGCTGCAAAACTTTCGCATGAGAAAAGCCACTTTCATGGGACTGTGTGCTGAACTCGCCCCCGTCCTGCAGTGCCAGGACACAAAATTGAGAGGTGCCATCCTGGTGGAGAAGCGGGTGGCTATAGCACTCTGGAAGCTGGCCACCCCAGACAGCTACCGATCGGTGGCCAACCACTTTGGGGTGGGGAAGTCGACCGTTGGAGTCGTGTTGATGGAAGTGTGCAAGGCCATTAATCGCCTCCTGCTATGAAAAATCGTGACTCTTGGTGACGTGCGTGACATCGTGGCTGGCTTTGAGCAGATGGGTTTCCCTAACTGTGGAGGGGCGATCGATGGGACCCATATACCTATTCTGGCCCCCCGACCACCTAGCAGAACAGTACATTAACCGAAAGGGGTACTTCTCCATGGTTCTTCAGGCACTTGTGGATCACCGTGGGTGGTTCACTGACATTAATGCAGGCTGGTCGGGAAAGGTGCATGACGCACGCATCTTCTGCAACACCGGCCTGTTCAGGAAGCTGCAAGAAGGCACTTTTTTCCCAGACCAGAGTCCAACAGGGCCTCTCTCTCAGTGCCCTCTCCCTGTTTGTCCCTGCTCCGGAATAGAGCAGTACCCAGCTCCTTCCCTGGAAGCAACATCTTCACCATCTCAGGGTCTTTCTGGCCCCAGCTCTTCTGCTGAGCCACTACTGTTCAGTTCCCCTTCTGGGGTGCCTCGAAGCCCAGACCGTTTTCCCAGGAGCTGGGACCTGGGCCCACCCTCTACTCTGGGTCCCAGCTCAGGGACCCTATAGGTAGCAGCTGTCCACAATGTCCCTTTAAATAAACTGTGTTACTGCTATAATTCCCTGGGGCACTTTCCCACATCTCCCGCACATTCTTCACCCTTCCCTCAGGGCCTTGCCCTTGTGGAGTCTCAGCAGCCAGCCCAGAGAACCATCCACTCTCCTCCAGCTCCAGTAAGGAACTGAACTCAGTCTGCCCCTGCAGCTCTAGTTATATTGAGCTGCTGGGCCCTGATTGACTGTGTCCCACACAGCCACTCCAGGCAGCTTGGAGGACCTTTCTACTGCCCTTTTCTGGGGTGGGGGATGTATCAGGGCCACCAGGTCTCCAGCAGGCGGCCTTGAGGCCTAGTCCCCCCCATCACAGAGCCCGTGAAAGGCACGGGGATGTCTGTCCCTTTTCGTACAACAGGTTAAAATACACCAGTGTGTATTAATGTGAGAGCAAATTTTAGTGCTCAAAATCCATGAAATGGAGAAACTGTGGTTCACATTAGCTCAGCCACACAATCCATCCTGTAGGCTTTATGTATGCAGCAAACCACACAAATATTAAACTATCCATTTAAAAAGAAAAACACAATTAGAGAATGTAGCACATGTGCAATGAGGTCCAGTAAATGCTGCTCTAAGAACCATAACGTTTACACTCTTGACCCTGACAGCTGGGCAAAACGTGTGAAAAGCTGCCGGATCAGAATGGCAACATTTCACATCCAAGTCCCACTGCAAATAGGTGTAAATAACTACACAAGCTGCAAGGCAATGGAGAAGCAGGATCTACACACACACACACACACACACACAAAATGGGGTGGGAATATGGGGAAAGTGAATGTAAACTCTGCTAAATACCAAATGAGCCTGGGTTTGGAAGAGGAGAGAAAGCTATAAAGAAGCTGATCAGGGTTCATTTACACCACAATGGAGAGTGAGCCTCCAGTATGGTCAGACAGACTCACACTAGTGGGTCTTGAGCTATTGTGCTAAAAATAGCAGTGTGGACATTGCGGCTCAGGCAGAGACTCAAGCTAGCCAAGAGCTGAGCCACGACATCCACGCAAGCTGAGGCCCAACGTCCATGTCCCTATTTTTAGCCATTTACTCATCACCTACCACTGGGGAGCAGTACCACGAGTCTGTCTACTCGTATTGGGAGGCTGATTCCCAGCTGCAGCGTAGACATCCCCTTAAAGGCCAAGTCCAATGCCTAAAGAAGTGAGTAGAAAAACTCCTATTAACTTCAAGTAATCAGTTCCCTGCTATGGAAACCACATACATAGCTAGGTATGGTGTTCTTTCTTTGGCAAAAAAGGAAAACAAAAGATTCTAAATGTATTAAGGTTTCTTAGGTCTGCTTATCCTCGGTGAGGTGTAATGTCTTGATGATTTTATCAGCTCGCTTTATAAAGGTCTGGTCTACCAATCAGGTAACAAGGACCATGTTAGGTGACTTAGGTGACCAATCGCATAGGCTGAATATGGAATGATAAATATCAAATACAGAAAGCTGCATTGGCTATGAACATTCTGTGAAAACCCAAAGGGACGAATACAGTAGACTCTCGATTATGCAGGATGATAGGGAAAAAATTAATCCTGGTTAATAAAATCCTGGATAATCACCATCCATAAGAAATATGGGGAGGGAGGGTTGGTTCACCAGTCACCCTGTGCCCGGGAGAGGGGATATTGGTTCACTGGCTGCCCTGCCCCCTGATGGGTTTTTTGTGTGTGTGTGCTTGGGGCGGCAACAAAGCCAGAGCCGGCCCTGCAAGTTATGCATATTTTTTTTTGTCATCCTGGTTAATCCACATCCTGGTTAATCCAATCCTGGATAATCGAGAGTCTACTGTAAATTCAAAACTGACTGATGAACAAATATGAACAAGAGACAAATTTGTAATATCACAGACAATTATCAATAGGAAAAAATGGCCAAATCTGATGAATAATTTGATCAGCATTTAGTGCAATGTTTTTCAAATATCCCACCCCTTTCTAACCTGCACTTCACAAGTCTAGTTAAAGAGAATAAAACTGGTAGCTGCTTTTCACCAGCTGTTTATTACAGGGGATTTTCAATGAGGAATTATTCTAGATATAAACTCCACTTCAGCTTTCTCTGCTTGAATTTTTTAATTTACATATGGGCACATCACAAGTCAGACTCTGGGCCTCGGTAACTGTTGTAGTAACAAAGGTCCCAGCCTTCACAAGGCATTCCCTGGTTTCTAAAATACCTTCTGTGGTTTTAGAACACATTTCACACCAAATAGAATTGAGAATACTGCCAATGTAACAATTAATTTAAATCTCTGTCTTTGTTTTCAGTGTAAAGGGAAAGAAATGACCAGGCTATTGAGTAGTTAACTACACAACTGCTACCTAATGATCCTAATTTCCATGATTTTAATAATAATGAGTAAAACCAAACTGTTAAGTTGCACTTTCTACCTCAGCAAAACTGAGCTATAATTGTGTAGAGAATAATTTTATGGGTGAAGTGTGCTCTGTATTATAAAAGATTAGAATAAAGTGCTCTAATATACAATGTCTTAGCAGGTGCAGGCACTTACCTGGGCAATTAAAATCTTTTTAATATACAAATCACAGCCAATGAGACTGTTGGCATGACAAACTGGATCTTTCAGGACACAATGTGTTTGTCTAAAATAGATTTTCGTTTGCTAGCAATAATTTGTCTAACTTTTGTTTAAAAGAAAAATGACTAAATGCAGACTAATTTGCAGAGTATTCTTAAAATGCTTTATATATATATGTATATAGTATATATATATATTTATATATATATACACCATTACATGTTCCCCATTCATATACAATACATACATTAATGCCCTTCATTTAACATCTCTTTCTTGAAATGTGCATCATCTAACTTTTGGTATGCGTGTATTATATTTGCTATCTACTCTTGGGTTGGCTTGAATAGAATTTTCCCTTGAAAGAGCAGACAGATCATGGAAGGTGTGTGAAATATTCTTAATTGATTTGCTGTGTTAACTTCATTAAATGTCATTCTTTGTACCGCATGTGTTCCATTAATACCACTAGTTGAAATAGGTGGAATGTTTTTCATGAAAGTTTACAGGAAAAAAATTCTCAACTCTTCTAGTGCTTTTTTTAATTCCTCAAGATGTTTGTTTCCTGTATTATTTTGAGGCCCCTTCCAAACACACCTATAAAAAAAATCCCCCCCACAATTTTCCTCATAATCCTTCCAAATAAACCACAAAAATACACACATACATGCCCAGATTTACACTCCCTTGCAACCCCAATTCCCAGGTCACAAAATCCATTATCTTGCACTGTCATGCCACAAATTAATTTAATTATAAGGATATTAAGTTACTCAGGCCCTGATCCAATGAGATACTTAAGCATGTGCCTAATTTTAAGTACACTGAGTAGCCCCCTTGACTTCAATAAGGCTACCACTTGAAGTTAAACAAGGGCTTAACTAATCTGTAATATTCTTCACATTTTCTACATTTTTTTTTCTTTTTCTTATTAAGGAGAAGGTGGGGGAATGGTGAAAGGAAAGGGTATTTACTACATTCCACAAAGAATCCATAAAGGAGAGACGTTATTTTAACTAAAAAGCTCAACATTTCATGGCTGACATAGAAGGAATAATTAAAAGAGTGAAACAATAAATGAGAAGTATTTTTGAAATCCATCAAATGGCAACTTTGACAAGTTTGGTGAGGTATATATCAACTGTAGTGTTGTTTTATGAAAAGCGTGGAGGATGATAAAGCAACCTAATAATGTGACCACTGAATTATAGCTGCTGCTGCTTCTTCAAAGGGCACAACACATGCTAGGTTACAAGTGAAGGGTGACCTAATGGTTTGTCTGGCATAAGGAAAATGGGATGAGGTAAACTAGCATGTCAGGTGTGCAGTACAATAATCAGTTAAACGATATTCTTACTGTCTGTTTTGTTTTCGTTTCATGTCTCCAAATGTAATTCAAGCATTGATATGCTATGCTTAAAATTGTTTAAAGGAACTAAATTGTGCAGAGCCATTATGCTGATTTCATATTCTGCATGTGACTCTGGGAAGGAGGGATAACATAAATTCAGTGCACCTCATGATGGCTAGTCCACTAGGGATCAGTGCAGTGATTGCATAAACCCTGGATCTTCAGCCTGGGGGTCGCTAACAGGTGTCAGAGAATTGTGATCACATCACCCATCCCCTATTTTGCTAACTGGGAGGGAGGTCCCAGGGCCATGATATAGAAAAGGTTGAGAACCACTGATAAGATAAATCATTAAGTCCTTGAAGGCAGAATATCCGCAGTCTGCACCCTTCTGCTATCTTGATTTAGGCCTTGATCCTCCAAGGTCTTTAAGTACGTATCTTACTTTAATTATATGAATTGGCTACTCACATCGTTAATATAAACTATGTATTTAAGAACCTTTCTGAATGAGACCTTCATGATGTTCTACTATTACTTATAATTACCTACAGTGCAACCTGAGAGCAAACCATCTAAAATGTTCTGCAGATCCCAACCTCCAGCTGACATGTCCCCACATCCAAACTCTTCCAACCACAAACATATGTACTATAATGAATGAGACAGAATGTTGCTTCCTTTCGATGTCATAGGACTTGGCTTTCGAATTTACCTGAGTTGCATTTTCTCCTACAACTGCATCCCTGCGCATTGTTATGAACTCAGTTGAGATCTCTCACTTTTACATATGGCTCCCTCCCAGCTTCCTATGAGAAAGGGGGGTGGGGAGAGCAAGAAGAGCGGATGGGGAATCCTGTATCATTTAGCTGTGGGATCCAGCCTCCACCACCCACTCTGCTGTGTGACCCCCGCCAGCACTCATGATACATTGTCCCATCACCCTCACCGTTTACAGCAAAAAAGCTATTTAGCCAGTGCCTGCAACCCTTCAGCCCGCAATGCCTTGACAGCAGAGGTTATAGAAAAAAAGAGAGAGAGAAAGAAAGAACAATGTGCAATCGGCACTGCATTAGAGATGGAAAAAGTACTTAAAGCCTGCAACATTCATCAAGGCTGAATACATAAATGCCACATTTTGAATAAGCCAAGCAAAAGACAATGACAAAGGAAAGGCGCATTGCTTCAGGAATCTCTATCATTTTCATTTGCTGCTGTCAGGAACCTGTTTTTTGCCTCTCACTCTATCAGCCATTATAGCATTAATGAAGTAACCTCACATAGTTATTGACTGGCTTGTCAGAGTCCCTGCCTGATCCCTTAATAGAAACCATTGGTCTTCAGTTAAAAATGGGGTGAGCTGGGAGGTGCTGTGGGCATGTGCTGAATTTCAAGTGCACTCTTGAGGTTATCAAAAGCCATGAAATGCAAATTATTATATTTTTTAAACACACAGATTTCATGCAACTGAGCATATAAAATTGACTAATACTGTACTTTATGCATTCCTAATAATGTTTCCAAATATGCTCTGCATATGTTCTTTCCCTAGAAAGTTGTGGGTGGTATTTGAATAAGCAGAAATGGGCCTAGTTTTATTTTGTGCATAAAGTAGTTCCTGGATGTTGCAAGTCTCTCTTCTTTCTAATATAAAGTCGAGTTTATGCACTGTCTAATCAAACAACACTGGTAGTCCTTTATTTGAATTTCTGTTTTAGATCAGAATCATTTTTCCTTCATCATTTCTTCTTCTTTCATAAAGCATCCCATGTCCCAGAACTAGTATATTCTCACTTACTAGAAATTGAGAGTTGGCAGGGGCCCAGAAATAACTTCTTCTCCATAAAGTAATAAATCCAGGGAGTAATCTAAAATAGAGTTGTTAATTCTAATATTACCATGCCATAGACTGGATATGGAAAATAAGCTCGGTATGTTATGGAATTAGGCATGGCTGACAATCAGTACCTGTACGAATGCTATGCAGAGTGGTACCTATAGTGGTATCTTTATGTGTTTGCTTGCTGAGGACAAGGCATCCACAAAGAGAGTGCTAGGTTGCTATTCGGTATGGTGCACAACTGGATCATCATATGGTAAAAAATGATTGGGTGACCTTTCATAAGCTCCACCAGAGGATCCATGGTGTGATGATTTCTCTTATGGCTCTTAACATTATATCCAGAGGATGTGTGCACTTTTCACATTTGTGATCAACCATATCATGGCATATACATAGAGCTACAAATGCCGCAGTTCTGTTTGCTGTTAGAACTATTTCAGTAAATCAGCTAACTTACCAGAGTCATGCCTTCATTATATACAGGTCTGATTTTAATTTCTACCCTTCCCCAATTCAGGCCTCATATAAACATTACAGTCTCCTTTTTATTCAGGATCAAAGATGCAGCATTATTCTTATTTTTAAAATAATAATGAGATGTCTCAACTTTTGTTCAATGCAGTTCACAATGAAAAGTGCAGATGACTGTCCAAACTAGAGCTGGTCAAAATATTTATGGCAAAACTTTTTTTCCATCAATAAAAAGCCATTTTATCAAAATGTTTTGCAGTTTCCAGTTCTGACAAAAATGTTTCTTAGGGTCATGGAGAGAGAGTCACCCCAGAATAGACAAAAGCTTCATGCTTCCCACACTCTGTAGTGGTGACTTGGAGTCCCAGACCCCAAGTGATTGCCCTAACCACCAGGATATTGAGACCGAATCTCCCAAACTCTCCGGTTGGAGCTGCTCTGTTTTGTATAATTAATCCAATATTCTTTGCAAAATGGAATTGTGGTTTTCCAGCCAGCCCTAATGCCAGACAGATTTGAAGTTGTCTAGACCCCTTTGATCTGCAAAGCTGGGTTAGTATTCTCACAAGAACAAGTTCTTTCAAACAAGTTCTCTGTTTAGTCCTTTACTATTTCTAGTCATGCTAAATATTCTATAACAGTCTCTCTTGTGATATTTTGACAACAGAGCCAACTTGTCATAATGAATCATGTATTTGTTGGTTTGGGGCACCTTTTCTGCTTCCAAACTGATTGTGAAATTCTCCTGTTTGTTAAGTACTCAAAAATAGCTATTTGTCGAATTTCTTTCCAAAAAAAAATCTCTATGAATGGCTTGTGGGCAGTTCACCAGGTATAATTGTAATTTAAACTGTGTCGTGAATGTTTACAATGAAATAAACCCAGCCCCGTGTAGCGAGTCATCATCACTTTAAAGATCTCATAGAAATTCTGTAAGTGAATTCCTAGCCCCATTGAAGTCAATGGGAGTTTTGCCACTGAGTTCAATGAGGCCTGGATTTAACCCTATCCCTTCAAAATAGGCCTTAAATGGGATTTAAATAATTCATGGGCCTTGTGTTGGTCAAAGGAAATTCATACTGAGCCTGATCCAAGGCCCACTGAAACCAATAGACATTGACTTCAATGGGCTGTGCATTGGGCCCACTACACCCACAAATTATGGCTTCTCTTCCCCGATTGGAAGCATTATTTAACCAGACAACATTGCTTGATTGGACAGTTGCAACTATTCTATTCAAAGGTATAATTCTACATTTGCTTAGGGTGAATATGTGAAGAATCAAGCTGACGATGTGTTTTGGGCAAGTATCTGAATCAGAGAAGCTCAGTCACATGAATGTTCTTGGAAAAGGTCACGGTTCAAGTTGAATCAAAACCTGAACTTGAATGCAAACAAGCATAGCACCCCCAACAGTCACAACATGATCCCATGTCTGCTCTGCTGTCCCTCACCAAAAAGAAAGATCCACATCTGTGGATCTCAAAGGCCCATCATAGGTAACCATAAAAGGGAAACCATGAATAACCCTATGCCCTGTGCTAATGACTTTAGCTTACATTTTCAAGGATATCTTTGCACAGAAAAGTGTTGGACACTCAATTTAAACAAAACAGATGAGCTAAGCCAGGACTTTCTAGATCACTCAGATTGGACAGGGGGAGTTGGCAACTCTATTAGCAGTCTCAGCTGAAAGGTCCAGGGCAGAATGGGCACACAGACTGAGCGATCCTCTCACCCCTAGAGATGATTTCTTCTACAGTCTGTAGCTGAGGCACAATGGGGAGTGGTTTATATCTGTGTGTGTGTGAGAGAGTTTCCTATGCTGCACTGCTCCTGTAGATTAATTACTGGCTTCAGTTCATATTTTGAAAAGTTATTTGAATATTTTTGAATTTCCAGAAAGACTCAGAAAAAGAGAACGAGTTTTGGATGAAGTGAGAATCAAGTCAGACCTTCATCTAAACTTGGATTGAGCATCGAATAGGGACAGACTAACTGTACTTTCCTGTTGAGGAGCAGGATGTACCTATCTGAGAATAAAAAAAACAGAGGCCCTTCAGTAGGCTCCAGTTATAACTCTTCCTGTTAACCTGCTGCACACTGTGTATATAAATTGTATCCATTATGACTCTTTCCTGCACTTTAAAATAGAGAGAAGTCCTCCTTGCAGACTGGTCATGTTGTATTCAGATACAGCCTGTTTCAGAAGAGACACATACTCTCAATGGAGACCAATTCTTCTTTCTTGTTTTGATGCACTCTCTAGTATGCATTCTAGTACACTGTAAAAACAAGGAGGAGTCCGGTGGCACCTTAAAGACTAACAGATTTATTAGGGCATCAGCTTTTGTGGGTAAAAAAAAAAAACAGTGGGTAAAAAGTAAACTGTGGGTAAAAAGTACACTGTGTATCCTAGCATGAGAAAGATGTAAATCTAGAGGTGGACAGAGCTCTTGGTCGGGAGCCAATTTGTTCTGGTTCTTGTCTTCCTACTGTTGTTTGTCTGTCCCTACTTCTAAGCTATTGTTTCTCACAAGCTCGGTTCATCTGCTGGCAGAGAGATACGCTGATATTGTGTTGCATGAAATGTCACTATTGCCCACAGCTCTTTGTTCTACAAAAACATAATGAGTGGCCCATATAGAACGAAACTGACAGGGCCCCATAATTTCTGACTTTCTAATTGTGTTTCATAATTGCAGAAAGGAAAAAAACAATCACAAGTGAATGTAGACTTCTACAGTATTTAATATTGTTATTAAAGAACTATTATTAATTATTAGACTCTGGTTATCTAAAAAGCATCTGTACTTCCAGTACAATCATCAAAGATTTTGAGCTTCTGCAATTAAATATACAGCCTCTTTGACTGTTGTTTCATCATTTACAGCTTAGCTCTGGCTTTAACTATCTGCAATACAAAAGTCCACATGGCTATGGGTTCAGTGGTAAATCCTCCTAATTTATTGTAAGCAACTCAATTCATTTTAGATATACTTAGAACCACAATCTTTGATTTAGGTTACATGTTAGCCAGTGCTAAGAGAAATACACAAGATTTTGTACATTGCAGCTGTCCTGGCCTGCTATAGTGAAGTTTTTCTTGGAGCTTTTCTTGGAGATGCCAGGAATTTTTACACAAGTAAGGTAAAACTACAATTAAAAAAGTCTATAAAATCAAATTAAGAATTGCATTAATAGTACACACATGCCTAATGCTGCATTTATTTTGTTGAATGCAATATATCTGGCACGCAAAAGCAGTGTCTTCAGGGTTGTTTTGTTGTTATTGTTGTTTTAGCTTTGTTTTGTTTTTTAATGAGTAGTCTGGACCTTTTGTAAGAGGCAAAATAATTAGCATTCCCTCAACCCAGCAGGGCAGCAATTTAAACTTTTACAAGGAGTCAGAGTGTAGGATGCTGCCCTGCCATCAACTTTCTACATACTGAGGGGGATATAGTCTGGAATATCCAAAGTTTAAAGCTACTCTGGGTTACTTGAAACTCCACTAGACAGACTACTATGGGGGAAATTGCGTAATCTGCTCCAAGATTTATTGCTATTGTGCACTCTGTACCAGGTTAAAATAGCATGCCCTGCAGAGGTCTTGGCAGGTCAGAAAAAACAACAACTGCGCTCAGTGCAAGTATTTCATACCATATTAAAAAGTTTCTGACCACACCTTTAAGTCTCAAAATCATTAAAATCTATTTTCGTACAGATATGCATATAAAAACATTCCACAAAAGGAATCTGCTTTATATCACCCTCGAAATATCTCCTTAATGCAGAGAAAGGTAGGCAAGTGAAGCAGTCCTACTGCTCATCGGGGTACAGTTTATCAAAAGGTGAAAGCAAGTTTGTACAAAGCAGGAAAAGAACTATTCTGTTGGATCGATTTAAGACTAAGTGCAGGCTGGCAGAAATATAGGTTTTTCACCTGTTAGGCAGTTATTTTTACAAATGTATGATATGATACTGATTAGCAAAATGCTCTTTTCTCAGCAAATTCTAATTATGCCCATTCCTTTGTTGCTCCACATTGTATAATTCCTCTTTATGAGGCTCACTACTTCTCTGCTTTAGTTAACAGGAAAAGAGATTGAGATATTTATTATATAGAAAAGACAGTCACTGTAAACTGTAGCATGAGTTTTCAGTTAGGGAAAAACGTCAAGGAATTCAGGTTTTGTACATTTACATGTTGAAACAGTGAGAAATTTGAAAATCCCACCCAAAATCCAAAGTGATTAAGTGATTTAGGCACAAGAGATGCACTGATGAATCACTTATGGTCCATAGTCACTGAGGAATGGATCGTCAAAGGTATCCAAGTGCCTAACTCCTATTGAAATCAAATGGGAATTAGGCGCATAAACAACTTTGAAGATCTGGGCCATAGCTTCTTTTAAAAATTCTACCTGCCATGCCTAAATTTAAGTATATGAGTAGGCCCACTCCAGGTAATGAAGCTCAGATTATATTACCTTTTTATCCAGCACTTCTCTGCACTAGGGATCCCTCCTTTAGGCTCAAATTCAATGAAATACTTAAGCACATGCTTAACTTTGTGCATCTGCTTGAGTCCCATTCGCTTTGTTGTCAATTAAGAACATGCTTAAGGTTAGGTATGTGTCTCAATGTTTTCCTGAATGAGGATGTGTTCAAGTGCTTAGCTGACTATGGGCTTTGGAAGTAGCCACTGGCAGCAGAGTTTCAATGGAACCAGAGAATTAAGGCTGTCAAGGAGACCCAGATCTAGCACAAAGAGGGTCCTTGTGTCTCTGGGAGTTCTTTTGGGATCCAGACATCATGGGGGTGAAACTTTAGGCACTTACCACAGCCTGACAACATTATTTTGGGGCATTCTGTGAGGAGATACTGATGGACTTTTTCCTCCCCCTAGGCGCCGTCCTGTGGGAACAGGTAATACTGGTCAGCAAGAGCAGGCTAGGAACAATTTAACAATAACAGATCAGTTTGCATATCCAATGATGAACACAGATTTAATTAGGGCAGAAATTCTGGTGACTCACTTCCAACATAAACAATCCTGATTTAAAATGATTTAAAAAAATCTTACTCAATTACTATGAAAAGTGTCTTGATGGCAATCTGGTAGGTTTTTTGGGTGAACCGTGACAGGAAAAAAATACAGTTTGCTGTTAATTTTGAGGGTACCTTTTTCATGTTGCGGAAATGAATTTTAAAAAACCCAGCAGAACTTGGCATCTGAAACTGAAAAGCAGGAGCTGGCATTGTTTTTGGAAAGGTACTTCCCTCACTTTAATACAGATTAAAATTAAATAGGAATGTGTCAGTTGTAAAATGGAAGTATGAATACTAAAATATATGTTACAAATTATTTACAAATAAAATAAGCTCTCATAGGAGCCCTATAATTTATATTATAGTACTGCTCACAGGCCTCAACTAAGCATAGTGTCTTATTGCGCTACGTGCTGTACCTACACATGGTAAAAGATAGTCCCTGCCCAAATAATTAACAATAGAGGGAGAGAAAGGAAGTGTTATTATCCACATTTTACTATTGGGGAACTGAGCCGCAGAGAGATTAAGTGACTTGCTCAAGATCACACAGACCATCCTTCCTCCCTTAACAATGGACTGCTTCCCAAGACTTCACTAGGAATTGTGGGTGCAAAAGGAGAGCAAGATCAGGGCCTTAACTTCTGCTTAGTTTTCTTAACACATTGAGATATTGTAAGGAACAAGCAGAACAGTTCAGTTAAAATGAGAACCAACCTGTTCCTTTGTTGAACACTCAAATCAAAATGATTTTAGAACAGTTAAATAAGTATCTGAACTTTTGGATGCTTAACTAAACTTCTTTGATAGATACTTTAGAAGACAGTACCATAGCTTTTAGTGATAGTGAGATCAGCAAAGCTCAGCTACAGTATACTTGCCCAATGCCTACTTAGCTGTCTACTGGGTATGTCTACATTGCAATTAAACAGTCCCACAAGGCTAAGCCCAGGATCCTGAGTTGGCCAGCCATGGGTGTCTAATTGCAGTATTGACATATGCAGTAATCTACTGATAGAAAAGTGTAACATTTACAGTGCTGAAAAGAGAAAAGACCAAGACAGAGCTCACAATGATCATGGTGGCCTCAAGTTTGTGAATGCTATTGCCCAAATCACAGCCTTTTTTTGACCCTTTGAAATTTCAGCAGGTGGTTGGACGTGCAAGGAGCATACAGCTACGACCAGCTGCATGCAGTCCCTGATGTGCTACACTTTGCAAATATCCATGAAACACCCCAGTGACCCTCCCTCATAATTTCAGCCCTAAGGGCAGATAATGCCAACGGGCGACTTCTGGAATGAAAAGACAGGATATGGTGTTTCAGCACTAACATGAAACATGAGTGCCATTAGACCACTCCCTGTTCTTTAAGTCTGACTTCTGAATATGCGAGCAGGTATGAGAGCATCCCCCACTCCACAACATACATACCCTTCCCAGCACACAGGAGGAGAAAAAGGGTGCATCAGCTACCCCCTTACGCAGGATATGTGAGGGGAACACTACAGGTGATGTAGTGTTTTCACCTTCTGACTGGAACACACAGTGAAGAGGGTGGGAAAGGAAAGATATGCCTACCCTACAGAGTCCATTCATTTCAATGGGGGCAAAATATGGCCCAATGATTCCATACCAAGATCAAATACTGTGAGTAAAGCCTAAAATCTACTTTTCCTATGCAACTACTTTTCCTATGCCTGTGATTTTCCACCGGCTTTCTTGAGGCCTCCCCTCTAGTATCAAAAGACATTCTTTATCCACTACCTTTTTAATACCACATATGAGATTTTTGATGTTGTTTTTTTTAAAAAAATTGTATGTTTCAGTGCCATAGGCTTTTATTGAGGCAAATAGCTCAGTAAGTTACAAAAATAGATAGATATATGGATAAGAAGAGCATCTATAGTCACACTTCCTATGATAAAATTAAATGGACTATCAATCTTTATGCTTCAGGACATGGAGTGATTACCAGCTGGGGTCAGGAAGAAATTTCCTTCATTGATATAGCATTGCACAGTTTTGATCATTACGGCAGTTTTAAGCCTTCCCCTGAAGCAGTGGCTATCACTGGCCACTTTTGGGGACAAAGTACTGGTTTAGCTGGACCATTGGTTTGTTCCAGTGTGAGAACTCCTCTGTTGCTAGCTCAGAGTGATTTAGGAATGTCTAATATTTGTCACTAGGGAGAATTGCTTTGCAGAGGTAGCAATGCTTAGATACCATGTTGATAGGTACCTTAGATGGACAGAGAGACAAATGTCAGCTGACATCAGATCTAAGACATCATCCCTCCATTCTACAAGCAGAAAGTTCCATCCCACATTCTTATAGCAGCCCTCATGTGTAGCATGAACTATACACGGCAGGCAGTGATTTCCAGTAGATGGGGATAGTGGCCTCAGGGATAGGAGATCTGGCTTCTTTTCCACACTTGGCCACTGACCTCCTGTGTCACTTTCCCTCCATGTTTGTCTGTTTAGATTGGAAGCTCTTTTTTAGGAAGGGATTGTCTCTCGCTATATGTTTGTTCAGTACCTAGCACGGGGGTGAGCAAACATTTTGGCTCAAGGGCCACATCCGGATTGCAAAACTGTACGGAGGGCTGGGTAGGGAAGGCTGTGCCTCCCCGAACAGCCTGGTCCCACCCCCTATCTGCCCCCCCCCTACTCCCTGTCTGCCTCCCCTCAGAATCCCCAACTCTTCCACCCCCCCCCCTTGTCCCCTGATTGACTCCTCCCGACCCCCCAACCCTAATCACCTCCCAGGATCCCACCTCCTATCCAACCCTCCCCCATCTCCCTGTCCCCTGATTTCCCCAACCCCTATCCACACCCTCACCCCCAACAGTCCCCCTGGACTCTCACATCCTATCCAACCCCTCCTCCCCCGTTCCCTGTCCCCTGATTCCCCGCCGGGACCCTCTACTCCTTATCCAATCCCCCAGCCCTGGTCCCAGCCCCCTTACCATGCTGCTCAGAGCAACATGTCTTACTCCAGTCAGACACCCTGCTGCGCTGATCAGCCAGAGTGTGCAGCACAGCCCCACCCCCCAGAGTGCTGCTCGCATGGCAGCGTAGCTCCGGGGGAGGGGCACAGCAGGGGAGGGAGAAGGGGCTACCCTCCCAAGCTGGGAGCTCAGGGGCCAAGCGGTCTCGAGGGCCGGATGTAGCCCACGGGTCGTAGTTTGCCCACCCTTGATCTAGCACAATGAAGCTCTAACCCTACTTGGGGTTTTTAGGTGTTACTGTATGAAAGGGGAAGAAACAAAACAAAACAGTATCAATCCCAAATCTCAGGTGGATGTCTCCAGGCAGGGAGGTGGGGAAGAGTTTCTTTCACCCTACTCAGCCCCTGCAAATATATAAATACCAGTGAGAATGAATGCTGAACCTGTCAGCATTATTACCCTGAGTCCTGTGCACAAGGAAAACTTCAGGTGAGAAGACATTGGCAACAAGACTCCAGATGCAGAGGAGCTATGGGGATGGGGGCAGATTCCTTGCAGATCTTGAGACATCCATGGTTTAGGAGGGTCAAACTCCATGTCTACTCCACACATTTCAAAACCATATTCCCTCCACGATTATAGTGGACTGGTGGCACCTCCTATTATGAAGGATGCCTAACGTTTTCCATTATAAAAACCTGCTTTCAGTTCAAATGTTCTTTGGATTTATGCAAATACTAAAAAATAGGTCATATATCCATGTGCTTCGGACATCCATTACAACCATACAACAAAATTATTACCGATACGTCACTAAAATACAGTAAAACGATACATGACGCAGAAGAATATTTGCCGTTTCAGGATCAACTTGACTAACTTGGCTCTCCTATGACAGATGAGGATAGCCTTCGACAGTGTTTGTCTATTTGGGAAAGTTGTGATATCACTGCAGAGAAAATAAGTTTTATAGCTGTGCTGTGTGGCTCAGACAGTGATATATAGATATACATATGCTATACATCTGTATACGTGTATGAGGTGGGAGAGAAAGAACGAAATAGCTATGTAGAGCTACACACACCAGTATGCATTGGTGTGTTACATGTGTGTATGTGTGTGTGTTGTATATGTATATTGAGCATGCCATCTCAGGTATGTGCTAAATATGTCAAAGATCAGTTCCTGCTGCAGAGAGCGAGAGAGAAAAGTTCGAAGCAAGTAGTGGATTATTAAACAGCGGCTTGAGTCCAGGGGCCTATAAAGCCAATGAGGGGCCTATAAAGCCATTCTAAGTCATATTTTTGCTTTTTTTAATTAGAAAAGATCTAACTCTCCCCTCACCACTTCTGGGCTGAATTGGTTTGATCCAGAGAGGTAGTTATGCATAAGAGCAACCACTCTATATTGTATTAGGGGATTTCTCATGCAACACATTTCACCAATTACAAGGCAGGGATGCAATTTGATGATTTATAATACATTATACTGTTAAGTAATATAACATTATAGATACAATTTGTACCTATCTCTCTGCAGATTAGAGAGGTGGCACATGAAGAGTGGATCATTAAACAGCAGTGCAAGGCCAAGGGCCAAGCACTTCTGTTTAACAAGCTGCTCCAAGTACCACCTCTCTAATCCATGGAGAGACAGAATAAATTGTTCCTGTAACTTATTATAAATCATGTTCTGTGGGGGGTTTATTGTATTTATTTTTTAAAAAATACACTTTCCGTTTGGGCCATCTCTTCCCTGAGCTAAGGTAGCGTCAGCTGGAGGCCCATATGTTCCAGAAACAATGGTGAACCAGACTGTGCCATTTACCATATGGCCCACGTTTGGGGGTGGCACAGGCACAATGAGCAGGCTGCACTGTCCCTTTGGATTGTGCAACCTGCTCTCTTGACCATGCCATGCTGCTCCATGGGCCACCTTCTCCCAAACTCCCTTGAAGTGGCTTTTATTCCTGGGGATGGTAGGTGGGATCACGCTGTCAGGTCTCCCAAAACAGAGATCCGGCTCCATCTTGGGGCACGAAAGGGCTCCTTGCACCCTTACCTCTCTAACTCACTCATGTTGGGGAAAGGCACAGTTTGGGTGTTCTGTGTGTAGCACAGCCCACCAACCAGGAGATGCCATGAAAGCCTGAGTTGCAAAATGGTGTCCTAGCTACTTTATCCCAGATGCTATATACACACAATAAGGTAGGTGGCCCCCTTTAACAGCAAATCTGTAACGTCCGAGGTTCTAAACTCCCTTTTGGATGATGCCACATGAGTTGTTGTTTTTCTTAGCGTTAGTCCCGCACTATGGCAGGGTCCGCTTTGGTGCCACATGAGTAATAGTTGAAATACTTACCCTGGTGTTATCCCTATAGGGAAGCAATGCGGTCACAATGTCTACCCCTGGCATTAAAAAGCAACCATGGACAAATAAGCAGAGGTCTCTGTGAGGACAGAATTGATACAGTGGCAGTTCAATGCACTGTGTACGACTTGCTCAGGTCCATGGAGATCTGCAGCAACGGAGAAGGTGAGCTTTTTGACCTCTATCTCTTCTGTTTATATTACTTCTCTGAGGTCAATGAATGTGGATACAAATATCAGCCTTTGCAGACAACCCATAGCTTTAAAACACTCCAATATTAGGGTTCTGTGCCTCATCTTCCAGGTTTATTAAACTCCATTATAATCCCCTTAACTATGACAGCACCTTTTTATAACATTACAGTCATTTGGCTCCTAAGGATGGTAGCACAGTCAGGTGAACTGGAGATATAAGAACATTGTTCAGCTGCCTCATAAACCCTAACTTGTCACGAGAAAGTCATTGATTGCTATTGAAAATATCATTGTAATGTCAGAATGTAACCTGAATTCACCCTTCACCCATATTAAAACTAAACAATGGCCCCTGCAATAGAAATAGGATAGAGCTTAAAAATCACCACCACAACAAAAAGTTACAGTAGACTCTTGATTATCCAGGATTGGATTAACCAGGATGTGGATTAACCAGGATGTCAAAAAAATAAATATGTGCAACTCGCAGGGCCAGCTCTGACTTTGCTGCCGCCCCAAGCAGACACACAAAAAAAACCCCACCAGGGCTCAGGGCAGCCAGTGAACCAACACCCCTTTCCCCCGGTGCAGGGTGGCTGGTGAATCAACCCCCACTCCCCATATTTCCTATGGATGGTGATTATCCAGGATTTTATTAACCAGAATTATTTTTTTCCCTATCATCCTGGATAATCGAGAGTCTACTATACTTACAAAAACAATTGGCTAACTGGACCTGTCCGGTTCTTGAGTAGATCTGAACAAACTATCAATAGCAAACAAATTATTTGACAAATTTCACTTTCTTATTTTTTTCTTTGCAAATTCTTCTTGAATTAACTTTCTTTATACAAATGTGTGTGTTATGTGAAATTAGTAGCTCAATGTTCCACTTAAACACATTTCAGAATATGGATTATTCATTAATTTTGTTTGCTGTGTATCTTCACCGTATGTTGTTACCACTGTGAGACTGGCCATAGTAGGTCGCAAGGTATCATTTCTGGGATGATTTAGTTGGGGATTTAGTTGGGGATTGGTCCTGCTTTGAGCAGGGGGTTGGACTAGATGACCTCCAGAGGTCCCTTCCAACCCTAATATTCTATGATTCCATGAGTCTATTTCTGTCCCCTAACTGCATGAGTGTCGCTGACATAACAAGGGAAATGATGTGATCAAGCCACCAGCCCTCTGATTCAGACATAAAGTTTGAGGAGTTAGGAAGGAAGGAGCTGGGAGGATTTGGGAAATTTTAGGACATTTTAACTTTTGAATCTGGGCCATTTCTGGGCTACTGGCTTTTCCTGAGACATTGCTGTTAGAAAAATGAGGCACGTATAATATAGACTTGGGTAAGGTCTAAAATTAATTTTTACTTTTCACATTCACAGGAAGTCAATGTGTGTAGCATATGCTTGAAAAATCTCAACTACAAATGATGTGACCATGTCCTTTCCTGTCTTGTTTTATTGCTAGAGCTCTGGCCGGAGGTTTTACACAGTGAATTGTAAAGTGTTACTGCCATCTTGTCCAAAGTCATTCGTGTCAATGAAATGTCTCCGCATGGGACTATGTTATTGCTAAGAATTGCACAACAATACTTCATATGTCTACCAAGTGGATATTTTAGTTTACTGGTCTCTAGATTTCAGTCACTTATTGTCATTCACTACCCCATTCCTACAAATGTGAGTTTGTATCTGTAGTAAATGGGAGTTTCACTTGAGTAAAGTATAAGGCTAACATTTTTGGATCTCTGACACACAGTTTTCTGATGGATATGGACTATGGGTAAAAGACTCAGATACCATGAAGGGGAAAGAGACAGAAAGGGATACAGGAACATTTTTTAGATTATATTATATTAATTATATTATATTATATTATATTAGTCCCATAGGAATAAAAATAACTCAAATTGTAATTCCCAAACCAACTTTATAACACTACTGCTTCCAGCTGAAGTAAAAAATCTCAGAGTTAGAACAAGTGTTAGTCTGGCCTGAACAAAATCTTTCCAGGTAGGTGGAGGCCTCTGACAGACATCCAAGTTAAACTGAGTTTTTCAAGATTTGAACAGACCTCTGCCTGAACTGGACTTACAGGCTAAATTCAGTCACAGAATAACAAATCTCCCAAAGCTGAAGCAGGTCTCAGCCTAGACCAAGTCCCTGACTAGACATTTTCTTTTCTTTATAGCTCCTGAACTCGATTTTAGTTGAACTTCAGCCAGTCAATCACTCTCTATGACACTCCATCACAGTGCTTCAAGTTTTAGGTGCCCACCTTCAGACATGTTAAAGCAGCCTGAGTTTCAGAGGGTGGATGCTCAGCATTTTCTGAAAAAAATGAGGCCTCTTAGGGCAGTCTCAGACTGGGTCCCTAAAAAAGGAGGCATCCAAGATCAGGTCTCACTCTGTAAAATTTTGGCTTAGGTATCTCAGGCAATTGGTCCATATAATTTAGGTTAATCAGCAATGCAATCAGAGCCCTGAATAGTCCTTCCTTCTCACTCACTAGGCACAGACAACATCATAAATCTTATGACAAAAATGCCAACTTGAAAACCACAACCTAGTCGGGTTATTTTTAGCTGAGATGTTATTTGTTTTTAAAGTTTACCACATGTGTTGACTTTCTCTGTCATTTACATGACATCCCCATCTCAGGATATAACCCATCTAGCTATATGCTGTAAATAGACAGAAAGAAAGAGAAAAAGATATCCAAATGTATACATCTCACACAGGCAAAGAAAACATGAAATAGCTGCTGACAATGCCTGGAATGCAAAGGCAAGAACAAGAAACAGTTGCTGAGCCAGAAAGATGGATCTATATCAAAACTCCCTCCTTAATTCTCTTCCATCCTCCAGGCCCAGCTGGACTAAAAGTCCTAACTACTATATCTCACCATTAGGACTGGGTAGGTGGTGAGTGGATGGTTGGCAAGATACCCAATCTACTCGAAGGGATCTGAACACACCCTAAGGTTCAGCAGTACCCAAAGATTGCCAAATCATTTCAGCTCATCTCTAATTGTCAGAGATCACTATTAGTGCAGTTGTGCAGCTTTGACATAAGGATGAACAGAAGGGTTGTTACTGGCTAGTGATAGGAGAGGAGCTTCTGGTCCAAGGAAGATAAACATCTCCTATGGCAGAAGGAGTGTCTGTTATTTTCCCCCCGAAGGGGTGTACTGTACTGCATGTAAGGCTAAACAGCAAAGACAAAAGACAATGCGGTCTCCTCATAATGAATGTCCTCAAGCTTAAGCTTATCTTAATGTCAAATTTTAAAAGAATGTGGTATTGTTGTACTGTTTTAAACGCTAGAAACTGGATCATGTCACCATTGTCTAAGTAAAGTGGGGAGGAGAGCGAAGTAGCTATGATGGTATAAAGCAACTCCATTTTAATCTTTGGATCTTTCAGTTAGCCACCTGCGAGACAACATCTCTTTCCTCAAACAAGCCCTTCCACAACAGCAAATATTTTGGAACTAGGTGTTTCTTGGGTTCCATTTAGTGTTGACATTCTAACTCAGTGGGACAAGTTTAGGTAAGCCTTCCACTTCAGTCACCTGGATCAAAAAATCATGACTTCACTGAAAGCCAATGCTAAAACTCAACCAGGACGTAGTCTTCTGGGGGAAATCAGTTACACCAAAATCCTGCATCTTGGCGGGTTGTTAGACTAGGTGACCCTTGTGGTCCCTTCTAACCCTATGATTCTAAAAGTATTACCTTCATATTTTCACATTAATTATTATTGTTTGATTTCAATCATTAAAATAATAGGACTTTTTCCTTGCAAACCTAAAATAATAATGTTTTAGGCATAGTCAAGACTCTTGCATACATATCATATCATTTAACTGATGTCTTTCTGTTGATATATCATTACAGTCACAATGGGACAAGATGCTGAACCTGGTACCTAGGGGACAATGGGAGGGCTATTTTGCACAATGTACCTGGCATGTTAAAGGGGAACTGAAGCAGTTAAAGAAGATTAAAATATATAAATGAGAGACAGGTTAATATAGGGTCTAAGGAGGGTTGGGTGGGAAGAAATGAAGACCTGGAGATAGATGGGTCCTCGGATACCTGAATGAAGTAGACTTAGTGACTAGATCCATTTAAAATTATATTATTTTCCAAAGATGGCAAGCAGCAATACCAGTTTTTGAAAGAATGTTGACCCTTCAAAATGATGATTCCAGCAGCAACCAGAAAATATTTATGCTCTGCCATTTATGCTATACCATGTACTAGACATCTCAGTAACTGCCTCTCTCTAACATAAATTGGGGGAAAAAACAACAACTGCAAATTCCTGCCAAGATAATGTAATTACACTATGTAGTTTGTTTACATATCTCATATACACTGAGAAAAAGGTAAATGTCTACAAAAAACCACAACCCACTATTAAGGAGCTATAAAATGCTTTGCTATCTTCCCATTTCAAAAGCTTCCGTGGTATAAATAGTGGTCAAAAGTTCAGTGAACTGTCTTGTAGTCTGGTGCTCCATTCAAACTGCTATTTCCAGAGAGTCTCCTGACACCATATCTAATTTTCAAAATGAATATGCTTTAATTTTCCTTCTTCATGCATTGTGCTTTTTCCTCATTTAAAACAGCAACAGCCTCTGGCAGTAAAGGACATCACATTTCTGTGTGAGATGAAGCTTTTTTTTCCTATGTGCAGGAGAATCGCATGGGTCAAGGGAGAAAAAATGTATGCAAAAACCATCACACCCCACTGACCCCAGTATATTTTACATTAAAATTTTGCCATTTTCAATACAGGTTCATTTTCCAGTGGACCATATCAGCCATATTTCAGGATTTTTAAAAAAATCAGTACCCGGAGCATTTTCTGCATACAGTTATGTCCTAACACAATATCTGGATTGTCTTATTAATATACAGCGTAACCTGCACAAAACACATGTGTGCGTGCACTCACGCACACACTCATATGTGTATTTGCAGTGCAGATGTATGCAGTGTGTGATAGTGTATACATTAGAATATTAGAATCTGTGGATAATAGGTAAATAAATATTTATTTTGGAAAAAATATAGCTATACACTATGGGTGGAATCCTGGCCCCACTGACGTCCGCAGAAGTTTCTCTGGGGGTGGGATCTCACCTGGTAAACCTGCATCCACTTACACAAATCTCAGGATCCATCAAGCGTCTCTTAAAGAGGCACTATACTTCTCTCAGTAGAGGTTCAGACATTTATCTTCAGACCATCATGCTTTGGTGTACTATGAAGATATCCTGCCTGCTTTCACACAGTAAGAGGCCCTCTCCCCTCTTTTCTTCACCCTAGTACAGAAGACAAAATTCAGAGCTTGATCCAAAGTTCATTGAAACCAATGGGTGCTTTTCTATGGACTTCTCAGTCTTTAGCCCTCAGTGTTTTAATTAAGGTCATTTAGAGCCTAATACTAAAAACACACATACTTAACTCTAAGCATGAGTACTCCCACTAACTTCAGTGGGAGAACTCATGTAAGTAATATTAAGTGCATGCATAAGTGTTTGCAGGATGGAATCCTTCTGAAGGCAAAATTCCCAGTACAGTCTATGGGAGTTTTGCCAGAGTAAGGACTAGAGCTATGACTCCATCTACTACAAATACCATAAAGCTCCTGCAAGTGACAGGTCTGATGATTATAAACAAAGCCATCACCCACTGTTCTGACAGAAAATCAATGAAGTATGACTTTCTTGAAAAATATGGTCTCTTATAAAATCTTTGCTACTATCTCGGTATGATCAGCTGGATAACTACTAAACAGAGGTATGATAAACATCTACAAGTGTTGAAGGCTATAAATACCATTCAAGAGGCCTTTTAAAATCTTTCCCCGGGCCTTTGTTGTCTTCTAAAACCAAACTGTTGCTTTACTGAAATTCCTCTTTTGATTTTAGTTTTTCTGTTGTTGTTATCACTGTCCCTTTAAAAAAAAAAGAACAACTTTTTGTTTCATATCAAATCAACACTTTATTAAAAATGTGAGGTTAGCTCTTTCCTGTGCTTTCTTCCTGACATAACCCCTTTTCAACCACTACAAAATGGTGGCTGACGATTATTATTAAGACCATTACTAAGCCCCAGTCCTGAAAAGACTTAAGTACCTGAGTCATCAGTCCCATTTACTTCAAATGACTACTGCCCTTTTACCCCAACTTCACAGTCAGTCTCGTGGGATTCATGCAGTATGGGAGCTACAAGTTCTGTGCTATTCTAAGCAACTACTAGTTGTTGATTCTACATTATCAGGGGAGCTACTCGCCTTGATAGCATCTTTCTAGAGGAGTAAGTTCTCTACTATCAGAAAGTCTTTAGGTGAAAGGATCCCTCTTTCCTTCCAAAACAGACCCAAGGGAACTCAGTATTGTCAGGCTGGACTCTTGTAAGAACACTTCCCTTTCTTACTGAATATTAGTTAGAATTGGCCCCATAGAGTCTAGTAGCACACACATTACTGAGAAATGTAGAGAGATGATAAGTCGCTTCCTTGACAGAGGTTTTTCCCATTCTAGAAATGGAGTAGGGACCTTCAGGATTACCACAGGGAGACTTGTGTGATAGGAATATCATAAATAAGATGAGGAAGACTTTGTAGTAGCACCTTAGAGACTAACCAGTTTATTTCCAGAAATAAACTGGTTTGTCTCTAAGGTGCTACTACAAAGTCTTCCTCGTCTTATTTATGGATACAGACTAACATGGCTGCTAATCTTAAACCTGTCAGGAATATCATATATGGTCAACATGCATATAATTTTTCCTTGCCAGAGAGTAAATCGGGGGAAATTGCTGGTGCAAAAGTAGAGGCAGTGACAATTCCTGGGCACATTTCCTTTCTCTCTTCTGGTTGAATCTTAACATCACTTACTAGAAGGTTCATCCGTTCTTTGTATACTGCTCAAGAAAAAACAGAATTGAGAATCCCTTCTGCTTGATAAAACAGATTACTTTGGTACATTTGTATTAGGAACTCTGTTCCTCATAAAAACTGGGTTTACAATGGAATTTCTCAAGCAACCTTAAAGATAGCAGGACACTCTGGGAGCCCACAGTAATAAATGTAACATTACATATATTCATTTGGACATGCATACAGGCATGCACCTGCAGAACATGCTGTTAATAATTAATATAATTGTATAAACCTGCAGGTATGTAAATACACAGACAGATCCTTAAATTGTGCCTGATGCTCTGTAACAAATACTCAAACTGAAACCAATTTAACAAGGTACATTTCACAAATCTGCAGACAGAGGTTGTATCAAGAAAGTGCTTCTATTTCAAGTAAGGCTGACAGCATATACTGTAGCTAGGCAGCCACATTTATTTTCAATTATCATTTTTGTCTTTTTCATGTAGTATCATGAAATGCCTGGTAAACTATGCATTTTTGGAAACCATAAACTTGACTCTGCTGTATTTTCAGCTCAAGTCTTGCAGTACTGTATCATTTTGTCCGCATTCACTCTAGTTCGGTATGAGAGGCTGATTACTTTGCTTAGCTGTAAGATGTAGCGTGTGACATCTCACTTGCCAATCCTCAGTGAGATATGGCCTAATGCAAAATGACCACATCGAAAGCATAGGCCATCAAAGAAGACGGGAAAAGGCCCCAGAACTCTAGCTGTCAGGAGATCACCCTGGCTTGTCTTCTCCATGTTCAATATCAAAAGATTTCATTTCACCATCTTGGTAAACAAAAACAGATTTCTGAAAAAATTCTAATATAACAACTTCTCCCTACTCCCCTCCCCCCTTTTTTTAGAAAGATGCTTTCCTGGCAGATGGAACTCAATATGCCATCTTCCAAATCTTAAGCAACCCTGAAAATATACCACTTATACCAAGGGGTCATATATATCTTTCTAGTCCCTGTCTCTTTAACTGACACTTTGAACTAGTGAACACTTCTTTAATCTGGCCCCATTATCATCCTAATAGTACCTCCCAATATTCATAAATGTCTAGCAAGACTTTCAGCTATTTTGTATGAAGAAGAAATATGTAGCTAAATTGAAAAGATTACTACCTCACCACATAAATCAGTGACAGGCTGTGTGCTATTACAGTTGATTTTTGTTGACAGTTGGCTGTAGGCAGTTGTGTTTCAAATGCCTTTTTTCACTGGGAAATTAAACAAAATTCCATGCAAAATGCAGCCTTCCAGTTCAGAAACTGTGTATCCAAAATTAGCATTTCATACTTTAAAAGGTAGCACAGCACAATTTTCCATTGAAAGGTCTGTACAGTTGTCACAAATGGGCGCTTCACACATGACACTAATGCTACTGATGCCTTTTAAGAAAGCCACCTTGCTCTGATATTATTTTCCTCTCCTAATAATCTGCATACACTATATTTCATCCCTATGGAAAAGAAAGAAAGCTCACTTATTTATCTCTTTCAGCAATTCAGACAGATAGGTTGGATTGGAGGGGGTGGGTTATGGACTCCTCCATGACAACAAGAAAGGCATCATGGGCAGTGAAGTGTTAATCTTCACTTGTATAGTTACATTTTACCATAACCTGGAAAAGCAAATAAAATGTAAGGGTAAAGAAAAAATGGCAGATTAATGAGGTAAAAGGAGACACATGCACAAAATAATCTTCCTACTGTGCCAGATGATACTTTATATGCAATGGTCACATGACCCAATGAAAGAAAATATGTAACTTTTTTTTTTAAAGCAGCTTGGATGACACAGAAAAAGACTAGTACTTGCAAAGGGATTTTTGTTTCCAGAAGTAGCTGACCAGCCAGCTCTTACGTCTTGATGCGTCACTTGTCAAGTCACTTCTTCATAATGATTCTTGTATTAGCAAATCTTCCAAATAGATGGTGTCCCATCCTCATCTTAAGAGAGGTCTGTGATGTTGGCTATTCCTTAGCTACCAGATGGAAAAGTTTATGATTTTGCCTTGGCATACTGCAATGTACTGAGGCAAAGAAATGTAAGGTTTATTTCTGAGCAGAGGGACAGACGCATAACATAGCTTGCGAGCTGGAAGATGTTGCACCAATCTCCATGTAAATACCTGGCTGGCAGCAAAGTGGTTTTTGGCCACATATAGTCAAATGCCTAATGATCAGCACCATTACCCTGAAGAACCAAATGTTGAGCAATTGCCTCAGTCTTGCCTTTTACTGCATTCAAAGATAAAAGTTGAATGGTTCCCTGTTTGAATACTTTCAGGGCTCAGTCTTACAGTCTTCCCTCACATAAGTGGTGGCATTGAAATGAAGGAAACATTCATAGAGGAAGGACTGCAATTTTGGGTCTTCACATTTGTATCTGTTTGGAGTAGTAAAGATTGAAAGGAACTGGCTCTGAGGTACTTCTTTCTTCCTCTGTGAATATTGACCATGTAAAGTCAAAATCTGCCTCCTGGTACTTGTGTGAAGTTTTCAAAGCTGTGTGCATATCTGAGAGCAGAATATGGCTCTTAGAATTAAGAAATCAACAATCAGTGAGTTACTAGCATGATAATATATGGACAGTGTTCTGAGTTGGAAGTTCAGACAAGGTAAGAAATATAGGGCCAGAGTTATATCAGAATGAACCTGGAGTAACATTGACGTTGATAGAGTTACTCAAGGCTTACACATGAGTCCCAAGGGCAACATTTGGTCCTTATAGATTGTGATTACAAAATATGGCAGTCAGTATTCATTTAATACATTGGCTTCCACACCTTTTAAAGCTAATAGTTGCCTCTATTGTTTGCTCTCTCCTGGGTCAAGATTTAAATTATGTAGTGTTGCATATAAAAGTTATATGCTCTTGACAGGAAATTTTCCATTGGAAGTGTTCTTGTGGCTTTATTTAGAAAACATGGTTCAAATGCGGTTCTTTCCTTCATTCCTAGAAGTTATGAGTAATATACAGAATTGCTCACATGGTGAGCTACGTTGGTGACAGAAGTTCTGAAATAACTTTAGTTGGCCATTATTCAACAGACTCTTAAGTATTTTTGTCCTCTTTGATTTCAAAGAGATCTTGCCATTATGGGCCATTCAAACTGGATTCTAATGTTGGCAAAATAATAAGGTTATTCATAGTTATACACATAAAAGTGCTTATCCTTGACAATTAGTAAAAATAACCCAACAGACATACCAGTTTAATTTTACTGGATACTTAAAGATGGACTTTATAAATTTCAAAACTATTTTTCTCTATCCTTTCGAGACTTGATTAATCTATGAGAATTTTTTATCATGCACATTTTTGTCTTCTCATCATTCTCCTCCTCTTCCATATCATAAATAAATATACTGAAACAACACTACTATTAAAGTGGATGTCTGGAGCATCCTACTATTAACAATCATCCATACCTCAAACCTGATATTTATCCCTCCCCATAACTGGGATTAAATCCTATAAGAAAACTTTATCTCATAACTTAAAGATCTACAGGCTGTTTCCAGTGTTACCTTGTTATTTTCTAAAAGAATCTGAATATTTGGCAAATCATCTTTTCAAAAATTCTTACCCAGCTTGGAGCCCTCTTCTCCTTCTGGGTTTGCAATAATGTACAGAGTTCTCCTGTGGGCTGTTTTCTGCCTCATCCACATTTTCTTCCGTACAATGCAGTCTGCTTTCCAGGTGCTGAACTAATTTCTGTGGCTGTTCGTGAACCTCTTTGTGATGCTGCAATTTGTTGCTCAGCTGTTTCATCTCTGCTATCCACTTTGTCCAGGAGAGCTGCAATAATTTCCTGGGTGCTCTTTGTTTCAGCAAATTCTATGTTCAATGTGGAGGTCAGATTTTCTGTTACCTATGCTGTAACAATTTGTTAGGCTGCAGTTTATGTTTGCAGGGCCAGGTCGTAACTCCCACTTAGGGTGACCAGACAGCGAATGTGAAAAATCGGGATGGGAGTTGGTGGTAATAGGAGTCTATATATGAAAAAATATCCAAAAATCGGTACTGTCCCTATAAAATCGGGACATCTGGTCACCCTACAGTCCCACTGGCCTTCTTCTTGCTTCTTTTCAGTTATGGATAGGTCTGGGTATCTGTGCTTTGCTTCTTTTGCCTAGTTGGGGTACTTCTCCCTTTCATTTTACTATAGTGATTTTTCTTTGTTTTCTGTGGTCACTCTGTGGCAGAGTACAGCAGGAGTCACTACAAACATTTTTTTTCTTCTGCTCACCCTAATTGATTAAGCCACTTAAAGTCGGTATGGCAACCTACACTTTTTCATATATATATTCTCTCTCTCTTTCTCTCTCTATATATATAATTCCTAATTTATGTTCCACTCTATGCATCTGATGAAGTGGGTCTTAGCCCATGAAAGCTTATGCCCAAATAAATTGGTTAGTCTCTAAGGTGCCACAAGTACTCGTTCTTTTTGCGGATACAGACTAACATGGCTACTACCCTGAAATCTGGGGTACGTGTTTGCTCTCAGCCTTGCATCATGTGGTCTGACCCAAATACTCATGTATGTTTTCATATACTTTGAGGAATGCTTAAAGGAGGGTTTTTCCCAACAGCTTTTAGTATCCAATTGAATTCCAAATCAGAAGCATAGGTGTTAATATGTTTGCTACTCATTCCTACCTCTGCATAGCTACCCAAGCTTCCAATAGTCTTTAAAAAATATTTAAGCTACTGAGGGAGAAAAACCTGAACAAAATGCAAAGGAAACCATCCTACAAATGCTAAATATGAAGATCGCTACAAACATGCAGTACTTTTTGATTATAGAGTCCAAAGTCCTGATTTTCTCTCACTTGGACCATTGTCAGTCAAGAATAACTCCATAGAAATAAATGGAATTACACTCTGGAAAATTGATATAAGTGAAGGGAGAATCAGCATGAAACACTCTAGGAAATTCACAGAACTACCTGAATACCTTAGGGACTGTAAATAATTTTGGATGATGATGTTTTTGGATGACTTACCAAATTTTCAGCATTATTGGTGGCAGTATATGACCCTGTTGTGAGTAACAGGGAATTCTAGATAGCTGAGGCAAGGGTCATAAAGCTGTCCTGCAAATGGCAAAAATTGAAGAGAACCTACTTTACCAGAAGAAGTTCCTTTGAGTTGCCCAAAGAGCTTAAAAAACTACCCTCAATGGGATTGTAGGCACTTGTGACAAATTTTCAAAGACACAAATGACAGTGAAGGTCCTAATTCCCTTTGACTTTCAGTAGGAGGTAGGCATCTCATTGCCATGTGCATCTTTGAAAATCTACCTCTCAATGTAAAACAAAGACACCTTGCCATGCACAGATGGACTAGTGTTCACCCAACAACTATATCTATATAGAAAAGCAATGGGAAGTCTTTATCTGTTCAATTCATATCAACATAAAATAGCAAAATTTCTCACCTAATCCCCGTAGTCTGTTGTAAAGTAACAGTCTGCTTGTGCAGCTTTGAAAAATCCCTCACTGTGGGCACAGTGTAGGAAGTGTTAGCCTGTTGTCTTACACTGTGTTTATGGGCCAAATTCACAGCTGGAGCACAGCATAGGGAAGCAATTTGGTCTCGGAAAGAGGCATTAAACTGGCAGACAGGAAACCTGAGTTCTATTTCCAGTTCTACTACCAGTCTCTATGATCCTTAGCATATCACTTCCCCTCTGCTTTCCCTTACATCTTTTATCCATTGAGACCGGAATCTCTCTAGGGCTGCGATTGTCTCTTACAAGGTATTTGTACAGTGTCAACCACACTGAGACCTTAGTCTCAGCTGCAGCCTCTATTGCTATTGTAATACCTATAATAAAAATAAATAATTCTACAGCCACACATCACATAGAGCTTCTACTGACGTCACTGGAAATCATTTGTATCCCGTGATGGAACAATAAATCCACAGGAGTGAATTTGGAGTGATCTCTCTCTCTCTCTCTCTCTCTCTCTTTCTCTCTCTCTCTCTCTCTCTCTCTTTCTGTTTCTTAAAATAAGGACAAAATTATGTGCCTACTATCATGGGGGAGCATTTGTGTTTTGCAAATTACCTTATTTTGACTGCTCATGATTTTTTAATTCAGCAAAAGGACATGCTGTGGCCACCATTTCACAAAAGGTCTGTGAACAAGCCAGCTGTTTCTCACTTCTCATTTTGTCACTTCTTTTTTAATACTACAGACTATCTAATTCTGTGTCCCGTTAACAAGTGGTGTCACTGTAGCCCAGGGGGACTCCAACCACTGAATGTTTGGATGACCCGCAGCCACTGATGAGTCTGTAGAGCTGGAAAGGGGCCTTGTGGGGGTATTCTGATTCAGACCCCGGCTCAGGGGAACCTTGAGGTAAGCTCCCAGAACAACTTGCGAATATTACTGGAATTGAGCAATAATAAAATAACAGTTAGTTCACTTTCATATTGTATCACTCATATTCCAGTCACTAAAGAAACAGTAAAGGCCATTTTGTGAGATACTCGTACACAAATTACACAGACCACAAAAGAGCTCTCCCCGTGGCACATGCAAGGGTGACTCACCAGACCAGTCTGTGTGGTAGTGTGTGCTCCCACCATGTACACTGAGCCACCCCAGGGGAGACAGTAAGTCTTCTGGTGCTTCCCTGGGACTTTCCATCACATCCTGTGAGGGGCTCTGTTGAGCTCAGTTCGCAATGGCAGCCCAACTCACTCCTGACCACGTGGGCCTCAGTCAGATCATGCTTTTCTGAAAGACATTTTGCACAGGCAAGATGACTTGGAACTGATGGGTTCAGTCAATCTGGGTATGATGCATTCAGTGTATTATTATGGGAGCACACAACTATACGCTAGTCATAATGAATAAGGACCAGCATCTCATCTACACACGGAGATCCCAGATTTGGATTCCCCAGGCCATCCCATCTTTTCTCTCACTGAGAGGCCAACCTAAAGCCCTGGAGATTCTCACAGGCAATGTTGTCAACTGCGCATCAGAGAACTGTACTGAGAAAGAAGCCCTGAGTACTGTGGGAGAGTGTAACAAAAGCAAATCTAGACCAGTCCACAACTTGCAATGGACTGGCCTTCATGACTGCAGCTACCCACCACACCTCTGCATGCCCAACGCCATGCTGCTGCTGCCCCTAGTAACAACATCCCAGAGCCCACCAATCAGCTATTCCTTTTGAGAAGGTGGAAGTAATTCCCAGTGGAAACCAGATGTCTTCACAGAGCTGCTTCTGCTTCTGTTCAAGCAGCCTCGGTAGCTCCTACCCATTGTTAGCAACTCCCAGCACAAAGTGGAGCTCCTCTTCAGGAAAAATGGAGGGACCCCGGGGGGGGGGAGGGGGAAGGGCTCCAAAAAAGTTTAATTTCCATTAAAAGACTAAAAATTGCTAAGGTTTGCCTGCTGTACCCTAACAACATGAGGGTTGGGGCTTAGTTGTACTGAGTTCATGAGTTCAAGGAGAAGCCAAGGTGGATCTAAACCACTTTCCTACCCCCACCCAATCCCAGAATTGTCTCTTGGTGCAAGTTAAACTAGCCTAACAGCTGCTGTCTGATTTCCAAGCTCCCTACCGACTGTTCCACCAGTGAGGCTCCCCAGAATGCAGCCTGGCTCTTCCCCAGATATTCCCCCAGACTGACTTAGCTGTAGAGGCTACACCAGCTCCATGCTGATATGGTTAAGACTCTTTTATGCTGCTTAGCTGGATGAACGACCTGGCCCAGGGTCCCAGCCATGCTTTCAGTGCTGCTCAGTAAAAGTGCCTCCAAGTCTACTGTGTGACATACTTCATACAAGCAAGAATGGCAAATAGGAGGAGGTGGAGAATGACAAGAAGAAATCAGCAACGCACAAGGGATGAAATTAAAAAATATATATTTAGGATTCATTACCTTGGGCTTATGACTAACAACGGTAAAGCCCACCAACAGTGCAGAGTTTGGATAAACAGGGTAATGGTGACCCTGACTGAGGAACAGAGCCCAGTCCACAGAAGCTACTGAGGGAGCCACTCTGGAACCGCTCTTACATGTGTTGGAGGAGAGAAACTGTGTTTCTTCCCCTGAGCCAAGCCATTGGCCGCACCTAGACATCCCCTCACCCACTCATAGTACTTCTAGCTGTGCCCCTGCTTAGAAATCAGCCACTGAGCCCATTGCTGCAGCTTGCAGGGGGTTACAGAGGATCCCCCTGGGCATGGGCCATCCATTTCCTGGTACCCTCCACTCTATGGTCTGGGAATTTAGCACTTCAGTGGATGTTTCAGGGCCTGCACTTCTATGGACAGGATGAAGAATTTGGCCACTAGTTTTCTTGTTTGTTTCAGGCCAATGTTCATGTGTCACTTTATTCTGTCTACCTTAAGAGTTATGGTGAATCTGTATTAAAGTGAAATCCCAATCTGACCTCTGTGCCAAATGTATTTTGGAGGCCCCAGAGCTGCATTCCTGACCACTGCAATCCCCACTGTCTGTGTTTTGCTCTTCTTAGTTTACTTCACTAGAGTGGGTGTGAGGAAGACCCTCTTGGGCCCTCATATATTTATTATGATTTAGTAGCTCCATTTCTAGTTTAAACATATGCAGGCACTGACTGCCTTGGCTGTCCTTGCTGCTGGGAGCAGGATGTGTTTTGAACTTCTCATCTGAAATATTTGCATCAGTGGTTGGTTTCGTCTTTGCCCCTGCTTGAGAGAGGAGGATCTTTCTTTCACTTCTCTATTTTGTCATGATCTACAGAAATAGGTTCAAGAGGGCAGAAACGCGGGTCTGACATCCCTGGTGCTTCGACTCACCCTCATAAAAAGTTATTGGTGTCAGTGCTGCTCAAGCTGCTGACTTTCCCCAGGCTTCTTTAATTTCGGTTCCCCTGCTACATGGTACAATAGACAATAATGAGCTCTCACATTCCCTTGCCATCCACTTTCTATCAAACAGTCAAGAGGAAAATATGGATATATTTCTTTGCAACCAGTTGAACTGTAAGATCTTTTTTTTTTGCAAAACATAATAAATTCACTTAAAATAAATGTGTACATTGCATTTTTCAGGTAAAGCTTTTCAGACATATTGCTATTCAAGGAAAGGAAGGGAAGATAGATAATGAGATAACTTTTATTAGATCAATAGATTAATACACAATATTTGTGGCTGAGGAGGCCTTTAATGCTCTTCATTTTGGCTCAAGGCGGTGTCCTTTTTTAATCCAATAAAAGTCATCACATTATCCACAGTACCTTAACTTTGGTTTCACTAGAATAGGGCTACTTGGCTATTTATATCACACTCATCACGAGGGTGACTAAATGCCTTATAAAGATATGGCACATTCAAAATGTTGGGAATGTTTGTTTCCATTCTCCCGGTGCTACAGCTCTTGTGAAATGATGTAAAGTTTCAATAAACATTGGATTTGCTTTACAAATGTTGCAGATCAAAAATCGTTTCCCTCTCACTCCACTATTTTGTAGAGCAATGAAGGCAGACAAAGAAAAAGAGTCTCCAAACCAAACTCAACCATTCCCCCTGAGTGTCTGGAAACAAAAAATAATGGTGTCATGAGGTTTTGTTTTTTCTCCATTTGTTATCACTGAATAACCCAACTCAAAAGTAGCCCTGTCACAGATTTCCAAGCAAGTTAGGAGGGCCAGGGCCGGCAACAGGAATTTTGGGGCCCCGTACGGCAGACCGTACGCCCCCCCCCCCGGTCTCCCGCCGCCCGCGGCCCCCCCCCCCCCGCCACTCTCCCGCCGCCCACGGCCCCCCCGCCCACGGCCAGTCTTCCGCCGCCTGCGCTCCCCCCCCCCACGTCTCCTGCCTCCCGCGCCCCCCCCCGGACGATCTCCCGCCGCCCGAGGGCCCCCCCTCCGCCAGTCTCCTACCTCCCGCGGGCCCCCCCGGCCGATTTCCTGCGGCCCCCCCCCGGCCAGTCTCCTACCTCCCGCGGCCCCCCAGCCAATCTCCCGCCACCCAAGGGCCCCCCCCACCGGTCTCCTACTTCCCGCGCCCACCCCGGCCGGTCTCCCGCGCCCCCCCCCCCCCCGCCGGTCTCCTGCCTCCCGCCCCCCCGCTGGTCTCCCGCGGCCCCCCCCCGCCGGTCTCCTGCCTCCCCCCCCCCTCCCCCCCGCTGGTCTCCTGCCTCCCGCGGGCCCTCCCCGGCCGATCTCCAGCGCCCCCTCCCGAGCCGCGCCTCGCTCACAGCCCCAGCGACAACGGTTACAGCTGTACCGGCCCCAGACTTCAGGGCCCCCCCCTGAAGTCCGGGGCCCGGTACAGCTGTAACCGTTGTACCACCCTGTCGCCGGCCCTGAGGAGGGCAAGGGGCTTTTGTGTGCTTTTCTTCATCAGTGTTAACAGAAAAGAATTTTTAATCTGTAGATTGACTTGCTTGTCTCTTTTTAGTTTGCCATTTTCTCCTAAATGACAGGGGGAAGAACTATTTTCTTTGCCATGGGATATAGCTAAAGAGCCTGAACCAGTTTATGCACTGACTTACAAGGCCTAGAGTTGCAGAGTCAGGGAAGAATTTGGCTCAGTGTTTTCATAGGCTCAGTTGAAAAACAAAACATGTTTTGTTCCTACCTCTGAATTTGTGTTAAAAAGAAATAGTTTTAATAGACATAAGATGCCATTTTTACATTCAAATATTCAAGTACCATTTCTTGGTCCCTGCTTATTAGACAATAAGAGTCTAATATATGCCTTCTGAGAAAGTTGGATATCCCAGATTTGGAAAGCTGCACAATACCCGAGCTAGGAGGTTTGAATTCTATTCTATTTGAAAACTATTCTTCTTGAACAAACATTTACCTTATTTGCTATGTCTAATAGTTAATCTGGTACAGCTTTAAATACTAGGAACGCTGTTCTTGTTTCTGTTAATGACTAGACTTATCGACATTAATGCCAAATGGGGACCATCATGATCATCTTGTCTGATCTCCTGCACATTGCAGGGCCCAGAACCTCAACCCCCCTTTCCTTAATAGATCCTTCACCTCTCGGTGAGTTACTGATGTCCTCAAATCTTCATTTAAAGACTTCAACTTACAGAGAATCCATCACTTACTCTAGTTCAAACCATCAAATGGTCCCATGCTGCAAAGGAAAGTAGAAAAAGAAACCCGAAAACAAAACAAAACAACCTCCATGAAAAAACTTGCCAATCTGACCTGGGGAAAATTCCTTTCCAACCTGAGCATATGGACAAAACCCACCAGCCAGACACCTGGGAAAGAATTTTCTGTAGTAACTCAGAGCTTGTTCCTTCCCATCTCTGACCATTGGAGATATTTGCAAATAGCAGTAGCAGATGGGCCATATGCCATCGTAGGCAATCTTATCATACCATCCCCTCCATAAACTTTCCAAACAGTCTTAAAACAGGTTTTGTTTTGCTGTTTTGCCCCCAATGCTCTCCTTGGAAGGCTGTTCCAGAACTTCACTCTTCTTATGGTTAGAAACCTTTGTCTAATTTCAAGCCTAAACTTATGGATGGCTAGTTTAATATCAATTTATTCTTGTACCAACTTTCACTCTTAATTTAAATAACTCCTGTCCCACCCCGATAAGAGGATCAATAATTTGGCAGGCAGCGTATGAATGGTGGTGCCTAGCGATGGTGGTAGTATCTAGTGTGTTAGTGCATCTGGTACTGTTCCGTTCACAGGCAGAGATATTAATTCAGAAGCCAGCCAATCAGGGCCCAAAGGATAGGTTAGCTAAACAGTGGTTCCACGGTCCAGTTAAGTCAGTCAAGATATACACCATAGGTAAAAAGAAGATGGTTCTTTGGTTACTACATTTACTGTTCACTCATCTTGCCATTCTAGCCCATTTGTACTGGGACACCTACTCCCTAAGATAAGAAATGTTGATCATATGGTTTACACGTACAATGCATTACAGGTTAGGGTGGAGATTGGGAGAAGAGACCTTTCACTGGTCACTGCAGTGTCAGTAGGGTAAGGCCTCATCATTTTTAGTGGATGAGAGGTGCCTTCACATGATGGCCTACTTTTTTTTACAAGGCTGAATCATACTGAGAACATGATTAACCAGTCACCCGTTGACTGGAAGGGTTGAGAGCAGCACCTGGGATGTGGTACTCAATGGTTCAGAGCTCATTACTTGGGCCAAAGTAGGCAGTGGGGTGGGAGACAAAGATCTGATTTTGACTGAAATCTTCCTAAGCTATCTAATGATATCTTGTGAAAATGCTATAGCCCCCCAGAAGGTTACTAAGTAATAATGGGGATAAAGTGAGCAAGAACTGCTTAACACCTGTCATGCTGTGGTCAAGATTTTACCATCACACTCATTTTTGTCCTTCATTGAGCAGGGTTGCTGCAATACAATATGAAACCAGTGATGTGTTACAATATATGTTAATTAATTCATTTTTGAATTATTCTAGCATTAGTAACTGTCTTTTGCACTATGGCAGATACTTACGTGGCAGAAAGGAAGGCTGGTCACCAGTGTAACTGCATCTACTACAATTAATAGATACTATTCCCTGCTATTTGACAGGGGACCAATGGCATGAAATAAAAAGTGGACTTCACCTTAGTCGTTATTATACCCATGGAGCCTGTTCTTGTCATCATTCAGGTTTTAAGGGGAGATTTTCACAGGTGCATCTGGGAGCTGGGCACAAAACTGTTATTTGTGCCTTTGAAACCCTCCCTTGAAGAAAATCCAAAGCAGATTACATCTGTAGATTTGAGGTCCACTACCATCCAATTTACATCCCAGCAGAGTTTCAGAATTTAGAGTCTTAAGGCAATTCTCTTTCTGTTTCTACATTTGTTTCGTAACAGCAGCATGTGTCTCTCTATGTTCCATTGCCATTAAGAATCCAATTCTTTTATTTTTATTTCTCTCCCTCCCTGCTTTTTAAAACATCATGTTTATGCAAGTGGACAGGAGGCTCTCCTATCTGGGTCACACGTTTGCTGGAGGTCATTGAAAGGCTACAAAATAGAGCATGCCTAATTCTGCTATTTCTGAAGTTTTCTCACATGTACTCATAACTATTTAAATGAGTTCATTACATTTCACCAATCCTTTGAAAATTCTGGCATCTCCAAAATATTCCTTGCTCCTTTTATTTCCCCTAATGCCTTTTAGAAATGTTAGAGTCCAAGGGGCTGATGGACACAAGCTTTCCAGCTTAAGGTGTGGCAAAACAAATGTAGTCAGTTTCCACTGCAGGCATAGTTATTAACACTTGGGAGGAGAGGGATAAGGAGGAACAGAGTGATGCTAAAAGTCCCACCGAAATCCTTACATGTTTTTTTGTGGGGGTTGCTCTTGGAGTGCTTGTCTAACTATCCCCTCTCCGAGGAAGAGGTTTGGGGAATCAAGGAGCGGTACATGTGAGCTTGAAAAGCTCAAGGATCCATGGGGAATGCAAACGTTGGCTATGTATATATCAAGCCATCATCTCAAAGATTTAGCCCCCCCGCAGAGCTCTTGTAGTATCACCCTTGTTGGCTAACCCCTTTTCCTTCCAGTTCCCCATCTCAACTCCTGTGCCCTTCCCGTCATCCCTCTCCTGATAGAAGGGCACGAACAGGGAGTTACTACTCGGATGAGCTAGTGATGTCATGATTTGGTAATAAGTCCCCGGTAGCTCTTGCAGTTGACTACTGGCTATCTACCATAGCTGATGGAGGGGCAAGGTCATGTTGGGATGTAAGTCTGGTAAGTGGGGAGTAAAAGACAGGAGGAATGAGGCTCTAGGTTCCTTGACAGTTCTGGCTCTTCAAAGTCTGGTTGGGGTGGTCAAGCAAGAGGAAAGATGGCCCAGTGGGACTCCGGACACCTGGGTTCAGTTTCTTGTTCTGCCGCCGACTTCTTGTATAATTTGGGTGAGTCACTGAGCCTCTCTGTGCCTCAGTTTCCCCACCTGTAAAATGAGGGTTCATAGCATAGCTCTACCTCTCTGGGATGTTGTGAGAAGAAATAAAGATTGTGAGGTGTTCTTATACTCCAGCAATAGGGCTGTACAGATACCCAAGATAGAGAGGCAGGCACAAGCAGAGGAAGAGAGAGCACTGCAGGACCCCCATAGAGTGCCAGCAGCAGCTTAGCTCTTTTTCTTCTCCTTTACCTTGAGCACCTATGAACGGGTGTAACTGTCCCTGGAGGACCCCTCAGGAACCGTACTGGTGGGGGATACAGGATGAATGTTCCCCTTGTAGAAGCTCCATAGTCGTGATTTGACAGCTGCCTGAGTGGGACTGGATGGGACTTTGAAACAATCACTTCTTCCCAAAGAAGTTATCAATTCCAGACTGTCCAACTGAATTGAATGCACTGGGCCTAAGAACTTGAGAGAGGGCCAGTGACGGTGATACACTCCAAGCTCAACTCATCTACATTAAAAGTGGGGGTAGATGGCAGGAAGGAAAGTCAGGAGTTCCTGATACAGATTTGAATCCAGTAGCTTATCCCTTTGACACTCAGAAATGCATTACCTTGGTTTCTATGGCTGTTGTACTCAAAGAGTAAGAACTTTGCAACAAGTTAGTACATAGACACTGTTAAATGAAAACGACAAGGGTCCTTCAAAGGGTGCTAATAAGGGGCTCACGTGAGCCCTGCCAATCTCCTTTGGGACACAAGTGGTCTGAGCAGCAGTCAGAGTGAGCGGAACTGTTATCAATCAGCTCTCCGCCCAAAGGACCATGCTGTGCAAAGTGGGTGCTCGTGCCTCCCTCCCTGTCCCTGTCCTGCTACCCAGCATGCTGCTGGCCCTCTGCCTCTCACTTCAGACATCCAAGTTTGAAGAGTTTGTCCTTCATTAGCATGAGTGGGTCTTAGCCCATGAAAGCTCATGATCCCTAAGATCTGTTAGTCTATAAGGTGCTACAAGACTCTTTGTCGCTTTTGCAGATCCAGACTAACACGGCTACCCCTCTGAACTAGACATGAGTGTTAAAGAAAGTTAGAAACCCAGCAGATTTATTGTTGCGATTTCAATGACACACAAAGGCCGTTTCGTGAGACTGGCTTGAAGTCACAAAGTTCCGGGTTATCTGTGGAAAAAATTCCAGTCCCTTTATTAAATACTCCATAGAGTATCATCTCATTGGGCAGTACTGTCAGCTCTAGGGAACTCTGTCTACATGTCTGCCATGGCAATCTGGAAATTGAAACGTATAGAAGATGATAGCTCATTACGGAGCATTTCTTTTCAGTGGGTAAGAGAACGTTTATCAAAGTAGGGCTGCATCAACAATCAACTCTGAGCAGATGCCATCTTTATTAATGAAGAGGAGGGAACACTTTTTAATCTGCCTGAGATCTCTTATCAATTGATTTTGTATGATTTACTGTTGGTTTTATTCTCTAAGAATTACGATACACTTCAAGTGCCAGCAGAGATCCAATAGTTTTATTGTACAGCTTTGTCACTTGACACTATGTCATTTCATCATGACACTGTAATATTCCCCCTGCAGACACTCACTGATATTGTTTCACATTATCCTGGTCTCCATAGATTTGCATGGTCATGACATCATGATAAGTCAGATTTAAGTAATTGGGGGGGGGGAAGTACCAACAAAGAGTTTGGCTTAATTTTCACAACAAAATATTAAATAAGATGTTTAGCTACTCAGCACTCCCTGTTATTGCGAGAATAAATTCACCTAGACCACTCTATATCTATTCTATGCTGCCTTACAATCATAATATCCAAAGGACCTGAATGTTACCACCCATGTTTGGCTCATGAGGTGGAAGTGATTTTGTTGGCATTCGATGCTGGGAAAGCCTTGGATCACATCCTCTGGAAATGTTTCTTCACTGTTCTGGAGATACAGATTTGGACCAGGGTATGCCAAGGCCATTAAGCTATGTCCTGCATCTCCTAGATCTCTCTTGTGAATACACTGAAGCCTGCTCTATTTCCCTTACTAAGTGGTACATGACAAGGATCCCTGCTACCACTTCTATTATCCACTTTTTTGTATAGAGCTCCTTGCACTGGAGTAACCAAAGATCTCAATGGTTGATGAAGAAAAGCCTAGTTTGCAGACAATATTCCTTTATGCCTATCGAAATCAAACAACTTATTGAGGCACATTAATGACATACTCGAAGAACACAGGCAGTTCCTTCAAGGCATTGGGCCAGATCCTTGTCTATGGCTGTGTAGGAAAGGGGGGGGGGAAGGTCTGCAGTGAACCGGTCCCTGATGTAACTGAGAGTAGCCTCGGGGAGCTGGGCAGGGGAAAGGAAGTGTAAAAGAACAGTAAGTTTTATTGAATTTACCACTATTCTGAACAATGAGAAGCTGCCAAAATCTCGTGCTATGCCCTGCTGGCATGCCTCATGTTCAGCATTACAGCTCTGTATTTTTAAATTGCCTGGCTGGTTTAAAGCAGTTGGCAGCAGATCTTCCAGATTCCCCCACAATAGCTACCATACAGCCTGACACAGGGCTCTTTCCAGCTGAAGTCCACTGAAAGATTGAAGGGGACTTCAGGGAGTACTGGGTGCAGCTCATAGGCAACATTACATCTAGTAATAAGAACTGACTGCAGAGCTTTAGCATACCAGTTGCTTAAAGAGCAGTTTTTCTTTCAATCATTCATATAAATAATAAGGCCAGATTCTCATATCCTTCTTTCACTGAGTAGCACCTTAATCCATGAGAATCCCTATTGACTCTAACGGGAGTAAGGGGATCAAAAGTGTGGGAGAATGGGGTCAGGAGAAGACAACATGTTAACCTTTCTTTCAGTCAATTACCATGGATAATAGGATCTGAGTCCCTTACAGGAGCAAAGGAATCGAATCTCCAGCAGCAACAGTCTTCTCAAAACGATGTTTACTAGCACATGAATGGAATGTAGTGTTGGCTGTGACATGTAGGTTTCTATGTTCTCTAGTTAAGATTGGCTGCAGTGGAGTAATGTCACATAAGATGTCAAAAATAAGAAGCAACATGTTAAAAAAGTGCCGGCTGGAAATAAAGCCCTGCTTTTATTGGATAGCTGATCTGCTAAAAGCAGTTATTTGAAATATCTGTGGATCATTTGGATCTGTGAATAATTGCTATCTGCACATCTCAAATTCTGTACAGTTTTTCAGTTAGACATATCTGTGCAAGCCTATAAATAGTAAAGCAATGTCGCTCACTGCATAATACAGTCTCTGTGCTTTTACAACTCATCATGAACTTCTATGTAATTTATTTTTTATTGAAGAATTCCAATTAATGGCTTCCTGGTGATTTTAAAGCCTCAAATTATCAGTCTCTGAAAACAAAGCAGAGAACATAATTATCATAAACCGAGAATTTTTCATTTTGAAGCTTATCTGTTTGTGCTAAGTATCTTGTCTGTAAGTAATTAGTGCCTTTATTTTTTCAGTAAAAATAATGACCATTCTATGCTACACATCCAAATTTTGTTAACTGCTAGATGTGCTGTATATATTATATTTGAAAATGTACCACCTAGGACCAGCTTTAAAGTATTTCATCAAATGATAATGGCAACAACAAAATACATCTGTTTGTCAGAATAAATTATGTGGCATGTATTTTTTAAACCTATTACAGCTCTCTCTTTTCTTTCTAAGAAGAAAAGCCTTACAAAAATATGTACTTGTTATTTATTACTATAGCTGCACAACAAGAAAAGATTGGTTTATCAGCTATTTGGCTATTTATAATTCCTAACTGCTAATCAGAACCAATCAGCCAACCATTTATACTTATGCAGCACACTTCGTGTGAATATTTTAGAATGCTTTGCCATAGATAAAACCAAATACAATTACATGAAAGAAGTTTAAAACAATAAGGAAAAATTAGCTAAATATAGGCTAAATTCCACCCTGACTTCGGGTGGAATCCAAAATTTGGATTCTTTCCACTGATTTCAGTTTGCTTTGGATTGGGTCTTTATGCCTCATATAACCCCCAAGAAATCAATGAAGCTCCTCAGCATGTCAGACAGTGCAATCCATTTGGTCCAATACCTTTAGATATGATTTGGAATTAGTCAATTAACTCAGTTCACATATGATAAACTATCCAGCCAAAAATGTTGTATTAAGATAGGTTTATATTCTACCATGGAAATGTGTAAGAAACTCCCACTGATGTCAACAGTCGCTGTGCTACGCTGGTCTTTCATATCTACTATCCTACCTCCAGTCCTAGAAAATACCTTATTCTTGGAAAGCTGGAGAGACTCCCCAGCCACCCCAATGAGCCTAAACAATTCTGCATATGGGGAAATGGCAGGAAATGTCTTGCTAAGCGCCGTTTTGATCAGCTTATATGACGGATGAGAGTCGCCGATCCTTATCTTAGCATGTACAGTGTGGCAAGTTACTCCCACGATATTGATGGGTCCTGCGCTTTCTCTTCTTGTGGGGGAATTCAGGGAGCCTTTTTCTTGCCTCTGAACAGGGTATTAATTGTCCCACTAGTATCCTAGAGGGGAGAAAGGGAGAGGGAGGGACCCGGGCCCGCCCTCTACTCTGGGTCCCAGCCCAGGGGCCCTGAGGATAGCGGTAAACCACTGGGATTAGCTACTGGACTACTTCCCTCTCCTACTCTTCAGCTTGTGGGGGGGCTTCCTGCCCTCTCTCTACACAAGCCAGGTGTTCCTTTACTTAAGGTCTGGGTCTTTCTTAGCTCACCACAGCACTTCTTCAAACTCTCTCTGCTCCAACGCCTCCAAACTGCTCTCTGCTCCAACGCCTCCAAACTGTTCTCTGCTCCAATGCCTCCAAACTGCTCTCTGCTCCAATGCCTCCAAACTCCTTCCAAACACCCACACCTGTCTGCCTGAGGCAGGGGTTTTTATTAAGGCCTTAATTGACAGCAGGTGCTCCTAATTAACCTGCTGCCTGCTTCCCTAGTCTACAGGGAGCCACACCCTAATGAGCCTTGAGCTGATATATCTCCCCTCAAACACTCTGCCACAGCTCCCTGGCCTTCCTCTATCACAACAGCTACAAATGTTATCACTAATCATAGCTTTTAAAAGCTCAACTATAGTGGGAGCTGGGCACCTGGCTTGAGGTATGTGGCTCTTAATGGGAAGAACAGTCGGGCATTTCTAAACCACAGTTAAAAGAGCCCGTTAGGGGTATGGCTTAAAAAGGTCTCATGAACAATGGAGCAAAGTCATACCTAGCCTTTTATATTAGTAAAATAATTCCTCAGCTGATCTGCTGCTTCACGGGAGGCTAGAGAAGTTCTCTCATTGTGGGAGTAATGTGCTCACCAGTCCTAGTTATGGAAAGTGTTCTGGCGGTGGAGTTGTCGACCACGCTGCAAGCACCTGAGGGACCTGGCAGACAGACCCTACAAATAAAGAATTACAATAGTAATAAAGACACCTTAAGGGCATGTAAAGAATAAGAGTTTCAGGATCCCGGGGAGACAGCTTGGGTTGCAGCTTGGAAAAATTCCTGTGAGAGCACTGAGACGGCTTTACAGTCTACTTAATATGAGCCTGAAGTAGAAGAGTTTAAAGCAAAGAAAATTGAACCATCATTGGAAACAGCCATGATGGGTAAAGAGAGAAATTATTAACAGTTCAGTCTTGTCAGCATTCATTGTAAAGAAGGAATTTCCATGCAGAATCTGTCAATTGATTCATCCAGTCAGGTATCCTGCTTCTGCCAGAAACCTAGGGAGACAGGGTAGAGGGAACACACGTGAGGAAATTAACTCCTGTACAAACAACCCGAGCAAGGCCTATATGTATCAGAAGCTCTTTGCACAGGGGTAAATGAAATCCAGATTGTCCTTAGCCAATTGTGCTATTCTAACAATGGGATGGAAGGACTCTTGGCCTAATTCCAGACAAATCAGCATTTGCCTCACAGACTGAGGTTTGATTGTCCTTATCACAGTCTTATATTACATACCTAATTCAGTTTATTGCAATCAGCCATCCTGACATTGGTAAATGGTCACTGAAACCTGCTCCACTGCAAAGTCTGAGCAGCTCTAAAAATATATGTGGCTGTGATACTGGTGGCTAAGGACATGAATAACTTGCCCAAGGAAGGGGCATGCAAATCGAAGCAGAGCTAAACAGGTTGCAGGAAAGACTGCTAAGGATCCTCAGAAATGCATTGGATGTCTTAGCCCAAGGCAGTATACTCCATAAATTGAGTTGGGCCAAGGGGTTGGGCCCATCACAACTCAGGAAAGGTTGCATGGGTTCCTTCAAGCGACCTTTTCACTCTGAACCTGGTGTAATATACAGCTGACTAAAGGCAGTTCTAAATTATCTTGGCTGCTAATTGCCTCAAGGAACCATTATAACAGCCAGGGATCACCAGGATGGTGAGAATCTCTGGCCCTGCACTGCTAAGGTGGCCATGGGGGAAAGCGTGCTGTAGGATCCATTCTGTTGGCTCTATATACCTAGAGAATCCACGTTGCCACAGCTGAGGATCAGGGCCCAAGACTGTGTGTTACTGTCTCATGTAATAAGTGTGTATAATTACCATAAATCTTACATATTCTGCCTCAACTCTGCTCTATTGTCCTACCTTATATATCTGATGCCTTCTCTATTCTGGTTTATAGAATAAGAAAATAACTTTCACTGTCAATAATTATATTTACTTTGAATAAGTATCAGTAACCAATTTATGACCTCTATACCTAGATGGAGGAATAAACTAGAAAGAATGACATGTATTTTGTTCACAAACATATGTTTCCAGTGATCAGTGTGTGCTCTGATTGAAAGCAAATGTTTTCTTGTTGCTATTACATGTAGATTAAGTAATGTTACTAAGGCCATATTCTTCTCTGTCAAAACTTTGCCCTTCCTAATATCTGTGAAGAACTAGGAAAGTTGTATCTTATGCAAGAATTTCTGTAGGGATATCACCTTTATACTGTAATCCTGGCACCATTGAAGTCAAAGGCAAAACTTCTATTGATTTCAGTGGAACCAAGAGTTCACCCTTGGTTTTAAATTCAATTCAGTGGGTACAATTAAAGAGTTCCCCTGTTTTGAAAGTTTCTACTACTTTCAGAAATAGCCCTTGTTTATATAGTCAGGGATTTGGCTAGAAACAGTAGAAATGTTCAGAACAGCACCAATTTTTAAGGGCAACCAATGTAAAACATAAACCCTGGGTTTTTTTAGAAGAGAAGTAAATATATATTTAAAATAATATAACAAATCAGAGTTTATGAGACTATATCTTTGAAGCAGGCATATGCTGATACAGAGAAAATATATCTTTTACTTACTTCCCCTGTATTTCACTGGCCAACCCCACACCAGCTGACATTCCAGGTATTACAGAACTTTTTCTCCCCCATCCAAGCCTTCTTTGATCTGCTCCCTTGCTACCTGAATTTTATTTGAGGTACCATCTAGTCTAACCCTTAAGGTGACCAGATGTTCCGATTTTATAGGGACAGTCCTGACTTTAGGGTCTTTTTCTTATATAGGCTCCTTTTAGCCCCCATCCCCGTCCCGATTTTTCACATTTGATGTCTGGTCACCATACGATCCTGTCTCTGGCTCCTGGTAAATCTTCTGAATTGGTTCACATCTTCTGCTTCCATATGCCAAGCATCCAGGCTTCAGTTACAAGCTCCCTTCCTAAATCTATTTTTTGGCAGGGTCCAGGCCAGCCACTAAAGTAACCCTTTCTCCCCTATGGCTCTGGCTTTCTCCCTCCTGGTGTTGGTGGAGTTTACAAATCTCTCAAGCAGCATCAACTTTTATCATCTCTGCATGCACACATGGCTCCCAGAATAATGTAGTGGAAAGGAAGCCAAAGATACTCCAGTTTGTTGTGTGCCTCGCAGTATCCTGGCTTCCAGGCATTAAGTAAACGTTAGCTTTTCCCCCAATGTGACATGCATTATTAATTCAAAAAGAAATCGAATGTGGTTTTCATGCAAGGTGAGATGATTCTGAAATTTAATAAAAACAGTGGAATTTTTCATTAATGCTAGACCACAATTAAACTTGTGCTACCTTCCTATAATAGTGAGGCAGATGGATGAAAAGAGGTCATCCATATCTTGTAACATTCCTATTATCTTCGCTTAGAACTTCAGTGGGTGGCAACGAATTCTAAAGGCTTGGGTTTTATTTGTTTGCTACTTTCTATATTAAACAGAGTGACACGGTGCATTATCCTTGATAACATTTATGAATGCTCTGGGGAAATGATGTCCTCTGATTGTCCGAAAATATTAGGCCAAATCATGCCCTCTGTGGGAAAAAAAACTGAAGGGTCAGGAAAGGCCACGAATTTCAATTGAGCATTTTGGAGGGTAGGTGGTTCCCCCTCTGGATCAGGCAGAGGGACCAGCCTTCTTGACACAGAGATTATCCAACATCTGGGGAGAAACTCTAGAGATTATTAAGTCTTTTCATATAATCCTGAAATTTGGACTCTAGTCTTGTTGTAGCAATCCCTGGTAGCAATATGGACCCCCAACAACTCTATTTCCACTGGCTACCTGTGTGCACCTTCCCCCAGAAGAGACTCCAATGGAAAATGATATAAATAGTGTCAAGATTATCAGTGGTGCAGAAATCCCTGCAGATTTGGAGGAGACAGTGCCATACAGAGCATCTCCCTTTTGCCACCAGCTCCATCCCCATGCTTCACTACCTTTAAAAAACCCCAGGGCACAGAAAGCATGGGCAATAGCTTCTACAGAGTCAAAAGGAATAAAGGACGATACCATGATGGTTCAAACTATTTCACCCTCTTCGATTAAAAGCATTATTGGACCATTGTTTTAGGAGGCCTCTCTGAGGTTGCTCGTGAATGGGACATGTATTTCTGGTGGTTGTCTTTGGACATTGCCCATCTTAGCACAGTCACGATGAGTCTCAGATAAATGTGCAGATTGAGTACTAGATAACCGTCTTCTTCCTCTAGTCATCTCTCCCTCCACTAGACTGCAGCACACACATATTCTCAGGTCCATTGAAGCACAGCTTTTACTTTCACTGCCTTCCCATTGCTCTAAAAGACTTTGGTCTTGGAAATTAAATCTATCCCAAAGGCTGTCTCCACAACCCAGAAACAGATCCTCTACCATAACTTAGCAACTTGTTATCTGAACAACAAGTTAACAAGTTAACAAGTTATCTGAACTTGTTATCTGAACAGTCATAGCTGCATGTACTTTGCTTCTCAAGAGTACAGAGCTGTAGTCTGCAACAGTGATATAGATGAGGAAAATGTTAACTCAAAGAAAATGAGAAAATGACTTTGCATTACTTTGTATTGCAAATTATGAACTGCAAGTTTGCTTCGTGGCTGTTATGGGAAATCAATTCTCATCATTTAAACCACTATGCAATATTTGTTCTTTATCCATTGCTTTTTGTAGGAGTTCTCCCCACGGTCCCTTCAGTACCTGTGATATATAAATAAGGTCCTTGGTATATAAATAAGGTCCTTGGGTCTCCTAACTCATTCTGGGATGATCAGCTTTCCCATCTCTGCCCAGAAACCTTTCAACATGCATTGGGTGTCCACCCTTACAATGCATTTTCAATAGGTGGAAAAACAGGACTGCCAGCATCCTAGGACAATGCCCTTCCATGAGGCAGATATACTAAACTGTGATACACAGGAGTTCTGGTAAGACTCCTAGCCCAGTCATCTGACATGGGTCTAAGATACAAATGGTTGTATTCCTGTAATATGGAAAACTTCAATATTCACTTATTTCAATGGCTACTATGCCATGGGGCACGAATAGAATGGACGGCCAGAAGCTGCCTCCCCGGCAAAGTTCAAAAGCACCACTTCTGTGACATGACTAAATTCTGCTGTGCCGGGGTGCAAAAAATCACAAGCTCACTCCCGAACCTGTAAGTGATTTGCGCTGCTGCTGTTGCTAGCATACCAGGCCACCTGGAGATTTGTTTGCAATGTGAGGAAATTCATTCTTTGTGCATATTATATTGCTATGTTGATAGGTACATTACAGAATGAATACAAAAATAGACGGCAACATTTGTTTAATACACAACAATGATGCTCCATCAACGGTTCAGTACATTTTATAGATAAAAATATATAACTGTTCCTGAGGTTGTATTGGATACTTCATTTTAAAATCAGAGACAGACACTCCAACAAAGTGAACTCTTTTAAAACACCCTCTAGACCACAAAATCTCACCCTTCTTTTGTGCTGTATTTTTCCTTCTGGAAGACCTTAGTTTAAGAAAAATTGAGGGGGGGGGGAGGTTTCGCCTCATGAAGGCACCCAAACAAATGAATATCCCAGAATCTATTTATTTTAAGCCAAAATATTTATTGAAATATAGCCTGTCTTTTTTGCCTCTCTCCTCATATCAAAGCCTGTCTTTGATACAAATACTGAGAACATTGGTTTCCCAGAAAAGAAGGAAACGTGAATAAATCTAGGATGTACTTCTCTTTCTGGAGATTTTATTTCTTTGCAAAATTTGTCTTGTCACCAAATTTTTCCTCAGTGTGAGTAAGCAAGAAATTAGCCGCTGAGAGAAATGCAGTGGGTTTTCCCCAAATATTCCCCAGCCATTTATCACTTCTTTTTCACTTGAATATTGGCAAGTTAATTTCAGAGCTGACATGCCAACATGACACATGGTGCTTTGTGCTCTATTTCCCCCACTGGGCCAACCAGAAATCATTGGAAGCTTTGGAGTCAGAAATGGCAATTCACAGTAATACGTAATAATGAGGAAGACAATTTCTGTCTGTACTGTGGAGCCCTGACCTTTTAGGAGAGCAAATGTCAGGGGGAGATACACAAATGTGTTTAGAACAATATCAGGAACTTCTCTACAGGGGGTATTCAGTCAGGCACAGATACAGCAAGTGATTTACTATCTACAACACTTCATAAGCTGCTGGACATGCAGTGAGCATATTCTTGAGTTTTAAGGTCATTCTTAGAAGAACTAGCTGGGAAAATCTTATTTCTAGAAATAATGGGCCAGATCTCTGGGTCTGGCTGAGCTACACTTAGTACAGGAACAGAGGGGAGTGGGATGGGCAAAAGGGGCTTAAAGCCATCTTGGTGCTCCTCCGATCCTGGGGTCAGTCAGAAGCCATTTCAGCCACAGCTGAAGAAAACCTCTAGAGCAACTTCAGGGCTGCTATAGTTTTATGTCCATGGAGGATTTCCCTATAGAATGGGGAATTCCATCTTTCCAGCCCCTTTGCACCACTTATATGGTTCAAAGGGGAAGGAGGGAGTCCAAGCATTTGGACCTATGTTACAGGGCCAGAACGTTAACAGGCCACTTTGTGACAAAAGTTATGAATGATTCATAACGTGGTAGGTAATTTTACCCATAGACACACTAAGTCACATGGTAAGGGCAGAGTGGAAGGGAGAAAGGATTATCAAACACATTCAAAATTCTAAGTGCTGCCCAAAACCTCCTACGTCTTGTGATACCTTATCAAATTACAGCAGACAAATGGGACCAGACAGATATCTGCCAACAACATAAACAAGGGTCAGGCCTCTAGTAATGTGGGAGGAGTAAGGGAATTGATACCTTGGAAACTACATGTTACCGGCTATATAAAAGGTATTTCAAGTTACTGCTTGCCTAGCTAGGCAGCAGTAAATTGCTATTGGCAGCTGTAAGCACTTCAGAGGTTTATTATATAAATGTCATTAGATTTCCAGGAACACAGGGGCTATTTGAACATGGTGGGGGTGTGTGGGCTTCATCTGAAATGGAGAGGTGCTCAGGAAATGTTCATTTTGGGCTTACATATGTCCTGTCCCTTAGTTATAATTGCAGATACAGATGGAGGAGGGCAACATGCTTAATAAGATAGCCACATATTGGGACTCTTCACTATTATTTTGATTTGTTGAAACATGGCTTTCACACCAAACTGATGCCACCCTATTTATCAATTTCCCATGGGCCAGGTTCCCCTCTCTCTTATAGTGCCCCAGTTCTACACCAGTGTAACTTCATGTATTTCAGTGGAGTCACTCCTGATTTACACAGGTATGACAGGAGAATGAGGCTGCACCTGAACCAGAATGGAAAATGGGTCCCATCTGGTTTTGAACCGGAACCGAAATCAAAACATAGCCGGCTTGGATCCAGGGATTTAAATACAACTCACCCCAGCACTGAAATCCTAACAAGTTTGGGTTTAAGGCTCCAGTTGTGGGATCTCTTGCACACAGTTAGTATTTTGGTTACTGGAGCTTCCTCATCTAGTATTTAAGATGATTCTGCTGTCAGTCATGGAAGTCTGACCATTATTTTCTGGAGGCAAAATGTAAAGAAATACCTTTTATTCTTCACACATTCAACTGTTGGCAGATGGAAATGCCTGCCCTCAGGACAATCCAGTGCAGGTCTGTTACAGCCCTTGTATTACATTCTTTTCTATTGCTCTATCTAGAAGATCATAACAAGGCAAGTTTTTAAAAATTCATTTACTGCACTCAGTTCTGCCCTCAGTTACATGGGTTTAGCTCCTGCTTCAATAGGAGTTGCACCTGTGCAAAGGAGGGCAAAACTGTTTCCTCGAGTATCATTACAGTACATTAAAGCGATACAATCAATAATGAGCTATTGCAGCCTGGAAGGCATCATCATCTCTTCAAATTGGCTTTGTCTAATTTGTCAGGTACAATTAAAAGGTATGTCGATATATCTGCATTAAATCAGGGTGCACACATGGATCTAACGTGAGTTTTGTTCCCATTTGGCAATATTAGAGCAAGCCAAAAATGTCAGCATCCACTCAGTCTCACCGATTTTCTTTGCAAGCGCCTCTGAAAAAATGATTTGCAGCAGCACTTAGCAATCCTGTGAATATTTAACACTGAGACCCCCACACAGGTGTGTGCACACATCCATGCACCTGTCTGTACATACACATGATCACACACAAACTCGCATATGGTACTAATGTCTTCACACCCTTTGAGTTTGGGAGGAGAAACAAATCACATATATCAGATTAAATCTAACTCATGGTTAGTTCTTGTTTTAGTTTCAGACAAAAAATATTCTCACAGGAAAGGTGCATGTCAGAGACCTTCAAAGAGATAGATCCAGATAACTTAGCATCGGCAAGTCTACTTTTGTAGCGGCTACACTATGGTGATTATGTGCTGAGGGGCCTAGCTGATTCATTGGGTCCTCTTGAAAGCAACACCTTACAGCTGAAAAGGAAAAGTCCAAGAAGCTGGCAAGGTATAAGTATTAATAGCTGTTCTTTCCTATATAGTAATGTTGTTGTGCGGGAGAGTGTAATAATAAGCAGAATGTTCCAGGCAACATTTTGAAAATAAGGTACTAAGAAAAATCGCCCAAAAATGTCGGACAAGCCAACAGGGAAAGGTCCAAGGAGCAGCAAAAGCACAGCATATACTTTTTCATCTATTCAATCTGACCCTGGGCCCAGTGCCACAATCTTTTTAAGGTTAGTGGTGGGAAAGCTGCCTCTTGAATGTTTGCAGAGGTCTATTAACATCCTGTGCTGAGGAACCTTAAACCCCAGGTAGTATTTCAGAGGAAATGGACAGCACAAAACACAGACTGAAAATTAACCACAGCAGACCCTGGGCCTAAATAAGTTCCCCTAGCCTTTTCTGAAATCACTTAAAGGTTTTTCTTCCACTTGGACCCTTGCCCAAGCACTTTAATAGTTGCAACAGGGGGAGAAAAAAAGAGGCAGAAGAAAAAAAAACCCTATTTGGCTGAGTTCTTTAAAAATTCTTTGCAAAATAAAATCAAATAATAAAATTATTAATTATTATTATTATTATCAAAAACAGTTACACAAAACGTGCAGCTGTAGCAGGTTTGTGAGGGTAACTCAGTGAAATGCTCTGTGGATGGCTGAAAACCTCTAATGGAAAGTTGTTTAAGTGGCTGAGGCCAAAGTAGGCATTAATTACAATGAAAAATCAGTTTAGTGCAGGCCACAACTAAATTGGAAACTGGTCCTCTAGGTAAAACAAAGAAAGTGAGCAGAAGCTTTAGATTTGATTACATGGCAACACAAGAAAAATGTGCTGTATGTTGTCTATTATTAAAGCTGCTTTTGGGCCTTGTGTGTATGCCTAAGGGATTTTAATAAAAAAATTAGTAATAGCCCTGCTGCCCTGGTTCACTGTGGCTTTTGGAGCATTCGTGGGTACAAGACTAGTTCTGCAGGACAAATTAAGTCACTTTAGACAAGCAGCCTTGAAAGCATTATATGATAGCAAAGTTCAAATGGTGCACTTCTACTTTAAGAAGACACACAGTCCCTTGCTGGAGGCCAACTGAGTTTAGAAGAAGCAATAAAATTTCATCAGAAAAAAATGCAACTGTTATATCTGTCTTTGATTATTCTTGGCAACACTCGAAATACATATCCAGGTACATAAACTCTCTTTAAGTGTATAGAATATTGCTAGAGAGAAAATTATTGGCACAAAAAGTGACCATTAATACAGTATTTTTTACAAATGTTAACTCTATAACTCTCTTTACAGTGATGTAGCAATATTAATAATATTGCCTTTATTGCTAATAATGCCACTGGGCCCTTGGCGAGACAATGAAATGAAGCCAGGAACGTTCACCCTGATTTAAAAAAAAAAAAGTGTTACTGAGGCAATGAATGCACTTGGAAAGAGAATTCTAGCCCCAATCCTCCAATCAGATGCGGTGCAGTTGGTGACCCTTTGTACCCAATGGACCTCTGCGTCAGTGCCAGGGTGTAGTTCATCCACATTACAGTGTTACCAATTATCAGGATTTTTATAGTAAAAGCTGGGGGATGGTAAAGAAAGACATGGTTCAGCATGGAGGGGGATGCGCTCTGCATAAGGACAATAACTGAGCCTCACTCTATATATTGGTTTTCACTAACCAGTATAAGATCTCCGCAAGACTACAGTGGATAAGGTAAAAGAATTCAATATCAGAACCTATTCTCTTAATACTATAGTATGTTATGCCTATACAAAGCCTTCCAACAAAGAATCTTAAAGCACTTTCCAAAATGGGGGATGGGCAGCTAAAACTCTGTTTTAGGACCTGAACTCCCAGTTTCAGGACCACTGTGATGCTCAGAGAAAGGCGGTTCCTATCGAATGCTGTAGGTGTCTAAATGCACTTGGCATCTATGTTTTCAGGGTAAAGGTTCCCTGAAACCTGTTTCCACCTGTGAGTATGTGTACTGCTGCCTCCCTGGAGGCATCTGGAGGCCTGTTTCCCATCTAAGCCCCAGAGCAATTCCCAACAGGTGTTCAGCCATCCAAGTCAAATGCAGGTCCTAATCTGCTAGGCAAGCTCAGAGGTCACCAACTGGATTGGGTCCCATTCAAAATCCTGACAGGAAGGAAGTTTTGGTAGTGCTGCTCTCCTTATACCTTTTAGTTGAGTGTTAGAATATTCACCTGGGATGTGGGGACCCTGGTTCAAGTCCCCTCTCCCTGCCAGAGAGAGAGAAAGGAAATAAACAGGGATCTCCCACCTCTCTGAAGAGCACTCTAACCACTGGGTATTAGAATGTGGGGGGCCCTGTGGATAAAGAATGAAGGAGAGGTTGGAGTAGGCAGACTGGACCCAGGGTCTCCCACTCCCAGATGGGTACCTGTCTGATTCCTGATGACTGCTATCTAGTTGCCAGATGCTTAGTATGGGGATGCACACACACAAACAGAATATTGAATGTCAGCTGAATACCTCATTGTTTTAGTGTGTGGTCCAATTTTTTAGTTTTCTGTAAATTAGAGTCACTCAGCGTAAGCTTTTTGTGTAACAGTCATAAAGCCACAAAGTTTACTTTGGTACAGACAGACATTTTTCAGAACAAGGCCCGGTGACAGCCGTTTTGAAGTAACTGTACCATGGGAACAAAGAACTGTAAATATAATTGATTTACTGTAGAATGACTGGTGTTATGAGCATGGACTGCAAATACTATTCCAGCTTGAATATCTGTTAAACTAATTGTTGAACTATTAAACTACCTTTAAAACAAAATGATGCAACATAGGTACAAGTGCTGAATGACTCTGAGGATATCTGACTTGACAAGATGCAGGATGTGTTTTTTCCCATAAACACTCTGTTTGCCAGAGTCCAAACACAAAAAAAGCAAAGTCCCCTATCATATTTACACCATTCCTAGGTGGAGCTTCAGGAAATATATGATACAGCATCTGCTTCCCAGTGGCATCAGTTCTGGGAATGACTAGTCAGGACGAGTATATGGGAGATTGTCTGAGCGAGCATTTCTGGAATAGTCCCACAATGATGAAGGATAGCCAGGTAAGTTGGATAAAATACTGGCACTACCAATAGGCCCCTGAGAGCCTGATGTGTAAAGTCCTGAATACTTCTGAATGGTGCTGCATACTCATAACTCCCATTAACACCCACAAGGGGAGTCCACTTTTCTGAGGAATACACGAGAGCCTGCAGAATCATCCTCAACTGCTTTTGTCTCTGGAGGCTACTGCTCTATTCAGCATTATTAAACAAAATAAAGATAATTTTTGTGCTAATAAGAGAGATTTTTCCAAAGCCATATTATACAGTCTGAGATATTATAAAGAAGGGACTTTCCATAAATGCCAACACAACAAGTCTATATATCTCAGGCTTTTATACTGCCACCCATCACCGTAGAACCTAAGCACCTTCCGTGTTAAATTGTAAAGTCCCTAGTGGACTTTATGGAGTCTCCTGCTCATCTCCCTTTTCAGAGTAAAATCTCTGCTTGGGCTATTTTTTAGTTTGTTTGGGATTTTCTAGGTTGGTCTGTTTGGACACTTTAATGCTGCATAATGTTATAACTACACCTCCAGAGTTGCCACATGGACCAGGTTCAACATGTCGCTACTCGTGACATTTGAGTGGAATGTTGAATCATTAAAAAAATACTACCACATCTCACCACCACACTGGCTATCCTGGAATCCAGCAGGGAAGTGGCTAATGGTTTTCTTAATGTCAACATAAATAACCGCACTAATGATTGCTTTAGGTTTACTATTTAAAGTAGTTTTATGAGATCACTACCTGAAAAGTTCCAATCTATTTTTCTTTTTTATGATGCTTTTGCTTTCTTGGATGACTTCAGCGCTTGTAAAAATGGTCGGGTAGAGAGCTTGAGAGCCTGAGGTTTCTCTATATGGTTTATCCACAGAAAAGGGTAGTTTGGGAGCTAGCAGTGCTATTTCCAGACACCCGCTTGCTGGCGGCTTTGTCTTGACTTTAAAAAGTGGTCAAGTTTAGGTCATGCTTGACTAACGTATACAAGCTAAACACTACCTAAACTCTACCTTCTTTCCTAGTGTAGGTGTTGGGTAATAACCGTAGTTCATTTTAGCAAGCCTCGGGTTTCACACAGAAGTTTGTAACAACTTTAACAGTCCTGATAGCACATGAACATCCATATGAGTTTAATTGTTCTTTAGTGAAGAATCTATGCTGCTTTCCCCCCGATTTCAAACAGCGACATCTCAGCTAGGACATTTTAAAGGGAGAACCTAGTCCACCGGTGCAGGAAAACGTATGCAGCATAAACTAACAGCGAATCCAGAGGCTTGAGGTGTAATGTACCAGGCAGCTGAACGGTGTCTATGCATAGACACAATGCCACTGCAAACTTTGCGCTAATTGCCATTTGCACAAAGTGGAGCTTTGAGAGCCTGGAAAGCCCCATCTAGAGAGCACGATCTGTAAAGAAAAGGAAAGAGAAGCTCTCCAAAAACCATGAGTCTAAGAGCAGAGTAATGAAAGGTATTTGCAGTTATATTAAAATATGCCTGGCCTGGCTTCTATAGTGTCAAAGCAGATGATCTAAGAGCAATAGCTTTATGAAAATTCTGTTTTCTCTTTGCCCTTCCCCTCTTGTCCTGTAGCCAGCTTGATTTATTTTAAAATAATCAAGTTATCTTTATTGTCTGCCCCATCCCAGCTGCCGAGGATCTATCCACTCCCTCATCAATGCATCAATTCAAATAGAATGCTTCACCTTGACACATTGTTTTGGCACAGTGGCCTTGACTGCCATTTCTACCTCACTTAACAAAAGGCCTGTTCCTGTAGGGAGCCAAGCACACCCATTGGACCTGGTTGAATTTTTTAAAGTGAAAAGCTGAACACCAAAAGAACGGCAAAGCTCTTAAAAAACCTGACTTTTTTATCACCACCCCCCCAAAAAATGGAGTGAGGGAGAAATTGCAAAATGATTAGCGAATTTTTACTTTTGTTTTGTATAGAAAATGTAAATAAAACTAAAGCTGGTTGGAGAATCTTCAAAGGAATCATATTCTGCTGGAATCAAAATACTTTGTGAAACAGATGATTTCACCAGAATTCTGTTTTGGAAGGAAAATGGGGAAGGGGCAGGGTGACCAGATGTCCCGATTTTTATAGGGACAGTCCCGATTTTTGGGTCTTTTTCTTATTTAGTCTCCTATTATCCCCCTTCCCCGTCCCGATTTTTCACATTTGCTGTCTGGTCACTCTAGGGAAGGGAGTTCTGACAATGTCAAAATGTCCAGTTTCTACATTTATGGAATGAAGCACTTCTGTTTTTCAGTTTGACATGACTTTTGCTTTTAAGGTTTTTTTAAAAAAAAATCTTGGAGTCGCTCTCTCTTTCTCTCTCAATTATATTTATAATATAATAAAATTGTTAAAAAGTCAAAATTGAAACAATTCCCCAAACTGAAACTTTTCAATCAACCCAAGACAAAAAGCTTCTCTGAGTTTTCTTCATAGAGAATTCTGAAATTTTTGGTTTCCATTCCAAATAAGAAGAAAGCCAAAGTTTGGAATCATTAAATCCTTTGCAAAACAGAACTTTTAACCTATGTAGAGCTGTAATTGAAACCATTATCAGAATTGTTTCATTTACCAGCCTAATGAAAAATGCATCCTTTGTCAGCCCTATGAAATGGAAACAACTCAAAAATTTTGAAATCCTCCCAATTACAAACAAACAATAATGTAACCACCTTTAGCCTTTACCCAGTGACATGAAGTGCTGAATGAATGCTTCCTGTAGGGTATTGAATGTTCTCAACTCCTTTGATAGAATCATAGACTATCAGGGTTGGAAGGGATCTCAGGAGGTCATCTAGTCCAACCCCCTGCTCAAAGCAGGACCAATCCCCAACTAAACTTTTCCAGCCAGGGCTTTGTCAAGCCTGACCTTAAAAACCTCTAAGGAAGGAGATTCAATCACCTCCCTAGGTAACCCATTGCAGTGCCTTTATGGCACAAGGTGCTGTGGTGTATATCCGGTGGGAGCAGTTAATGGTACTCAGCATATACACCTCATAGAGGTTTCATATGAAAATGTAAAGTGAGAGGGGGAAAAAACAACCCTAACATTTCCAAACATCTTTTTCAGGCAGACTGCTGATCCTTTTAATATATTTCAACTGACTACCCCAGTGTGGAACAAGACCAGATCATTCAGTGATGATTTGCAGCAGCAGCAATCTATCTGCCAAACACAAACCTAATAGATAAACTTCAGTAGCTGGCAAACTTGTAACGGGGGTATATTTGCCAGTCTGAGTCTCCAATGAACAATTCATTGTAGGTTGGTCTTAAAAATCCACCATGCAAATCTGCGGCCCTCTGTTCCCACAAGCAATATAAATAAATCTTCTAATTTATTTCTGACCCTTTTTGAAACCTAGATAGTTGAAAAATAGATAGGAATAACCAGCCCTAAAAGCTATATACATATTTATTCAGTTTTAAAAGGCCATTCATTTTTCTGAATGAAAATCTGCATCCCATAATACTTCCTTACCCCCAGTATCTTATTGGCTGCAGAAATGGCCTTCTTGACTCAGTTTCTTCTTCTCTCTCTCTCTCCTTTTAGGGTTTTTTTTTAATTATTTATTTCTAATATTATGGCCTGTTTAAAAAAAAAAATCTCCAAAACTTTCGTCTGTGGATTCAGAAGAGCCCTCTTCATGCGGGATTCATCTACATTAAATTGGTCATGACCTTCCAGGGGTCTTTAAGGTTGAAGTGTTTGCTGGACCATTTAAAGCTACTCCGGCTAGCTCATGTGACCCGCCTGACATCAAGATCCAGGCTTTTATGAATGTAGCCACCTTGTCAATGCACAGGGGTCACTAATAGCCTGCCTTGGGCCTTCAAATGGGTCATGTTCGGATTGCTAGTCCAACACAAAGGAAAAGGAGCGGAAGGGTGGGGGGAGGGGATAATTATTCTTTTTTTTTTCTCCTCCAGGCTCAGAGTTATGCTCCATGTCACTGTGTTAATGCGCTTACATCCAGGGAGACACATAATGCTCCTCTCAGCCCCTGTTTATTAGCGAGATCCATTTGCGAAAGGCCCTTCTTTTGTGCCACAATATGAATGTGCTTTGATGGCAAATAATTACGCCAGTCCTTTTGACATGAGGATCCACAGGCTGCCCTAGTTAAGCCAGTAATTAGCCTGTCCTCCTTTTTTTTTTATTATTATTGAGAAACTACAAATTATCCTCATATGAGCACTGCCCATTCCCTTTTCTCTTTTCTATTTGGCTTCTCTGTCTCTCTCCCTCTCTCTCTCTCTCTCTCTCTCTCATATCTCTCAGCACTTTGGATAAGCGGAATGCAGCTGCACTAGAGCAAGATAAAGCTCCGCCATCAAGATGATGAACAATTTGGATGAAGAGCCTTCGAGATGAACACAAAAGCTGAAGAAGTGCGGCTGATGCAGCCCCGGACAGCTGAAGAATGCTGCAGTCTGCAGATGAATAGCCCTCATTTGTGAATATACAGATTTTCCATGATGAATAAAAACTGAGTGTAGGTCACAATAAATAAACTTTTTTTTCTCTTCTTCTTAAATAATAATTCAGGTTCCCGGCACCAAACAGCTGTAAATTGAAGGTTGTGCTTAGTTTTCTCAACTCTCAAAGGGGATAATTAAGCTAAGCTCATATTGTTTGATATATTAGTGTAATGATGAGCTACTATATTCTGGCTTCTTTCGAGTTATTTTAGGGGTTTTTTTTCCATTATCTTTTTTTTTTAATTCCGTTTCAAATGCATTTTAAATGTAGAAGCAGCATTTCTGAAACACAGTTGCCCTATGTTTGGGTCTATGTGAAATGTATTCATATAACATTTAATTAAAGCTGCAGCATCCCCCTTTTTGAAAAAGTGCAGAGATAAAAATATCTGCATTATCTGACTAGTCCTGACATAATCTCATCAAACTGCTGGTCCCTTATCCTTATTGGCAAGATAATTAGACTGGGCAGGATTCATTATCAATAGAGGCCATCATTAACCTCCTGAAACTTCAGTGTATGTATTTCTTGGCAAGGTAAAATTCAGCCATTCAGCCCCTATAATATTTTCATAATTTTGCTAAAGATCGATGCAAAGGCAAAGATCATTTCTGAAAACTTCTATTCAGGAGAAAAAAAACCCTAAACGCCTGTGTTGAACGTCATCTCTCTGAACAGATGTAACCCTTGATGTTACCTTCAAGGGAGTGGGGATAAATGGGAAGGGCCAAATGGTTAAAATGTCTTGCTACCCATCAGCAGAAAGGCGAAACTAGCCCTCATATTCATAGTCTAGTGGATCTCATTGTTCAGGATGATTTACCTATTTCTGGTGTAAGACACCAGCTTCTTTAGTCCTTTACACCAGGGTACATAGAATTAACGTCACTAAATCAATGGAATTACTCTGGTGCAAAGCCAGTGCAAGTAAGGGTAGGATCAGGCCCATCGACATCAATATTACTAGATTTTGTGCTCAGAAAGTCCAGTTCTATGCGGGCATCTGCTAAATGGATAAAGGCAGTTGTCATATCCAGCAAAGTAGCACGGATGGGTTAAGTTGGTCCTGTGGCAAAATTTTGATGGATATAATGCCACTGAGGAATCTGAAGCCTTTTCCAGAGGGCATCTTTTGGACACTCAGCAACTCCCCATGGTTTTGAAAGTTGGCTTCCTCCTCTGCTCTTTTGTCATAGACTACTATGCTCCATCATAAACACTCATAAGCCCAACCAGTTCAATCTGTCTGAACTTTACATACAATAAGCAACCATTTATAGAATGCAGCGATTCTATTATTCTAAAGAAGGGGAGCAAAGGGATGGTAAAAAACTAACTGCATCAGAGAACATCTCAACAGTCCTTTGATTCGCCATTGTGAATCCTTCTTCTTTAGCATGAAATTTCCCCTCATTAAAAACAGGAATAAGCACGAACAAATATAGGGAGATTTGAAAGTACTGTATATGAGATGCCAATCTTGGGCTATTCTGGAATAGTAAATGTTCAGCACAGGATACCAGCAAGAGATTGTTGCTTGGTTCAGCTCAACTCAAACCACATCCTTTCTACAAAGTGCCAGAAGAAAACTAAATATTTCCACAAATGGAACTAGGAAAGGCACATGAATCGCTCAGTCTAGAAGGGAACCTGGCAGAGAACTGGAGGAGGTGACTGCAGTGCTTCCAAACTTTTCTGGAAGCAAATGGCTTTGCAGGGAAATCAGAGAGAGGGAAGTCCTCCATACTGCTCTATGTGGCAAGACCAAATCTGCAATACATTCCAGTGGCAGCATGTGGGTCTGCAAACTACAGACAGTCAATCGAAATGGAAAGACTACACTTACACTGATATTTGGGAAAGACACTTGGGCCAAATCTTGGTCTCTGCCTTGCCAGATTAGGCCCTCTAAGAATTGTCTGTGCCTGGGCAAACCTTCATAGTTTGCAGGGCAGCTCCCATGCCACATCCCTCCTCACCTGTAGTATAGGGCTTATGTCAGGAGAAGGAGGCTTTGATTTCTCTATGCCCCAGCAAATCCCTACTAGTTGCTAGCCCTGCAACTCAACCAGAGATCTTAGAGTCAGTCTGGTTTCTTTCTTTCTCTCTGTTAATCTGTAATAAAGGTTCTGCAAGCCAAGTTACACCCTTTACAGGTTTGCATTCCCTCTTAGGGTTTGTCTTCACTAAAGCAGGGAGGGATCGATCTTTTGGCGATCGATTTATCGCATCTCATCAAGACGCGATAAATCGATTGCCAGCGGTGACCCCGTCGACTGCGGAACTCCAGGTTGCCAAAAGGAGCAAGCTGGAATCGACGGGGGAGCACGCCACCGACTGCCGCCGCCATGAGAACTACAGTAAGTCAGCTGTAGATATGCCGAATTCAGCTACGTTATTAACGTAGGTGAATTTGCATATCTACAGCCAATCTCCCCCCCTAGTGAAGACCAGCCCTTAGTTATGTTGGCTTTACACAAGAAAAAGGGCAGTAAAAACATTCTTTTGTTATATAGCAAGATCTCAATACACATCAGGATCAAGTCTGCCAACTAAGAGAGAGCGATTTTCCCCTCATCATTTTCCAGAGTAGAGCCACACCTTAAGCTTTTCTCCTCAGAATTTGCAACTCACAAAAAGTTATTTTTGCCTCAAATACCCTTATCCCTGTTCTACAGTGCATAATATATAGTACAGTATGGGCAACTCAAAGAGTTTTGACTTTGGGTCCAGCGTTGACTATAAAGTTCAACCAACTAGAAGTCAAACACACACTTCTCCTTCTGCCCACATTTTGAGAATTGAGTCCCAGAGCACAGGATAGTTCGGTTTGTTTCATAACGCCATGACACAGGATCATGACGTGCCCACTTTAAAGAGTTTATAATCTTAGCATGCAATGAGAGACAAGAAGTAAAGAAAAAGCTGTCAAACAGGTAAGAAGAGAAGAGGAAAAGGTGACAGTGAAACAATTCAGTTTGGTGTAATTAGTAGGAGTACCAGCACCCAGTAAGACAGGACTTAGTAAAACCTCATTCAAAATGATCATCTTTCATTTCCAAGCAGTAGTGGGTAAAGGTAAGTAGAACTCATAACCTAATGGGAAAGCCAATTTTTACATTTAAAAACTTAAGGCTCACCCAAGGGATCATCACTCAGCAATTTGGTTTAAAATTCTCTTTAAAATGTTTTACTGGCTCACTTTACTTGGCATTTTTATCGCTATTTATTTCTCTAAAGTGGCGATATAATTAGTAAAGCTATTAATGTTTCTGATGCTTAGCTTTATAAATGATACAAATATCTATAAATCTGGCTTATAGCAAAATAAACAAAGATGATAATGCTATCAAGCATCAATATAGTTTTCCGGACAGCATTGTATAAACTGAGCAAATAGGAAGTCTTAAAGAGCTTAATCTGTGCCACTTAACTATCCCTTCAATAAATGGTTCTACAGGCCAGAAAGGACCATTCAAGTAAGTTGCCTCCCAGACACCTTTCCTTCCCTTTCTACATACTGGGCTAATCCTGACTGGCCTCACTTTGTGTCCTAATTCTTAACCTGGAGCCAGACCCTTAAATCCATACTCAAATCTTATTCAGGCCAAACTCCCATTGATTCATGGGTTTCCATTATCTCTTAAGAATTTTAGGATTTGGATCAGTTAATAGTGGGTATAATTTATTGTACTTATGTACTGTATTTCCATGTGTTTAGAAATACATGAAGAAATGTGTCTGCAACAAATGAAACCCTAGTAAAAAAGGCACAGTCATTCAAACAAAATCATAGAAGCCACTGAGATGACTCTTCACTCCCTTCTATCCCAGGTCATCATTTAGATTCCAATTCAGCAAAGTACTTGAGCATGTTCCTAACTTTTAGCACATACACTGTCCCATCGATACTATTAGGAGTAAAAATGCTACTAACGACACTGACAGCACTGCACATGCCTTTGCCTAGGTGTAAGGGGTGATACAAAGTGCAAGGCAGTGGAGAATCAGGCCCCCGGTAGCTGTCCTGCAGGACAAAGTACAACACTGAGCAAGAATTTTAAGGCCTAAGGAGCAGTGTTTTCAGTTTGGCTGAATGAAATCTTCATACAAATGACATGCAGGCTCTTGCAACTGCTTTTCATGATTCAGAATCCAAAGAGTAATTTGGGCCAAACCTCAGTGACAGGATGGCATGCAGGGAAATCCTGCAAGTGCAATCCTAAATATAAAAATACTATCTGCAGAATTACCATTTTCAATAACAAATGAATGGGCATGCAGACAAGTACTGAGTAATAAATCTTTTAAGTAAAAGTATTAGAAGAATATATCAGCTATAAGATTTACTGTCCAAGACTACTACCACACAGTGAACATTTTTAACTTTCACTCTAAAGTGACTCCATGATAAGAGAGTACAATATATATTTTGAATGCAGGGTGAGAAGATCTTTTTAATATAAGTGTCTTATAATGTAGCCATACATCATTTATAAGCAAAATGCTAAACAAAACACAGTCCTTTTCTGAAACATAGATATGACAGATTTTCATTATTCTATTTTATTCCATGAGCTAATTTTTCAATCCAAACTTTTACGTTATTGATGGCATGAAAAGGTTTCAGTGTATCTTATTCCATGTCAAAGACAGCTTTCATAAAGCTGTGGATTGGAAGTATGAATACAGGGAAAGAGTTTGGGGCAGATAATAAATAAATTAGACATTCTGATATGTTAGGTTCATATGTTAGAATCACCTCACCACTTAGTTCTGTCCTCTGCAACCAACTGGCCACCTGATGTATGCAATATGTCTGTGTTCCATACCCCAGCTTCAGAATCTGTTGTGCCTTCTCTAGTTTTCATGTCCCTATGCCCTTGTTTCACCTGTTATATAAAACCTTCCTCCATTCCTCTTGCTTCTCCAGGATCCGACACCATCTTTTTTCTTCCATTTACCACCAGATTCCTTGAGTTTGCTGTCTTCTCCCATTATCTTGACTTCAAATCCTCTAAAATTTTCTTGGAGCCCCTCTATTATGGCTTCCACTGTGTTAAAGCCACACTAATCAAGGTCTTTAATGACATCTTCTTGTCCAAGTGTAGAAGCATCTTCTCTGTTGTCATACTCCTTGATTTATATGTTGCTTTCAACACTGTCAGTTCCTCCTCAGCTCATTCTTCTTGGGCCTCTTCTGTGTTGGCATGGTACCTCTCCTGTCTCTGGGATCACTCTTTTAAAGTCTGTTTTGCATTTCTTACCTCAATATCTGACCGCATTCGTTAGGGCTTCATTTTTATTCCCTGTCTCTTTTCTCTCTACATCTCTTTCTGACTCTATCTGCTTTCCCAGCTTGAAATACTGTACCATCTCTGTGTTGGTGTAAGTCATATGTGTTCTTGTACTGTGTTTTGTATGGCACCTAGCACGTCGTCCAAAATAAAAAAAAATTACAATAATAAGACTGAAAGTTTTACTAAAGTCTACACAGAAAACATCACACACATTCCCTTTTCCAGTGCTGTAGCCTATCCAATTTCCTAAATAACATACATCAGGATGATCTGATATGATGCTTATTTTTGTAAAACCAGTTTGGTTCCCAAAGGATCTGGATTAGCATCTATAATTTCACATATTGAAATTCAATATCTGGAAAGCCAGGCATCTAAAATGTGTGATCTAATAAATGAATGACTCATAATGGGAGGCATTCAAAAGATTCAAGACAAGGCCGAAGAACTTGTATAGGGTCAGGATATATGCACTGATATAGGGGTAAGATGCAGTTACACTGTTGCAAATTTCCCTAATCTGGATAAGACTGAGGACTCGGCCCAAGAGAACTTTATTTAAAGAAATGGAGAGCACAGATTTTCCAAACTAGAAAGTGTGAACAGGTTTTAAATGAGATTTTAGCCCCAGACACTGATGTAAGGGGAGCTGTATTACTCAGAAGGGAGAGTAACACCTGCCCCAGTTCTGCCTGTCTCTTTTCCTGTTGGCTGTTGTGGGGACCACTGACCTTGTGCCGCACAGCTAGTCACATAGATCTGAAGTTATCAGACATCACCTGTCTGGGTGCATACTTCTGACTTCTGTCTGTATTTCTATTACACAGATGCCACAAATTCTGCTTTTACAAGATTGAATTGAAGATTGAACAGCCTGAAAATCCAAAGAGGGGAACGGCTCACTTTCGTTTGACCTAGCTGGAATCCTGGGGCTGGTCTCACCCTCCTTCCTAACAGTGCATGGTTGTAACAGCAGATTTCTGTGCAATTTACCTTTCTTCAAATCTGCAGTACAGCCGCCCTGTATTGAGATAGATTTAAAAACCAAAGAAATTTACAGCGAGAATCAAGGGAGAGACACTGAAGCCGAAACTCTCTCCGGTTAATAAGATTAAAAATAGTTACAGAGGAAGCATTGGAATATGGGTTTTAAAGAGCCCGGTGCCACATCATAACAGACACCCAGGCCCTGCTTTTGTAGCAGTTCCTAATAAAAAACACACAGGCCTGCAGTTCTTCTTGTTTTGAGTTCTCACTGGATACACTAACAACTTTGTCTATAGACCTCCTGAAGTTTTTTGGCCCTGGTACATCCCTGGAACAATAGGCACAGAACAAGCCAGCATTCCTGTTTACAATTAGCAGAGACCCTTTTAACTACCTGTCGGGTCATTATATTTAGAAGAAAGAGTGGCTGGTGGGAAGACGGTTCTGGCAAAACCACCGTTGCTGAGCTATAGAGTACTTTGGACATCTTATTTCAGTTCATTATAATATTTTGGAGACATTTTTAAGGTATAGTATGACCAACAGGACAATAAACTGGCCAAATATGGAATTTAGCTGCAAGAAAACTACAGTGCTTTGAAGGGAACTGGGTTTGGGAATGAGATATTTTCTTCCTTACCTACTGAGTGATTATTCGGCATATCAGAAATCAGAGGATGAGCAAACCAAATTTACATTGTCCCCAAAAGACAGAAGAAGCATTTGATTTATGTGTTATGTGGAAAACCAACTGGAACAAGGAGAGGAAGCACGTGCTTGTGATTATGGCAATAGTCTAGAACTCAGAAAATCTAAATTCTATTCTCTGCTCTACCACACACTCCCTCCGTGACAGGTCACTTACTCTCTCTTGGCCTCAGTTTCCCATCTGTAAACTGGGAATCATAATACTTATTTTTCTCTTCCTTGATTACTTGTTTGTCAGCTCTTCAGGACAGGAGCTGTCTTTTACTGTATGTACAGTGTTTAGCACAATGAAGCCTCCGACAACAGCAGAAACCAAAACAATCCAAAGAACTCACTCAAACCATGCATGCCAATGAAAACCTATCACCACCAAACTGCATTCATGACAATAAAAAAAAAAATTAAACAATGTGTGAGAGACGCTCTAGTCAGAACAAAAGACTCATCTATAAGCTTCTCAGGTTTTGAATGAGCTTCTGTTAATCAATAAATTAGGTTTCTACTTTACTCTTCTACTGAAAGCAAAAGATTGAACTGATGCTCAAACAAACAGATTTCACAGTGGGTGCTGTGGACAGACTTCTCATTTAGAGGTCTAGTGAGGGCACTTTGACTTTGCTCAGGAAGAGGTTGAAATCTACTCAGAACTTTTCAACATGAGGGTGCAGCTAGCCAGTTAATTGGAGAAGATAAAAGTCAGGCTTTTATGAGAGATGCTGTCATTATCAGAAATGAAGGGTAAAAACCTGAGCAGCAATATCTCATTTTATCTCAAAAGAAAGAAAAAAAAGAAGCGTCTAAGTTTTTGATAGTTCCATTTAACCACAAAAATTATGTTAATGTAACCTTAAGGGTTTGACTCAAACCTGCAAAATCAAGGCAATTTGGAGTTCAGTCTCCAGTTCTCTCCTTAAACCACTCATTGTGCCTAGCGATTGTGAAACATATGGTACATAAAATCCCCCACTGTCTGGAGACACCGTCATTACGCAGGCACAATGGGTGGGTTAAGTATGTTCTTTTACAGTTACATAAGTTACTTTTGTGTTATTAAGTTAGATGCCAAACATTTCTTTAAAGTCGAGGTCTGTTTGTGGGTTCTTCCATAGTTATGTTAGGGGAGTGTTGCCCTTGAGGAAGAGCACAATTTAAAATAAAAAGAATTGTATGGAAAACTGTTTCTGTTAGGTCAGACCCAATTTACTTTGGTCCAAAAGCTGTAATAAGTCAATATACAAATTGAACAAACACCGGTACAGATTCAAATCCCAAAGATTTATTGTATTAGGCCCTGATCCTGGCACCATGTGACAGAACCCTACATCTACACAGACCCCTGTTGATGACAAAGCACGTTTGGCTCTGACTGAAAACATTTGCAGGAACAGCAACTTAGTTTTTTATTTATTTAATTGCCAGCACTTCATAAAGTGCTAGGCATTTTACAAAACAAATAGAACAGAATAGTCCCTGCCCTTCAAAGTAATGCAATCATGTGCTTCCCCTCTTTAAACATATGCAAATCTATATATTACTAGCAGAAATACCCGGCGTTGCTTGGGTCCGTTGGAGGGGGGGAAGGGGACCCAGCATTGCTCGAAGAGAGCTGAGCGAGTGTGGGGTCCGTTGGAGGGGGGAGGGGGGAGAGAGCTGAGCGAGTGGGTGGGGGGCATTGGAGTGGGGGGAGGAGGGGGAGATTTTAAAAATTTTCGATTCTTACCTGAGGGGCGAGAGAGCTGAGCAAGTGCAAGGTCCGTTGGGGGGGGGGAGGGAGCTGAGTGAGTGCGGGGGCCGTTGGAGGGAGGGAGGGGGTGAGATTTTAAAAATTTTCAATTCTTTCCTGAGGGGGGAGAGAGCTCAGCGAGTGCGGGGGGCCTTGGATGGGGGGGAAGAGAGCTGAGCGAGTGCCGGGGCTGTTGGAGGGGAGGCGGGGGGCAGAGAGCTGAGTGAGTGCGGGGTCCATTGGAGGGGGGTATTATTACATCATAACTATGTCACAGAGAACAGCAGGTGTTAACCTGCTGTCCAGCTGATGTGAATGGGCTTTAAATAATTTCACCCCTGGGAGGCATCAGAGCTGAGATTTGAAAAATTTTCTATTCTTACCCTGATTAGGACCCTAAAGCCTATAACTGTACCAAATTTCAAGTCTCTAGCTCAAACGGTGTGGAAGGAGTAAGGGAACGTACATACATGCACGCACGCATACATGCATACACCATTTGACTTCTATATATATAGATTGTTGTTGGCTCAGAGCTCATGGGCATGGCAGATGAAGTGAGTCTTACAGAAATATTTGAACAAGAGGGCAATGGTTTGGCAGATCAGAAGTGGGAGGGATTCTATGGGGTGGTTATGGGGGGAAATAGACAACTCAGATGTCATGCCTGGTGTCATTACCGAGTGAGGAAAGGGGCAGCAAACAGCAGAAATACATACTGTACGAACACTGTATGATTGAAAAAGAGTAGCTATTTGTGTGCATTATTGATGCTTGAGACTATTCTAGGGAGGGACACATTTTACCCTCAGATGCATCTGAGTTGCTTCCATTGACAGAAAGAGTCACAGATGTATCTTTGATCACTTTTATTCAAAACACAAAACGTGGAAAAAACAACATTGCCATAACAGATAAGTCTCCATGACAAATTGATGCCCACTAAACCATTACATTTGAAAGCATAATCATGGCTGAGTAAAAAAAAAAAAAGCACTAATCAAAGCATCCACAACAAATCTTTCTGAATTTCTGGATCTCCTGAATTTAAAAAATTCAAAAAAGAATTCACTCTCCTCCTGAAATTTGACAGGACATATTATAACCCACAGGGTTGTTGTTTTTTTTAATGGCTGAGTCATAAAGCCCTGAAAGTAGAGGCTTCTAATGAAAATGCTGACAGATCCTTAACTATATGGATGTGTTTGCAGGCCCCACCACAATAGCCATTTAAGACCTCTTTTCTCAGAAATGTTTGGCTCAGCCAATAAGCACAGTGTAAACACGGCTGGTATCTTAATGACCTTTGAGCATTAGCAGATGGCCTTTTTATGATCAGAGATTAGCAGTCCATGGTAGTTTTTAATGGGCACTAACAGGTGCCAACCCTGCTTTTCACTTTTCTGCCTACCTATCGCTTGCAAAAAAAAAAAAGCTGGTTTTAAATTGAATTTCCCCTGCCCCCACCCATCCCATCCTTTATCCTTCAGAACAAAAAAGAGTAGGTCACATACTATACCTATGACTGTATGTTATAGACGACCCTTTCTCACCTTCTCAAAAACATTTGTTTTTCTTTTTTCTCTTTCATTCCCCTTTAGGAAATGCCTTCTTCACTTGCATTAATATTTCAATACTAAATTTTAAACACACAGAACAGAAAAATGAAGATCAGAATAAACATTGCTGATTTACTCCAGGATGTCTGGCACTGTGGGGCTGAGTGATAAAACACTGCAGCCATTTCTCTCAAGTTAATTAAATGAATCAGCTAGCTTGGGTGAAACCATCAGAACGGTTTCCCTGTGCCATTGACAACATCATTCCATTAACTTCACCACCTGTAATGATTTCCATCACATCTGAGCCACAAAACCATGATTCCCCTTCTCAAATCCTTCTTCCCACTCTTTACCCACCTGGCTTTGCTCTTCTAGGGAAAAAATCTGATTCCTGTTGCAGATGGAGTGAATGTAAATGTTTGTTCCATCTTTTAATAAATATTCCTAGTCCCAGTCTATTTTGGCTCTGGAATAATTCAGAAATGCACCAGGACTCAGGGTAATTACCAAATTGGTTTCTCTGCATATATCTCTGTGGGTGGGTAGAGAAAACCCCTTAATTAATTTCAGATGCTGTCAGATTAGACACATCTCAGAATCTACAAGCCTCTGAAGCAGATAAAGGCTGCTTGAAGGTTGAAGACTATTCAGAATCTCTTGGTTGTTAGGTGTTAGGCTAAATTGCAGCTTAAATGTAGGTATCTTAAGTGAGGTTCAAGATCCAAGTTAAAGAAGCTCTCATTAGAGTAGCTTATCTTTGGATTCAAATGTTCTTACAGTTTAGGACGATTTTCCTAGCTGATGTAAATCCCACCATTTACACCAGTTGGGGATCTGTAGGTAGCTCATCATTTTATTTCAAATAATGACTTGCACATAGGTTTGCAGAGACATGAGAAAAGTTATGTTTTCCAGTAGTGAGAGATGTTTAAAATAACAATCAGAAAATGAGGGACTTTAGTATTCATGAGAGGGAGAGCTCTGGAAACTGAAATCCTCTATTAATCTACAGACCAGGTTCAACACTGGCCATGGTATAAGTTTTCCTACACTGCCTCAATCATGACCTAGAATGATCAGCTGTCAGGGGGAGGAGATGGTTCTCTCTATATGACTTTTCACATCTTCATCTCCATGTTTAGACTGACCAAAAAGTACACTTGAATTATTATTTTTTTAAATGATGTGGACACTTGTCCCTTAGGAAGGGATTGAGGTCATCACTACTCATTGGAGACAGGCCATTCAATAGCTTTCAGATAATAACAAAGTTTGGTCTTTGTAATTGTGGGCTAGATTTGAACTGGTAACCAAGAAGTGGAAAAACTACAGATACAGCTCAATACTCTGAGTCACCAGAGAGGTACAGTTAGCAAAGTTCATCTATAGTTAAACTCAGTTTACTTCATTAGAGTTGATCTGTGGGATTAATTTGACTCTATGCATTTTTCAGGGTGAACCTTGCAGAACTACAAGAGCTGTGCCCATTCATGCAACTTCCTTACAAAGTGAGGCACAGTAGTTGGACAAATAGCAAAACAATTTGAAACTGGAAGAGCTTTCTTTTTAAAACAATAAAAGGAACAAAGGGTAGGGAAGAGATTTTGAATATCTGTTTATGTTGTGTTGACAAAATGTACTCACTCTTTTTGATGGGGCTGTTTGTAGAGAGGTTAGATTTTCAAAAGCTGTGAGTTTCATTGTGCTTTGGTACAGCTGATTTTTTTCACCTTCATAAGAATGTTTATATAACTAGTTTGTTATAATCACTGGGAACTAGATGGTGGTTTTCCCTCAAGCTCTGAGTAAGGGGCAGTACATAACTGTATTGGCCCAAGAGCAGACCCATGATCATATTGTCACTCAAACTAAAATCACAATTCCCTCCTTGCTTTAGGGAGGAAAACAATTGTCAGCTCAGTACCCTTCCTATTTGTACCAACTTAGCTTTTCTAGCAGACCAGTTCAAGTGGAGCTCAGAATCAAGACTCCACCACCGCCCAACCTACCCATGAATCCTCTCTCCCACCTACCTATTTTGAGAGGGAGTATCAGTGGATCTCCACTGAGTTCTTCAACCCACAATATGGGTATCTTAGCACATTCTGCCCCCTTATTCTCCTGCATAGGTACATAACAAAGGTCATAACAGGGATCGGTTCTGGGACCAGCTCTGTTCAATATCTTCATTTAGGCAATGTTATAGAAAGTACACTTATAAAGTTTGTGGATGATACCAAGATGGAAGGGTTGCAAGTGCTTTGGAGGGTAGGATTAAAATTCAAAATGAGCTGGACAAACTGGAGAAACCGTCTGACGTAAATAGGATAAAATTCAATAAGGACAAATGCAAAGTACTCCACTTAGGAAGGAACAACCAGTTGCACACATACAAAATGGGAAATGACTGCCTAGGAAGGAGTACTGTGGAGAGGGATCTGGAGGTCATAGTGGATCACAAGCTAAATATGAATCAACAGTTGCAAAAAAAGCAAACATCCCATTCTGGGATGTATTAACAGGAGTATTGCAACAGGAGTATTGCAAGCAAGAAGTAATTCTTCTGGTCTACTCTGTGCTGATTAGGCCTCAACTGGAGTATTGTGTCCAGTTCTGGGTGTCACATTTCAGGGAAGATTTGGACAAATTGGAGAAAGTCCAGAGAAGAGCAAACAAACATGATTAAAGGTCTAGATAACATGGCCTATGAGGAAAGACTGAAAAAAATGGGTTTATTTAGTATGGAGAAGAGAAGACTCAGAGGGGATATGATAACAGTTTTCAAGTATATAAGAGGTTGTTACAAGGAGGAGAGAGAGAAAATAATCTTCTTAACCTCTGAGGATAGGACAAGAAGCAATGGGCTTAAATTGCAGCAAGGGCAGTTTAGGTTGGACATTACAAAAAACTTCCTAACTGTCTGGAATAAATTGCCTAGGGAGGTTGTAGAATCTCTATCATTGGAGATTTTTAACAGCAGGTTGGACAAACACCTATCAGGGATGGTCTAGATACTTAGTCCTGCCTTGAGTGCAGGGGACTGGACTAGATGGACTCTTGAAGTCCCTTCCTAGTTCTATGATTCAATGATGTGATACAAGGTGAAACTTAGAGGTTAGGGGCTAATCGGTGTAGCCATAAACACAGTCAGTGGAACTATGCTGATTTGCACCAGTTGAAGATGTGTCCCTGTGACTGCAGTTTGCTTTGAGATGTGGAGTTCATTTGAACACAGAAACTTGAAGTGAAATTCAGGGTGTGTGAACCCATTGGGCTGAAGAAAATGTTTGACTGAATCAGTGTGAAGTGAAAGCACAGAAGATTTTTGTTCAAATCCGCTTCAGATTTTCCACTGTTTCCCCCCCCCCCAAGTGTTTGATTAATGAGAAGAATTTTTAAAGTTGTATCTCTCAGGTTCTGCAGATAGATATCTAAGGATGATCTCTACAGTGAGTAGTCAGTAATATTGGAGGACCAAGTTCATCTGTGATAAAACTGTCGTTACTTCAGTTGTGTTACCTGGGGGATGAATTTGACTCGGAATGTCAGCATTTATATCTAAGGACTGAATCCGGTGTGACGGCTTCACTGACTTGAGTGCTGCTTTGCTCACTTGTGCCCGTTCTGCATTTGGCCCTTTATCTTTTTCCTTGTTTCATGTATGGTTAAAAAGACAAAATGAAAAACCCATTACTAATTAGAGTGTTAAATTAAACTGCTTTAAATTTATTTTATGGGATGCATAAAGCTGATAAAAGGAGGCACCCAGACTGCTCTCCGTGACCTTTCTCAGTCCACCCCGATGCTTTTTTGAACCAATTGGCTGAAAACTCATGCATTTCTTAACACCTTTTAGTCCCTCTCTGCCACTTTCAAACCTGAAGGATTTATTTTTATCAGTCCCTCACCCACATAACGACTTTAAAATTCCTTAGGTTCATGCCTTAAAATATAGCTGGGAATTAAAAGTAATACCAATTAACAAGTCTAGGCTCAAAAGCACTGATGGAGTTAGCTAGCACTTCTCCCTGCAAAACTGTCAGAAGGGTATATAAGAATCTATACACCTCAGGATTTCTGTGCATAGCTGTCTGTCTGACTGACTACAGTATCTAATCAATGGTATTGCTAGGACACCTGCTACCGTAGTATCTGTTAACTCGGCGGTTCTCAAACTTGTTGAGACCGCGACCCCTTTTTGTGCTCCGGCGGGGGGGCGAGACCCCTCCGCCAAAAAGCCGCCGATTTTTTTTTTAAAAAACTAAACAAAACAAAAAAACCATACCGGGCCCCCCCTGCGCCCCAGTCCCCGCCGCGGGCGGGCTGCCGGGTGCGCCCTGGCCCCAAGTCCACGCTGCGGGCGGGCTGCCAGCTGAGCCCTGGCCCCGGTCCCCGCTGGCGGCCAGATTTCGGGGCTCCAGCCGCCGCCCGGGGAGCGTGGCTCAAGCCGCCGCCCGGGGATCCAGCCGCCGCGCTCCCCGGGGCTCCAGCCCCCGCCCAGGGCTCCAGCTGCTGCCCGGGGAGCACGGCTCGAGCCGCCGCCCGGGGATCCAGCCGCCGCGCTCCCCGGGGCTCCAGCCCCCGCCCAGGGCTCCAGTTGCTGCCCGGGGAGCACGGCTCGAGCCGCCGCCCGGGGATCCAGCCGCCACGCTCCCCGGGGCTCCAGCCCCCGCCCAGGGCTCCAGTTGCTGCCCGGGGAGCACGGCTCGAGCCGCCGCCCGGGGATCCAGCCGCCGCACTCCCCGGGGCTCGGGGCTCCAGCCCCCACCCAGAGCTCCAGCCACTGCCCGGGGAGCGCGGCTTGAGGGCTCAGGGCTCGAGCCGCGCTCCCTGGGGATCCCGCAGCAGGGAGTTGCTGCGGTGGGGGCTTGCGACCCCCACTTTGAGAACCCCTGTGTTAACTAGATTGTCCTTTTAGGGAAACCATGATCAAAGAAGGGGTGGTAGGTTAGCTCTTCTGCCCCAGAGTTAGCCTCAGACACATCCCACTGAGAGAATACTCGCTCTCTGATTCCTCCTTACTCTAGGCAAGCAGCAATTTAGGAGTAATGCCCCATGGCAATTCAGATGTGGTGGCACTGTCTGGTAACTTTCTCTTCCACCCCACCCACCTGCATGGGTGAGTGTAAAGGAAAGTTCATATTACCCCTCACTCCTAGTCCAAATCATTATGTAACCCTGCATGTATAACTGCAGAATGAATAAACAGAAATGCAGCTCACATACTCTGGGCCTCACCCAGATTTCTGGATCCAAACACCCCCAATTTTGGGGATACCCCTATTCAGATTTTAATATGCATGTGTTGGTCCCATCTCTCTTTAATACACTTGTATAAACGAAGTACTGATAAAATCAGTGATTCACCTGGATCTTGTGAATAACAACTGCCAGGTTTGGATCAGCAGGGGCTGTGAGACAGAAAGCCTGAGAGCTAGTCCCACCTATGCTACTGGCCTACTGGGTGACCTTGGTCAAGACACTTCCCCTCGGAGCCACATCTGTGGAGAAATGGTGATCATGATACTTATCTTGTAAAGTACATTCAGATATGTGGGTGAAGAGCTAGGTATTGTTTATTTGTTATTACTGTTATTACTCTTCAGGTTTAGTTCTAGGATTTGGTTTTTGCCAGGTGCTTTTTGGCTGTCTAATGCACCATTTGAGAACTTACGCATTCCTACAGGGCAGCTGCAATTTACAAAATTAACAAACATGCAAAAAACCAGCTACTTAAGTAGAAGTATTGCTGCCTAAAACAACTATGCTATTAAAAGATTGTCCTTATTTCACACTTCATGAGAGATGACATTGGCAAATGCATCCTGATTCTACAAAAAAAAATTCACTTGTACTTCCTTTGCATCCTTATCCTCGTCTAAACCTCAATAGTCAATACAAATTCTGCATGTGCTTGGCTCCTGTTGACATCAGCCCATACCTGCAGCTGATGATAGAGTTTGGCCCTTTCTGATCATCATGGAGAAAAGAACGATAAGGGCACTCAGTGGATCAAACCTAACATCCCCAAGTGATGTCTGCCTTGAACTACTTTTAAAGAATTGATGTAAGTAGATCTTTGGTCTGAGAACCTGAATGTGTCCTGCTATGTGCTAGAGAGATGAACATGTAAACGGTCTTTTTCCTATTACAGATCTCCTCTGTGTGTGTCAGAGAGAGGTTTGATGACTGGGGAGGTATGTTATCTTTAGAAGCTTAGAGGTGTACATTGAAACTCTGGCATCTCATTCTCCCACCGATGCTGTAGTTCCTTACTTTTTCATTCTCTTTTAGAATGATGTATTTTCAGCGAAGGTGAGACTGTCACTCCCTTTGCGGCTAATCCTGACATTTCAGTGGCCTACATGCAATGTATTGCTAAGCAACACTTAGCAAAATTCATGCCAGGTTGTGTACCTCCCTTTTGATGTTTCACAGAACCTTTGTCATTTCCATCTCTGGCATTGTTTCCTGCATTTTGGGTGTCAGTGTTGCTGAAAAGCATCACAAAAAGGATGTTTATCGAACTGTCAGAGGGTGAATGACTGACATGTGGCACAAGTACTTTTTATGTTCGGGTTTTGGCATGCCACGTTTGGATTGTTTCCTGATAAATGCCATCCAATTCTACCAGATGTACCACTGAGAGTCATGCCAACCTGTGTGAGAAATGGAGTAGATACTCAGTGCCACTTATTGGTAGATATGTGCTTCTCCAGTCAATCCTTTTGTGAAGCTCCAGGGTACTGTGCAGAAGCTGTGACTTTTGTGATACTCACAATTAGAGCAGCATGCCAGTTTTCATAGTGGAAAAGGGTGTTTTACTATCCCCATACTTGAATTCACTCACACCAGTGTGGATGCACTTAACCTGTTCCTTTCCTTCTTTTAGATTCAGTGTGTGCTGCTCAGTGTCTTGTGCATAAAATATGCATTTTAAAAAGCAGGTGTTTCTCATATATAAATAATATCAATAAAACCAATCCTCTACCTTTCTGTGAATCTTTTGCTAACGGCTCATTTACTGACTCAAATGCAATACCAGGATTGTAGGGCAGGTAGAATGTTTGAGATAATGCCTCATACATGCTGGCCAAAGTTTATTAAACAGTTGAATTCATTTCACTGACACTCCGCAAAGGACTATGTGGCTCTATGAGACTGGGTGGTGAGTAACACTACCATGGAGGGGATGAGACCAAGGTATTTCCCTCAGTGGTGAGGCTCAAGGGTTATTTGCTGCCAGGTTGTGCTTGAAACTAGTGGTGTGTATGTGAGGAAGGAAGAAAGGGCTCAAGGAGTATTTCTATATGAGTGCCCAACAACAATGCCTAGGACAGTCACAGTCCCCCTCCTTGGGGGAGTCAAAGAACTGCTCCGTCCATGTATCTCTTCAGTGGGTGCATAGAAAGTGGATGCACGTACACTCACACCAGGGCCGGTGCAAGGATATTTCGTGCCCTAGGCGAATCTTCTACCTTGACCCCGCTCACCCCTGCCCTGTGGCACCCCCAGTGCAACAGCTCCTCGCTCGGGGAGTCCCCCCAGCGGCAGCTCCCCAACCGAGCTCACCTCGGCTCCGGCTCCTTCCCTAAGCATGCCGGCCTCGCTCCACTTCTCCCGCCTCCCAGGCTTGTGGCACCAATCAGCTGTTTGGCGCAGGCGAGGAGGAGAATTAGAGTGGCGCAGCGTGCTCAGGGAAGGAGGCAGAGCTGAGGTGACCTGGGGTGGGGAGCAGTTCCCCTGAACGCTTTTGCGGGCAGCCTGCCCCAGCTCACCTCTGCTCCACCGCCTCCCCTCAGTGCGCTGTTTGGCACTCCCGAGCACTTGGCGCCCTAGGCGGTTGCCTAGCTGGCCTAGTGGCTGCACCGGCCCTGACACACACTGCCAGAACTAGTGGGACATACATCGGGTGAATGGTATGGTGTGGTAGCTGACACTGCCACCTGGCAGCCCCTTCCCTCTCTTCAGCTATGTCCCTGATATGACCCCTGCATTGAGGACGGGTTAGATTCTAAATCCCCTATAATACAGGAAACCCGATTTGACCATTAATGTGGTTCTGCTGTCCCATTGTGCCACAGGAGCCAGGATATTGTCATGTGTTTCTGGCTGTGAGAATTGCCTCTCTAGGGCTTTTGAGAGGCTATGAGGTAAAAGCTATAATTCGGGAAGTTGGGAGCTCATGAAAATGTGATTTTTCACAGATGTAGCCCACAACAAGAATTCCATCTGAACTGACCTGCTAGTAGACAAAAGAAACATCTGAGTTATCTATTACAATACATCACTGTGCTTTTAAGGTGTGTATATATATAAGTAAAACCTTTGAACTGACTCTGTAAGAGGGGGAACCCCCAGCCTCTATGCTTTGAGTACAAAGGCTGGGCCTCTTCTATGCCAGACCAACAAGTCCTCCACCCCAAGACACCTCCACCTTGCCAGTTGGGGTTCTTGGGGTTACCAATCGCTGCCACCAATCGGGTATACTTCCAAAACCTTGGAGGGGCCCCCGATCTTCCCCTAACCCTGACTTTGTACCCCCTCCCTGGGTTTTAAAGTCAGAAACCGGAAAACTGCTTCTCTTCACCCTGACCAGCTGAAGGCAGAATTCCCTTAACCCTGTCTCTCTCAACCTGAGAGCCAGACCCTAACCTTGTACCCCTTTCTGGGTTTCCAAGTTAGATACCTGGAAGCTGCTTTCTGTCCTTCACCCTCCCGGGCTGAAGGCAGACTTCCCTTAACCCTGACTCTGTCTTCCTCCCTGGACGACAAGTCAGATACCAGGGGCTATGCACTTCCCCCTACCTCCTCTCTTCCCTGTGAAGAGAGAAAAACCGACTGCTTCCTCCCTCCCCCGTCTAACCTGACAGTAAGGAGACACAGTCTTCACACTCCAGCTAGGCCCCTAGCTGCCCTGGTTCCTATTCCCTTCCCTTCCCCCTTCCCAGACTGGAAGCAGAGAAAAACCCTAAGGGAAATAAACCAGACGGTTTTATAACTAGAACATTTAATAAAGAAAAAGGTTACAACAGAAATACAGACACTTTACATTTGGGGTTTCCCACTTTGGTCTGAAAAGGAGAGAACATCCCAAAGGCACGGCTTATTAGAAGAATCAAATTGTAATACTCACATTAGCTAAGTAGAAGTATCAGAAAAAGGTAGAGCCATCTTTATAGCCAAAGATGGTCTAGAACCCTTGCCAGCTACCTTGGCAAGCTTCCTGCCTCATGTGCAGCCAAGATGGATCTGACTGTTTTGCTCCTCCCTTCTTCTTGGGCTCGAGGCTCCTCCCTCCCTCATGGCAGAGAAACTCCCACGTCCTTTGTCTCAGACTACATAGCCCCCACCCAGGCAAGGCACACTGTATTAGATAACATAGCCCAACCCAGGCAAGGCACCCTTCATACTTATGACACGCCCCCCAAATCGCAACCGGGATCTGGAGGACACGGGATGCGATTTCTTCCTGGGACTCTAGGAAAAAAACAGAGTTAAACACATGCATTTCTAAACATACTACTAGTTACAATAAAACTAATAGAAGGTTCCCACATTTCAAGGACAGTTTATGAATTTATTCTGGGAAACTCTCACGGGAGAGCGCGTCAGCTACTTTATTGGAAGTCCCTGGAATGTGTTGTATTTCAAAATCAAAATCTTGGAGAGCTAAGCTCCAACGAAGAAGTTTTTTGTTGGTGTCGATGACACTATGAAGCCACTTCAGCGCAGCATGGTCGGTCTGGAGCTGGAACCGTCGTCCCCAAACGTACGGACGTAGCTTTTCCAGAGCGTACACAATGGCGTAGCATTCCTTTTCGGGAATGGACCAGTGGCTCTCCCTCTCAGACAGCTTCTTGCTGAGAAACACGACTGGGTGCAACTGTTGGTCGGGTCCTTTCTGCATTAACACTGCTCCCACACCACGATTAGAGGCGTCCGTGGTCACTAGGAACGGTTGGTCAAAGTCTGGGGCCCTGAGCACAGGGTCAGACATGAGGGTCGTTTTAAGCTGGTCAAAGGCTTCTTGACACTGCTCAGTCCACTGGACTTGGGTTGGCTGGTTCTTTCGAGTTAAGTCAGTCAGTGGGGCGGCGATTTGACTGTAGTGTGGTACAAATCGCCTGTAGTATCCGGCCAAGCCCAAGAAGGATTGAACCTGTTTCTTGGACTTGGGGACAGGCCACTTTTGGATAGCATCCACTTTGGCCTGTAGGGGGTTGATAGTTCCCTGACCCACCTGATGTCCAAGGTAAGTCACTCTGTTGAGGCCTATTTGACACTTTTTAGCCTTAACAGTTAGCTTGGCCTCCTGGATGCGCTCAAAGACTTTCTGGAGATGTTCTAGGTGTTCTGCCCAGGAGTCAGAAAATACAGCCACATCATCAAGGTAGGCCACTGCATATTCTCCCAGTTCCACTAGGAGATTATCTACAAGTCTTTGGAAGGTTGCGGGTGCATTTCGCAGCCCGAAAGGGAGTACATTAAACTCATACAGTCCTGCATGAGTAATGAAGGCTGACTTTTCCTTGGCAGATTCCTCTAACGGTACTTGCCAATATCCCTTGGTTAAGTCGAGGGTGGAGATGAACTGGGCCCGTCCCAGTTTCTCCAAAAGCTCATCCGTGCGAGGCATCGGATAGTTGTCAGGACGCGTCACCGCATTTAGCTTACGGTAGTCCACACAAAAGCGTATCTCCCCATCCGGTTTGGGGACTAGAACCACTGGAGATGCCCATGCACTTTGTGAAGGGCGGATTATACCCATCCCTAGCATGTCCCGGATCTCCCGTTCTATAGCCGCTTTGCCTTGTGGAGCCACTCGGTAATGTTGGGCCCTAATTGGGCGGGCATTACCGGTGTCAATGGAGTGGTATGCCCGTTCCGTGTGTCCTGGGGCGGTTGAGAATAGGGGTGCGAAGCTGGCACACAGGTCCTTGATCTGCTGGTGCTGCAGGCGTTCCAGAGTTATGGAGAAGTTTACCTCTCCCACGCCACCATCACGGTCCCCTTCGTAGTAGACCCCGTCAGGCCACTCAGTGTCCTCGCTTCCCTGGGCTGTAAACTGACAAACCTTTAAGTCTCTGGAATGAAAAGGCTTTAGAGAGTTTACATGATACACTTTTGGTTTTCTGGGTGAGGTAGGGGATGCGATTAAGTAGTTAACTGCTCCCAGGCGTTCCTTGACCATAAAGGGTCCTTCCCATGACGCATCCATCTTATGGGCCTGGAGCACCTTTAAGATCATTACCTGGTCCCCCACTTTAAAAGAACGCTCTCTGGCATGTTTGTCATACCAGGCCTTTTGCTCTTCCTGAGCATTCTCCAGGTTCTCTCTAGCAAGGGCTAAAGAAGTTCGGAGGGTGTTTTGTAAGTTGCTCACAAAGTCCAGAATGTTAGTCCCAGGAGGAGGCGTAAACCCCTCCCATTGTTGTTTCACCAACTGTAATGGCCCCTTAACCTCGCGGCCATACACCAGTTCAAAGGGTGAGAACCCTAAGCTAGGATGTGGTACAGCCCTGTAGGCAAAGAGCAACTGCTGTAACACTAGGTCCCAATCATTGGAGTGTTCATTGACGAATTTACGTATCATGGCCCCCAAAGTTCCATTAAACTTCTCCACCATTCCATTGGTTTGATGGTGGTAAGGGGTGGCAACCAAGTGGTTCACCCCATGAGCTTCCCACAGATCTTTCATAGCCCCTGCCAGGAAATTGGTTCCTGAATCTGTGAGGATATCAGCGGGCCAACCTACCCTGGCAAAAATGTCGGTTAATGCCTGGCACACGCTTTTAGCCCTGGTGTTGCTGAGAGCTACAGCTTCTGGCCATCGGGTAGCGAAGTCCATGAAAGTCAGTATGTACTGCTTTCCTCTGGGTGTCTTTTTTGGAAAAGGACCCAGGATATCTACAGCTACTCGCTGAAATGGAATCTCAATAATGGGGAGTGGCTGGAGAGGGGCCTTTACCTGATCTTGGGGTTTTCCCACCCTTTGGCACACCCCACAGGATCGGACATACTGAACAATGTCCTTGCCCATCCCTTTCCAGTGGAAAGACCTCCCCACACGGTCCTTGGTTCGGTTGATCCCGGCATGACCACTAGGGTGATCATGGGCTAAGCTTAGGAGCTTTGCCCGGTACTTAATTGGAACTATCAACTGTTTCTGAGGCTGCCAGTCTACCCGGTGTCCCTTAGACAGAGTCTCCCTGTACAAAAGTCCCTTTTCAACCATAAACCTGGATCGATTTGTGGCGCTGAGAGGCGGTTGGTCACTCCGGGCCACCGCCCAATCTTCCTGGAGACTTTCATCTGCTTCCTGTTCGGATTGGAACTGTTCTCTTGACACGGGAGACATCAGTTCCTCATTGGGTCGCGGACTTGGGTTGGGTTTCTCGGGAAGTGATGCGGGTGATGGGGTTGGTTCCGTTGGCGGTGGACCGCTCTCCGCTGGTGCACCGTTGTGGACCTCAGGCTCTGATGGAGCCTCTTGGGTAGATGGGGTTGCCAGCGCTGGGCCCAGTGTAGGCAATGGTTCTGGGGTTGGTTTCTTCACCAGTTCCGGTTCCGGGACTGGCTTTGGTGGGGTCTCTGGAGCTGGATCCTCCACGGCTGGTCCAGTCATTGGCAGGGTATCCGGCTCCACTACCTCAGTCAGGGTGTCCGGCAACACAGTTGGCCCCCTGATGAATGGTTCAGGAACAGAGACAGGTGTGCAAGCTTTCTTAGTTTGGCTGCGGGTGATCATTCCCACCCTCTTGCTTAGCTTCACCTTATTGACTAGATCATTCCCCAACAGCATGGGAACGGAATAATCATCATAGACTCCAAAAGTCCATATTCCTGACCAGTTTTGGTACTGGACAGGTAAAGCGGCGGTAGGTAAGGCGATCCCTGCCGACTTGAACGGTTGAACGGTTACTGTAGTCTTGTGGTTAATGAGCTGGGGGTCCACAAGTGCTTCGTGGATAAGGGATACTTGAGCTCCAGAGTCTCTCCAAGCTGTAACTAGCTTCCCGCCCACTCTCACAGTTTCCCTCTGCTCTGCGGGTATCTGGGAGATATCTGGGCCTGAGTGTCTGGGGTGTGACTTTGGGGTGATGCACAGTGTGTGGTTGGAGTTAGCCCTTCTATGCCCCGGTTCGTTGCACTTGAAACATCTCCCCACCGTTGGGTTGTTTGGGCGAGGTTGGTTGCTGGATACTGCTGGGGTGATGAGAGGAGGTGGTTGGGGATTTCCTCGGGTCGTAGGTGGGGTTTGGGATTGTCCCCTCTGGGAGGGAGTGGTTCTGGATTGGCCCCTCTGGAATCCAGTCCCTTTGCTAGGCTCTTTACTTGCCTGTACCCCCTCCATCCATTTGTGCCCAATTTTTCCTGCCTCGCGAAGATTCTTGGGTTTTCCATCTCGGATATACCTTGCTATTTCCTCAGGAACGCCAGTCATGAACTGCTCCATTTGTACTAGGAACAACACGTCCGCCCCAGATTTGGCTTCTGCTCCCTCTGCCCAGGCCTCGCTCTCTTTTATAACGTTGTAGGCGTGCTGGGGGAAAGCTACAGTTGGGTTCCACCTGAGGGCCCTGAGCCGCTGACGGGCATGCTCGGGTGTTATTCCCATTCGCTGTCGGACTTCTTGTTTGAAGAGGGCATAGTCGTTTATGTGCTCTAGAGGCATTTCAGTTGCCACCTGAGACAATTGTCCACTGATTTGTGCCCTCAGGGCCACCATGTACTTGTCCACGGGAAGCTGGTACCCAATACAGGTCCTCTCAAAATTGGATAAGAAGTCCTCGACATCTTCGCCGACTTTGTAGAGAGGAAACTTTTTGGGAGGTAGAGCCGCACCGAGAGAAGGGTCGTTAGGCGGAGCTACTGGTGGGTTCCCTGCAGCCTTTGCCATTTCTAGTTCATGTTTTCTTTGGTTGTCCTTCTCCCGCGCGGCATGCAGTCTTTCTTGCTCAGCCATTTGCACGGCATGCCGTCTTTCACCTTCCAGCTTTTCCATCTCCCTTGTGTGTGCAGCTGCTGCCATTGCCTCTTCCTGTCTTTTGGCCTCCATTTTCCTTTCATGCTCCTTCTGCTTCTCCTCCGCTAGGTGTTTGGCGTACTCTATATCCTTTTGGGTCTTACTGGCTGCCATAGCTTTTCTCTGCAATTATTCTACAGCTAGAATAATAATTTGAATCTTCTACCAGCCTTGTACCTTGAAAAAAAAAGATTTAGGGTGTACTTTTCTTTTCAGACCAGAAGAGGACGCTATCTTCCCTTTCCCCAGCAGAGGGAGCTATTCCCTGAATTTCCTCTCACAGACAGCCTGCTCTGAGCTGATTGCTCTCACCAAGAAGCCTGCTCTGAGCCTTTTGCACCTCACAGACAAAGCCTGCTTGCTCTCTACAACCAAGCCTTGAGACACTTTCTAAACCGAGCACTTTAGCCTGCTCACAGACACAAACTTTACTAAGCCAAAAATCCTTGCTTTGTAGCCAAGCTATCTGTTTGGGCTCATCCCACCGCCAGCCAACCATGTAAGAGGGGGAACCCCCAGCCTCTATGCTTTGAGTACAAAGGCTGGGCCTCTTCTATGCCAGACCAACAAGTCCTCCACCCCAAGACACCTCCACCTTGCCAGTTGGGGTTCTTGGGGTTACCAATCGCTGCCACCAATCGGGTATACTTCCAAAACCTTGGAGGGGCCCCCGATCTTCCCCTAACCCTGACTTTGTACCCCCTCCCTGGGTTTTAAAGTCAGAAACCGGAAAACTGCTTCTCTTCACCCTGACCAGCTGAAGGCAGAATTCCCTTAACCCTGTCTCTCTCAACCTGAGAGCCAGACCCTAACCTTGTACCCCTTTCTGGGTTTCCAAGTTAGATACCTGGAAGCTGCTTTCTGTCCTTCACCCTCCCGGGCTGAAGGCAGACTTCCCTTAACCCTGACTCTGTCTTCCTCCCTGGACGACAAGTCAGATACCAGGGGCTATGCACTTCCCCCTACCTCCTCTCTTCCCTGTGAAGAGAGAAAAACCGACTGCTTCCTCCCTCCCCCGTCTAACCTGACAGTAAGGAGACACAGTCTTCACACTCCAGCTAGGCCCCTAGCTGCCCTGGTTCCTATTCCCTTCCCTTCCCCCTTCCCAGACTGGAAGCAGAGAAAAACCCTAAGGGAAATAAACCAGACGGTTTTATAACTAGAACATTTAATAAAGAAAAAGGTTACAACAGAAATACAGACACTTTACATTTGGGGTTTCCCACTTTGGTCTGAAAAGGAGAGAACATCCCAAAGGCACGGCTTATTAGAAGAATCAAATTGTAATACTCACATTAGCTAAGTAGAAGTATCAGAAAAAGGTAGAGCCATCTTTATAGCCAAAGATGGTCTAGAACCCTTGCCAGCTACCTTGGCAAGCTTCCTGCCTCATGTGCAGCCAAGATGGATCTGACTGTTTTGCTCCTCCCTTCTTCTTGGGCTCGAGGCTCCTCCCTCCCTCATGGCAGAGAAACTCCCACGTCCTTTGTCTCAGACTACATAGCCCCCACCCAGGCAAGGCACACTGTATTAGATAACATAGCCCAACCCAGGCAAGGCACCCTTCATACTTATGACAGACTCTAATGAGCAAGAGTGAATAATGCAGTATAATTAGTCACCTTTACTCCATGCTTTGTCACACATCTTACCACAGCTCAGACAGTAGCATGGCACCAGGTCTGACCGGTTTCTGCATCTCAAATTTAGCAACACTTTGGTGTTCTATGCCAACTAATTTATCATCTTTATCATTAATAGAAAAAAAAACATATATTCTATTCACCTTTCTCCATCACACTGATGTCTTCATTTTAGCCTATGGGCTACTGTTAATCCCTGATAGCTACAATTAAACGTAGTTAAAGTGTGAGCTTTGGGCACGATAGTGGTTATGAGTGAACTATCCATCTCTAGAGACGTGTGGTCTACTCACAAATAAAAGTGTGCTGGATGGGCAATTCAACACGTTGCTCACATAAATCTCATACATATACACATGTATATGTATATAGGAAGATGGATAGTATGTATAAAAAGCCAAGCAGTTAACTCAGGCCTAGATCTTGTCATGGGTTTTATATGGGCAGATACCTGAACATACACAGTGGGCATTGTAGGATCAGGACAAAGATGGCTCAAAACCTGCTGCTAGTTTCCAAACCTGTCAGAATGCTTTGGAAAGCATATTCAAACTATGAAGTGCAAAATAACATTCTTTTATAACTTCTCCTTCACAAAACTCTGAAAATTATCTCCATATTTCTTTACAGAAGGAAATTGAGAAAAAACTATGTATATGGGGATTGCTTTAAAACAACCCCCCCAAAAAATGTGCAAAACGATGTTACTGTGAGTATTTCTAAGGCGGTAACTAAAATTTTAGTGCATATTTGTTAGTAAACTTATAAATCAATTGACAACAACCCTGTTTACAAATCTGTTATGCACAGATGCAGTAAAAATGAATCACCCACAGGTAATACTGATGATCTTGAAAACTTTAGAATTTCTTTACAGTAATAACTTTAATTTAGTTCTTTCTGGCATAAACTTTTTCATCCCATTATGTCAAAAATTGTATTATCCATCCATTTGTCTGTCAGAACTATTCCCACAGGGCCCATATACCACAGATTCTTCTACTCTAAACCTTCCTATTACATCCTGCTATCAAGAGTCACAATTTTCAGTGAAAGTCTCTTGTGACTTTTGACAATGTTTTACAGTGAACTAGACCAGGAAGCTCAGAGTTAAAGGAAATCTTCCATTCTGGCAATGAATATGTAATAGGCATTACATTGTGCAGCATTCAAAAAATGTAAGGTTCATTAAGTCTTTCAAAGGCAAGAACGTCCATGTAGCTTTGAATGAACCTGTCTTCGTGATGGCATTAGCAAATGACACTTTGGGCAGGAAATATTAATATTACACATTAAGGAACAAATTTGTTTAAATGCTGGATGGTTGTATGTGGATGCAAATGATCCAGAAATAAATAAAAAGTGAATAGTTGTCCAACTTTATATGTAAATTGTCTTTTGCTTATATACATAAGAATGCTCCTGGCTTCTAAATTCCTTCATATTAACAAGCAGGAGTGTAACTAATATATAAAATAAAGTCATTCTCTTTAATGAGTGCTAAATATTTTAAAGAAATGCATGGTTATGAAATATTGTCAAGGGCATTTTTATACTTAAGTTTAAGAACACTTATGACTTAACTGTTGAATTATTTAACATGTTCAGCCTTGAAGTACTATTTATGTATGTTTTTTAATGTTCGTACTTATGTTGGCTTTTCTTTGCTAAGGATTTAGGACCTTTGATTTCAGTTTATAAAATTTACATTTTTAATCTCCTGTGTCTGTTTATTTCCCATTGACTGCTGCAACAATACAGGCAAAAAGGGGAAAGTGAGGGGAGATAAAATCATCATGAAGCCTGGAACAGGGAGTGTGTGGAATTTAGTGAACATAAGGACAGATTTCAAGGAAATGAGCTTTGAGTTAAAAAACACTATAAACACAAGCCACCTGTACAGCTAAAATAACAGATTTGCAAACTAGTTTATGAGCTTTCTCCGGGGTGGGGAGGGGAGTGGGGGAGACCATGCCACAAGGGGCGGACATGTTACACTATAGTATGGGCTGGAATGTGGCTGGCCCTTATGCCACTGTGAAGATGGAGGGGATGTGAGGTCCCTTCTCCCTCTACGTGGCTTGCACAAAGGACATTCAGCAATGTTGTCCTCTGCACTCAAGGGAGCACAGGGGCTGCTACCAAGTTGCTTTCCATTATGGATTCCTGCTTCCACCTCCAGGTGGGCCGGGACTCTCAAATAGGTGTTTCAAATTACCTGCACCCACATCAGACACTAGCTCAGGGCAGGGATTGGGGGGGGTACTGTGCCCCTCTGAGTTATAATCCCTCCTGGGACTAGGCAGCCCTGCGCTACATGCAATGTGGGGATGTGGCTAACAGCCATGGTCTAGTCCTATCTAAATATAATAATATAATCACAAGCACTATTGTAGGGCCTTATTCTGAGAGGGTAGTAGTGCTTTAGGATGAAAGGCACTTCATAAATATTGGCACTCAGGCTGACTTGCTGTATGCCCTGCATTTGTGCCCCAAATGTTCAGACTAACTATATGATAACCACAATTTGAGGCAGAAAAGGTAACAAATTCTAAATATAATGTTAATTTTGCACTTTGGGGAGGTAAACAAAAACATTGACTTAAACAGTTTACAACATAACTTATCCCTTTTTATAATGACATTTTGCAATAAGCTGGTAGTTCATGACATAACCGCATAAGTGACTTTCAGAAATGTCTTTCCAAAAGCTGTGTTTTTTACCATTTTATTCTTTTAAGTGTGTTTTAAAATAAAAGTAGGATGCATGGGCTGAAACTATGGCAGCACACACTGAATATTCGGTCTGAGTTTTATTCTGGCATGAAAATTTATTTTATGTGGTACAAACCATAGGCAGAGAGAGAGAGAGACAGATCATCTCAGCAGGATGGATAGGCTCCTTCCATGCTGATGTTAGTGTCTAACCGTGGGCCCCTCAATACCCATTCTGCCTGTGACAGTTATCACTTGCCAGACTCCAAATGGATTATATCTGCGTGGCATGTTTATAGTATAAAGGAAGATGAATCTGAGTATCTGTGAACCTTGGACTTGGAGGATGATGCCTTTGGAGGGGGTAGTGAGTTTTTCAAGGACAAAAAAGTTACTAGCAAATTAGCTTAATGGCTCCTTGAATCAGTAGAATCTTTAGCTACTACAGCTCAGAGATCACTTAGATTGAAAAAAAGTTAATGGGGTGCTCGCCACCCTAGAGCGTTAGCGTTAAGAGCAAGAGCCACAAGTTGGATTAGAGTGCTGCCTTTCGAGCTGGGAATTTTACAAAGGATCTCCCCCAAGAGCTCAAGCAAAGGAAGAATTCTTTAGACCCGTTATTTACTCCATAGAGGGGAATCTGAAGCAGTCGCATCGGCCTGATCCTGCTAAATGTTGAGCTCCTCCTGCCATTAACCTCAGTGGAAACCGAAGATACTCAGCACCTTATAAAATCTGACCTTCACTGAACAGAGTAGAGCCTTTCCGTGAGGTGAGCCAGGCAGCCCAAGAAATGCAAGATACACCTCACAGGATTAAATCCCCAATGACCAAATATTGCTGAGCTGGCACATCAGGAAGCTATTCCACAATTAGGTATCTACAGTGCCACTTAGCGCCCGGATGGAGGAGGTGTGTCTGTGAGTGGCAAAATGGAAAAATGCATATAGAGCGACAATAAACAATTCTATAGTTATATTGGACCAGATCCTCAGGTGGTGTAAACTGTATCCAGTGGAACTGTGCCAAATTACACTACTCAGCATCCAGGTCAACATGTCCCTCACTGAGGTCTTTAACTGTCTTTAACTTACCTCAGGTCTTTAACTGTAACTTACCTGAGGCCTTAAACCCCCCACGAATGGGGTATCTAAAGGGGGTTGAAATATTCTCTTACATTCTACATTCATTTTTAAATACACCGAACTGAATGAGATTGAAATTTTGTGTGTAACAATAGCATTAAACCAAAGTATATAAATTAAGAAAAGGAGAGAGAGAAAGTTCTGGCCACTTCCCTTGTATTAAGCAATTACATTTGATTCCTTGTAGAGTAACCAGACAGCAAGTGTGAAAAATCGGGACCAGGGGTGGGAGCTAGTAGGTGCCTACATAAGAAAAAGCTCCAAAAATCAGGACTGTCTCTATAAAATCAGAACATCTGGTCACCCTAGTTTCCTTAGGATATCTGCACAGACATTCAAAAATATTAACCAAAAGTCACAGATTACAACAGGAAGTCAAGACTGGATGTTTTTCTAAAAGATATATGCTCTAGGAATTTGGGGGAAACTGTATGGCCTGTGTTGTATAGGATGTCAGACCAGATGATCACTACGGTCCTTTCTGGCCTTGAAAGCTATGACAAAAAAATATATTGCATTTACAATGCAGAAATATATGATATTTCTAGGCCTTGCTCCCTTCAAAACCTTGAAATTTTTGTATGTTACAGTCCTCTTTTCCAGGAATGACTTTTGAGAAGCTGTATTTCCTCTAGCAGTCAGCTTCCTTGTATTTTTTTAAAGAATATATTTAGGGAGGAACTGGCCTTTACATCCAAAGAGAGCAATGACTATCAGTCAATCTATCAGTAAACCACTCATGAAGTTCACTAGACAAAGGGTTATTGCAGCTAGTACCACAATAATGTAGAAACAGAAATATTACAAAGTAAAGGCTTATAAAATAATAAAAATTCTACTTAGTTCAGATACCTCCCAGTGCCTTTGGCAAAATACCTTAAGCATTCCACATAAGGCGGGCATTGTCTTTATAAGATGGCACCTCATAAAATAGTATTAAATATCACCAACGGGGCTTCATATTTCATCCAGCAGGGTTTAGGCCAGACATGTTCTATATCACACATTATTAGAATGACATCTGCTTTGCAAGTTGTGTACCCAGGAGCATACCTTGATAACTCATTTCAGCACTCATTCTTGAGGCTTCTGTGCCTTCATAATACCTAATATGTTTAACTCATTTTGAACAGAAGTCTAAAGCCTGTCGTGGCCCTCTGGCCAAAACTGTAGCTGTCAGGCAACAGAGCCAGCTATCAAACATTACTCATTTATCATTAGTGGTGATGCAGCTGTACAGAGAAATGTACCCACTGAAGTGAAGGGCTGTCAATTGTTCCCTGTATAATACTCTCCTTCTCAACAGGGCATTTCTCTATGGATGTATTGCGATTGCACTTCACTATTTTCCCATAGCATAGAATTTATAGTAGCAAGGAAAATGGGTAACGTATTTTCATTTAAAGGGTTCTGCCACAAGGTGAATAAAGAGATCATCAGTAGTGTCTGTGTGTATATGCAATGCTATGTTTATAAACATTATACATACGTATCTTATCTTTCTAAACACTTCATATATATGTATAGAAATAGAACATAGAACTAGATATGAGTATTTAAACACAGGGATACATTCCATATTAAAAGCTCCACTTATTCTTTACACACCTATTCCACAGGAAAGCTGGAATGTGCAAGTTAGTCTATTCTGCCTACAAAACTCAGGGCACATGCTGCCTTGTACTTCTCTATCCTAAACTCCGCTCCCCAGGGAAGAATACAGCCAGATTAAATCTATATGAGAGATCTTCTGACTACAGACTTGACTGCCTTTATCCACAAAGGGAAACTATTGGATTGGTTCCAGGAAGCATCACAGGTGAGGTAGTCTCTTCAGGCTCCTCTGAACTATCGCTGCACCCAAATATTTGTACACATGCATTATGAGGAAGTGTCACACAAATACCTGAATTTGTATTTATATGGCTCTAGGCAAAAGCAAGATATAGCTCTCTAGTGGTTAGAATGCAACAGTGGGTTCTATTTCTGTCTCCGCTGCTACCTGAAGCCCATTAAAGACCATGGGACTTTTCCCATCAACTTCACTGACCTTTGAAGCAGAGCCAGGGTGGATGACCAAGTCACTCAAATCAAAATTTTCAAAGTTGGATGTCTAAAGTTAGGCACCCAAATCCCTATTTGCCTAATAAGGGGGCCATAAACATAGGCACACACTCCAGCCTAACCTCTAGCAGGCACCATGACTCAGATCTCTGCTGAATGGGGAATTACTGGAATATCGGCAGCCTTTGCTCACCCCCAGAACCTGCACGTAGAAGGGATCCCCTTTACCACTCTCCTAAGCCTTTCCATCCCCTTCCTCCTTGCACAGTGGCCCACCTATGTTCTGTGGTCAGGAGCCGTTCCATAGCCATGCAAGTAGGGGAAGGATTTGCTCCCAAGTGACGACAAGTGCAGTAGAAAGGAAAAATATGGTGTGTACGATTTTTCTGGTACACATCTATCTATAATGAGAGGTTATGGTTTGGTGGAAGAAGAGGAATGACCGGTGGAGGTATAAAAAGTTTGGGACATAAAGTGGCACCAGCACATTTGTACATATTAGTGGGCTTTATGAAAAGAGGAACAACAATTCTATTTGTTAGGTATATTTTCTCTCCTTTATACTCAAAAGCTCCCAGTCAAATGAAATTTGTACATCACAGAAGAGCTAGTGATCAGAATGTATGTGACACTGGGTAGACTCCCTCTGTATCTCTCCCCCATCAGAAGGTTTTCAAGCAAGTGACACAAGGCACCTCCACTCCTTCCGCTTGGCCTAAGCAAGCTTATTCTGCAGTATTCCCCACTAAAAGTGGCTGAAACTTAGGATTTCTGATTCATGGAAAAATAGGATATTTAGAAATTTGGGTTAGTTTGAATTCAAAGCAAAATCAATGGTAGTGAAGCGAAGACTTGCTGGCACAGTGCCTCCTGCTGGTAGTCTTGGGAATTAGCTCTTTCAGCACTCAGAGCACCTCTGCAGGCCAGTGTCTTGCTTGCAGCTGGCCCCGATGTCTCTCCCAGACCCCAGTGCCCTTTGCCCTGGGGTGCTGCACAGCAGTATCCCCAGACTCGGGGTCTCCCCTCCCGGGAACTCCAACCCGCTACCCCCACATGGCTCAGTGGCTACTGCCAGTCATCATCTAGCCCCCCCGCTCACTGGGCAAACTACAGTCTGTAAAACACTCATCACTGGCAAGGGGGGTTCAAACCAGATACTTCTGCCTAACCCTAGACTGCACCTCTGCAATCCCAGAGCCTTCTTTTAGCTCTGCTCATGGCCTGCAGCCTGGGGAGTTGCCAGACTTGAGCTCCCCAGCTCCTCCTCCCTTTCCTCAGCACTTCTCTGCCTCAATCTGTATCCTGAGCTCCCCGGCAGCCAGGTTCTTCTCCCTCTAAAACTAGAGACTAACCTAGCACCTGGTTCCCAGCCCTTTTATAGGGCCAGCTATGACCTGATTGGGGCATGGCCCCAGCTGTGGATGCTTCTCCAATCAGCCTAGGCTTTTTTCTTGGGATGGGGATAAATTTCCCAAAAGGCAAAAAAAAAAAAAATTGATTTGGAAACACTGACACCTGGTGTGTCTGAAACAAAACAATCCCCTTGAGAACAGCCATTGCTGACTGGATTGCCCTGATTTTTGCTTGGGAGTCGGGCAGCACAGAGAGCCAGCTGGCCCAGGAGTCTGAAAGCCTTGGGGTTTACCATTGTGGAAGTCCTCATTGAGGAACCACAGACCCCAGGAGCCTATCTCGCTCCAGGTAAGATCAGGAACTTAGTTTGGGCTAGAATTGAACCTCCTGAGAGCCCTCCTGGCTTCCAGGCTCCCTGCTCCAAAGCCAGGAGCCTAGACTGAGAGTTCCAGCTCCCTCAGGATGTCCCAAGCTCCCAGTTCCATGGCAGGGAGTCTGGAAGCCCTGGTTTGGCAGGTCTGCCCCAGAGCCACAAACTCTGGAAGCCCCAGGGTCCTTGGCCATGGGATCCCCAGCAGCCCACCAGAAACCAGGCAGGTTTCTGAACTTCTGCCTGTGAATCAAAAAAATTCAGTGAACCCGAGATGGTTTTGTGAACCATTTCACGTTCAATGAATCAGCATTTTCCAAAGAAACTTTGTTTTGTCAGACAATTTCCAGCCAGCTCTGCTTCCAGCCTCCTCTAACCCTGGTGATCAGAGGGACTAAAAAAGCCATAAAGGGTTCAGTTATAGCTACCTGGGAAAAGGAGAAGTGTCCTCTCCACTTCAACCACACACCCTAGTGCTGCAACACAAGAGACAGAGACATCATTTGGCTCTGCACACTCCCTAACTACAGAGGTAACAGAGTCCTGTGGCACCTTAAAGACTAAAATATTGAAGCATAAGCTTTTGTGGGCTAATACCCACTTCATCGGATGCATCTGACGAAGTGGGTATTAGCCCACGAAAGCTTATGCTTCAATACTTCAATACTTTAGTTAGTCTTTAAGGTGCCACAGGACTCTTTGTTACCTCTGCTATTCCAGACTAACACGGCTACCTTTCTGATCCCTAAGTACAGGGGCACAAAACTTTCCAGCATTAGGAGCTTAGTCCTTCCCGAAAGTGCGAGACAGCCACTATCTCAGCCCCTGGAGAGACTTTCCCACTACTTTTCCTCTCTCATCCTTAATATCACATACTCCATCACCAGCTGTACAACTTCCACTTTTGCTTCAGCATGTCCCTCAAAACCAAGTCACTGCTAAATAACCACCCCTGGAAACACACACTGATTAACTGTCCTTTTCGGGGAAATATTGTTGCCTGTCACAGGATCAAAATATATTTCCCAAACACCATACTCTGCTTTGAGTCTTCCTTTCTGTTTCTCACAGATTCTTCTTTAACTAGGATCTCTCTTCCCCTGCTGCAGTGTGGAGAGGAAAAGAGTCTATGGGAAAGCCACAGGGCTCCAGTAGAGAGGAAAGACACCTGCCGTTCTTGCCTCCCCCACCCATACCCCCGGAGAAAGCTGCCACGTGATCTATGTAGCAAATGTAGGTGGTTGAGGGAGTGGTCAGTGAGGGAGGAGAAATGACACACTTCCATGCAGACCTAAGCCCATGTATAAATGTGGCTAAATTGGCTTCCTCTCTTTACTCAGTGACCCTCATTGGAGGACTCCCAGCAGGCAACCTAGCAGCTCGAGGCAGCATGAATGGGTGTCACATATGCTTAGGTGTGGGGGAGGGGTTGGAAGGGAAAACAATTAGCCCATTTGGCTATGGCCCCAGCCTTTGTGCATGGCTTGATTGGGGGAGGGGTGTCGGGGGGATGGGATGGGGAAGTGATTCAACAACCACATTTCATGTGGATTCTGGATTCTAACAAGTCATTCTCTCCTACATATTTTTGAGCAGCAGGAAAACATTGGATCCCTAGCAATTTTCTCTGCTACATAGGCTATGATATATTGTTTTAATAATCATGGTCACCATATTGAGCTCCTGTAACTAGTTTCTAATTGAGTCTGTCAGCCTGTTCGTTGTAGTGAAGTTGGTCTGACTCCTTGCCGCGCCACATTGTTATTTTCCAAAGGATGTTAGTGGAGATGCATGCTTTAGAATAGTTTAGGCACAGAAGATACAGCACATTGAGCTGTGGCTCCACAAGCTTCTCTACCAATGTGTTTCAGATCTGCCCACCTCTGAAAGTGAACGGCGTTTGCATATCCTAAAGAAAGGGCAGTCGAGAGAGATCCATTTACTCTCCAGCCTTTCTGCTGAGACTGAAAACTTCAGATCAGCTCTAATTGTGATGGGGGCCCCCCTGTGGAATAAATCCAACAGAATAGCCATTACATGCTAACTTGAATTATTATTGTCACTGGATGGAGTAAACCAGTCGCCCATGTAGGATTCCATGTCTCAATGAGTCACCTGCTCTTATAGCCTGCCAAAGCCCTATAGCCTATAGCCCTATAATCTGCCAAACCATCACATGGTCTCTCTGTGTTTTCCCATAGTTTCAGTTTTCCTCTGACTGGAAAACTCACTGGCATTTGGTCACCATAACTTTAATGTTCTGTTAGTGTAGATTCTGATGAGTGAACAGAGTATATGTGATACTCTTCTTCAAAATAGAACCCTGAATCCCCATATTCACCGCTGTGTTATGATTATATGTTTTGTACAAATTATGCCTTCTGAGGTATCATTTAAGAAGTCATGATCTGTTGCACATTACTACCCTGTTGAATTGTGTGTTTTACCATTGTATCTGAAGTTATGAAGAATTGGTATGTGTGTGATGCTGAAATATGTTGTGAGGTTGGGAGGGCACCCAGCCAGCCTTTTAGTGGCAACAAAGGAGCATCTAGTGAGACAGATTTACATCACAGCCAGAGATGTGATGATGGCCCAATAAGGGCCATCCCAGAGAATCCTTAGAGGGCATGTACATGATGGAGGTAGCCTAACTCATGTGACACAGTGAGGATCTTTCTGGCAGCCGGAGGAAAGTATAAAAGAGGGACAGTGACATCATCATGGGGACTCTCTCCTCCCCTATCTCAACACCTGGAAAATCATCTGGAAGACATAATCTAAATTGGGGAGATTAGTCCCAGGCGGAAAGGTAATGCAATCTGTATATTAAGGACTGTGAGCTGCCAGTATCATCTATTGGGGTGATAAAATCAATTCTGATGCAAATGCAGAATGCAAATGCAAATCTTGCATCTGATGCAAATGCAAGTCTGTTGAAGTTAGAGTTTAGACTGCACATTTATTTTCATTTCTTATGTAATCAACTGTAATTTTGCTGCCTGTTACTTATAATCACTTAAAATCTATCTTTAGGTAGTTAATAAATCTGTTTTATATTTTACTAGCATAAGTGCCCGGCGTTGCTCGGGTCAGTCGGAGGTGGGGAGGGGGCAGACAGTTGACACCCCCTGACCAACCCCAACACCCACCCTTCACCCACCCTGACATCTTCCCACCCCCCCGACCAACCCCAAGACCCCCCGGCTCACTTACCCCCCGACCAAACCCGACAACCCCACCTGACCCCCCAAAACAAACCCAACACCCCCACGTCACCCCCGACCAAACCCGACACCCCCACCTCACTCCCTGAGCAAACCCGACACCCCCACCTCACCCCCCGACCGAACAGTGTATGTAATAATCTGTGTGCTACACAGTGCACCGTGAGCCGGGGGGGGGGGGGTGTCGGGTTTGGTCGGGGGGTCAGGTGGGGGTGTTGGGTTTGCTTGGGGGGGTCAGGTGGGGTTGTCGGGTTTGGTCGGGGGGGTAAGTGAGCCGGGGGGTGTAGGGTTTGGTCTGGGGGGGTGGGAAGGTGTTGGGGTGGGTGAGGGGTGAGTGTTGCGGTTGGTCAGGGGGTGTTGCGGTTGGTGGGGGGTTGAGGTGGGGGTGTCAGGTTTGCTTGGGGGGATGAGGTAGGGGTGTCGGGTTCGGTCAGGGGTAAGTGAGCCGGGGGGGTGTCGGGTTTGGTCTGGGGGGGTGGGAAGGTGTCGTGGTGGGTGAGGGGTGAGGTGTGGGTGTTGGGGTTGGTCAGGGGGTGTTGTGGTTGGTGGGGGGGGTGAGGTGGGGGTGTCGGGTTTGCTTGGGGGGGTGAGGTGGGAGTGTCGGTTTCGGTCGGGGGGTAAGTGAGCCGGGGGGTGTCAGGTTTGGTCTGGGGGTGTTGCGATTGGTGTGTGGGGGGGGTGAGGTGGGGGTGTCAGGTTCGGTCGGGGGGTAAGTGAGCCAGGGGGTGTCGGGTTTGGTCTGGGGGGGTGGGAAGGTGTTGGGGTGGGTGAGGGGTGAGGGGTGGGTGTTGGGGTTGGTCAGGGGGTGTTGCGGTTGGTGGGGGGGTGAGGTGGCGGTGTCGGGTTTGGTCGGGGGGTAAGTGAGCCGGGGGGGGGGTGTCGGGTTTGGTCTGGGCACCCACCCCAACACCTCCCCCCCCCAGACCAAACCCAACACCCACACCACACCCCTCACCCCCCCCGACACCTTCCCACCCCCCGAAGCAAACCCGAAACCCCCACCTCACCCCCCCGACCGAATCCGACACCCCCACCTCACTTACCGTCCCACCAAACCCAACTCAGATCCGTCACAGGAGGGGAGGGGGCCCAGAGCCGAGGGATTCCGGGGACCTTCGCAGGTGGGGGGGGCACAGAGCTGATGTAGTCCGGGGTTCCGTTGGGGAGGTGGGAGGGGCAGAGAACTGAGGGATCTCCGGGGTTCCGTTGGGGAGGTGGGAGGGGCAGAGAACTGAGGGATCTCCGGGGTTCCGTTGGAGGAGGGAGGGGTGAGCTGAGCGAGTGAGGTGTCTGTTGGAGGGGGGTATTATGACATCATCACCACCTAACTGCCAAGCTGATGTGATTGGCCCTGAAAGACTTTCACCCCTGGGGGGCGTCAGAGGTGAGATCCGAAAATTTTTCGACCCTTACCAGCATCTAGACCCCAAGACCCCTCACTGTACCAAAATTCAAGTCTCTGGCTCAAACGGTGCGGGAGGACTTCGCAGTCATACGTACATACATACACTCATACATACACCACTTGACTTTTATATATATAGATCTAAAACAGTGTGGTTTTGGTTGAAGTGCTTGGGGAATCTGAGCTCAAGTTAGCAAGGTTTGTTGAATGTCCACTACCCTTTGCTGAAGTGGTGAACTAATTAATGAGTGTACACAGTTCAAGGTAAGGCGGTATATTTCTGGGATGCAAAGCTAGGGGATGGAATGTTTGGCTGGTGCCTCTCTCTGTATAATTCACGAGTGTCTTAGAAAGTATTTCCACAATCTAGTTGGGTGTGGGCTCCACATGCTGATGGCTGAGTGATCACAGCACCCGAAGGGGGTTGCTCTTTGTCATTAGCATATCACAGTGGGAGTCAGCCAAGGCTGGGGTTATGATGGCACAATATAGCAACATGCCCATTAGTTGGAGGTCAATTAGTCATATTACCTACCCTGTCAGTTGGTATAATACCACAACAACTGCCTTTGAAATTAGAACATGCTTTGAATTCATTTTTAAAATACTGCTTCTTAACACATCTATATTGCTTTGTTTCTTCAAAGTACATCATAGACATAGGACAGATAATCCTCACAATGTGCCAGCTGTAAGAGAACCCTCATGTGGTGACTCAGACACAGATAAGTTAAAGACCAGTCATGGTCACAGACGGAGTCAGTTTGAGAGACAGAATTAACACTGGTAAATTCCTGGCTCCTAGTCCATAATCTAACCATTATACTATGCTCCTCTCACCCAGCCCTAAAACAGTAATTGAAATACTGTGATATAGTCTTTATACTGGGAAAAGTAGCTCATAGCAGAAGGATAGCCTAATGTTTTAAAATTAGTTTTCCTCATCAATTTTTAAAACCAGAATGTGGTTCTTGATCCATAGCCCAAAATTGTGCCAAGGCACCGATAGTACAAAATATGTATCAAAAGGAACAGACTTTTCAGATGTCTCTCCTACCGCTATGCTATAAAACCAATTTACTCCTGTGTATTACGGCCTTGGTGAACGCTGCTTCTAAGTCGATGAATACCTGTAAGGTAATGAATTCCCAGGAAGACTCCTGTCATTACTTTTTGTATTCAGAGCAAGTTGCCTGCTATGCCCATTTTTCAAATACGTGTCATGTGTGCTGAAATTTTTGTGGTGTACCAAACTATTTCTTAGATGCTAACATTTAGACATGCATTACCTTCATTGTTGCCAACACATACCATAAAGACAATCACCTGCCTGGCTGTATAGAGAAATGAACTATAAAAATGAAGAAATACACTCATATAATTAAATATTGATGAGTAAAATCTGTTGACTGACTTGGAGTCAGTAGGATATGGCTTGAAATAAAACCCCATGAGTGCCACACCACCCAGTAAGCCCATGGCCATGCCTTAAAGGCAGGACAATTATAACAAATTGAGCGATCTGACAGGAAGCATACATCCATAGATAGGTGCATAAAGTGACACTTTACACATATATAGAACCATTTGGCACATTCGAAGGGTTAATACTGGTTCACTAGACCAAGGACCGTAAATTCTGCCTATGACTGCCACTAGTTTATTGTATTGTTATTGCAGTCTTTAGAAACAGCTTTTAATTTTAACCCTCTTTATTCAGTTTTAGTATCTTTTCTTTAAACAACCGGCATTGAATAAAATTGCTTGAAATCTTCTTGGTTCTACCTTTCAATAATATCTTTAATTTCAATATGTAGAGAGATATAGAGCAGGAAATGCAGTCCAGATCTCCTTCACCTAGGACATACATATAAGAGCAAAAATAACTCTGGAAGGGAGTTTCAGTGCCCACTGACTACAGTAAGACTTACTTTAGAATCCTATCTATTGTTCACTAAAATATGCACCCTGAATATTCACAGTTTTGAAAAACTTGTGGGATAAATACAGATAATATTGTACTTTTTCATTTTCTTAGAAAGCTGACTTCACTTACTTAACTGCATTTTTAAGATGATACATCAGGAATTGTTCATGTCTGTAAGAACTGACGAGTCAAACACAACGGAGCCATTGGTTGCCTGTAATGCAACAATCTCATTATTGATCACATTTTCAGCCATAGGCTGAGCACATCATCAATTCATAGGCAATTTAAGAACTGATTCAAAGTCTATTGAAGTCAATGGGAGTCTTTCCACTGACTCCAGTGGCCTTCTAGCAGGTCCCAGTTTCATTTTTCTTCCATACATAGATGCAAGAGTAATATCATGTATGATTTTTACAAGACATGGCAAAAGGCTAATCTATTTCTAGGAGCTACAGAATGACCCAGACAGATAAAATGGTCCAGCCCAAAATACTAAACATGTCAAGATATGAAAATATTTTTCCTTGTTTATGAAGTGAAGAATAGGATTTAAAATGTCACAATTAGATTTTTGGGTATAATTAACCATTACCTATCATCTCAGAGCAATTGCCCATTTAATTATTTGCACTATTTAGTAGCTTATGTGAAGGTTGACAGATTCAAGCATTTTTTTAAGCTTGCATACAGTAGGGCGCTGTGCAAATTATCTGACTTTTTCTCCCCCACACACAAAAGAGTCACATTTTTCAGAATTGCACATGGAGGTTAATTTTCCATTTGGGTGGGCAGCTCATCTGGGTATTTGGGCACCTTAGTGTTGATTTGAGTGTCCGAATGCAGAACCATAACCGTGAGCCCAAGATTGAAAGTTGGGCCATGATGCTTGTTTCATATGGAACTAGCGAAAATACCCGGCGTTGCTCGGGTCCGTCAGAGGTGGGGAGGGGGCAGAGAGCTGAGCGAGTGCGGGGTCTGTTGGAGGGGGGAGGGGGCAGAGAACAAACCTGACGCCCCCACCTCACCCCCCCCCGACCAAACCCGACACCCCCACCTCACTTACCCCTCGACCAACCCCAACTCACATTTTCACCCCCCCACCCAAACCCAACACCCCCACGTCACCCCCTACCAATCCCAACACCCCCTGACCAACACCCACACCTCACCCCCGTAGACCAAACCTGACACACCCACCTCACTTTCCCCCCCAACCAAACCCGACACCCATACCACCACAAACAAACCTGACACCCACACCTCACTTACCCCTTGACCAACCCCGACCCTCCTCCCCACCCCCCCACCCAAACCCAACACCCCCACCTTACCCCCCACCCAAACCCAACACCCCCACGTCACCCCTACCAACCCCAACACCCCCTGACCAACACCCACACCTCACCCCCCGTAGACCAAACCTGACACACCCACCTCACTTTCCCCCCCAACCAAACCCGACACCCCTACCTACCACCACAAACAAACCCGACACCCACACCTCACTTACCCCTCGACCAACCCCGACCCCCCTTCTCACCCTCCCAACCAAACCCAACACCCCCACCTTACTCCCCCACCAAACCCAACACCCCCTGACCAACCCCAACACCCACACCTCACTCCTCACCCACCCCGACACCTTCCCACCCCCCCAGACCAAACCCAACACCCCCGGCTCACTTACCCCCCAACCAAACCCGACACCCCCACCTCACCCCCCGACCAAACCCGACACCCCTACCTCACTTACCCTTCGACCAAATCCAACTTGGGTCCATTGGAGGTGGGGAGGGGGCAGAGAGCTGAGCGAGTGCGGGATCCGTTGGAGAGGGGAGGGGGCAGAGAGCTGAGCGAGCGCAGGGTCCGTTGGAGGGGGGTATTATGACATCATAACTATGTCACAGAGAACAGCACCTGCCCAGCTGATGTGATTGGCCTTTAAATAATTTCACCCCTGGGGGGCGTCAGAGGTGAGATTTAAATTTTTTTTACTCTTACCCTGATTAGGACCCTAAGACCTCTAACTGTACCAAATTTCAAGTCTCTAGCTCAAACGGTGTGGAAGGAGTAAGTGCACATAAATACATACATACATACATACACGCATACACCATTTGACTTTTATATATATAGATATGGAATCAATATATTCATTTAATATATGACATTCCTCGCTGGACTGATACCTGGGTTATAAAATGCCTTCAAAAGGCAGTTCAAAGACATGGTAGTGACTATAATATATACAAGGAATGAGCTAAGACCAGAATATAAGAGCATAAGAATGGCCTACCATGTCAGACCAATGGTACATCTAGTCCACTATCCTGTCTTCTGACAGTGGCCAATGCCAAGTGCCCCAGAGGGAATGAACAGAGCAGACAATCATAGAGTGACCCATCCCATCATCCATTCCCAGCAGACTACTGTTCCCATCAATGGAAATGTGGAAGTGGAAATAAACCTCTCCCTTTCAAAGGTTCCAATAACTGGGAGCAAGGGGAGGAATTGTGACTCTGAGTCAGAGTGGGGTGCACCTGAACCAGTACAGCTGTGCAGCCCTCACTCAGGTCTGAACCTAAAGATTCAATCTTGCGCTCAATTAATCTTTCGTCTGGTATTTGACCAACTTTCCTTTTTATAACTGGATGGTCTGTTCGCTCATTCTCTCTCTCCTTTCTTGTTTGTACAATTAGCCCTCCCAAACTTAGGTAGCTGCATCATTGATTCGGTCTCCTGTTTTTCTCCCTCAGCTTTATGGATCTAAGATGCAAGAGGTTTGATTTCAAAGGCTGAAAAGCATATACAAAGACTTCTCATGTTTGGGTGCCTTTCATAGTGTGGATGGATGGCTGTGCATATATAGCCTGTGCCACCTCAGGATTTCTTTATGCATTGTCCAGTATACTGTTGCTGGATGCTTCTTTACACGTTTCTCTTTTCTCCTGACAACTGTTTGTAAACCTTTAATTATGTACAAAACATTTTAAAACAATATTAGAACACATTCCCTTTAGTCTGAAGCACACAGTCACTTCTGTAGCTCCACTTTAATACTAACACAGAAGAGGAAGTTTCAATAGACTGATTTAACCCTCTTGGCCACTGCCAATGGTTCGACCACCTGGAGTTACTCCTCTGACTTGGAATAACTAGTAACTCCAAAAGTCGCAGTCCTCTCTTATTGGTTACCATATTACAGAAAGGACCACAATAATCTCGCTAATTTGCCTGTGCATCAGTACCCACATTACCATTCCAATCTCTTTGTACAGTCAGGATAGCTTTCTTGTGTACCTTACTGATGATGTCTTGGAGCTGATTGTAAAATGTCATAAGAGTCATAAGATTTAAATAAAAGAGGGCTGCTTGGAGAAAGATGGGCTCCGCCTAGTTAGAAATTTCCCCGAGATACACCATATGACGAGCAAGTCAAGAATGTCCATATCAGATTGATCGTAGCCTGGACTAATAATGACCACGCCCTCCGTCTCCCACCAGGGCGGACACGACAAATATAATACTGGTGTAACCCCAGCAAAGAGGATCCATGGAAGAGATAACATCTCCATAGCCACATGGAACATAAGGGCATTGAGACAACAAGGGAAGTTGAAAGAACTCACGTACAAATAGGAACAATACACCTGGCACCTCCAAGGAATCTCTGGGGTCAAATGGAAGAACTTTGGAGAGGTACTAACAGAAGAAGCTCATGTACTTCTATTACGTGGAGAGGACAAACATGTCAATGGCGTAGGATTTCTTGTGTATAAAGATACCGAGAATTCAGTATTAGGATGCTGCCCAATGTCCAGCAGGCTTATTTCCATCCTTCTAAAGGCAATGTATTTTAATATCACAATGGTACAAGTCTATGCCCCTACAACAGACTATGACAATGAGCAAATTGAAGATCTTAGCGCTGAGACCCGAAAAAATAGCAGTCATGGTTTGTATTTATTTATAAGAGTCGGCTACTAAGGGTTGCATGGTAGGCATGAGAACTGCAAAGCTAATTTAATTTGTTGTGGCACCAGTATTCTGATGTGATAAAATACACACATGACTGTCTTGTTTTAATTTATTATAAATCACTGCTTTTTTTTTAAACTTAAGCACCTCCTAAAATAAACACGGGAGCAGAACGCTCAATAGTCACACAGACTAAGGGCTTTGCATTTCCAGTTTGTCTTTGTGACAGGTAAAATTTGATGGCCAACTAACAAGTTCAAATGGTGACGAAATGGTGGGCTATGTACCTTTTCTCACGGTCCTTAATATTTGTACAGCCCAGATTGCCTCACACTTTGTGTTCTTTGTTCTCCTAGTTGTGCTTTGCCATCAGTTGTTGGGAGAAGAAACATGCCCTTTTCCCCCTGATATTCTCCACTACTTGGAATGGCTCTAAGTCATCAGAAAAATCATTTACCTGAGAGTTTCTGCATGTCCTGGTGCTTCTTGTTTTCCCTTAGCAGACAGATGCTGGCCCAAAAAATGCTTCCTAAAATGTGGTATTATTTATTATGATTATTTTTCACATTATAGTAGTGCCAGCTGAGAGCAGGGCTCCATTGTGCAAACACTTAGTGAGAGAAAATCACTGTTATGAGGAAAATACAAGTTAAATAGACCAAACAGACAAAGGTAGAGTTATTACCCCCATTTTACAGATGGGGAAGCAGAGGCACAGAGTGATGAAGTGACCTCTGCTCAAGGTCACATAGGAAGTCTGCGGAACCCAGATCTCCTGAGCCCCATTCATGTTCCTTAACAACAAAATTGTATTTTCCCTCTGAGGAACCTCACCGCCCGTAAAGGGTGGGTGAGGGTGATCCTTGCACAATCAAGTCCTTAGCCTGATTTTTCTTTTTTCCCCTCCGAAAAAAGGGAGCAGTACAATAGCACACTCCATTTTCCACCACAGTTCAAAATAGTATGGCTGGACAGATACGAGGTCTTTAGAATAGTCTGAAAATGCCCAGCACCCATTGGTTGGGAAGGATGTATAATGATTTGTAATTGCAATACTTTCATTACTGCCTCTTCGTTCTTTGCACACTAATGTCAAGAGCTTTGTCTTTGTAGTGTTATTGGCATTTTTCATCATATTCATGAAGTGTGGGTCAATTTTCTTCAAAAGGCTCACTTCACCAACTTGCCACAAAGACAGTAATAAATTCTACTAGTGCACAGTGAAGACTTCGTAGCTGCAAGCAACAATAAAAAGCAATGAGCTGGGTGTCACTAAGTAACTCCAGTTTACACTGCATTTTCTTCTTGTATTGAAAACTCAGAATATGAATTTATTAATGAATACACAGGCTTACTCTGAAGGGGGGGGGACCAAGTCAATTTATTTGGTATTCACATAGTATGTGCCTACATTGTATTGTTTCATCATTTTATGGCCAGGCATAGCTTGTTAGGCTGTGGCCCTCCAGAAAAAAGCAGGCTCATATAGCAACACCTTGACGTAGATGTACAGCTGCTCTCACTGTGGCTGTCTCACCTTTAGCCCCGTCTGTCTACTGCCGGCTTTCATTTTCCGCATTCATACATCAATAAGCTTTGCATGCTGACACCTAATTTTGCAGGCTACTTTGGTTATGGAGGCCGTGTTTTGCATATCACTACCCACCCCCTTCTGACATCTACTGCCTTTAAAGAGGGAGAGAATAGAGAGAGCACGAAAGAGGGATTCTTTTCTTCTCAGCCTAATCAGAGATTTTCTTTCTATTTGTCAAAAGCAGATCTGCCAAATCAACTTTAATTGATTCTTCCATGGTTCTCGGGTATGATTTTTGAAGGACTGGGCTTGTGTTCCAAGACACAGTGTTGTGTTTCAAACAAATATGAGGTTTCTAGAGCAAATCAAATTTGGATGCCAATTAGTTAGCATTTTCCATTCCAATTAAATCTGAGACCTTTCTGATTTTGGAAGACTTTATATACATATATATAATTAAAAAATGCTTTCAGTGGTCTAATAAATAGAGAGGAGATATATCCACTAGTGGAAATATAGATTTTGGAGGGATTTCTTTCTCTTTTTTTTTTTTATCTTGTTTATTTCACAAGGGCTTACCAGCCTATTCTAACCTGTTATGTGACACCACAAAGGTTTTTACTTCTCAGTCAGGTGGCTAATGTCATATATTTGACAAGTCATAAAACGTTATAATCTAATACAGGGTTTTTCTCCCTCACGGTAAAAGCTCACTGTAGCAAAGAAAGGATTAGGGCCAAAAGTAAGATTAATGGTTTAAAAAAAAAAAGGAAGAGGTCTCAGTCCAGCTAGTGTACTATAACTTTAAAAACCAATATAATTCATATATTAAGAATTGTATTGATCTAACTAGATTTACTCTAAACAGACATACAATATATGGCATTTTCTACTGGAAGTAATGTACTCCAGTGAAGGAGATTAGATAGATAGATTAGATAGATAGATTTTTAAAATGAAATTCCTCTCTTTAGGATTGGGAAACAAGTTAAGAATAATGTCCTTCTCTGCTATCCTTCCCCTTTCCCACATGCAGGTCTTATATGGAATCCAATACCACAATGATGGGTTAGAAACACAAAGAGATTCGATTTATGGGGAGGAAAAACGTGGTTAGATTAGAATGAATTAAAACACACATTCCCCATCAGACATAAAACTATCCCAGACAAAATCCATGTGCTAAAAAAAATTACCATAGGATCACTGAAGCTGATCAATATACAAAGGATGACCTGGAAGAGAACATTCCTTTTTCCTGTGAACCCCCCAAAAAGACTCCATGGTAAAGGATTAATTTATCCTAAATATAGTGCACAATGGGGCAGATTCTCATGGGGTGTAAATTGCCATATTTGTGTTCATACCAATGGAGCTATGATTTTTTCACCAGCTGAGGATTAGTCTCCAGGGAGCTGGAGTAGAAATTTCTGCTATCTTTTAGGTAGTGACTGCATTCCTCCATTTCAAGGAGAAGGAGACAAATCAGTTTGCTCCTTTTTTAAAATATAAAAAAAGAAACTAAGGAATGTGCCCAGATAAATACCCCCGACGTTACCTTGGAAGGCATGGAAAAGTAGCTTTTAAAATGGTTTAGAGCCAGTACTGTGTATGCTTTGCTAGTGTATGCAACCACTAGACAGTCCCACCAGAAGCAATAAAATGAGAAATTACGAGGGCTATTGAATACTATTCATGTAGTCACAGTGTTGCACCACAATGTCAATTAGTATGTGTGTTTCCATAATTGTTATACAAGGGGGAATTGAATAGTGTTAAATGGCCCTCAAACTCAAACTTCAGTAGGGGTTTTGTTTTGCAGTGTGCTTAGTGTTAGTGTGCTAGGCTCTGAAATAAAATCAGTGGGAAAGCTGGCTGGCTTGAAATCTCTTACAGGCTTGTGTTCTGATTTTAGAATCCACCCGAGTTTCATCTTTATAACAGAACAGGTAACTCCAAGGCTGGCTTTATGCACCCTTAAAGCCTGTGTCTGAGGGGTTCCCCAATAATGCCGGAAATTTATCCACCTATCCTGAAATTCCCAAGATTCCTTATGGGTCTGGCCCAGGCCCTACATGGCTGCATGGTAGGACAATTAAAGAGCCAGATTTTCCAAAGAGCGCAGCACTAGAATTGCAAGTGCTTAGCCGCCAGAGCTTGGACTAGATTTTCAATAGTGCTCATCTCCCAGTGTGCTGAATTCTTTTGCAGATCTGTCCCATACAGTCCGATACATGTTGTGACATTGTGGTAAGAGTCATAATCTGATCACACTATATCTTCATGTTGTTATGCTGCCTTATAACAGGATGAAACCACAGGCCATACAACGACACAGTATCACAGTGACGCCAATGTCACAAAAAGGGGTAGACTACACTTGAAAGACACTCAAGATTAGGCAATCTGGGAATGCTAGGAGATTTACCGACGCTCACAGGAGGGATTCAATTCAAAACACTTCTTTTGAACCCAGGAGCTAATCACACTACAGCCAAATACAGTGCAAGCCAGGGAATGAGATCACATGTGCAGATGAAAACAACAGAGATTGCAGGATCATGTTTCTTGATCTATAATGTACTCATTGTGCATCTGATATGTAGTAGCAGGGTATATGAAGGTCTTTAAATGTTTGTCACTTTAAGGATATTTATTTGTTGTAGGTGAGCAGCTGCCCCCAAAAGACCATAAATGAGGGGAAATGAAAAAGGGGCGGGAGCTGGTTTGACAATGGTAGCAAGATGAGACTTGCTCACTGGTTGCAATAGACTGCAGAAGTCAAGATAGGCAAACAAACATTTGCCTAATGTCAAAAGTCTTTGGAAGATGGCAGAGCCTACAGAAAGGAAGATAGGCTTAGGCACAGCTGACGCGTGAGTTGCAGTCTCAGCTCTGCGGCTGTCTCATCCCATCTCTGAAGTAGCTAATTGGGGGGGGAATACAGTCCCTCTTTTTCTTTCATTTTCATAGATACGTGGATTTGAAGGCCAGAAGGGACCATTAGATCATCTAGTCTGACCTGCTACATAACAGAGCCATTGAATTTCTTCCACTTATAGTTACTTCTATAAAATAACAGTCCAAATTTCACTGTGAGAAATATGCCCATGCCAAACAGAAGCAAAGGCAGTGCCTGGGGTTATTTGATCATTTACCTTCTATACACTTTTGCCTCACTAGGTTTTTAACCCCAAATCTGCATGGACAAAGGTTAGATCACATTCACTGAAAACAGCACCTTCACTGAAAAGCCCCCCACTTGCCCATGGGGAAACTCATCTATAGCCTGGTGTGCGTAGCAGCACCTTCTGAAAGCACGCTCAGTGGAAATGTGCAACCACTTGACTACCAAGGGAACACAGTCATTAGTAAGAAAGCCAGCTAAGAAGCTCTTTAAACGTTCTAGTGGTATTCAAATTACAGTATCAGCTAAAGGGCTCAACCAAGATTGTGTCGAGTTTTGCTACATGCTGTACACACACTGAATAAAAGACCGCACCTGACCTGATGAATTTACAATGCAAATAGACAAGGCAGAGAGAGGATGGGAGAAAGCAAGGAGTGTTATCCCCATTTTATAGGTGGGGAACTGAGCCCAAAGTCACAAAGGGAGGCTACAGTGGAGTTGGGAATTGAAGCCCCGTCTCCTGAGTGCATCCAGAGCCTTGATCACAAGAACATCCTTCTTCTCTATTCATGGTATTCACTTAACATAATTTGAACAAATCAGGCTAGCCAGACGTTGTAATGGTGGCTCTGTGAAGTGCAGAAGAGCAGTTTTACAGACAATAAACAGTGTTTAGCCTGAAAGACATCTTTGCAAAAATCCTCTTCCAAAATTGGCTTCCCCTTCCTCTTTTCTGAGGGAAAATGGTGAAAACTTTCCCAGACACATGTGAACCTTTTTACACGGCTCCGACTTTGCTGTAGCAGTGATACGTTTATACCCGCGGTAATGAGTTAGGCTAGTAGGACTGACATCTGAGCTGTGGAGTCATCTGCAATCGAATGTTAACAGTCCAGTGTCAGTACCCTAATGCAATGCAAAGCCAATGACATGGTTGGGCCTTTTTCATGCCTGCTTTCCTGAACTTCACGTTGGCCTGCAGGCTGGCACAAAACACCACGTTTCTCTGCCAGCATTGCAAGAGTCTGGCTGCTTCGCTCTCCTATTCTGCCAGTATATCAGGGAATCAGTTGTGCAATTTCCTTTAGCTCAGATAACTAATTATTAAGTATGGTCTCAGCATTCAGCGGGTAGATAATGGGATCACTGAGGCAATGTTCCACTAGGTCAGAGGTGGAGCATTGCCGTCACTATGGTTTTTTTTAATTGTTGAGCAATGGGGTCAATTCTGTAAAAGTGAATTAAAATGTATTAACAAAAAAGATGATTTATAACCACAATGTTTCCCTCAGCTTTTCTCTGAGTGCTCACCCTAGGGGACCCTCAATGATTTTTCACCCTTCATATCAAAACCAGGATGCATTTAAGAAGGTGTGATGATAAGTCTCTTTTTAAAGAACTGCTCTGAATTATGCAGAGCGGGACCTTAAACTAACCCCCGGATCCAGATATCTCTACACTTTTTGAATATGAATCCAGAGATGACTCAAAGCATGGCCCCTAGGTCTATAATGCCAAACTGAAGCACAGACCTGAAGGCCCCTGAAGTTTGGGCATGCTCAGCTCGGGCTGGCTATCCAGACATTTCAGCTCAAGCCCATCTTTGATATCTCACTCTTCTGCACTCAAAAGGAAGCCATGCCCCAGCAACCCTAGTCCAGCAAGATGTCAATTTGCACGGTGAGACGTGCTTCCTCCCTCACGCAAAACGGGTTCGGAAAGCGACCACGACTTTTTAGAGCCTGCTGCTTGTATTAGTAGTCTCTCTTGCCATTCACTTGTGCTTTTGGGACCCGAGCAGTACAGCAGCCCAGCAGCCAAGTTCATAAACCATTTCCCATCCCCTTTTAGACAGGGTCAACATGAGCTAAGAACATTGCTCTGTAAACACGGGTGAGATTTTCAAAAGTGCGCAGTGATGGCCTAACTTGCTGCCATGGAAGTCCAGGGGAGTTTGGCTGCTAACTTCTCTGGGAGTAGTTTGACCAGTGCTGAGAACTTTGCTCTGTAAACATTGTGTCTCAGAATGAGAGAGTGGTGACACTCAACTGCTTGGCCAACAGGTATGAAAATATCTTACTGAGTATCAATTCATAGAGGTTCAGCAGTCCCCCAAGTCTTGCTTTGACTTTGGGGTCCAAATGAACTGCAAACCTGAACAGCAAATGGCTGAGTTTCACCTGCTTTGGCATGAGAATCATGCCAGCTCTCTACAATTTGTATGGTAAAGACTCAGTTCGGACCGAGTTCATTTTTGAAATGGCTTCAGGACCCCTCAAAAGGCATGTGAATCTCAGCAAACCTTCACATCATTTGTACGGGGTCTCTCCTGCTCTGTTATCCAGGACTTCCAGGATGAAATACATAAGGAAGGCATTTCCTTGTAAAACTTTTCATTCTGGGGATGCAGCAAATGAAGTTTTGTTATTATTTAACAGTCTCTGGGTCTCTGAAAAGATGCATTATAAGGTCTCTCTCCTCTTGGAAAGGAAGGCATCAACTATATTCTTAACTGCTCAGCTGTTATCACCTATGGACTGGCTCATAACTGACATTACTATAGTGGCCTCATATGAGACCTGCACTCCATTGTGTTAAACCCCACAAAATGTATTATCTCTCCTGCTACACATGGGGAACTGGATCACTAACTGAGGCAAGTAGCCTTCTTTGGGATGGCACTAAAGCATGGGCTTAAGTTTCACTGTAGTTCATCTTTGCTCAGGACAGAACTAACTGATAAATGACTGATTTCACTGGGATTTAAGCATCTGCTTAAAGCTAAGCACATGCTTAAGTACTGTCCTGAACTGGGATAGATTTAAGCACATTCTTTCAGGGTTTTCTTGTATCAGAGCCAGGGAGATTAAATGATATGCCCCAGGTCACAGGGGAAGTGTGTGGCAGAGCCAGAAATTGAAACCACGTCTCCTAAATCCCAATTCAATTCTTTAATAACATGACCTCTCTAAATGAGGATAGACATCTTTATTACCAGATGATATTCCCTCTTGGCTGAGGAATTTTAATATGAAAGGTATTGGACTCCCCCTAGGGAATGTATCATTGCAAGATTTCTATCTTCTTAGATCTAATCATACAAGTATCAATAACACTCTGATTTGCTTCTATTTGGAATACTACTCAATGGGCAGAATCAGGAGTTACCTAAGCATTCAGGCTCAGGTTCCACATTTTTCATCAGGCTGGAATGGGAGATGGGAAGGGGAGTCTTTTTAAACAACAGTAGGAAATGTTGATTTGTTTTCAAGTTGTACCAGGTTCTTACAGCCCTGATTTCTCATAATTATTTGCATTGTAGGATATTAGGTTTCACTCTTACATTGCATTGCTAGGAAAATGTTTGTTGTGATACAGAATGTAAAAAAAAAGGATGAAACTGAACATGGCACACTGATTTTCTATAATTGTTGTCTACGATGACAGAGTCTAGCTTACACCTTTAGTCAAGCTTGCAGGGCAGGTACTGGTACTACCAAGGACTGCATAGGTGTCTTTTACAAAGCTGCCTGGGCCTGGCATGAAGATCATGCCCCTTTAAAGAGAGAATCTGTTATTGTGATGTTTGCGAGAGGAGAACAAGTGGGAAAGTCACTTTCAAGTGCAGCTCAGTGCTCTTTTAATGAGGGATGGGGTCTTCTTTAGAACCAGCCAACTACTGAGGAGGAGTTGACACCCTTAGTAGTCAACATCCTCAAAAAAGCTGACAGCTTCAGATAAATCAGTTTGTGTACTTCCTCCTCTTTTCACATCACCTGCAGTGACAGGAAAGCACTAATTTCCTTTGAGAGGGAGAGAGAGACGGATGCATGTATGTGTCCTGGGCATGTTGATCCTTCAGTGTAAAATTAACACAAACAGAGGCCGGGGAGAAGTGGGAATAGGCAAAGCACTTTGTCAAGAGAAGGGGCTTGCTGCAGTATGAAACTGTATTCATCATATGGTAATTTACAAATATGCACACAGCACAGTCACATTATATTATCCCCTGGAAAAAGAAGCTATGACAAATACAGCATGTTTGGTGAACCAATTGCCCAATTCATATCTATAATTCTTTCCTGCTCACACAGAACATATGCCAAGCTGATTGGCATGGAGCAGGGTCACACTCACCCACTCGCGAGCAGGAGGTCCACTGGGGGATGCTTGCTAATATACCTGAGCAATGAAGATGTGTTATCGGCTGGTACATAGACACTGGGATTTTTATGTGATTTTCCTTTTAAGAGAAAGTGAGCCAGGGACATGATAGAATATTAATTAATTATGTTTATAATAAAAACAAAGTTAGAACAGACGGACCACAGCTGTATCTGAGTGGTAACCGTGAGAACTGAAATGACCACCCGGTCAAGATCTGGAGAAGCATGGCGAAGGATAGTGAGAGAAGATCAGAAGATGTATTGTGATCGGCTTAATCTCAACTGATGAAGGACCGACAGTTCAGTAATTCAGTAAAAACAAAGTACTATGCACTTATACAATCCAAAGAAATAGGTCTAGGTAGCTATACATTTACAATTTCATGCAGGATATCTATAATAAGGTGTGAAACCACCTTTTGATTTTATATAGGTTCTATTATAAAGACACATTCTGACTGTACACTGTCATACTCTTACAATATCAACTAGCCTTTAGCTAGTGCATGTGATGTAGCTAGGCAGTATAGACAGTGGGTGTGATTTCCAAACAACAAAGGGGAGCTTGGTATACAGCTCCCATTGGTCCTGGGGACACATATAGATAGAACTCTTACATAGCATAGCCCTTGACTAATACATCAAATGTTGCTGTGTGTGTATTTGGTGTTCAGGAGTTGACTGCATAACCAGTCAAAGAAACAGAAATGATTCTCAATGCGTTCCATTTGAAAATGAGGTTTCCCCATTATGCCTTTATTGATTCTGTAGCTAGTCACTTTTTAAGATGACTTGCATTAGTATTAATAAGCATGATTAGTGGGCACAGAAAAGAGTCTATCTTCCTATTGTCTGTAGCTATTAATTATATTTCAGATGCCAAATCTGTATGGTTACATGGAAAACCCGGCTGTCCTGATGTGTCAGGGACTCGTACCATCTTCTCAGGCTTGAATTTACAAAATCAGTTGTTGGTCAGTTGCTTGCTATAATCAATATAATGTTACGAATTGACCATACCCCCTTTCAGAGGAAGACCTAGCAGTACATGTCCTAGATACATTGCCTGAGGGTGTTATGTGAACAAATGGTGTTACGTAAATTAGATATTATGGGCCATTTAAAGGGTTGCACATTTGTGAAAAAAAGAAACTTACTGAAGAAACTCTATAGGTAAAAGAGTCTAGTAATATTCATTCCCCAGAAGCTGTAGCCACATCACCCATACCTCCCCACTCACACAAAGCACATCTGCTCTGGCTAGAAACTCCAATCTGCACCAACCACATGACTTTTCATCTTTTCTTCTTAGATCTAAAAAAATAAATGCTCCTTTTAAATTGGTCATTGAAGCACCCTTCCCCAGGTGCATCATTTCAGGAGATTCAGACTTTGGGCAGAGATTTTCAGAGGCACAGCTGGGAGGTAGGCACCCAACTGACTTCCAGCAGGAGCTGAACTGCCCTTAGTGCCATTGAAAACTCTCCCTCCTAACCTTTTCTTTCAGGGAGCTGCGGTTTCTAGATATGCAGCCAAACATGACCATGCGCTACCCAATTCCAAGATGTTGAAGCCCTCCCCCGTGTTTGGGTCTATTATTATTACTTATAATTTGGTCTTTGGTAGCACCCAGGAGCCCCCATGGAACAGGGACCATTTAAAACAAAACGAAAGCAGATTTGGGTTTACCGGTCTCCCAATGGTTTTGTTTTAGGTTGACAGTGGCTACATTGTTGCTGTGATGCATCGGGTTATGTCACTTAAGTCACCCAAGGTTTCATCACTTATATAATGGGACATGACTGACGTGATCAGAACAGACAAGTCACAGCAATGACGTGTCACGCCAGGAAATCTAAACAGAGACATTTTACTGACAAGCATTTCAAACACTTGGAAATTTACATTCTTCAGCAATTATACACACCGCGACGTACACACACACAGAGTTTGCTGCTTTAAATTTGAGGTATGTGTGATAGGCACTCATCTCATAATACAAACCAATAAATTATATGTAGCTTTTTTCCCCAGCCTCTTCATCGCCTAAGCTCCTGCAATTGCTCTGTGCAAATGGACCCATGCTTATGGATATGAAGGAATTTCTTCATCTCCCACCCCCACAAGCACAGGAAGGATGCCCTTCTGAAACCAAAAAGCAAAGGGTGGCTAGAATAACCCTATACCCCAAGTGAGGTGCTTTTATGGAGGGCCAGGCCAGGGCCCCAACCCCATGACTTCCTGCTAACATCTAGTATATGGCACTGGGGAGATATACATTGAACTTTTTTTTTTTTAAAGTGTAGTGACCTCTGGGCTGCTGTCTCCTGCCTGCCACAAGGATTTCTGCATGCAACAACACTGCATGGGCAAAATGGCTCTTACTCACAGCAGGCACAATACATGTTTATGTTACACCATCCCATACAGCACTGACCAGATACAAGGCAGAACACAAAGCAATAATACTATAATCTACTACTGGTTTGGGATCTCTTCCCATTGGTGAGCCCTTCAGCAGCACTGTTTAGTAAATAGCTCTTATTAATTATTATTTTTAAATGACAGCGAAAAATAATGAAATAAAAGTCAGAAGAAATTTATAAAAACAATGGGGGGTGAAACATCAACAATAAGCAACAATAAACTGTCCTCCCTGAACAATGCCACCAAATGGCCATCTGTTCTAGCACTTTTATTAATACAACCAAGCACTAATGTAATATCCAGTAATATATCATTGTACCGTAAGCGTCCTTTTCTCATTCATTGAACGCTGTTCTCAGATTTAATTGAAGCCTCTGCAATAGTCCTTACTCTAGGCCAAGTTTCGTATTTCATTATTTAGCAATATGTGACGGAGTCATGCTATTGACTCTCCAGCCATCCTCTTCTGCTTCTTGTAACAAAAAAGGATGCCTACAGAAATACCCAATACCACGTTCAGCTTTCTAGCAAAACGGCCCTTAGTGAATTGTGCAAAAAGGTTTTTGATTTAGACTTAAGAATAACAAACGTTGGGTATATTTTTCACTGCTGACCCCCATATGACATGTCCATAACCCCTTTCACAGCAGGAGTGTCGGCCTAAAGGCATCTTAGCAGCTAAAATGAGCAACTAGAGGCTTTCCTGTTTTTTATTATATATATTCAATTTATAAGTGGAGTCCTCTTAAAGACAAGTCATTCTTTTTCTTAGGACAACTTCACTCAAGACCTGATTCAGCAGGGAGCTGGGCACCCTCAACTCTGATTGACTGACAAGGAATCGGAGCACCTCAGCACCTCGCAGGAGGTGATCAGCAGCTGCAGAGTCTCAATAACCAGAGCTGCAGTTTGTACACTGCGATCAGGGGCTTTTCTTCTTTGGTACAATACACTGCAGAGCGTCGCCTGGAGCAAGACTCTACACCTGGAGCAAGACTCCTGATCTGAATTCCATGGATACCCTCTATGCTCATGAAAGTCATAACAAAACTCCTGCCTCAAAACAGTCCTCAACTTTAGGGGAGTCTTCATAAGATCCTGACCTTTGCAGTTCTCATCCATTGCTACCATATACAGAATTTCATTGTATTGCAATTGATCACAGGCAGGTTCCACTGTAAAATCAACACTCAGCTGATGCTTTTTTATATATCTCAGTTTAATGGAAACGGCCCATACAGAGTGCTTAGAAAATGACAATCATGGTGAGTTTGTAGCTCCCTCACATCCTTCCCCCACCCCCAAGTTTTTACACAGTGCAGAAGTAGTCACGCATCCGCAAGCTGGCACGGTTAAAACCAGCTGGATACGTGTGACATGGACTCACATGGATCTGTGCACCCACATGTTTGTTTCCCTTGCCGTTTTCATTTTGCACAAAGATATGGCATGGGAAAGTTAGAATACACATCGCTTAGGCCAGTAGTTCCAAACTTTTGTATTGGTGACTCTTTTCATATTGCAAGCATCTGAGTGCGACATGCCCTGCTCCACATAAATTAAAAACACTTTTTAAATATATTTAACACCATTATAAATGCTGGATGCAAAGCAGGGTTTGGGGTGGAGACTGACAGCTCACAACCCCCCATATAATAACCTCATGATTCCCTGAGGGGTCCCAACCCCCAGTTTGAGAACCCCTGTCTTATATTTAGTGTCCAGGAGCCCCGGGGGGGAGGAGGCTATGCCACTGCTAAGCCCTAGTACACCACCCTGAAAATATCCTCCTGCTCTTGCACAAGCTTTAAAGTGACATGACACTAGGATCATAAAGCTACATGTTAAGATAACTCGGTGCAGAAAGACCTACTAAATCAATGTGATTATACAAGTGCTTGGGAGAGTTTGCAATGCAACACAGTATAGAGTCTAAAAAAAATTATGGAAAGTAACTTTATGAAATTTGCAGTGGTGAGTTTCAGTTAAACAAATCAGTTTAGCAGGGAAAGGAGAGGTTTGCTGAAATATTATGAAAGATCTACAGGCAACATTGTAGTCAGGGGTGTGTGTGTGTTTGTATCTCCATGTATACAATATGAGAATATTGTCACCTAATCCTCCTTGTCTAATGTGTTACAGATAACATTGCATAGCTTAAAGATAAAGGGGAAGCTTTGCTATAGGCCTATCACAGCTGATACTACAATACCTATAAATGAGGTGTGGCAATTAAGGCACGTATGTCACACCCAAGGCATGGGCAGTCTTACCTAGTGGTGAGAGCAGGAGTCAAGAATCAGGCACTGAGTCTAAGGCAAAGCCAGAGGGCAAAACAGAGAGTCAGATAGGGTCAGGTTACAAGGAGATCGGAGTCCAACTTCTGTCCCTCAGCTATGTTTATAGAGGAGCTGTGAACCAATCAGGGCCTCCCGTATTATGCTAATCAGATTCCCGGACTGGAGTCCTCTGTCAGGGCTCAGCTTCTACTCCGGTAACTGTTAGCAAGGCAGTGGGTGGCAGGTTGGTACTTACTAGCACCTAAGAGCGCTATGAACAGCATTCAAGACCTGTGGTCACTGACAATATGAACCCATTGATCATGTATGCTAGCTAGCCTTGCTACTCCCACTCCAAAACAGGGATCTCTCAGGCTGGTACCAGAAATTTGGGACTCTCCACCAACTGAATGACATTGGTTGGACTGTAGTGGAGTCAGCAAGTTCAGACTCTGGTGACACTTATGTCCTCAGGAGTACTGCCCTGGTAACGTTACTGCCAGAGGAGCAACCAAAGACTATGACAACAACTGCAGTTTGCCCCTCAGCTCCTGAGTTTCATGAATATGTAGATATATGTTGTTCTTCTCCAGGATGACTGGATACACAGAGTCCCCATGTCTGTCTTATCTTTGCCTATTTATAATCAGGCTGGCTAACTTTTATCAGCTTTCACAAGCACAATGATGGAACAAACTTTTGCCAAATCAGTAGTTTCTTAAAAAGAAAAGTGTCACCTACTGTCCCTGCATTCCATGGGCTAGCTATGTAGGGCCTTGCTCATCATGGTACGCTCTCAGCTGCCACAACCAGAAAGGTCCGAGGAGCTATGCTTCCTCTTCTCGTCTTTCAGCCTCTCTCTATTCCCTTTCTGGCATGTTCCTTTCTATAGATTGGTTTATGGGAGTAGACCAGTGCCTGATGGTCAGAACTGGCTGTCTAATTGTGCATTCTGCCAGCCAAAGGCCAAACAAGTAACAGCAGCATTAGCCTACCTCCAATGAGGAGATGATTTCCTTTGGCACCAATGGTGTATATGGTATGGATATCTATGGGTGGTAGGGAGTTGGGGCTGTCGTTGATCTAGTAACTCCTGGGTCTGATTCTCCAGTACTTTCTGGCAGTGCAAAGAATTTGTAATTCTGTTAAATGTTTCAAGCCGTGTTCCCTTCTCTGGGGCACTATTCCTACATCATCCCTTCCATGCTTCATGCTGCAGGGAGTAAGGCCAAGTCTGTTGGAATGCCCTGGGAGACTCGAATGCCCCAAGACTAGAGAGCCACAACAGTAGATTCAGGCCACCTGATATTTATCCCCCTTTGCTGGTCTGGGAAATCTGACCTACATCTTAGATCTGCCCAGCTGAGCCCATGAGAGGCTTATGGCCACAGAAAGAAAGCAGGGTAGGTTTTCTGCATGGGTATAAAAAGGATTGACTCTACCACGCTCTCCTGGCCCTCTATTTTCTGTTCTTCAGGGGACACCCAGATTGCATCTGGCTTTGGTGTAAATCCTGCAAACAGCTCATAAATCATGCAGTCTTAGGGACCCAGTTGCCCCTCCATACACCTGCATAGTTCCCATTAATATTAATGGGAATTACATGGGTGTATCAAGAACAGAATAGTCCTTTCCGTGAACAGGGCTGCAAATCTAGTAACCTTGACCTACCCCCATAAGCGTGCACTTGAACTCGGCTGCATATCATTCAGTTATCTATTTGGCATGTTAAATATTTCAAATTTTAAAACGTAACAGTCAGAACCAAAACTATGCCTAATATGTGATAAGATTTTAATTCAGCTGATCCTGATAAGGGGACAGAGGACAGATGTTTGCCAATTATTTTGCATTTTGGGTAACTTCTTTCAAGATATGTGAGCCACTTTTGTGGGTTTGTTGTTTTGTTTGTTTTCACCCAAACTCCAAATTATCTCCCTCTCCTCAAACCCATTGGACTATTTAATATTAAGACCATGTGCATATGCAAATTAGACTATGGTGCACATAAATTTCACTTTACAGGACAGTTTGAAGGGTAGTTGTGTGAGCCAATCAAATTACATGCATTTACTATGCTCATTAATATTAATTGGGGTGCAGGGGCTGGGCAGTAGCCTATGCCACCATTAGAAATGGACCCCTTACTTTAATTGTGTCGCAAGAGTTAAAAAAAATATATCAATGCCTATGACTTGATTTAAATATGTAATTTTTTTCCAGGTAGTCTTCAGAACAGCACCAGAACAGTATTAAAAAATACAGAGCAGACCTTTTCTAAGACAGATGGCACACAATGAGGTTAAAAAAAGTATCTTGAGATCCAACCTGCAAGAACAAAAAAAATTGCTTGCATTGTTGTTTTCATTATCTTGCTTCTGTCATTTCATGAGCTTTGTATCTTGCAAGGAAAGAAAGAAGGGAGAAAAACTGTGAAATTAATCTTTTGTGCATGGCCTGATAAAGAAGAGACATGCTCAGACAAAAGATAGACTGAGAGAAGGTACCGTGATTGATGACTAAAGTAAAGGTGTCAGAAGAGTATTATGTAAATTACTGGAGGCACAGACCATTTCAGAGAGAATGAGAGGGAGAAGGGAAGCGAGAGAGAGAAAAAGGACTGCAGAGTCGATGTCACCAAGACACTGGTCCCCAAGCGCCAATTTCTTGCCATCTTTCATCTGCTCAGACAAGCTCACCTCACATTCTATTTGGTTTGCACAATGTAACAAAGGAGAAAAAACTGTCAACATTAGCATGAATATAGTCCAAAAGAGGGTTCTGAGCGAGCAGTGTCTGAAGTGATTCAGTAGGTAGGGAAGTTTAAGACAAGCAGCCTGGGTACTTCTGTGTGTTTGTGTGAGACAGGTCGAGAGAGGTTGGGGCTGATGGCAGTTTCCCTTTTTAGTCTGTGCCAGAATTAGAATTTCATAAGCATGTCTAATTTATTTCTTTATCTCTAATACCTCTCTCTCTCTCTCTCCATCTTTACATACATGCAGACACATACACATACACACACAGCATGTGTGTATATCTATAGATAGGTAGATAGACTAGATATACAAACACTCAAATATGTATGGGCTTAAATTCTGCCCTAGGGTGAAACTCCCCCTGATGACAATTATTGTGGCATCCATTTGTGAAAGGGCTGAATTATGCCCGTATAGTTTGTATGCCAGTCTCTCTCTCCAATCTAATCTGTCTTTGTCTATACACACACACACACTGTGTATACGTGTATATAGAAGTAGGTAGTTGATAGATGAGCAACTAACACATCCATCCCAAACTCAAGCCAATAAACCTTTTATGTCATACAGCACTGGCATGGGATGAGAGAGGGAGACAGAGAGAGAGAGAAAGAGAGAGAGACTGTTAAATCGCCCATGATCTTTTGTTCAAGTTTCTGCTACTCAGCTTGTAATAGCTTAAAGAGTCCAACAGGAGGTGCTATCTTAGCCAACTGTCTAGTTTTTTTTACATTATTATATTATCCTTTTAGATACCCACTGTATTTTTATCTTTAAGAAAATAACATCTCATCAATAGTCTACCAGGCTCTTTTGAAAGTTTTCCCTTTGTTCCTGACTATGATTAATCTAGTTTCTGCTTTAAAACCAGTTATTATGTATTGTCTTTTGATTGTCACCTCCGACATATCTTTGCCCCTTATTTAATTCTATTACTGGCTTTTATTCAAAAACTTCATGTTACAGAAAGAACAACAACTACAAATGGCCACCTATCACCTGCATGGTAACAAGTGAAAAGAGCATTCAGATGAGAATTCAATATCGAATTGACATTTGATGTAACACATTACACTATACACATATGTAGCATGCATTAATAATCATACTCTGTACTTACAATACATAATACCCTACAGACATTAACTAATTAACCCTCCCAGCACCCCTGTGGGGGTAGATTAGTAATATTTTCCATGTATAAAATAGAGGCAGTTAGAAACAAAGATGGGTTAGGTGACTTAGATGATTATCAGTCTCAGCTATTGCTCCATTCATTGAACACAGTTTTTGCTCACTTATGATGACCATGAACCAAATCCTATATTCAGTACAGTAGTCTAAATCTGAGCTCGTCCTATTGAAATCAATAGCATTATACTGAATTTACACCACTGTAAGAGAAAGCAGGATTTGGTCCCACGCTACAACTTTGTCTATGCCCACTGCTCCGCAACCTCATTTTAGCCGTAAGGGTTATGAGGCACATATATCTATAGACACACTTGTGGAAATAAAATCTTGGTTTTCCTTTCCTGCTGCTCTTTGTACTGCTCTTTGTCCTGCATTCCTGTTCAGGGATGTGGCTTTTTCTATAAAGGAGACAGAGTCGTGGCATTCCTAGCAAGAATCATGTCAGAATAGAGAATGGCATTGCAAACAAAAGAATTTTCTGATTTTTTTTCTTCAAATTTGGATCAGTTATCACGTGGACACAACCTCACTTTTAATACAAGTGTCTGAGTGACATTATAATGAGGTTTTATTGAAAATTGTTTATATTCACATTTCCCAAGTGTTCTGTTGGCAACGTAGGTCAGGCAGGACAGATTGTGGAAAAACTACTCTTTTTGTGCTGGATTTTTCATTGTTTTTCACCCACTCCCTCCCACTGTACATGAGGAACATTACAATAGATAGAAAAGATTTTAAATGCAAAGAAGTAGATTTTTTTGCCATCAGTTCACCCTTTAAAGGATTGAAATGAACAATATTTGACTCTTCCAGAAGAGATAAAATTGGTGTCCTGGGCATTATGTTCAGTGCAAATCAACTTTAAAAAGTGTCAGTGAATTCACATTTTTAAAGAATACTTTAGTTTGCAAGACTGAAATTCTCCTTAATAAGAATCTCTGAAAGGAAGTTGTCATTTTAAGCTGCAGAAACCAAAACCCTTCCAAAATCAGGTGCTTAGAAATTTTTTTAAGTACTTTAATAATTTAAATTGTTCCCTCTGCACATGCCCAGAACCCAAATCCCTTTGCCAACTGAAGTGCTTATATAAAAATTTGACAGCTCTTATAATTTTAAATTGCTGTACACTCAGTTTGCCCAGAACCTTGATCACTTCCAAATTCAAGGACTTATAAAAATTTGAAGCACTCCAATAATTTTAAATTGCAGTGCACAGTGTAGAGTGATTTAAAATGATTGGACTGATTCAATTTTTTTAAAAAGTCTTCAATTTGGAAGTGAATCAAGCAGCATTCTAATACAGTAGTTTAAAACATACTGTACTGATCTAAATTTTAACATCTAAAAATAATTACAATTAAACCAAATAAACTATTTTAAAAGTGAAGCTGGCTATACCTAGAAAGCTAGAAAAACCAAACTTCAGGCTGTCTGGTCCTCCTTATCAGGTGAGTCTAGAGAAAAAATAAACACTCAGATGACATCAGTGAAATTGTGATCACAATAGAGCACCAGCCCTTTTAGGAGAAGAATAGGAGAGGGAATAGCAGGCATCCCAGATATTGACACCATGTGAACTCCATCGATGGTGTTATGGCCAATAGACCTTCACTGTATTCTGAGTTTGAAATCCCCCTCCCCTTTGAGTTACTTATTTCCTATTTTGAGGGTTTAAGTAGAACTTAGGTGGTACAAAGGACTCTCAGCACATGGATGAATTTCACCCCAGTATTTTCTCCTGAAGGGACAAGTAAAGTTTAGCAAAAGGGCTTTGCTTATGTAAAAATGCACCGCAATGCAGTGGGTCTATGATAAGAAATGTTTAAGCCTAATATGCTGCACCTGTGTAGCTGGCTACTGCCTGGCCTGGTGAAAGACTGGACGTGGCACCCTGGTTTCGTTTCATAGGAGGCTTTGAGAGGGTGGTTCCAGCTATTTACAGATTGGCTGGCCATAGCCTCATGTGGGGATGATATAGTGGAGACCCATGGCAACAGTCCCATGTATGGTTCACAGAGATGTGTGGCATTCCCAAGCATAGGTTTCCAATTGCTTTGCTTCACTGACAGTCAAAATGTATAATTTGCACTACATCAAGATCTTCTACTCTTGTGCAACAGAACACAGCATTAAGTGCCTGGATTTTTGAAAATGTGCTTTTGCCATCCATCCGCACTTCTTTTACTTTCTTTACTTTTTTTGGATGGATTAGTTTTACTAGAGAATTTTGTACCAGGACTACTAACACTGTATGCTACATTTGGAGTTGGTTGGTATTTCTAGTATATATGTTTAATTTTAAGGGTGGGAGGGAAGGCTATGAATTGGCTTAGCTGGCTATGAACATTTGCTCTAGATTTGGAACTTATCACTCAGCATCTCAGAACACGAGTCAACTTTGAACGTGTATTTTTGAACATCTGCAATGCAAACTGAAAACATAAGAACAAAAGAATGGTCATATAGGGTCAGACCAAAGATCCATCTAGCCCACTATCCTATCTTGTGACAGGTGCCCCAGAGTGAATGAACACAAAAGGTAATCATCTAGTGATCCATCTCCTGTCGCCCATTCCCAGCTTCTGGCAAACAGAGGCAAGGGACATCATCCCTACCTATCCTGGCTAATAACCATTGATGGATCTATCCTCCATGAACTTATCTAGTTCTTTTTGAACTTTGTTATAGTCTTGGCCTTCACAGTATCCTCTGGCGAGGAGTTCCACTGGTTGACTGTGTTGTGTGAAAAAATACTTCCTTTTCTTTGTTTTAAACCTGCTGTCTTTTAATTTCTTTTGGTGAGCCCTAGTTTTTGTCTTATGGAAGGAGTAAATAACACTTCCTTATTTACCTTCTCCACACCAATCATGATTTTATAGACCTCCATTATATACCCCTTGTTCATCTCTTTTCCAAGCTGAAAAGTCCCAGTTCTATTAATCTCTCCTCATGTGAAAATCGTTCCAGACTCCTAATCATTTTTTTGTTGCCCTTTACTGAACCTTTTCCAATTCCAATATATATTTTTTGAGATGGGGAGATCTCATCTGCATGCTGTATTCAAGATGTGAGCGTACCATGGATTTATATAGAGGCAATATGATATTTTCTGTCTTATCTATTTCTTTCTTAATGATTCCCAACATTGTTTGATTTTTTTGACTGTCTTTGCACACTGATTGTGGATAGTTCTCTGAAAACATCCAATGACTCCAAGATCTCTTTCTTGAGTGATAACAGCTAATTTAGACCCCATCAGCGTATATATGGGATTATGTTTTCCAATGTCCATTGCTTTGCATTTATCAACATTGAATTTTATCTTCTATCTTGTTGCCCAGTCACCCAGTTTTGTGAGATCCTTTTGTAGCTCTTCACAGTCTGCTTGGCACTTAACTATCTTGTGTAGCTTTGTATTGTCTGCAAAATGACTTCACAATGGGGGCTGGATGCCATTTCATCCATTTTTTTCATCAGCAATATAATTTCCTTCGTTATCTAAAATGCTCCCTTCAAAAGTAATGTCGCATCATTTCTATTTCACATTCACGGGCTTGTTTGTTTTCCCTGTGCATCTCTTTAGTCAGCACAAATCAGACTGGAGGGGGGGGGGGGGTTTGAGAACAAAAATACAAAGGAGATTAGATTAAAAATATAAGGTATCCAGGCCTGGTCTTACATGATGAACTCATGATTGTGTGTAACTGGCTCACGATTTATCACATAACTAATATCTGCTTTTAAAACATTGTGTAAAAAGGTTTCATTTGATAGGCCTCAATGGTGAGCTGTTTTGGTCCAGTGGGTAGATAATGTGCATCTTAAACTATTGTGTAAATACATATTTATATAATAGGCTGTAACATTTCCAAAGGAGCCATTGCCGTCAGTGCTCGGAGTGAGAAGGAGCTCATATGAGATGAACTCTGGCACTTTTTTCCCCAGCAGGAGCCAAGCAACAGCAATTTCTTCTGAATTAAAGAGGGGGAAAAAGTTCCTTACTGATTCACATGAACAAGAACAAACAAGGCAAAGGCTGTAAAGTGAACCAACAGCCGAAAAGAAATACAGCTGGAAAGAAGAAAGACAAGTGTTCCTTTGAGGGCCGGCTTTGCTTACTCCTACACACCATATTTCCTTGCTCCCCAACTGAGACGGCAGCACTACATGAATGTTCTCCAATTTTTATTTCCAGAGCTGATAGAATTATTCGTTGTGAGTAGCAGTCACTGTGGCTTCGATCCTGGAAAGACTCCTGTATGGGAGTAACTTTACACCTGGGAAAAGTCCCCATTCAATCCTTTTACAGTTCACAGACCTATCACAGGTGAATCCCGAGATCTACAGATATATTCATTATTTTTAAGTATTCACTATAATGTAATCAAATTTGAGACGGGGGGGGGGGGTGGTTTTTTCTTTTACAAATGGTTCACTTGGCTATTTGCGATGTGGGACAGTCATCCAAGTATTTGTTTCAGCTCCCTGACTGGATGACTGACACTTTTCAATGAGAAGAACAAATGACAAATCAAGAATAGCTAATAACTCACATTCATTACAGATTTTAGACCAAACAATCATAGGTGCTGGAAGTAGGGGTGCTCCCATACCCCCTGGCTTGAAGTGGTTTCCATTATATACAATTTAGTTCAATGGCTTTCAGTACCCCCACTATGCAAATTGTTCCAGGACCTCTGCAAATAGTCATTTGTGATAGAATTCTTGAAACTCTGGAGATTCACAAACATTTTCCCAAATACCCAAAGGCCTTCTGAATACAGACAATGAATAACATAACCCCACAAATAAGAGCAAATTGACCCAGAAGCTTTTATTCACAAAAATATAACTAGCTGTGTTTAGTATTATTCAAGCATCTCTGTTTTAACACAGATTAATCAAGAGTCTCGTGTACACTTGTTTAAATGGTCTATGTAAGTAACCAGCAGTCTTTGGCATGAACTGAATCACCAGAGCATAGGCTAGCCTCCCCAGACTTCACAACTAAATCCTATCTCTGTATTGGGCCAAACCAGAACACTAAATGCAAACACCTCTGGATCATGAGGAATTATAGATTAAGATACAGACAACACAGCTCACATCCCTCTTTGATAGTTGCCCATATTTTTGTATTTATGCTATGAGTCATATTGCACACACAGTGCATATATAATCCTTTATTGTACTGCTGAAAGAGGAATCCCTATTATTTGCAATTATTTCCTAATATGGCCACCATGAGAGGTTATTGCTGCTGAAACGAATGAATAAAAGCATATCTGAGGTAAAAAAGTGCTAGTAGTAAAGTTAAAAAGATCACAGATGAAGACTAATAACCTCAGAAGTCAAGGCCAGGAATATTTAAAACAAGTGAAAAGAGAAGAGCTATAAGGAACATTTGTTATGATACACATGAAACTTGTCAGGTAGTTCACTGCTAACTTCATAGACATTTCAGGTGAACCCGAATCCATTTGCAAACAAATTTAGACTGATTTTTTTTTCCTGTGGAACTTCAGAGGAGTTTTGCTTTTGGTTTTATGTTCAAACTTGAACTCAATGAACGGGAACTCACAAATACTGGAAATTGGAAGAGAAAAATTCAGACTCAATTTAACTTCACAGAAATATATTGGGCACAGACAGCTTTTTGGAAAGACAAAGAATCTTGAAGTCAATGGGAATCTTTCAGCTGAGTTCAATGGCTTTGGATCAGTGGGGTAAACAGCAAGTGGGGTAAACTGAGAGTGTCCATCTTGGATAGGGACAATCTGCCTGTATGGAGATGTAAAGCCAGATAAACCAAAACCAAACATTTGAATCTGAACTGATGAGCTTTGCCCCCATCCTAATAAAGACAAAGAAAAGAGTCCTACCAATCAGCAACACATTTATAAAGAGCTATTGTACATGCTAATCTGAGTGCAGGTAAGAGCACAAATCTCTTAGTCACTAATATGCTGTTTGTTAGAAGGAATGGTCAAATGTCTTTTGTGCCCACTAGAACTGTGGCCCATGCCACTGTGTAAGTAAAGAGACCAGTTAGGACTCAGAATAACTGAGTTTATAAAAGCAATGGAGAGATGATTAAAAATACTTTGCTAAGGAGAAAACAGTTTTAGTCACATGCATACCGAGATGTCACCATTTAATAAAATGACAAAAACTATCTATCACATATGCATGAACACAGAACAATATAAAGAGGTTAACAGAAATTGATGGCATCCCAGCTTTAATTTTACACTGAATTGGAGTCTTTGGTGATTGAAATAGACAAAGATGTATAGGGTTATCTTGTTGAAGAGGCTTTGCTAATTACTGGCACTTGTCATTTCTCCATAGCTTTATCTAAGTCAGGAAGGCTAACCAGCTCCTTTTCCCCAGTGTGCATTGTTTATTCAGTAGGCTTTGTGCTGAGAAAGACTTTTTTTTTTCATAACTGCACCTCATTATTAACGGGTTCATAAATAAATGAGTCCTAATATTTTTCTCAGTTAGCATTTATGATAGGGACATTTGGACTACAAAAGATTACACTTGTCTTTAATAAAAATAGGCACTTGTACATGCAGCCTATTAGGGACTTGTTACGTTGAAGAGGTGGAAAAGGGGAGGAGCAGGATTATAAAAATGGGCTTTATAGCCCCTTCCTATATTTCATGTGGTTTTATTATCTGTTTGTTATGTTACATTAGCTAATTATAGCTCTAACCTGCAACAGATTTCTATATTACACACTGTATTCTGACACTTACCATCTTGTAAACTGTCAAACCAGTCTGCTACATAATAAATAAGCCAAATATTTTAGAACCTGGTACTTCAGGGTAACATAAGCAAAACAAGAGATTAGAGATGGGCCAGAGACACAAAGTTCAGCTCCAGATGCCCGTTTGATCTTTCTGAAAGTTGAAGGGTTTCTGATCTGGAGTGTGGGTTCAGCCCACTGTAGTGATAGGAGACAACCAAAAAGTTGGGATCTGGCTCCAAACTTTCCCAGCTCTAAGGGATGCTTCTCTACAAGATAATCTGTCAGAGGGATCATAGATGAGACCTCCAATCATAGATATACCTCCCTCCATGTGCTCCCTTTCCTACATGCTGCTTCCTCCTCTTCATTCATGCCCATCTAGGACATACATCTCCACAGACAGGACAAAGGGTGGGAGGAAGGGAATGAATCATTATTACAGGCAGTCCTGGGACTTATGACACAACTGGTTCCTTAGAATTGTGTCGTAAGTCGTAATGTCATAACCCAGAACCGCAATCTACTCCACCGCGGGACCGAGCACCGTAAACTCAAATCAGGGTGTCAATATAGAAGCGTCGTAAGTGCCATTCGTCATAACTCGACCATCCTAAAGTTGAAGACTGCCTATATTCCCTTTTTACTGAGGGCAAACCAAGACAGAGAGAGATTAAGCAATTTGTCCAAGATTACAAAGGAAGTCTATGCCAAAGCCAGTAACTGAATACAGATCTCCTGAGTCTCAATCCAGAGTTGTAACCACAAGGTCAACTTTACTTTGTTGTCATTTTCAATTCAAAGAAGACACAGCCTCCTGATGAGGAAACAGGTGAATTCTTCTTTGGAGGAAACTAAGGAGAAGCTCCTGCTCCTACAGAGAAGGGCATATGGAGGTATTGGTGGGTACGAGGCAGTGTCTCAAAAGATGAGGGGAGTATCCTTTCTTACTTTGGAGGGAGAAAACATCTTGGAGCCTCAAAGTAGAGGGACTGCTCTTTAGGGAAGGCCTCAGCTTCTCAAACATAATTAGCTGATTCTTGTTGTGGGGGGAGGGTTCTGAATCTCATGCTGGTGGAAGAACACCCTGGGCCTTGTGTCTACAGCTGAAAGAAAAAGTTTCTTTCTTGCTGTAGCGGGGTGACCACCCGCTCCCCCCCTAAAAAGGGGCTGGGATAGCCCCAGGAGAGGGGCTTGTAGCAGCCCAGGACAGGGGTGGTGGCTGGGAGCCTGCTAGCTCAGGCTTAATTGAGAAGCAGGCTCAGCTGGGAGGCCACGCCCCAAACACAGGCCTGGATAAAAGCCTGAGAGGCAGGGGCCTAAAAAGAAAGAGTCTCCCTCTGTAAGCAGAGAGAGAGACTGGCCTGGCTGCTTGGAGCTACAAACAAGGTACCCGAATTGGGGGCAGGGCTAGGGAAAGGCAACTGGGAGCCAGGGAGCTGGGAAGCTCTAGTAAGAGGGCCCCAGGCTGCCAAGCCCAGCGTAGGCCAGACCCACGGGGTACTGGGGTTTGCAAGGGGCAGCACCGGGCTGGGTAGAAGCAGCAGGCCAAACCCCTCATTGCCTGTGATGAGCGGCCATGAGACTGCAGTCGGCCTCAGTGAGCAGAGGCAAGTGGTGACTAGCAGTGGCCAGGTCTGAGGCAAGCTGGGGGATAGTGGGTGGAGGGTTCCCCGGGTAGGGGACCCCTAGACTCGGGGAGTTCTGAAGGGGTGCAGCAACCTCAGGTAGAGGGCACCGGGGTCCGGGAGGGACACAGGCCAGTGAGAAGGAGCGGACGTCGGCCGGCAGAGGGCGCTCCAGGTTCTAAAGAGCTAATTCCTGAGAAGACCAGACGGGGGCGCCACTGGGTGAGCGTCCAACCTCGCTACACTTGCCTACATGGTTCTCTCTCTCTCTCTACACACACACACACACACACACACACACACACACACACACACACACACACACACACACACACACACACACCCCATAACCGTCATGCCTCCAAGTGTCTGTGGATAGTAAGCAACTGTCAACATTCCCACGGAATCTCCTCCAGCAAAGCATGCTGATTCAGGACTGCTAGACAACGATTGTAGGAAAACCTAAAAAGGAAATTGCCAACAAATGCTAGTTTATAGCCCAAACCAGTAAACATTTGGTCTATTTACTAAGAGGAATCAGTAATGGTGAAGCCAAAGGCTTATCAAAGTGCTGAGCATTTTCTCAGTGGCCCGCAACATCTTTTAGAATCAGGCCCATTGTTGAACTTGAGCTACTTTTTATTAGTGCTACAAGGAACTACACATGATCTTAGCCAAAAGGCCAAGAGTAACAGCGTCAATTCTTTTCTGAGGCTAGACAATCCACAACATTTTCAGACAGATTTAGGGAGTTTTAGGACTGATACAATGTTGTTACCTCTTTTATAGCTCTTTTTACACACCTTTTTATCATCATTTTATAAAATCACTTACCGTGGTCTTCTTTAAAACTAATCTTCTCAAAAATAACTTCAGACACAACAAGCTGTAATGGACAATTCAAGATGTCAAAATACACTGACTGAAACCACAAAACATTTTTATTTTTTTTTAGAAAAGTAGTGGTCTGAAAGCCAACGTATCGGAAAGCCCATGGTAATGTGATCGACTGAGAGTTAGTTAATTTGGTTTTGTGGGCCAGCTCAAAATGCTTTTAACATTTGATTCTTTTTAATTAGGTGCCACTCTCACTTTTTTGTTTTCACTTGGATGTTGGGGTTATTTGAATATTGTTATTGATTTGTAACACAAAATCATATAACTATATTGGCCATGGCGGGGTTTTTTTTTCTTTCTTTTTAAATCAGTGAACTATTTGAAACCAGTTTAATCACAAAAGGACCACTTCCTTCAGGTTGTCAGTAATTCTCAAAATTGCATTAGATATTTGCTAGATATCAGAAATGGGTAATGCAGCATTTTAAGTGGCAGAAATGCATTAGTACTATGTAAGTACATGATCCTTAATGTACTAATCTCAGCAATATGTGTAATGAGAACTTTCAGGAACACTTTATTTTAAGAGTCCTCTGAGAAATGCTAATTTACAATGAAACACCTATGGAAGTACATGTGACATCTACATGAATACCAAATGAATTCATTTTGATCAATGCTATTACAATGAATATGATATGAATTCACAATGATAGGACATTTAAAGAATTACCAAATTTTCTTTTAATATTATATATGTTATTAAGATTAGCATACGTTAACGATCATGTTACACATTCATTGCTAGTTATATATATTCTGATGTGCATAGGATGTATATTAACACTGATTAATTGCTGTTTGCTCTAAGTATTAACAAAAATAGTGTATGTACAGCCACAACCATAGACTTCCATGGATTTAAATCAGTTTGCATAATTGTAGCTTAGGACAGAATTTGGCATAATTAACTAGATTGCTCCTGGTTACTCATTTTATTGTGCAATTACTCATGTGAGTAAGCCTTGTACAATCTAGGCCATTATATTGTGTTTCTATAGAATAACATGACACATTTAAAAAGAATAACAGGGAAAGCCAGATTTTCAAAAGAGTTCAGCAGGTTGGGTGCTGCCAAACCCCTTTGAAAATCTGACCACAGGTGTCTCAATAGAAGCTGATGGGTACTAAGTACTGGGTGCTGAGGATTTTTAAATCTCTCTCTAATATGGGGTCCCCAATGGGAGCCAAGCTCACTTGAAAATCTCTGCCCGGTTGTCATCTCTAAATAAGCAGAGTTAGGATAACTTCAATATGCATATTCCAGAATTTAGAAAAGACATTTTGGTGATTCCTAGCAAATTACATTAGTGTGTTGGGTGATTCCTGCAAAGAGTTTGTGTGTCTAAATAAATGAAAGTGTTAGCAACAAAATACAATAGCTGATTGTCACTATCAGTAGCTAATGATATGTTCTACAAACAAACAAAACATCCCACTCAGGCTAATTTTCTGCCCTAGAACCTACACCTTGCAATCCCTTCAAACAGTTTCAGATTGCAACTACTGTAAAATCGGCCAAATTCTGGCCATTCGGGAAACGTTCATCATGAAGTGTTGCATATGCATACTCATTCACTAACTACTGCATTTGTTAGATAATTTATAATCACCCTAGGATATGGCCCTGCAGAATCTTGGGATTGGTTTGGTGAAGAAGTTTCAGATGAATGAAACTCACGTATAGCAGCCCTCCTGGCAGCATGGAAGAGCAGTTAACAGTCAGGCTGGGGAGAACTGGAAAGTGGCTCTGCAAACTGTGTGTCCAATGCCTGAAAAATCCTGTATACAGGAGCATAGCCATTTGCAGACACACTATAGTGGTTGGTGCTTTAGGGATGTATGAAGATAGATAGATGATTAGATTAAAAACTGCAGTATATCTTTAAAAGTCTTTGTCAACAATGATGAATCAAGTGATTGCCTGGCAACAAATGTTGATAAACAGCAATGAATAAGTAGGGGAGAACGACTGACTCAGACGCACTTGGGTTTGTTTTCATTTTTATCTGAGCTACCTTCACATGAACTTTTAATATAAAAGAAAGACCTGCACCTGTGTCTTTCACTAAAACGCTGCTATTTATTCATTATTTTATTTATAGTTATTAACAGTGATGATTTCTTCATTTATGTTAAAATATTAGACAATTTGCAGTCATTGCTTACTAATATTTTCCTGGTTTGGTCCGATTAATCTAGGCTGAGCAGTGCAAGAGCGCGCTAACTACCAGCACCTGCCCTTTGCTTGGTGAATCTGGCGGCAGGAACTGCTAGTAAGAGTTTGGATTGCCATAATAAGGAGTACAAGAAATTACCTTCAAGAGTAAAGACCCTGTTCCTGCATGGTACGGAGTACCTCTTGTGAGTTATGATGTGTTCCCTCAACCTCCATGGACTTCTACATGAGATTATGGTTGTTAAGGCAAATCTACACTGCTATTAGACACCCACAGCTGACCAGTGCCAGCTAACTCAGGCTTGCAGGCATGACCTGTCTAGAGTTTGTCTTCAGTATCCACCCGATCGGTGGGTAGTGATCGATCTTTGGCAATTGAGTTATCGCGTCTCATCAAGACGCAATAAATCCATCGCCAAAAGCACTCCTGTCGACTCCGGAACTCCAGATCACCGGGAGGCGCAAGCTGGAGTCAACGGGGGAGCCTGCTGCCGACTACCGCCGCCGTGAGGACAGCAGGTAAGTCGTCCGAAGATGCGCTGACTTCAGCTACGTTATTCACATAGCTGAAGTTGCGTATCTTTGGTCGACCCCTCCCGCAGTGGAGATGTTCAGGTCCTGGCTGGTTCCTGGGGCTCCAGGACCCTGTGAGGTGGGTGGGTCCCATAGCTCAGGCTGCAGCCTGAGACCAAACACCTACACAGTCCACACCACAATTAAACAGCCCCTTAGCCTGAGCCGTGAGAGCTCAAGTCAGTTGGCTTGAGCCAGTCATGGGTGTCTAATCTCAGTATAGACATACCCATAGTTTATATTACATCTATGCGTATGCAGCCCAAATGCTATACATGAGTTTCATTCAACCGAAACTTCTTCACCAAACCAGTCCCAAGATTTCTGCAGGGTGATATCCAAGGGTGATTATAAATTATCTAACAAATGCAGTAGCTAGTGAATGAGTATGCATATTATATAAATACATGAATGAAATGACATGTAGGCTTGTGAGTATCTGCATTACGGGAAGCAAAGTATATACTGTGGAACTTGAAGTAATTTAGAATGCCTATAATAAAGTCATAAAATGAAAGGACCTCTGAACGGCTGCATTTCTGATATACTGAGCACCAAACTGTACTGTGCTTCCCTTTACCATGAGAAAAAAATGAATAGAAATTACTTTCAATGTGTGAAGTTCACATATGACTTATTCTCTTAACTTAAGGGAGGAAAATGGGGACAGGCTCTGGCGTTTTCAGGAGAATGCTAAAGGAAAACGAAGTATTTCACCTGTACGACAAAAAATTAGCCCCATCCAGATTAACCTGATCATTTTGGATCTGGAAAATATTTGTGAATTCAAACCATTTTCAGATGATATTTGCTCACCTAGCTGTGTCACTTGTATGAGATTGTCCTTTAAAGAAATACAGCTCAGACATATTTAAAGTCCAGATTAACTTGAAATTTGGATGGGTGAAGTCCAGATTAAGGGGGGTGGGAACAAGGGAGTTGAAAAATTGCAAAAAAAAATAATCACAAAATTGTATCCAGAATGAAATTCTGTGCCCTTCTTTTCCTCTAGAAAGTCATTACCATCTGACAGCTGTTTAGTGGCATGTGTGAGTTGGTGGTACCAGTCCAATTCCTAGTGGGCAGGTGTCTGCATCACAAAAGCCACCATCACAATTGTCACTAATTGGCACCCTTGCTGGCAGGCTCAGCAGTGAGAATGAGGACTAAATGGCATAAAGATCAAATTATCCTGTCACCATAAAGGTGCTCCCCCTCCAGGTCAAAGCATCATGTTGGCAGGACAGTTTGGGGAAGTTTGCACTGCCCGCACGATAGCTTTCCAAGGGGTAAAGAAACCTTCATTGTCTAGTGTTGTCAAGATGGCCAATTTCACAAGCCCTGGATCCCCTTAAAAATTGCAACTGGATTAAAAAACAACAAACAAGAAAATTCCCTCTTAATTTCGATAGTGTCTGATCAATGCAAAATTGCTGTTTTACACAGGCAGACACCACTGTGCTCTAGTGTGATATTGCTCCATTTGATGGCTCTTTTTGTTTGTTTTTTTTAACAGCATGCAAATTCTGTGATGTTTTTCTAAGTATAGGGTGCAAAACTCACTGGGAAGGGGTGGGGGAGAAAAAGTCTTACAGCTCAGCAAGCTTTATGAGGATATTCTCTTAGTTATTGAGATGAGCTGAATAATTCTCCACTAATTTATACACCAGTGAAACCAGCCTGTTGGCAAGTCCACAATTAATGTGAATGCCAAGTGGGATTGCAGCTTTGTTTAATCTAGGAAAACACTTAGCTAAACAGAAGCTTTCCAGCTGAAAATGTGTGTCTCTCTTTAAACTTGCAACAGACGCTGGCATTTCTTCACTTCCATTCACTCTATCATTATGATGCATTATACAATGTAATGATGTAATACGCTGGAAAGCTGACACGCAAGCTCCTTGCCAAAAATAATAACACAAAAAGTGTACAATTATTTTCATCTGTGAAAGCCACTCTCACTATCATCTTCGACTCCCCAGCCAAAGCGAGCGCTTCCCTAATGACAGAGGTTCTCTCTATATTGTGCATGAATGTAAGGAGTAGGATGTCGGCTTCTCTGTTCCGAGTTAGAACTTTTAATGGATGTAAACAGATTTATCACTCGAGCACGTCAGGCCATCACTGAGCTTCCTCTGCCCTTATTTTTAATTGTGCGATCCCCTGAGAGCCAGATCCTGAGGTCCTTTCCCTTGGTGGGTAGCACCTCCCTTCTCAAGCAGCCCCGTTGGTTTCACTAGGGCTACTTGTGAAGGTCCTGTTCAGTCCTAGAAAGGGACTCAGAATCCGACCCTAGGTTAGAAGGGCAAAATGTTAGGAATTTGGAAGACCGCATGCTGCAAACCCTTACCCCCACAAGTGTTCCTCACTTACCCAGATAATACAGTTAACACCTAACTCTTACATCATGCTTTGCAAAGGCCAGTAAGTATCTGTACCCTCAGGTGGGAAAAGTGAAATATAGGAAGGTGACGTGACTTGTCCCAAGTCACACAGCAGGTCAGCAGCAGAGCCAAGAATAGAAGCAGGTGACTCCTTGCTCCAGTACAGTACCGTGCCCTATGGTGGGGCGGCCAACGCGTGGTTCACGAGCTGCATGCGGCTCTTTTACTCTTCAAGTGCAGCTCAAGGAGTTCCCCATGTGCCCCCCATTCTCCATATACCAGACTGGGGAAAGCTTGGGGCTTCTGCCCCGCGGTGGGGTGGTAGGGCTAGGGATGAAGCTCCAATCTCCAGCAGGCACTTCCTGCAGGGCTGAAGCCCGAGACTCCTCTCCCTGCAGGACAGAAGACCTATATTCAGGGTTTTTTTTGGTAATGTTGGCTGGATGAGCTAACCCCACCACCCCACTACAGGGCTGGCTCTTGGACTTCTGAAGATTATTGTATGTGACTTAGAGGGTCAGAAATTTTGGCCTCCCCTGCCCTATGAATTATACCTCCCATTGGTTTAAATGGATTTACCTGAGGCCCAAGTTCAACAAAGTCCTTAAACATATTTCTAACTTTAAGCATGTGAGTCATTTGAAGCATCATTTGTAGTCAATAGAACTACTCCCAGGTGTAGTAAGGCACGTGCTTAACTACCTTGCTGAATCAGGGCCTCCGGTGAATAAAGGCTAATTAAATCTGACCCTGAGAGGCACTGAGCACCCTTAGCACCCAAAGTCATCTATGGGAGCAGAAGACACTAGGAACCTGGCCTTTCCATACAAAAATCTAGAGTTACACAAACCTGTCCAAGGTATGCGACAGTCCCTATACCTGAGCCCCTCGTAAATCTCTGACCACCTCACAATTTTCTTAAATATCTGTATTTATTTTCAGAGCACCCTGGGAGGTAGAGGAGTGCTTTTATCCCCATTTTACAGATGAAAAGCTGAGGCACAGAGAGACCAGCCAAGCTCCATCTTCTTTGGAACGCCCCCCATCAGGTAGTTGAAGGCTGCTATCAAATCCCCCTCACTCTTCTCTTCTGCAGACTAAACAAGCCCAGTTCCCTCAGCCTCTTCTCATAAGTCATGTGCTCCAGCCCCCTGATCATTTTCATTGTCCTTTGTTGGACATTTTCCATTTTGTCCACATCCTTTCTGGTGTGTGTGTGTGGGGGGGGGGGGGGGGTTAGACTGAGCCCGGATTTTCCAAACTTCTAGATTGATCCCGGAGTTTCCAGACCAGACTAGATTTTCATGCCCGAGGGCTGGATTGTGTCATAGCCAGGGGCCGTGTGCAACCATCAACAAGAGTGCTTCACTAGAGGAAACCAAGCTGCACAGCCACATTCATAGTCACTGTGGACATGCCAACAAGCCGGCATGACTCGTATGAAAATTAGTGGAGAGAACTATATTGCTCACCTCAGCCATCGACATCCTTCCGTCGGCGGCTGTGTGCCCACTACTGCTAACCTCTGTGTGGAGCATAGTTCCCTTCTTCCATGCAGCAGCAAGCTCTGCTGACCCGCACACTGAAGTGGAAATCATGGCGCTGTCTCCTTCCCATCCATTTGGGAAAGTGCCTTCAGAGAGGCAGCACTTGAGTAACGGTTGCAGGATTGGGCCCCAGATTACTTACTTTTAATACTGTTCTCTGAAAAATATGAAACTGTCTTTGTTACCTTTGGGATGTGGAGGGGGGGAGTGTCTCTGATTCCTGCCCAAGACCTGGCTGGAACTTCCTCTGTAGCTTGTGCCAGCACCTATGTTGTCCCTGGTTTTCAAAGGTCCTTTCCTTTCAAGCAGGAGGAAGAGTCAACTAAATAAACAAAGCAAGGCACCTCCCCAAGTATTTCCCAATACCTGGCAATGCTTCTTCTTAGGTGGAGCAGGTATCCATGATTAGCGGAGTAGCATGTGGTGACATGGAGGGCATTGAAACCTCCAAGGAGGCCAAATGGAGGAAGGCAGCTTTGTTTAAATGGGTGTGCAGCTAAAACTTATATCCTTCTTCTGGGCTTGTTCTGGAGGAGACATGAACAAAAAGTACTGTGCTCAGCATGGGAATTTTGGTTTAACTTAAACCAAATCAATCAAATAAAAAACTCTGAAGCTCCTGGCACATTCCCGGCCTATCAGTCAGACTTACTGAAGTGGGGCCAGAAGGCTTGACCGAGAGAAGAATTTGGCCCAATATATGTGATGTTTTGATTCCATGGTGCGTCTCCTGTGGCCAGCAACACTATTGTATTTGTGGAGTAGGTCAATACTACATATCACTGTAATAAATATGCATCTATTCCTCTGCTGCTCTCTGAACCAATCATGAGCAACACCCTTCCAATGTAGCAGCACTATGAAATCATTTGAAAGCAAACTGAATCCTGAGAGGGTGAAAACTCTCCCATCTCAGCTGAAGAGGAAGCTCCACGGCTACCTAGTTCTGCCTCTCCCAAAGGGGGTGATGGCTGAATGACAGCAAGGGAGATACTGGGGCGGGGGGAGTACTAAAGTTGAAGACTGCCATGACATGATACTGGAAGAGGCCCGGGAGTGGTGAGGGGCAGGATATCACAGACTGAATGACAGCCAGAGGGATGGAAGTGACTGATTCACCCCAAACCTGTGGCACCATCTTGTAACTCTGAAATGGAGTTGTCAGTCAGGGACAATGTGCCCAGAAGGGAACATAGGAGAAGAGGAGTTGGGGGGCAAATGCCACCTCAGGGACCTCTCCAGCTCCACTGCCCCACCCACAACCTCACTTCTTTGGGGATAGGGGTTCTGAGAGAGCTGGACCATCTCTGGTCCTCTCCAGTTCCCCTGCCTCACAGGCTATTCTTCCACATCTCAGGTTGTACAGTGACTTTTGTGGTCCCTCTATGGAGGAAGTAGGTTAGGGTTTCAGCCAGCCCCTTACCCTCTTCTTGACCACCGTGGGCCCACTCTTCCCCTCCTCTGAGCCAAACTGTCCTCAGGAATAGATTAGTGAGACCAATGTAGATGCCCATAACCAGTGGGAATAAGGGGCTAACTTTCCCCTTATTTCCACCCTCCAGAGGGTGAGAATTAGATCCTCTACCGTATTTCTATGTAACATTCTCTCTCAATAAGGCTGTTCTGGAGAGCCAGGAACGTGCATGCCATAACCAAGTGAGAATAAGCCTGATGATGAAGACAGGTCCTCGCTGGAGTGAAAAGCTAGAGTAAAGGAGGGCCTTGTACTACACAGCTTTCAGGTTAGGGTGTACTATGCATATAGAGTCCCTCAACAACATTCGTGTTTGCAAGGCAGAGAAAATTCTGCTCAAACAGTGATATACAATTGCACAGTAAGTGTATCTTAATAATACAATGAAGTGTTAGCTCTGATTAGAAAAGAAAGATGAATTCTCCTGCTAAACTAGGGTAACCCTAAAAGCGTGTTAACATGAAACACTAAATAAAATGCTACTCATCTATAATAAATCTTATTACACATTTTGGCAATTTTATTACTAACATAGTGAAGGTTTCAAGCAATGTTTGAAAATAGAAATCTTAAATTGAATCATTGTTGCATGAATATATGCAAAATATTCATTTCTAGCACTGTGAGGGTTGAGTGCTTTTAAATTGGAGAAATCACTCATGACTTCACCTTTTCATGCAAGATAAAGTTGTATGTGGTAACATCATTACAATGTCATGAAAGGAGTGGAAATCATACAACAGTTCTGCCTAAAGCTAATATACAAAAAAGTGCTTCAATATTTTTCAATATTGTTCAATATTTAAAGGTGCAGTACAAGGCTTTAAATATATAAAAGAAATCATTAGGCTTTAGATGTCAGGGAGGCCTTTACTGAGTACTGAGACTAATAAAATCATTGATGAGATCTTTTTAATATTTAACAATTCATGTCTTAGGTACTAGCCTCTTTTCAACTCCAATCTCTGTAGATGGAACTAAATATAGGAATAAAAAAGCAAATGATTTATGTGAGGGTCATTATAGATTTTTTTTTTAACCAGGGCACTAAAATTAAACTATTTACTCCATAATACTGTCATAACAATAGAGAAAATTCTAACACATTTAAATAGTATTATGTATAAATTCTTTCACAAAAGATTATTTCAAAAGTACATAACACTTTTGTACACATTAACAATCAGTAAAATTGAATGAGTATATTTTGCAATGAGTTGTGGCACCATGAATCATCAATATAGAATTCAGAGGACTACTAGAACCTTAAAGGTATTTTCAAAGAGTCGGGAAAGGAATAATTATGCTCAGATAGTTCTTTGCCTTTCTTTCTTTGATTAAAAAAAAAAGAACGGAAAGTTCAGACTCAGAAGTAGAAGTTATACAAAAAAGCCCACTCTGCAATTTAACTATATTATTTTTACAGCACATCTGTAGGGAGGGGAAAAAAAACATGGCTAGGCAATTGTACAATGTCAGACTCAACTTTAAACCCTGGTATGCATGAAATTGATAGCTCCATTCCTGTTAGCACTTCAGAGTCAAGAGGTGGCAAAATAAAATTATCTCTATTTTGAATTTCAATCCTACAACCAAAATATTCTCATTTATTAAAATAAAAATGTAAATGTATATATTATCATCCTATTTTTATGTAAAGGCATTCTGGAAAGTACCACATACCATCATCACATGGGGAAATGTTTTCACTTTGATTGGCTGTTGCTAGGCTACAAGGAAATGGAATGGACCATTGCCAATGATGAATTAACTGATGAGCCTGGATGACAGTAATCTTTGTCACTCGATGCAGTAGCTGTCTGAGCCCTGTCATTTTCTGCATTTCATGTTAAACAGATATACCTAGATTGTAAAACAATACAAAAGAGACTGCAAAGAAAGAAGTAAACTTTAACAATTAGAGGCTCATCATTTTTATTTACAGCCTTACCAAGATTATACTATTCTACAGCATTCACCCATGGGATTCGTATTAGTTCAGATTTTGCTTATAATTCTAAGACAATGGGTGCATGAAACTTTATTGAGGAGCAAATAGAGCCAATATAAAAAGCTATTGATGGCAATGTTATGGTTGAGACAGAAACTCACAATGACACAAATGCTTAAAGTTAACTCTAATGAGTAATCCATCATGCCTGTTGTACCTCGGTGTTCTAGTATATACTTTAGATGTAATCTATATCTGAGGTATTGGTGCTACCTGTGTCCCACCAAGGCATTTGTGACCAGCTGGCTCGTCCTTGTTTTACTATGCTCACATTCATTCTGAATCAGGCTGGTGTAGCTCCATTTGTGTAATTCTCTCCTATAAAATATCTGACATCTCTGTGTGGCTGTTTTCAGAATTGATATATCCTTCTGGTTTGCATCTATTGCTTCATGACCTCTCCACTTCTGCCTACCCCATTTTTTACACAGATTGCAGGGAGGAGTGGGTTTTGTCACCGAATGATTATCACTGGAACACCAGGCTCATCTGGGGGTGAATCAATGTTCTTTTTTGCTCCATATAGAGTACCTAGGTGTCTTTAGGTTGAAAATGGGAACTTATATCTCTCTTCAGTACTTTTATGCCCACATCACTTAGCCTCTTGCAATCTTTAATGTATTTATCCTCCAAACACACCCATGAAGTAAAGCAGCACTACAATCCCCATTAGACAAATGGGGAACTGAGGCACAAAAAGTGAATTACCCTAGTTCTCACATGAAGTCTGTAGTCGAGCAGGCAACAGAACCTAGATCTGCAGATCCCCAACTAGCATCCAAACCACTCAATCACACTTTCTGTTCCTCGGCGGATAGTACTAATAATTAATAATAACAAGTAACACCAGCCTTGAGATTCCTGCAACACCTTGGCATGACTTCTGCTTGGCTTAGTAATTTTATTTTCCCTTATTTCTCAGCAATACATGCATCCTTAATGAGAGGTGCTCTAAATGTACCTTTTTTTTGGTTCATTTCCTTTAAAAAATATAACAAGACTATGCCAATGAAAGCAATTTTTTGGTCTTGTTAGTCTATAGATTATTGACAAGACAAATGAGATTGTTTGGACGTAATGCCTCCTACTATTCAAGGGCTAGCAAAGCCTTATTTTTTAAGTATGTGGATTTTGAAATGATAGATCATAATAACAGGCCCAGTGCCTATGAATGGGGACTGCAAACACTTAATATTTCAGTAGAAGTGTGTGCAACATGATCCAATCACTCTGAAAAATGTACAAAACAGAAATATACACCGAAAGCAGCTGGCAAAAAAAGAGAATAAACAAAGAAATATTGATAAACCGCCACATGGATTAGGCAAAATATATTCAAGTTGCATTTGAATAATCTAATATGTATTTATATGTATACACATATATATTCAATACACTGAAAGATTTCTTACCTAATAATTCCTTTCTTTGAAGGACATGTCTATGAATCTACCTCTTTTAGTGAACACCATTTCCTTGTGAAGAGAAGCGCAGTTTTGGTATAGATGATAGGCCAAAGCCCCAGGTAGTGTAAATTGCTATGGACCTATGCTTTATTTAGGATTCCATTTTGCAAGGGGCCCCAATTCAACAAAGCCCATCAGCACATGTTTAGCATTAAGTCTGTAAGTAATCCCTTGAATATCTCCTCTATAATTTATTAAACCTGGTCCTGCAGCCCTTTCTCATGTGGGCAGACCCACTGACTTCAGGACTGGGCCCTTCGAAGGCAGTCACAGGTGAGCTGCCCCTGCTCACACCAGAGCTGTATTTATCCCTCTGCACCCCCGTATTAAAAATAAATTCATCCCTGAAAGTGACTTTTATGACACAATAAAGGAAGTTCTCATTCTGGCAATGTACTTTCATACCATGCCAATTACTGACTTAGTGCAAGTTTTTGTGGCGGGTGTATAAACAAGTGGGATTTATAATGGAAGCATTGCTGGATTTCTCGCTGCGGGAGTGCTGCTAATAGGCACCTCTCTGGTTCTAAGCTATTGTGCTGCAGTTATTGTACTAGAAGGAAGGAAGAGGGGGTGATGACCCTCTATGCTTTTGGGTTACCTTCCAATCCCCTTACTTATAAATTGATCATGTCCAATATCCACACATGGCACTCTAGCTGGTGAAAGAAGGAAGCAGAGCCACATCTACCTTCCCTACAGGGTTCATCATTTCCACATTATGCTCTTTTTAAAATCACAGCTGCCCTAAAATCCATCTGACACCCAATGACAGCAATCTATCCTTCCCTGGCTAGATAGTCTATATAATAGGCTTTGTTGGCTCATTCTCTCATATGATTACACCTCACACCATTGTGACTTAATCAGCTCGGTTGGCTGCCCCCATCCATGCACAGGAATTCCCAGTGACTCATTTTACTACAGAAATGTTCTCAGGGTAACTTGCCAGGTTAGTGTATCTTCTTTGCACATTGGACATCAGCTGATCAGTCCTACCTTGCTCATTGCTCTCAATCAGCAACGCTCTATCACTGCAATGGGTGTGCAGATTTACACCACCTGAAGGCTTGGCCCCTTGTTTTATAAAGCTACGGGGATTAGAGTAAGAAAAAGGCAAGCAAATAGTAGATCAAACTATAGGGGAACAATAAAGAATCAATAGAGGACTGAGACATTATTTTTAAAACTTGTGAAAGGCTGGCTTTGCTCTTTCCATGAATAAAGGCATTTTGACAGTGCAGGCTTGCTCATATTATACCGTCTGTATACAAATGGGCTGTGGACCAGATTCTTGGGCCTTGACATGGCTTCTTTAAACTGGTCTGGAAGTGCAAAGGGGCTATAAACCTGTCAGCTGACCTGCCTGTGGTTGGGGAATTTTTATGTGGAGCCCTCAGTAAAGGGAGGAGGAGTAGGGGTGTGGCAAGAACTCTGCTGAACTCCGCTGAGTCCCAGCTGGAATAATCGCCCATAAGGATCATTACCTGAGGACATAAATTAGAGAATCCTGGGGATTAGTGGCCTACAAAAGTGGCATATAACCACTTTTGTACACACCACTCCTGGGTCCTGCACCAACTGAATCTCAGCCAGGTCATTCAACTGAGACCAATATGTGTGTGCATAACGTGGTTCTGTTTACCTGCTGTCCCAGGAACAAAGAATTAAAAAACGACACCCTTTTAACGTTTCCCTGGTGAGCAAAATTTCTAACAACTCAATCTTGAATTAGCAGTCAGAGGCTTAGTATTAGAGACATGTTTAACAGCCGCAGCCCCAATTATATTCTGTCAGCACCAAGGGGGGTTTCGGCCCAATAAAAGAAGCAAAATTCCCATCCTAGCATTATAACTGGGAGGACATCACAGAATCAGACATTCCACAACACTGATGAAGGACACTGATACAGCGAACCTCCATGGGAGATGATACGGTGTGAAGATAGGAATTTGAGGTGCTCAGAGCTGAGGGTGGATTTTCAGGAACTACCTGGATCAGCTGACCGTAGCTAAGTCCTACCCTACCTATCCGACCTACTAAAGATTTTCCTTTAAGGCTGTTACGCACTTGGTTCGTTCCTCTCAAAGAAAACCTTTTGAGCCTTACTCTGATCCCATTTACACTGGTGTAAACCCTGTGTACCTACACGGATAGTACCAGCTTCTCCAGATTTACAACTGTTTACAGCTGTAATCAGAATCAGTCACTTTATCATGAGACCTCTGGAACACTGGAACAAGTCTGTTATTCCATTGCGTCAAGTTTCTAACTCATAATACGGACCAACCCAAACAGACACACACGCACACGCACAGGAGAGCGGAAGTTTCAAAGAACAGCTTTTCTCTTGGCATGGGGGAAGCTTACCGCTTTGGTTTGTCGAACAGGCGGACTACCTGACAAGCAGCAGGTAGCCTTGCTTTTGGCTACCACATTATAAAGCAGGCTGTTTAGCAATTCATTAGTGCCTGCTGACTGTTAAACACAAGAAAGTTCAAAAACATGCATATGTTTCCCTCCCTACCTCCCAGGTGGTATCTGTTTCAAGCAGCAACCTTTTCACTTCGTGCATCAAGACTTGTAAACTTCCTGTGGCTACAGCAGCGTTTCCTAACCAGGTGCCTGCGACTGAGCTGCAGTCTCTGAAGAGCAGCAAACTCCATATGCTGATCTCGCTCCAGCGAGATGCCATTCGCGTCTCCTTGAAAGTTTGTTGTCAGAATTACTGAAATGTACACAAATGCCTGCATTTGAAGGTGAAATTTGGTGGAAAAATAAAGATATAATAGGACTCTTTCTTATACAATTTCCTGGTGTGATATCTGTCTAAAAAAATGAAGTGAAATTATATGATGTCAAAAAATCATGTTTCAAAATGATTGACAACATGTGAGTGTTTTGCATTGTGAAATGAGGTGGAAAATTTTAATTGCATGATGGAAGGACATAATATTTATTAGAACCTTGTAACCACACTGGATTTCAGTGAAGAGGACACAATTTTACATTTTGCATTCATACTTCAGGCTAAGTCTTAAATGAACCCATAGAAGTAAAATTCTGTCTCAGAACCTTTTCTTATGGTATGTGATTAAGTTTTCAATCTCTAATAGTAAAACAGCCTCAATGTGATTGGCACATTGCCATAATGACAAAGAGATTCCCTAATTCATATACTACTGTTCTGATTTGCACAATGCACAAATGTAAAGTTTCCAAGTCAGTGAAAGAGGAAGCAGGTCTTTATACACTGTGCTCGGTTGAAAGTGTAGTGAAAGATTTGCGGAGCTGATATGTTTTGAAAGTCACAATTAGCTGATACCTAGGTTCAACAGGAGTGGTTTATTTGTTCAATTTATTTAATTATCTCTTCTTTGGACTAACCCATCACTATTCATCCAAATGTAATACACCTGCATGAGAAAAAATACACTACTAAGTCTCAGGACTCCAACCACATCCTTCTACAAATTGCAACCCCATTTATATCTTTTCCAAAGACCTTTGACAAAAAATGGGCTGGCTGTCCAGGTTCTTGAAAGACAGGAGGTGAAAGCGACTTCCAGAGTAACAGCCATTTAATGGAAAATACCTAGCCAGTAACAAGATAGTGGAAACAATTTCAGGTAAAGGTCTGGCTACTTGCATAATTGTTCTTATAGACTCATAGGCTTTGCTTTAAGGCCAGAAGGGACCATTGTTACCATCTAGTCTGGCCTTCTGTCCATTGCAAACCCCCAAAATTCACCCACCCAGAGAGACCCATAATCTCTGGCTGAGTTCCTGAAGACATCAAATCATGATTTAAAGACTTCAAGTTTCAGAAAAGCCACCATTTAATCTAGTTTAAACCTGCAAGTCACCTGTGACCCATGCTGTAGAGAGAGGCAAAAAAAACCCCTCAGGGCCTCTGCCAATCTGACCTGGGCAGGGGAAATTCCAATCACTTGGATCTTGAGCATGTGGACAAGACCCACCAGCCAGACATCTGGCAATGAATTCTCTGTAGTAACTCAGAGCCCTCTCCATGTAGAGTTGCATATTTGGCCGTTGGGGATATTTGCTCCGAGCAGACATAGATGGGCCAGCTGCCATCTTAGGCAGTTTCATTGCATCATCCCCTCCATAAACTTATCAAGCTCGGTCTTGAAGCCAGTGAGGGTTTTTGCCCCCACTGCTCTCCTTGGAAGGCTGTTTGAGAGCTTCCCTTCTCTGATGGCTAGACACTTTCATCTCATTTCAAGCCTAAACTTGTTGATGGCCAGTTTATATCAGTTTGTTCTTCTATAAACACTGGCACTTAACTTAAATATCTCCTTTCTCTCCCTGATATTTATTCCTCTGATGTATTTAGTGAGAGCAATCATATCTCCTGTGATAGAGGAAGGACAGGAAGCTGTGGCAGAGTGTTTGAGGGGAGATATATCAGCTCCAGGTTCATTAGGGTGTGGCTCCCTGTAGACTAGGGAAGCAGACAGCAGGTTAATTAGGAGCACCTGCTGCCAATTAAGGCCTTAATAAAAAACCCTGCCTCAGGCAGACAGGTGTGGGTGTTTGGAAGGAGTTTGGAGGCGTAGGAGCAGAGAGCAGTTTGGAGGCATTGGAGCAGAGAGCAGTTTGGAGAAGTTGGAGCAGAGTGCAGTTTGAAGCAGAGAGCAGTTTGAAGAAGTGCTGTGGTGAGCTAAGAAAGACCCAGACCTTAAGTAAAGGAACACCTGGCTTGTGTAGAGAGAGGGCAGGAAGCCCCCCACAAGCTGAAGAGTAGGAGAGGGAAGTAGTCCAGGGGAAGAGTAGCTAATCCCAGTGGTTTACCGCTATCCTCAGGGCCCCTGGGCTGGGACCTGGAGTAGAGGGCGGGCCTGGGTCCCTCCCTCTCCCCTTCTCCCCTCTAGGATACGTGTGGGACAGTTAATACCCTGTTCAGAGGCAAGAAAAAGGCTCCCTGAATTCCCCCACAAGAAGAGAAAGCACAGGACCCATCAATATTGAGTAATATCATCAATATTGAATAATTTGCCACACTCCCTTCAGACCTTCTTTTGGTTAGGTTAAAAAAGCCATGCCCTTTGGATTTCCTCTCATAAGGTAGGTTTTCCATTCCTCTGATCATCCTATTAGTCCTTTTCTGCACTTGTTCAAGTTTGAATTCATCTTTCTTAAACATGGAAACCAGAATTGCACACGGTATTACAGATGAGGGCTCACCAGTGCCTTGTATAATGGTAATAACGCTTCCCTGGCTCTACTGGAAATATCTCGCCTGATGCATCCTAGAATTGCAGCCTTCCTGCATCACATTGGCAGCTCACACTCTTCCTCTTACCAACCAATACACCCAGCTCTTTCTCCAACAACTTCTATTAAAAAAAGAATTAATGAACCACAATTGCAGAAAGAACTCAGTTTATGTAGATTTTGTTTTCTTACAATCAGTATCAGTCACTGGAAGCAATATTATAAAAGTTTACATGTGATCATGCAGAGGAGAAGGAGGGTGGTTAAAATTATACACATCAAGTTTAAATGAAACATCAAGAGGGGAAAGTGAGGACAAGAGGCAGATGATATCTTGTCATGTACTGCAAGAAAACAAGAAGGCCAGCTTCTAATTCTATCAGTGGTTCAGTGCACTAGTAATTCACATGAATTTGGGATAGGACATAAATCACAATGTTGGGAATCCTAAAGGGTCAGTGAATGGGTCTGTAGCTAGTCGAGCAGAAGAGTTCAGAAATTAAAATGCTTAGCAATGAGTAATAAGAAATCTTAGAGGCTTAAACAGTTGTTTGAAATATATACTTTATGCGCCTTGCCATAGAAGGAAGGGGCTTTTCTCTACTCCAGAAGACTGGATCCCGCTGAATCGTACCGAAAATTTGCTTGTGCATATTCTCTCAAACTTCTTAATGAATTTACTTTGTCTGTGCACACACATTCTACAAGCACTTGGTGTGGTCAGGGATAGTAGAAGAAAGCAAAGTTCCAAGCCCTCTGTGAGAATACTGGCCAAGGGGGAATTTTAGATTTTCCCATGCGAGTATTTGCACCAGAAGTATAATCTACGGAGGAAAGTAAAACCATGTCATTTATCTGACCAATCACAACTAACCAATGCACCTCCAAAAGGATGAAATTCACTCCAGGACAGATGACCCATTCACCACTTAAGTCAAATGTTAAGATTTAAGGGCAATTTAGTTGATGAACAGGCCTTGGGAAGGTCTTCTGTATGGTGGTGAGTTGTCCATAACAAATGTTTCAAACAACTGTTTGTAATCAATCCAGATAGTGAGCAAAAATGTATGGACTGCTTTTGAATAACAAATAAATCCAAAGGAATCACAATCTGCTTGAAGCTATTTCATAAGCCAGGGGGAAAAGGCCAGATCAATTATTCATTTCAAATTATTCACTCCACTCTCCATCAAACTCTTTATAAGTCACAAACATTACAGGATAAAAACAGTTTTAAAACAAACCTCTCCAACAGATTCAAAGAAGAGGTTATTATTATAATAAAACATTTCTATAGCACAGTAACTTTGCACGGTTCTTTACAAAATATAGATAAGATACAGCCTCCGCAGCAAAATTCTGAACCAGATTCAGACTTCTGAGCTCCCTCACAAACTCAGTGTTTGGATTTGGGGTCCCCATTATCTACATGCAAAATGTGGATCTGGATTCAGACCATGAACCATCTCCTGCCTCCCCTCCCCCCTCCCCGCTCCCCTCCCAAGATCTGTGGGTGTTTCAGGGCTGTGGTTTAGGTCCATCACTAATATGAATTTATACCGTCTTAAGAGGTATAAAGCAGGGGGTTGGACTAGATGACCTCCTGAGGTCCCTTCCAACCCTGATATTCTACGATTCTATAAAAAGGATCCTATGTAAGTTATGGGTCTGATTTGGAAGTAAGGTGTTTTGAACTGAATAATAATGATCCTGAGGTTGTTCTTTGCTATGATCGTTAGTCTCAAAGCATCTTACTGCTGAATATTAATGAAAAGGTTTTTAATAATGATACTTAATCCATAAAACATCTGCATGTGTGTGCACACAGGAGAAGATTGTTTCAATAATGTGAAATAAAAATGTTGGGGTTCTTTTAAATTGCAAGCCACGGAGGACCGATCTGCCTCCTTCCACCTGTTTGTATCATTCATTTTGCTCTGATCAGAAAGGAAATAAGCATCTCCGAACAAGGAACTACAGAATACACAAGAGCATCACAAAGTAATTATGAGTTTATGACATCATCTTAATATTACAAGGGAGAGAGTGAAAGACTCAGGAGAAACTTCAGATTTCCCTTTTGGGAAAATGTTAATGGATGCTTACAATCTGTTTCCCTTTGTTTGGATGTTACAACCAATAATACACTTTTATGTCCATAAATAAGGACTAAAGCTGAATAAATCCAACAAGCTCCTGAGCCTGCAGCTCTGAAACTTGATTCACATTTATGGTAAAGATTTATGAGTCACTTGCAGAGAATAAGTTGAAACTGCAAGATTTGGGGTGAAATTATTCAAAATGGTGATTATTTTTGGAAGCGATTATGCACGCACACCTGATCAGGGTGTCACCTGTGCCTGCTAGTCCTACATGATAAAACATGGCAATTTTCTGCTTTTCACTTTGTTTGCACAAAAGAAATTCATGTGAGCACAGTCAAACTACTGTATTTATTTTAGATGGTTCATCAGTGGATATATTTTTTCTTTTTGCTCACGCCCTGGAATATGTTGTTTAAATCATTTATGTAAATATCCTAATGACTGCAAGGTAAAGTGTGTGTATGTGTGTGTGTGTGTTAGAGATAAAGTACAGATAAAGTACACACAAAACATTACATTAAAAGAACATTAAGATTAAAAAATCGAACTTTAGAGAATGCCGAACTAAGGTTGCTCATGCAATCTTAATTTGGCCCCTTCGTAAGTATTAATTATGGTACAATCCTTAATTACATCATCACATACAAGACCCCTCGGGAGTAACATACAACAATGGTACGTTGCCATCCTGTATGTGGACCAGCGCTGCTGATCAGTTCCACAGACTCAGACATCTTGGGTTCCATTCCATTCCAAGAGAACAGTTTTCTAATGGGCACAGACTCCTTAGCACTGTTTCCACCTTGCTGGCCCCTTTTACCTTTGGCCCTTCTTGCCTGTCCCTTCCGCAATCCTGTCTCCTCCGGCTCGAGGGACTGGTGTAAAAGAAAGTCCTCTCTGTGTAGAGGAGCTTGCATTAGATGACCCAGGGTATATTTTCTAGCCCTTTGGATCTGTACTTTACAGAGCTTACGTTATCTGGGGTAAATATTGCAAAAATACTATTAAGCAACTGTCAGAAACATATTTCAATAGATGTATATTCAAACCAAAGGCCATAAGCATACTAGTATATAGTGTATTTTTGTTGTGTATATGTGTATACTTGTTGTGATTCCCAAGCCTGATATTGTCCAATGGCTCCTCCCTCCTCAGTGACCTTGTGGCTTATCTCAGACCAAGAGGCCCTGTCCCACCCAGCCCCCAATTGTGTCTCCTCTTCCCGCAACCTCCCCTCCTCCCGGTTCTTATCCCAATCCTAGTTTCCTTGTCATCTAGTCCTAGTCACTCCATCTAAGGCCCAGTCTCTCCCCATCCCGGCTCCTTATCTCATTCTTTAATTTAGCCCTGTCCTTTCCTCGAATAAAGTGTTTGTTCCATCTCTGTCTGAGGCCTCACTAAGGCTGAGTAGAGCTGAACAAGTACTTCCAATGTTTTACATACAATGCTTCTGTTAATACACCTCCCATATGATATTAGGGATTTGAGCAACCGCTTCACATTGTTGACTCATATTCAATTTGTGATCCATTATGACTCACGGATCCTATTCAGCAGTACTACTGCCTAGCCAGTCATACCCCATTTTGTATTTATGCATTTGATTTCTCCTTCCGATGTGTAGCTGTCGCCCGTCTTTATTAAATTTCATCTTGCTGATTTCAGACCAATTTGCCAATTTTGTCAAGTTTGTCAAGTGCTTGCAACCCCTCCTGGCTTGGCATCATCTACAAATTTTGTAAGCATACTCTTCACTCCATTAATGATCATATTTATGGTCCTACCAAATTCATGGCTGTGAAAAATGCGTCGCAGACTGAAATCTGCCCTTTTGTGTACTTTACCCTATGCCAGTGGTTCTTAATCAGGAGCACATGTATCCCTGGTGATATGCAGAGGTCTTCCAAGGGGTATATCAACTCATCTAGATAGCTGCATAATTTTACAACAGGCTACATAAAAAGGACATCACACTAAACTAGTCATAATTTACCAGAAGTTTGATAAAATGATGGAAGGATTAGGGGTATCTGACACAACAGGGAAGATTAAAGGAACAGACTGGGCTACATTTGCAAAGGAGAGGACAATGGGTGCACCCCCATGAAACAGACTTCTATTTTCACACAGGGAGACAGTTGTGCACACACATGACAAGCAGTTACATGGACAAATAAGTGTTCATATGTGCACAGTTGCCTACTTTGCTCATGCAATAGAATGGTTTTGCAGATGCAACAGTGAAGCCTACCCTGCAAATTTGCTCCAAGATATATAGCTTTGAGGAAAGGAGATAAAAGTTGGGGTATGGTACATCACATACAAATTGGAGCTGGGCCCTAAGCATAAAGAAAAGAGAAACTTCCCCAAAGATTAAGTCTGTTTAGGTTCAGAAGTTTGATTCCGCCAATTATAGTGACAGGAACCAGCTATAAAGTTTGTAACCGGATATGAACTTCCTCAAAGTTCAGCTGTCTTTGAAACTGGGGTTTTGTTTCAGACATACTGTCTTCAACAAATAGCGCGGTGAGGGATTGTTTCCATCAATTTGGAATAACCTGAAGAGGCAGCAAAGGTTTGAGACTAAAAAGGCAGAAAAGTAAGTGAGACATTAGAAAGAAAAAAATCTTACCAGTAAGGATAATTAGGCAATGAAATGATCTGTCTATGGAAGTTTGCTGAGGCATTGCCACCAAAAGTCTTTTAAAAGAAGGCTAGATTACTACTGGCCTGGTGGACAGGTGGAAACTTTAGACATGATATATCTTAAATTTGGATTTTAACCCCGTCCCACATGACATTCGCATAGGCAAACTAGCAAACTATGGTCTAGATGAAACTGCTGTAAATTGTGTGCACCACTGGTCGTAAGGCTGCATTCAGTCAGTAATTATCAACGATTCACTGTCAAACAGGGAAGACAGTCCTGCGTCCAGTACTATTCCGTATTTTTAGGGCCCTACTAAATTCAGTCCATATACGGTCAATTTCATGGTCATCAAATTTTAAAAATCATAAATTTCATGATATCAGATATTTAAATCTGAAATTTCAAAGGGGGTGTAACTGCCGGGGTCCTGACCCCAAAGGGACTTATGAGAGGTCACAAGCTTATTGTCGTGGGGTTGCAGTGCCTTCAGAGTTGAGTGGCCGTAGAGCGGCAGCTGCTGGCCAGGAGCCCAGCTCTAAAGGCAGAGCTCCCACCTGAAGTAGTGCAGAAGTAAGGATGGCAATACCGCGACCCCTGTACAATAATCTTGCGACCCCTCCCTTTCAGCCTCAGTTTGTGTCGAGACCCCCTGTTAGAGAAATGCTGGTCTCCCCCCCCCCATGAATTCTGTATAGTATAGGCAGTGGTTCTCAACCATTCCAGACTACTGCACCCCTTTCTGGAGTCTGATTTGTCTTGCGTACCCCAAGTTTCACCTCACTTAAAAACGACTTGCTTACAAAAATCAGACATAAAGATACAAAAGTGTCACAGCACACTATTACTGAAAAATTGCTTATTTTCCTATTTTTACCATATAATTATAAAATAAAGCAATTAGAATATAAATATTGTACTTACATTTCAGTGTATAGTATATAGAGCAATATAAACAAGACATTGTGGGTATGAAATTTTAGTTTGTATTGACTTCGCTAGTGCTTTTTATGCAGCTTGTTGTAAAACTAGGCAAATATCTAGATGAGTTGATGTACCCCCGTGTAGTAGGACAGCTACCCTATTCTAATGTTGAAGGGGTTAGAGCAAGCCAGAGAGATTTCACGGAGCCCCATCCAATCACAGAAGGACTTATTGGGAGCCAGTCAAGTGGAGGCTTGGAAGCAGCCTATCAGGGCCAGGCTGGGCCATATAAGAAGGCTGCAGAGCAAAGAGGAGGGGAGTCTCCTCCTGGAGGGCAAAGGGAGAAGAACTATCTCTTAGAGAGAAAAGCACCTAAGGCAGAGCAGAGCTGGGAAGGGTCAGCAGAGGCTGGGAGAGCTCTAGGCTGATGAATGCCAGAATAGAGCCCAGACATAAAAGGATAGAGAAGATGAGGGGGGGAGATAGCTCAGTGGTCTGAGCATTGGCCTGCTAAACACAGGGTTGTGAGCTCAATCTTTGAGGGGGCAATTTAGGGATATGGGGCAAAAATTTGTTGGATGACTTAATTGGGGATTGGTCCTGCTTTGAGTGGGGGGGGGGGATGGACTAATTGATCTCCTGAGGTGCCTTCCAACCCTGATATTCTATGCTGGGGCTATGGGGAAGTGGCCCAGGGAAGTAGGCAGTAGAAGAGGGCTGGAGGAGGCTGTAAGTAGCTGCTGTTAAAGGGTCCCTATTCTCCCCCCCACCCCACCCCCCACTTTCCAGTGATGAAAGTGGTTAATGCAGGCTGTAGTTTGTCCTTGAAGGAAGGGGATAGACTGAAGACTGCAGTGAGACACCGAGGCAAGTGATAGAACCAGACACTGCCAGTCCCTTGGAGGGGGGGGGGCAGCAGAGTGGGCACAGTTGCGGGGCAGTGTTCAGAAGTGGATGCCACAGTAGAGGAGTGACATGGGTTTGACCATAGAATGATGGAGTCCAAAAAAGTAACGGCAGGCGAGACACCACTAGTGAAGGCATGCCACGGAAAAAACTAATTCCCTAACCAACCATCAGGAGATGCTGATGTGATGAGTCCAACCCAGTTATCTGTGAGTCCAACCCTCAGAAGTACAGATACTTCTGGTTGAAATCCACTGGTTAAAGTACCCAAAAGGCAAAATTTTATGGGAGGAAATGAGATTTCACAGTCCATGATGTGTTTTTCATGGCTGTGAATTTGGTATGGCCCTAGTAATAACTGAAATAAAAACCCTGGATCTGAATCCTTCCGAATGCTGGGGTTGCTAAATCTAGATCCAGATCCAAATCCAAATATTATTATTTCAATTCAGCTGTACCCAAAAAATACTAAAATGCTCCACATTTGAATTGATAGAGAAGCAGTAGTACTGGTGTTGGAATGCCATATCTCTTTTCTGCAACATTGCCATATTCTCTAGAACAGTGGTTTACAACCTTTTTTCATTGTCAGCCCTTACAAAATTTTGAATGGAGGTGATCGTTGGAAATCTTAGACATAATCTGCAGACCCCCAGAGATCTGTGAATGGCCAGGTGAAAATAGCGTAGCTGAAGTCGATGTATCTTAGGTCAACTTGGGCATCCTCACGGTGGCAAGTCAACTGCTGCCACTGCCCCATCAACTCCGCTTCCACCTCTCGTGGCGGTGGAGTTCCGGAGTTGATGGGGAGAGTGCTCGGGGATCGATTTATCGTGTCTACACTAGACGTGATAAATCGATCCCCGATAGATCAATCACTCCCCACCGATCTGGCGGGTAGTGTAGATTTAGTCTCAGAGGCAGTGCCATAACTGTTGGTGCCACTATACCTGCAATTCCTTACCAGTAGGGAGGCCTCGGCACCTCTCTAAAACAGTGTGGCTTGTGCCTGCTCCCTTCCCTGCCGTGCTGAGGGAGCTAGGCTACGCTCCTCTCTGTCCAAACACAACTTCCAGCTCCATCAGCTGAACTTTGGCCACCTTCTGTGTTGGTGCATTATGGGCTGTCCAGAGAATGAACTCCCTGCCTCCTTTGGCCCATCTAGTGCACTTCTGCATGGCCAGCTGTACTTCAGCCCTGAGGTGATATCACGTAGTAAACCAGACTGCAGTAATTACTAGCTTCTGCAGTGTTATTTACGGCATTCACAACATTATTATAGATTAATAGTGATACTACTGTCTTCAATGTGCAGGCTTTCCTAGGGGTTAAGACCCATGAAGCCCTGTACCATTCAAAAGATCCATGCAATAAAAATAAAGGAATCATTTCTAGTAAGTTCTGACTGATTAAAAAACAATCTTTATGAAATAGAAGCTAATAAAATTGCTTTCCTAATTACCCTGAGCTAGTTCATTTCCCAGCAAATATAATAAAACAGAGTTTCTTGGCTCTGATTCACAAAATCTGAACCCAAGCTCATTATTAAGGCATTTAGCAGCGAAAAAAGCATGTGTGCATAAGATGCTGTCCCATCAAGCAGAATGCAAGAAATCTTTTGAAGTTAGACCTTTGAAGTCTGAAGTTATTGCAGCATTTTTTAAAAATGCAGGTATTTCGGCTCGAGAAAAGCTCCGTGTATTATTTATCCAAAGGGAACAGGGCACCTATTATATTGTAATATTGTGTGGAGATTTGGCAAGTCTTCATTTTAAAGAAATATTTAGAGTTTGTACATAGCCCTCCTTAATCTGTGGGACTATTACAAGGCTGTAAGACTTCTACATAATAGAATAGACCAGTCAATGTCCCAAGGCTATTAGTGGTGTGACTTGCAATGCTCTGAAATCTCTTTCATCTCTGTAACCTGGGATCCTGATTATTGCAAATGTATGAATATGTTTTGGATTGGGGGTTATACTTTATTTTTTGCTACTTTTTTTTTTACTCTATATAATTTAAGAGGAACAGATTCTATCCAATCCTGCGGTTCTTACTCAGCCAAAACTCCCATTGATATCTGTGGGAGTTTCCCTGTAACAACTGCAACGTTTAACTCCATGTTTTTAAGCCAAAAGCAAGTGCAATTGATTAGACTGATTTGGCAATACAGTGGTTGCCTCTTATGTACAAAGCGTGTGGAAGGGGAAAGTTAATACAAATGATCCATGTTGTTGATGGCATGTTGATTGCACCTCAGGGTTAGAAGTGGTAGGGGCATAGCTTCAGAATCATACAAAACTTAAAATCCCCTAAGCCCTCAGATCTCAGGTGACTCACAAGGAGTTCCAGCCATGCATTCTTCTGGGATGCCTCTTGCCTCTGGCATTCTGACCCTCTTGGACTCTTTCTCACCCCCGGCTTCTCTCTGATGGATTTACACACAGCAGATTAGAAGTTAATGGCACAAAGAGCTGCAATAATTGTTGTGGGGACTTTTACTGGCAGCTGTTTGGTTTTGCTAGGGAAGCCTGCTCCCTAGAGGGTCTGTTCCCCAAATGCTCCAGCCAGCCTCTCCACATTCTCAAACATTAATCGCCTAATCCCAGTTCATTGTGGGAGCGTGGCCCCCACTTTCCATTTGAAAACTATCAGGGAAGGACTTTTGTGTGTCTTGAATTTATTATTTAACAAACCTCAGCCTATGACTCTCACTCAAACTATTCATTGTAACCGTTGCTTGTGTTTATTGGTCACATGGGTCACATGGATGTGTAATGGTTCCCAGAAGAGGTGACTGGAACTTTTAAACAGAAGGAGGGTTTGACAAAATCCCTTGTGACAAAAGCATGCACGCAACCATGTTTGCACCAGTGTCTGAGACAATTGTGGAGCAAATGTGTGCAAATACATTCCTCCCTTGCCCTCACTAACATAAACACATAGCAACATGTGTATTAAATCTACGGTACCAAAACAAAACACTTCTCCCACTGGGGAGAAGAGGAGGAAGCAAACGCATGACAGATGTTGGTCACATCACTAAGCACACTGCCGGAGAAGTTCGGACACCATTACAATAGTCTGGTATGAGAATCTGAATAGAATAGAATCAATCACTCCTTTCTGTTTTGTAATTGGTACCCGGGTGCCCTCCATTCAAAATAGTGAAGAATTATTTCCAGTTGGTAGGTATCTAGGATGGTGTGTGTGATTAACCCAGAGGGTTGAGTTCTAGTCCCGACCCTGCCTCTGACATCCTGTATAACAAGTCCCTTCATCTCTCTGAGCCCCAGGCACTACGTTTATAAAATGGAAATTGTTCTATACCGCACAAGGGTGCTGGGAAGTGATGAATGAATATGTGTAATGTGCATAAGTAGCATTTCTATAGCAATCAGCAACATTTAGGGTGGGGTTTCTAAAACCAATCAGTGATGACCATAATGATTTCAGTGGGAGCAGAGCTGGATCAACACCGAATGTGCCTGCAAATCCCATCTTCAGTGAGTAGGAGCCAGACTTTGCCTTATTGCTCCAGGGTGCAAGGAACCCTGGCTCAGCTACTGAGCACAGTCCCCGTCTCTGGAGCGTAGTGGCTGCCTGTGCTCCCTGGGGATAGGGCTGGGTACAGCTATGTCCCCATTCTCACTGTGCATTGGCCAGGAAAGCAGTCAGGGTATGCAGAAGGCAATGTGCTGTGTCCTCGGAAGTACCAAGACTCCCTACAGAGGTATTCTGAGAGACCTGTTGTAATCGATACTACAGCATGGAGTGAGAGAAGCATGTACAATGCGAGCGCACGCACTGGGTGTCTCGTTACACCAGCCCAGTGCTTATGACAATCATTTGATAAAGCAGACAAGTGCCCATGAGAATAAATACACCCCATTGTTTGGGGAAATAGAATAATACATAATATTAGAAAATCAATGGGCTTGCTCAGCTGCTGTCATTTCCATATTTGATACATTCGGTGCCACTGTGTTAGAGCACTAGAATGGCAGAGCCGTCCCATTTGCATTCTGAGACTGACTTGGAAACGCATAAGGCTGTAATAGCACTAAGTTGATTAGAGCAATACATCACAGAGGTACCGGGGGTGGCTGAACATTCTTACTCAGAGCTGTGCCCTCCCTTCAACCCGCAGTGCACAGTAGCACTACGAAAACACCTCAGTGTCACCACTGGACCCTACTTGTCTGAGAAAAAGATTCACTGGTTATGAGCCCAAGTTTCATCCTGGCACAAAGCCCGGGCCACTAGGCTGTGTATGGGGGAGTTCCATAGGGGACAGGAAAGAAACACATCCCCGGGCCATGAGCAGCAGCAGGCCTATGGACTGTAGAGGCCTGGACTCTTCACAGCACTTTCCACCCAGATGGATCTGGTCCCATAGATCACCCTCTTACCCCAGCCTACCCCTGCTGTAGAAACCCCTTCAAGGAGCACACAGAACTCAGCCCTGTGATAGGCAGGGGGTCCATACATGCAACATGGGGTCCTCCGATACTGCCCCACAAATTCAAGGTTCGGGATTTGCCCCCCTCCAAGGAAACAGGACTTTCTTTGGCTTTCAGATCATAATCATGACAAAAACTGCTCTGCAAACAGATTTTTATATTAGTAATTCTAAAGATATGTATATGCTATAAATTGGCAAATTAATAAAAGGTGGGTTTTTAAAGACTTTCATACTGTACTTAAAAAAATCTTCTGAAAATGACTTCTCATTATAAAACCTGTCGATAGTGAATCCCACTGTTATGCAGACTTCTCATTGAAACCAGTGAAGGTGATTGCAAGATACAGGCCTTACTTAAAAATTCTCTCAATGATGCATGAGCGACAAAAGATTCCCGTTCTCTCTTCCACAACTTCTCCTACTCTAACAGGAGGAACGAGTAGTAAAAGCTTAGTCAGTGAATTAAGCAGCTATGACTCAGAACACACACAGGAAGCAGATTTGTGAAGTAAGCAGGTTCCATTTTTACATAGTCCCTTTCCTAACCTTATCCACAGTTCAATGAGGTCGCTGTGACCCGCATACGCTTTAGATACTTATTGTAGTTTTTTGGTGACTTCTGCAAAACCTAGTTCCAATAGGGTGCATTAAGGAGGGAATTTCTGTCTTTAACCTTTAATTGCTTTGCTTTTGTGGCGGTAAGTTAGATCCTTAACATTATCTTAATGCACTTTTTATAGTTTAATTTCCTTTTTTGTGGTGCTGTTTTCCACAAGAAGGCTCTTCAATTGAAATCAGATTTTCTCTAAAGGAGCCAGCCCGATGTTCTACGAAAGTCCAGTACAATACTGTCATTCTGCTGCGACTAACAATTTTATTGTGGTTCTATTTGCTCTCTGCTTGCAAAATGTTTGTTTTATAAGGAAATCTTTTTTTAAAGAAGAGCTAAAGCCCATCTGAAATCATTAAAGACAACAACAAAAAATGTTGCTTTGATTACACAAACTCTTTCATTTTCTTTTGACTGGAGACGGAAATTTCTCTCCTCACCTGAGATACAACATATGGCAATTTAATCTTTTGTAGCTCTCCCCTTCTTTCAAGTTATATAGCCCCGAAGAAGGGGTTTTATAAAGAAAATACCAACCAATCCTGAACTGTACCATAATGAATGAAACAATACAATATGGAAAGAGGCAGATTATGAATGGTGGTTGGTGGAAACTACTAATTATCTTCAAATTTCTTGCACAGTTTGGCTCCAATTTGACCTTTAAGCATGTGAATAGTCTCATCGACTAATGTCTTTTAAGTTACGCACACACTTAAGTACCTTGCTGAATTATAGCCTTTATTAAAACTGTCAAAACATTCCTGTAGTTGTTTTCTAATGGATGGACCAAAATCTACTGTAAGCAGCTGTTACTGAATATTAACAACTTTAATCTTCCATACTATGTCATTAGTCCCTTTGAGAATAGGCCATATACACACTGGGACAGTAGTTTGCCAACCTTTTGATTCAGCAGACCACTGCTAGAGAGATGAAGAAACATCAATTCCTCTTCCAACTTGACAGAGCCTCAATCCTTCACTCTCAAGATGTTCCTTTCTGTGGCCCACCAGGAAGGCCTGTCCACCATGTACAGTTTAAGAGGAAAATAAGGGGGGGAGAAATGATGAAGAGGATGATACAGACCTATATTTGGGGTTCTTTTTAAAGCTTTCTTTGTATGGTAAACGTTCACTGCTATGACTTTCAGAACACATCTCTAATAGTATTTTAAAATATATTTCAGTTGGTTTTATTTAAGAACAAAGGCCTTTATAACTCCATGTTCAGTAGCTCCATGGCTGTCACAGACACTAGCGAGGTTCCCTGTCAGAATTTCTGGTTCCTGCAGAACTCTGTACAGCCATATGAAGCATCCCTCTAAATCAGGCCTGCACAACATGCGGCCCACATGGGCTCACTGTGCGGCCCGCGGGAGGGTGAGTAAGGGTGGGGCAAGCCAAGTGGGGGGGTTGGGGAAGTGGATGGGGGCGGGGCAAGGGCGGGGCTTTTTGGCCCGCAGCTGGGTTTTTTTGCAGTAATGTGGCCCTCATCGTTTTCCGAGTTGTGCAGGCCTGGTCTAAATAATCCCCTAGCAGAGGAAATACAAAGAAAAATTGCCCGATACTCATACGTGTACCCTGATTAAGTTTTACATCTTTTGTGGTTGTCAACAACTAGCCGGAATTGCTTTGCTGTGTTTTAAAATGTTGTAACAGGTTTCATCTACTCACTGTAACATCTCAGTATATTAATTCGTTTTCAAAACCCCTAAGCCATAAAAATGTAGCCATTCAAGGTCACAGTTTGACTTATTTACAATTGACGTATAACGTGGCAAACTCTGCATTCAGCTACGTTGTACAATAGAAAATATATTGTCATTCAGGTTAACAAAAGACTCTTTTCTTTGCCACCTCCCTACAATGGCCCTGCAAATGAACATCGCCGGAATAAAATCCTAACCACATTTTCACACTCATTAACCACAGTAGGGTATCTCACAATTTGCCTGGCTCCTACTTAGACCACTGTGCACCATTTTACTAGCAGCAGTTTGATGGGTTTTATGGCAGGTGATATATGGAGTGGGAGTTTCGGGAGTCGTAAACAGAAGCCACAGTGTATCACAATGTGGTTTAGGGATATAATGACTGTGTTGTAAAGCAAAGGATGACAATACTGCACTAGGCTTGAGGTAGTGAACCAATAGACCAAACAGCTCAACATAACTCAAGCTACAAACAGAGAATCCTAGGTGTGTGCCGGTCTTCCTATATCTTTCATTAATTACCTCTGACGAATTTGAATAAGAACTACTAAAACGGAAATAAATCTTTGTCCTGGAGGAAAATTATAGAACGTCTCCTAGTATTTCTTGGATGATCTCCCCCCCCCCCCCCCAGCCTTTCGTATAATCAGCTATAGTTACATTGCTGCTGAAGCCATTATCACTTACTGGTGAGCTAGAGCAGAGTTTGACTGACCCAGAGATTACACAAATACTGGGCCAAATTGTGCTCTCAGTTACAGCTGTGAAAGTCAGCAGTGGTGGAATGGGTGCATCTGAGGAGAGATTTTGCCCCTTAATGTTTTCCCCAGGCTCATAATCCATACATGCTTTGTTGTCAGACAGCACGTACTTTTCCAGTGAATCACTGCACTCCTAATTCCGACAGATAATTTTAAATCCCCATTAATTAGAACTCCAAGTGTTTTCTGTGTGGTCCAGTTTTATTGGTTGATGCCAGAAAGAGGCCCTGGGGTTGAAATTATTGCAATGGCCAATGCACCAAGATTTTTTGGGCTACTGATATGCGCTAATTATGGCACAGACTAAGCCTAAAACGAGGACAGAATAAGACCTTTTTCTGCATGGTCCCCAAAGCTGTATCAAAGCCACATTGTGATAGATTGGTGTCAGGGATAGAGCTCTCTCCAAGCATTTAAAAACTGTTCAGCAGCATTTAAACTAAATAATAATACTTAGCACATATAGCGCTTTGCATATTCAAAGTGCTGTACAAACATTAATTAATTAATCCTCATAACATCCCTGTGAGGTAGGTAAGTATTATCTCAGTTTTACAGATGGGAAAACATCCACAGAGAGGTTAAGTGAAATGAAAAATTAAGGTGGAGGTGTGCTAGCTAATTTGGAATTGCACTTTGTGCTATTTGAAAAATTAGAAGCTGCAGCACCAGATCTCTATTAGCCTGCCAAGCTGTGCAATATTTTGATGTACTGGCTCCCTTAATAAGAGCCATTGCGTCAGTGAAGTGTCTTGAAGCTCAAACTTGGCTCTTTCTGGTTGGGGAGCACAAACTGGAAACTTATCTCTAGTCAAGGCATCCAATTTATGGCAAAAGAATGTTCAATGCCAAACCATCATCGTCAAACACACATGCCAAGAGCACACATGCCACACATGCCAAGAACCGTTGCAGTAGCCAGAGTGACTACAGTTGATGGTGTCACACCACGCATTGTACTGTTTGAGGAAATGCCCTCTGAACCTGCCTCTAGTCAGGTTTTCAGTTGCTTATAACTTTTTCCATTCCAACTGAAATTTTTATGCCACATGCTGAACGTAGGGAGAGAAATGGCTGGTGGATCCATGTAGTCAGACCTCTGAACTTGCCCTTCTCCTTAAAACTTACTGCAGTGGAATTTGTGTCCTGTAGATATGTGGACTTCCTGCACAGGGTCCTCAAATCTTGCTCCTCCCATACTGAGGAACCACACTTATGCTACACTGGAAGCCTTTCATATCTTCAAAGGAAGGTACAGGATTTGCCCCTGGGTGACTTACATAAGGCCACAGAGACGGTCAATGGTAAAGTTGGAAATAGAACCTTCAATCCCATCCTGTAGCTCTTGAGAGTCCACTCTTTGACTTCCACGATTAAAAAAATAAAGTGAGCAGGAAGTAATACATTCGCTGAACCATTTCTATGACCAAATGAAAGCAGCATGTGGATGATGAAGAGAAACTCACTGTCATTCAGAGAATCAATAGATAGGTGAACACTTCCTAAAGGTCTATACAGTAAACTCTTTACTTGCTAGACATGGTGAAAGGCTTATGCAAAGATATGAGGGAAATGGCACAAAACTGGCTCGAAAGACAGCCTGTGATAAAAACAGTTTAAACGGAGACGTCTCTAAGTTGTGTGTGAACAAGAACACAGAGTCCCCCCCAAAAAGGAGCATGAGAGAGTCCACAAACTCACAGCAAGGAAGAGCAGGAGGTTTCTGAAATCTGAGGAAGAAGATGGATCGGCAGACCCTAGAGACTCAGGAAAGCATCTGAAGTGAGGTGCTTATTCAAAATGAATCCCAACTTTTTAGGGTTACCCATCATTCATAGCTACCCTAATTTCCTGAAGCTCAGCTCAGACTGCTTCATTTGTTTTACAAAATACAGTTTTTCATTTCTAGCAAGCAAGGTGGGTTGGACTTTGTCCATCACCTATCACAACAAAAAGCTACAAAACAACAACCATGATGAGAATAATAATAAAAAAGTTAGGAGAAGACAGCCAATGGAAAACTGATTTGCATCCTTGCAATGTACCAAATTCAGCCTATCAATAGACATCCTACATTTTTATTGCTGATTTTGTTAACAATAACAAAAAAGCTTTAAAGGTCATCAGTCCATTGCTAGAGCAAAAGAAAGAGGGAAGGGGACGTTTGCAAAGCACAGGGAGAAAGGACTAGGCTCAGCTTTCAACAGTTCTTCCTCTGTGACTGGCAGCTGAACAGCTGAACTCGATTCAGCATCTATTGTTGTCAGGCCTGGCGACAGAAATTTTGGGGCCCGTTACTCTGATCGTTTGTGGGCCCTCTGGTAAAGTCGACAGCACCTCAATGTCATTCGCGGGCCGCTCCTCCTCCCCCCCCGCCCCCCCGAGGAAGCCCAGGCTGGCAACGGGAGCTGAGACCCCAGCTGGCAAGGGGCCAGCGGGGGAAACCCCAAAGCAGTGGCAGGCGGAGTGCTTAGTCCTGCACTGCTTTGGAGTTTCCCCCACTGGCCCCTTGCCAGCCGGGGTCCTGCCGCCTGCCCCGGGGAAACTCTAAAGCCGCAGCGGGCTGAGCACTCAGCTCGCTGCCGCTTCTCCGCCCGCTGCCGCTTTACACAAATTTATGTTGCTACTAGTGTAAAAGCCCGTGGACATGGGCCAAAGTGCTTAGGGAAGAGGAGCTGGGGATCAGATGTGGGGGACCAGGCCTTCTCCCACACCAGCTTCCCTCCCCCTCACTGAGTCAGCTGGTCTGTCTCCCCTGTCTGCCAGGCTCGGGTCGTCGTGTCTCCTGGGCTTTGCAAACCTCAGGTAGGACACATACACCACCCCTGCCTGGCCCACCTCCCCCCCCCCCCCCCAGCCTATTCTCCTTCCCCCCCAGCCTGACCCGGCCCACCCAACCTAATCTCCTCCGCCAGCCTAACCTCCTCCCCATCCCACCCATCCCTGCCTGGCCCACCCCACTGTTGGGGGTGATCTTCCTTTACCCCTGACCAGCCTCCCCCCATCTAACCTCCTTCCCTCCCCCACCCCTGCCTGGTCTGGCCCATCCCACCAAACCTAACCTCCTCCCCCCTCCCACTCCCAACCAGCCTCCTGCCCCCCATGCCTGACCCGCCCAGCTCAGCCTCCCCCCCCACCAAACCTCCTTCCCTCCCGCACCCACGCCTCGCCCACCTCATTCAGCCTAGTCTCCTGCCCCCCTCCCCGCCCACCCAGCCTGGCCTCCCCCACCACCGCCCCCTTGCCTGCCCCCCAGCCCAGCCTCCCCACCCACACCCCCTTGATCCCTCCAAACTTATCTGCACATTGCCCCCCCCCCGGCCGGTCTCCCGCCGCCCGCGCTCTGCCCCGCCCGGGCCTACGTGGGGCGCCCGCTGGGTCCCGCTGCTCCGGACGCGACTCGCTGGGAGGGGAAGATGGGGCGACGCGCCCCCAGCCCTCAGGGAGATGCTCTGGAGACATGGAGGCCCCCTTAAGTCCGGGGCTCGGTACAGCTGTACCCGTAGTCCCCCCCCCTTGTCGCCGGGCCTGATTGTTGTGGAAAGTGCTCTAACCAGCACCCTTGAGGAAGGAAACAGAGACAGCTGCATGAGTTGACTCGGTGTCCAAAAGGAGTGGGCTCACTAGCAGTGTACTGAGTCGATGAAGAGTTTAGGAGGGGCACTGAGCTTTGTTTGCTGAGTAAGAAACTGTAGAATAAAGGAGACTGGAACAAGACAAGGCTGTGTCAGCTTGTCAAGCCAGATTCCAACCTTTCTGCAAATATCCATCTACCAAAGCACTTTGCACCCAACTGCAAAGACTGTGCATTAATGTATGCTCCAAAGAAGCCGTCAGATGCAGAACTCCACGTTTTCAATTTTAACAGGCACATTTGCCTTGAAATGCAAGCTCCCATTCAAGTTCTCATTCTGTTTTATGTTGAACCATGACCTACACTTAGGTAGTAGAGAAAAAAATCCCTCCACAGCAGGACTCACTGGGTGGAGGTCTGCGGCCTCTGCTATGCGGAAGGGTAGACGAGATGATCATAATGGCCTCTTCCAGCCTGAGAATCTCTGAACTCTTTGAATGCATAGTGCATCAAAAATGAACATGGGAAAGAAAACGCAGCTCATTGTGGATTAGTCTTTCTTTTCCTAAACAGCATCCTTGTTCATATCTGCCCTTAAAACACTTATCTTCCATCTCTTCTCCAATTTTGTCTGCTCCAGCTCCTATACTCAATACGTATCACTTGTATTTTGTCTCTCTACATTTATTTATACCGTATTTCCTAGGGCCAGGGACCATGCTTTCTTGAATATTTGTAAATACACCTGTGGTGTCATATAAATAATGAATAGCACCATTAAGGGCTGGTTCCTGCATTGTTAAGAAAGGGGGGGGGAGAGGCTACTCCATATACAACAGGATTGCTCAGCACCTCACCGGATTGACTCCTAAAGGCCTAATCCAGCTCCCAGTCAAATGGCAAAACTGATACTGTCTTGCATAGGAGGAAGATCTGAGCTGTGTGTGAGGATTATTCTCTTCCACTGACTCCCATTCACAACACTCTCCTCTAATGTCCATTAGGAAATGGAGAGCTGTATTATGATTGAAATATAAGGCCCCAAATGGACATTTATATGAAGGAGCCCCTATCACATGAACAGGATGTGATTCTAGACGAATTGCAAAGAGAAATATGTAGCTCACTGAAACATGTACCACAGTTGTGCATTCTATAATACAATTAAAGCATAATCATAACTAAAATTAGTACTGTGATATTTTGTAGCTGTAGCTTTAGTGAGCCCTGCCAGCTAGGACACATAGGGTATTCTTCTCTTGATGTTAAGCACTGCTCCCGTTAGCATTAATATTAGTTACAAGTATGCTCGAGGAGAAATATTTCCTAGAGATTGTATTATTTGTTATACTGTATAACAAATAGAAGTTTTCCGAGTGAATAACTATTGTATCCAGTTTTTAAATTTCCGCTTCACTCTGAGGAAAATGATGATGCCTTTGCCACTTTTTGACATGAACCTGAACTCAGAATTCTAAACAGGACTATGCAGAATTGAATTACATTTCACCTCCTTCAGCAATCCATCTTTTCCATTTCTGTTCATTTGCTGTAGCTGCAGAAGTATTGAGTGCTGTGAGATATACTTAGTTTTCTAAACCATGCAAGTCATTATGAATGGCCTTGTGTCCAGGTAAAGGTTAAGGAGGTCCTTTGTTGTTCTAGTTTAAGTTGTCCCTGACACTGCAGCCTAATCATTCCACATAATAACAGTCCTGATACACAGGTCTGAGTCAAAGTCACAAGTCAATAAATCCATTCCTTCCTTTCAGGCAAAGTGTTGAATAGCACCGAGTGTGCAGTGTCACAAAACCCTGCAGTCTATCACATCAAGGTCATCTGGCATACAGTGTGAAAACTTTCTTTCTTCAAGTGCCTCGCACATTCATAAAAGCAGATATGTTGTACACACAAACAAGTATGCTTCAGATTGTTTGGAGGAGATTAAAAAGAAGGCTTGACACAGGAATAGTTTGAGTCACACTTGCCTAATCTTTTGGCTGTTGTTTCTTTTACTTTTGGGGAGGAAGGGGGAATGCCACCACTCAGCCCCCAAAAAGGGCTGTACACTTGCAGAGAACGATCTCATGCCATGCTATGATCTCACTAGAAATTTCACGTAGTCAAAAAGACAAGTCTGCTTGGACGCTGGTGAATTTTATTTGCTGAGTTTCACCGTTTGAAATCTAGTGTAATAGTCTAAATCAAGTCATGTGAATTGTTTGCCTCTTTGAAACAGAAATGCTGCTATATACTGAATCATCTTTTCGCCTTCCATTAAAAAAAAAATCCACCTCTACTAGTAAGTCCCTGGAAGTATACAGCACTGAGTTACGGTATGTTTACTTTGTTAAGGGACTTACAGCTCTTCCAGGTTCATAAATTCCTGAGGTGGAGTGGGGGAGTGAGTGTAAATTAACTTGAAACGTAGGACTATGTTTGTGTACATTCCAACTGTCTAAAACACTTCCCGGGGAAAAAAGCTAGTCATACTTTTCAGCTACCATGTCTTCTCTTTGTCCTTAATTAGTGGGTGAATTCAGTGTACTTGCAAGTGTGGACTTCATAGAAATGACCTGAGGCAGGTCAGAGTATTTTCTCCAAACAGCTCTGCCAATCTACCTCAGTTCTATCCAGCTGCAGACTTGACATTCCAGTCCCTGGCTTTCCTTTTCCAAACTGAATTGTAGGAGTATGATAATGACCAAGTCCACTGGGGATTTAGAACGAGATTACAAAACTCATTTTCACATTTGCACAAAGGAAGAATCTGAACCCGGGTCTCCAGCAGTGAAAGGCTAATGCATTAACTCACAGCTCAGTCCGGCTCCCTTTTCACCCATCCTTTCAGCCTGTTTTTGCAGGGAAAGGAGAGGATACCATATCCCAACCAATCCATGAGAGGGAAAGGCTGCCAAATGATAATCACAGAAACGGGGAGTTTTCAAGGTTCTTGCTCTTGAAAACTGAACACTAATATTCCATTTCAGGAAGCAGAGACAAGTGTTCTCACATTTGGCTCAGGCATGGGCCTGGGAGCTAGGATGGCTGCATTCCCTGGATATTGCAACTGTGATGTAGCTATGCAGTCTTGAAAAAGATACTTAAACTCTACCTGCCTCAATTTACTTGTCTGCAAAATGGGATAAATGCTATTTATCTCCCTCATTGGGATGTTGCAAAGATCAGTTAATGAATGGTTGCAAAGTGCTTTGAGATCCTAAGATGAATGGAGCTATTGTAGGTGGAAGGTATTATCATCATATTCTATTGCATGATGATTACAGCTAGCTAAGGGCCCTATTCTCCCCTACTGAAGTCAATAGGAGTTTTGCCGTTTACATCAATAAAGCAGGATTAAGCCCTTGAAGTATTAATAATTTTCCTAAGCGTTTCCATGCTCATGATGGGCTCAGTCCTGGGGAGTGCTGAGCGGCCATCGCACCTGACTTGAGATCTGTGGGAGAGGGGGGCGTCTTGGCAACCCACGGACTTGCCCCAAGCATGCCTGGGCAGCTCCATTGGTGACATTCGGGAAGGTACAAAACGAAAAGAGCAATAAAGGCAAAAAGTGTCAATTTGAAATAAAAAGCGGAGGTGTCCCCCGGCTCCCTGTTCATTTCCCCAGCCTTCTCACTACATTCAGCATGCCATCACGTCCACAATCTGCACTAGTGAAAGACGTGCGAAGACTGACAGTTTTCACCTGCGCCTAGTCCAATGGGTGGTGATTATGCTGTGATAGCCTAATAAATCCTTTCCAATAATACTATAGCTCAGTTCTCACTTTACTGAATTATTGTGGATCTCTATATTATACCCAAGAGTGCACCGAAAGCACACCACACCAGCTCTCCTCACAGAAAGGGTACTCGTGAGTATGACAAAGAATTAGGGCATTATGGACTTTCCATCCTACACCCTGAAGGCAATTGGAGAAATGAAGCCCATGTTGTGCTTGCAAGGCTATTTGTCATGCTGTTGTATATAGTATAGTATCTACTCATTATATATTGCATTCTATTGTACGTGACTCTTTTTGCAGTTGCAAAACTCTAAGGACCCAACTCTGACATGTTTGATTTACACAGGTCTATCTTTGCTCCTATGGGTTGGGTGACTGGGCTTACAGCTGGTTTATAACAGGAAGAGCAGTTGAACTGCATTTCCTTAAGATCTTTGAGGTCGCGTACTGTGTGTAGACGGCAAATAAGGGCAGAGGTTTGTGTTTCCCCCATGTTTTGATGGAAGATGGGGGAGCAGAGGAGCAAGCCAACAAATGTTGTCAGCGTGCACCCCTCCATCCACCTCCCAAAAAGAGGAGAGATTTAGAAATGAAACAATGCATCTTAAATTATTTATTTTACTCTTGGATTCAGGGAAGTGATGTATGGCAAAAGACAAAGCAATGGCGGAGCCGCCTCTCTTCAAGACTTCATGGAGAACATCTGGATACAGGGATTTGGACTTTGTTGGCCATTGAATCTTGTCATTTTGTAAGTCTTTAGTCAAAAACTATGCACTTATTCACACCTTCTTCATCCACAGAAAAGCAGCCCCTGGCAGTGGAATGAAGTTTGCCACACCACAATCTACTCATTCTAACAACCCTGAAGTGTCACTGTTCCAAAATCCTTAAAACTGAACTCATAGAATTGGATTGGAAGAGACCTCAGGAGGTCATCTAGTCCAATCCCCAGCTCAAAGCAGGACCAACATCAACTAAATCATCAACTGGGTGTGAAAGTCCTAAGTGGCTCAAATCCTGCAATTTTTGTCTTTTGAAAACATTGTTTCAATGTCGTTTTTCCCCATTCCTAATGCTATTTCCATGTCCTGGTCACATTCTAACTGATACAGTTACCTTCTGCCTACCTCAGTTTTGTTCAGGTAATTTCATTTGAATATATTCTTCCCATAGCTGCCCCAAAAAATCTTCTGTTATTGGTTTGTTGCTGGTGCAAAGTGGCCATTCCACTCTAGACATGTCTGCCTTGAGGAAGAGTAACACTTATATACTATGTGCTGTCTGCAAAGTGCTGTGGAATCCTTTGGGAATAAAAGGTGCTATACAAGTCTAAGATATTACTAGTGTTCAGTAAATAACTCTTGTTCAGGAGACCAGGTCATATAGAGAGAGAGACTCATTCACACCAACAGACCATCATCCCCTGCATGCTCTTGTCCATTAATAGGCAATGAGGAAGAGGAGACGATGAAGATTACCCCATGCTGGAAATGGGAAAGTTTATGATGTTTCCTTTCTCAGGTAGCTGGAAATTGCTCTAATAGCTTCAGTAATTATAGTTGCTGTTCTACTAGTGGAGCATCAATGACATTGCAGGTTCAGGAAATGAAAAATGAAAATCAGAATCAGTTGCATGTAACTTCCAGTTGCAGAGCTGCTAAATGCACAGCACAACAGTGCAGTCTTGCAGATGAAGGATTCGTTCCCTGTCAGTGGCTCCAGAGGTCCAGGCTATATGGTGCACATTCCAACCAGGAGCTCCACAGCAGATGCAGCATCCTCATCACTTGAGTTTGGACACCGACACTTCCTTAGACAACACAGTAGCTAGAAGGGCAATTCCAAGGCCTCCTTAATTAGGGCACCATTTAAAAACCATTGACATCTGTGGAAAGGCGCACTCATATGTCATTTAGGTGTCCGGGAATCACTCTCTAGTTTGTGGGGTTTCCTTCAAGTCAGAAGGTTTCCAGGTCACTCAAGGACTATTTAGTCCTGAACTTGCTTGCTGTCAAGCTCTGTGATGCTTCAGATTCTGACATTTCTGAGTGCAGGGGTTTTGCCCGGGACAGACAGATCCATCCCTGTCAGTTCATATTGCTTACCTCTATCAGCAGGGCCCCCTTTGCAGTGGCCATCTTTCAGCCTGATCATCTAGAATTTTCTCCTCAGAGTCCATTTTCTGTGGGCTGTATTATATGCAAGAGTTCAGACTAATTGATTAGAGTAGCCACTGATTCTGGCTTTAGAATCAGTGAATTAACATCACCCCTACTTCTAATTCAGAGGCGTCATTGCGCAGTTGGATGAGACACTCCTTTGCCCCAGGGACTAAGGGTCTGATTATACTCCCAGGGACAGCAATAGGAGTTAGGCCACTGATTTCACTGGGAGCAGGATTAGGACGCGGCCGACCCAGCACTCTTTGCCCCTGTCAGTCCTGTGAGATCTAGGTCCCTAGCATGATTGTGCAGAGTGCTAACCCTAGAGAAACCTTTAGTTTAACTTTCAAAAACGAACAGTATTTCTTGCTGGAGAATATTTAATCATGGATGTAAGTTTGTCAAATACTGTCTCTGACCTCCAAAGCTTCTATTGATTGCCTCTGAGTCCATTGTGTTGCATTACACTTTCTGAGGCAGCAAGACAGCCAAGTCAGGAATCAGCTAAAATAGTCAGATTTTTGAAAAGCGATAAGAAATAGCCCAATTCCCGATTTAATAAAAGGTGCTACAATTAGTTTTGCAACTATGGGGCATGAAATATTGCATTATACCAGACACTGTGGAAAGAAATGCCCCCAAAAGAGCCTCGGAAATTATATACCTCCACAAGAAAATAGGGCATCAGCAGCTACTCGTGAATGAATAAATAACATCTGCATAGACTAGCAGTAATTGTTCCAATTTTCTTGGCACCTTATGTTTCTCAGAATAAAAAATTATAGGCAATGAGGTTTGTTCCACTGTCCCCCAGGCAAGGGGAATCCATATAAAAGAGAGAAAACAGAGTTCCAACACACAGAGTTTTCAGTGAATTCTTCCACCCGGAAAGAGCTGGTTTGTTTCTGCCTATCTTCCCACAATACAGAAGAGGCCAGAAGATCTGCCCTCTTAACCCATCATTCTGTTGTGGGCTGCATGGATCTCAGAAGATTTTCAGCAATCAAGAGGCACCTAAGAAAAGCTATCTCCTCTCCCTTTGTGTGCATATTTCCTTTGCCGTGCTTCCTGGAAGAGAGGTTCCTGCAGGGGGACACGTAGCTACTATGCTGAAAAAAGTAAGGCAAGACAGATGGATGGAAAACAACCAAAGCTTCAAGCAGAGAAGAATGGGCAGCCTATAGGCCACCGGGGAGAGACGAGCTAGGAGCAGATGAGAAGCTGGCAGGGACTCAGCTATATAGAACCTGGAAGGTGAGAATAAGACATTTGAACTCAATCTTTTTTCTTCTTCTTCTCTCTTTGAAGGAAGAACCTAACAGTATTTATCTGGGCTGAAATCTGTGCTGACAGACCTCAAGTAGAACTGAATTAAACACTGGTGCTCAGAGAGAGATATCTTCAGCTGTGTTTCAGCACTAGGAGAAGCTGAGACTTTTTTTTTATTGCTTCAAGTAAAAGCAAGATTACCCAGAAAACTTTTTTCTCAGTGTAATAGAACATGGAACCATTACTTTCCTACAAGATAGAAGTCCATCAATAACCATGGTGCATAGAGAGACTATAACATAACCCAGAAGAGCATCATACAGCCTCTGTTGTCACACTTTGCACTGCAAAGCCAACAAAAGAAAAGCATTTGCTCACATTTCTGTTAGAACCATACATCTAACTTTGTATCTGATGCAAGGTATTACTGATTGTTACAATGACAAGCAGAGGATAACACATATAATTGGGCCTAAGAGAAGAACTGGAGCAATGGGTTTAAAATGTGTATTATTATCTGGATCACAGGAGTGCCTAGGGGTTCCATGGCACTAGATGCTGCAGAGACCCATAGTAAGAGACATAGAAAAGCTTCTATTCTAAGTAGATAACAGAAGGACGATTCCCACCATTTTCAGATTGGGAACGGAGGCACCAAGAGATGAAGTGACTTACCCAAGGTCAGAATGGAAGTCTATGGCAGAATGGGGAATCAAACTCAGATTGCCTGGAAGCCAGTCATCCACCTCTCTGATTCTGGTGCATATTTTAGCTTGAGGGATTAAGATTTCATGTCTAATTCCTCTCAAATTAAATGACAATGCACCCTACAGAATACCTAATGATTAGCTTTTCAGTCCTTCCGATGGCTGCAACTGTGAGGGAGGGCGGTATTGCGGCTGACGCAGCCAGACCAGGTTTCTTAATAAAGGACCATGGCCTCTAGCACTTCCAGCCTCTTCATCTCCTTTGCCGAACATACAGCTCATTGCCTATTTAAAACTGACATTCTGATTTAGCAATGGTCTTATCATTTTTTCCCGGCTTTTAAAAATATATATATATAAATGAGGCTCTTCTTAAAGGGAATGGAAGTCTATAGCTCTGGTTGTGATTCACACAGTTCAGGGTTGAAGTTAATATTACTTCTTCTCTGCTGTATTTTTAATTATACTCCTGATTTTATATTTGGAGACCGTCATAAGCCTGTTCTGGTAAATTGTCAAACAACCAGAAGTCAAATATGTGTTAAATATGAGAATATTCTGCCATTTTTATCTGATTGTGGTTCATTCACACTATGTTATCTACTTTTAATTAAATATCATAAAATACACATGGTCAGCAGTTTGACTTTTCATTTCCTTACAATGTCAGTAATTCGGCTTGATTGTTGCCACCTACCACAGAATTACATTTTAAATATGTTACCCCTGCATGGTGCAGATTCAATATCGCAGAAATTTAAACTAGTGCTAAAAATAATCACCGTCTAGTTAGTGGTAGCTTTACCAGGAGCAGACTCATTCAGATTCACAACTACTTGCTTGTCTGGGTATGATAAGCCGTTGCCTTGATTTCTGTTTCTTATTAAATACTTGCATCATCTCCTTTGTTGATTGATAGTCTACTATGTTCATTAAACCTACGGCTAGGATTCTGCTATATTACCCCAGGCACTGGACATAAGAACCTTCCTAGTAGGCATGTTATGCATGGACCTAAAGTTCACCACTGTATTAATACTGTTCCCCCGCCAGACATTTTACATGCTGCTCTGCTATATTGCTGTTTGGGTGGGGGTACTTGTTCCCACTTCTTTAAAGGGGGTCAAGTTTTTTCATTCACATTTTATTCCTTCACTTCGAAGGTGAACAGTTTAAGATCTAAAATTGTCAGAACTTTGGATTTCCAGATTGGATTCCTTTGAGAGCAGCTAGGCTTGCTATTTTGCCCCAAGTAGAAATTCAGAATATTCTTAGATTTATAGACTATAAGGCCACGAGATATCACTGTGATGATATACTCTGATCTCCTGCATAACACAGGCCATAGAACTTCCCTGAAATAATTCCTCTTTGAACTATCAGCAATGGTCAAAACGGGTGAACATCCACAGGGAGATGTTCACAGTTTGGTATGTGGCTCCAATATATATTTTTCAGTTCTCCACTCTCATATGTTCAACTCTGGATTACGGCAGGTTATAGGACAGATTCTCTGCTCTGTTGGGGTAGTGTGGCATTGTACAATCAACCAATGGAGAATGCAATCAGCAAGCCCCTATGCCACCCTCCTTGGCCAAAAGTGTAGAGGGTATGGCTGGGACATCCCTGAAATTTGACCACATCCGGCATCCAGAACAGTTTCTAGGGGGCTGTTTAATCTGGTGTACGTTAGAGCAGCCTTGGAACTGTCCAAATTTGTGCTAGGAGATCAGTCCATCACTGAATGGGCTGAGAATTAAGAGGCAAGAAAAAGTGGCTAGAAGCCACCATTGCTCCCTCCCAGTCATTGGATGAGTAGATCTTGTCCAGATCTGAGAAGCTAGCCCTCTAACAGTTTTATTCTTGTAAAATACAGGATTTCTAGTATAGTACAAATGGACAAGAAAAACCCACCTCAGAAAAGGGTGAAACTGCTCATAATTGATGATTTTCTTGCAAAAATCCCAATAGAAACAAATCTTATCAAGTGGAATTATATTAGCACATTTGCCTTTAAAGTTTTTCTAAGGTGGTTAGTTACAGTTCATTTCCATACCCTAACTTCCCACCCCTGGGCAACCTAAAGAATTTGACCCCAGTAGTTTCACTAAGGAAAAGACGGTGCACGTGTCAGACGATTGGGAATGTCGAATGTGACCAAGTACCAGAAAGAGGACTGAAGTCAATGATTTATATGGACTTTGGATCAAACCCTTGGAGAGTAATTACCATTTCATATGATTCAACATACGAAAGCTATATATAGGGACATTTGGGAAGAAAAGTGTAAACTTATTTTTATCTCTATTGAAAGACAGTAAACATAGAGTATGTCTACACTACCCTCTGGATCAGTGGGTAGTAATTGATCCAGCAGGGGTCGATTTATTGTGTCTAGTCTAGATGCGATAAATCAGACCCCAGAATGCTCTCCTGTCGACTCCTGTACTCCACCGCCATGAGAGGCACAGGCGGAGTCAACAGGGGAGTGGCAGCAGTTGACTTACCTCAGTGAAGATGCCGTGCTGAGTAAATCTAAGTACGTTGACTTCAGCTACATTATTCACGAAACTTAGATTGATTCCCCCCTCCCCCCCTCCCCCCAGTGTAGACCGAGGCTAAGAGAGAGGTGGTGGGAGGGAAAGAAAGAGTGGAGAAGTGGTAGAAATATTGCTAAAAAAATATGGACAGTACTTTCTTAAGCATGGATTCTTCTTTAATCCTGTGTAGTCTAGTGGTTTGCACAAGACCCATAGGTGGCATAACTGTAGCTGGGAAAGCCAACGAAAAACAACAGTGTTCTCTCAACTCCGCTGTTTAAAATATTCCATCTCCCATTCAGGCAGAGTAGTGGAGCAAAAGCCTTTTACACAACAAAAGGGAAACAAATGAGCAAAAGAAAATGACACCTTAGTTACCATCATTTAGATCTGTGCTACCTTTAGGTATGATTTCCCAGGCTCTCCTTTCTGATTCGGAATAATTTCCTCTTTGGTTAGAGTTGTGTCTATGTAAAAACCAAGATTTTTCACCAACAATTCCTAGAAGGTTGTGATAAATAGGTCCAGGTTATCTGGTGTGTAATTCTACCTAGTACATTTTTATCTAAATAATTGAAACACCATGTTCTCTAGCTAAATAAGTTTTTATTGTTGAACAGCAGCTGGGAAAGTTAATCCAGAGAGGAAAAGAAGCTCAGTTTTGGTAGCTATCATACAGGTCTCAGTGTGAGATGGTGATAAGACATTGCATTGGTTAGTGGTGGCAGGATAAAGCAAGAGGGCTATTGGTGGTTTTTATACTGAACTCCATCACCATGGTAGCTGAGGGCTATAGCCACAAGGTAAGAGATGGATCTGAGATGAGTTCATGACCCCATGAAAGCCATAGCCAAATTATTTCCCCTTTTTCTAGGTGACATTTAGTCTTAACCAACATAAAGAATCTGTATTAACATAAAACAAATAACAATGAGGATACCAGGGGTTCTTCCCCCAGTAGGAAGCCTGTTTTTCTGAAAATGTTTCAAATGTGATTTTATACAAAGTTTCCCATCTGACAGATGGGAGGAGCTTGTAGAGGGACACATCTTCCTTTAGAGGATGTGCTGTTCCACCTCTGGTAGGAAGGCTGTGAGACTCAGAAACCCTCCAACCAGACACCAGTTCCTCACACTTCAGATTCCCCTCTGCTTCATGAGTCCTTGCCTCACCAGTTAAAGAGGAAAGTTTGCTCTCACACTGTTATGAGAGGGAGCATCCTCACTCTACTTTTATCAGAACAGGCAGAGCTGCACTTCCCCATATTCCCTCCTACTTTAACTAGTGTTGGGGAAACAGTAAAGAAGGACGGTCCAATTTTCATGTTACTATGGACTAGGCAGACAGTTATTTTGGAATCTTTAACATACTTATGGGGAGATAGACAAGGGAGAAAGAAATAGGGAGTTGGCAGTGATGAAGTGGGATAAGCAGTAACACTAACATTAATAGACCAGGATGAAGTGTGTGTGAGACAGAAGACTAGAAGTCATCAAGAGTTGTACGCTTTGGTTTTATTTCTTGCTGTACCAGAGACTTGCTAAGAGACAATCTTGCTGAACCTCAATTTTTAGGTCTGTATCTGGAGATAACAACATTTACCTGTCTCATGAGTGTTGAGAAGCTTTATGCATAAAGTGCTTTGAGATCCTTGGCTGGAAGATGCTACAGAAGGTCTAAGTATTACTAGTAGAGGGAAAATCTCTGTTTGAAAAGAGCCTTTGAATATGGATATTCATATTTATTGAAAATATCGCTAATTAAGTTTGTCATGAGCTGAAAAGAAAATATGTCTGTAAAAGGATTACTTAGCAGTGGAGGAGGTAATCCCAAAATGTTAATAGTGAGTTTGACATTTGGGACCAAATTCAGCCCTGACACAAATGGGCATAGTTCCAACTCAAGTTGACTGGAGTTGAATCACTTTCAACAGCAATGTATTTGACCCTTAGACTATAAAAGCCAAGTTGGGCTATAAGTAGAAGAGGTCTCTGGTTTCTAGGGCACTAATTCTCTGCGACATGTGGTCAGGTACTTGGTCAGTTTAAAAAGAATACGTTTTAGGTCAAGGGTCAGCAACCTGCAGTACACGTGCCAAAGGCAGCACGCAAGCCGATTTTTAGTGGAATTTTGCTGCCAGCCAGGGTCCCAGCCACTGGCCCCGCTCAGCCCACTGCCGGCCTGCATGAACAAAACCCCAGGCCAGCAGTGGGCTGAGCAGGGCCAGCAGCCAGGGCCCCAAACCGGCAGCGGGCTGAGCCGCTCGGCCCGCTGCCAGTCTGGGCTTCCATCCGCTGGCTCCTGTCAGCTGGGGTCCTGGCCGCCAGCCCTGCTCAGCCCACTGCTGGCCTGAGTGGACAGAACCCCAGGCCGGCAGTGGGCTAAGTGGGGCCGGCGGCTGGGACCCCAACTAGCAAGGGTCTGGTGGACGGAAACCCAGACCAGCAGCGGGTTGAGCAGGGCTGGTGGACGGGACCGCAGCTGGTGGGGCCGGTGGCTGGAACCCCAGACCGGCAGCGGATTGAGCAACGCAGCTCACCGCTGGCCCTGATCTGTCTGCTGCCGGTCTGGGGTTCCATCTGCCCCCCGTTCTGCCTGTCTGGGGTTCCCGCTGCTGGCTCCTGTAAATGTAAAATGTATTATTGGCACACAAAACCTTAAATTAATTAAGACTTGGCACACCACTTCTGAAAGGTTGCTGACCCCTGGCCAAGGGGAAGTGGGGATGGTACCGGATCTTGTTACAAATATTTAAACATGTCTTACAGAATTATGGATTTCTGCTTTACCAGCAGTGGCTTTCCTAATCCCAGATTAGAAATGGTCTTGAAAGGACAGTTGTGGGGGAGTGTTCACTGTTTTAAAGAACATTGGGGGAAGGAAGAGAGAGACATTTTCCATTGCAACTGTGCAAAAAAAATTAAAATAATGATTAAACTAAAATATGCAAATACTCAAGATGTCTTATGCTGCTAGGAAAGGCCAGAGCTGATATTAAAATGTTTCATGAATGTTATAATATGTTCAATGCAATTGGGAGAAGGCACAGAGAAAAACAGCAAAGAAGGAATATGATCATAATCGGTGCTCAATTAAAAAGAGAAAGAGAGAGAAACACAAAATGTTGGGAAGAATATTTATTATAGTACCTTTTGTGTGTTTGCACAGGTAGTTCTGAAATGATCCCCCCATTGTGTTCAGAGCTACTGTGTCTACCTGAAATCAAATTGGAAAACTCTCCAAGATTTTTCTGCTTTACTAGATTGTGGTGAAAATGGTTTTATCTTAACTGATATAAGAATGATTATCCCAAAGGAAGTGTTTCCCTTTTGTGATTTACTGACATACACATACTGTAGCCAGCTCAAGTTTTAGTGCTACACTTTAAAGCTTCTGGTGGAACTGGTCTGAGCCATCTTAAAGACAACTGCTTACAATGACCTTACTGATCAGCTGCACTGCTATGGAGACATAGAGCTGCCCAGAACATAGGCAAGATTCATGATGGATGGTACAGAGCTTTTTAAGCAACCAGCCCTTGACTTGCAGAACTCAAGAAGTCAGAATAATTTGAAATCTCCCCATCTTTAGATTGATGTGTCAAATCTCTCTCACACACCCCTTAGCTTTCCTACAATAATAATAAAAAACCCAACCACTAAACATTGCTCCATGCCAGTAGATGAGAGAAAACTAATTAATTCCACCTACTGCCTTTTGCTCTTGTGCAAGATGCTTTGACCTCATAGTGATGAGATTGGGACTGGACCTTACGCTCAGAGAGATAGGGAGTATACTAAAAGCTTCCTCCACTCCATGAACTCCTTGCAATGGCCAGTCTCAATGAAAGTCCTGGTGCACAAAAAAGGGTCTACTTCTCCTGTGTGCAGGGAAAAGATGGGGCCTCTTGCCTGCAGAGCTGCTAAGGCCAGTCATACTGGGTAGCATCCTTTCATATGGAGATGCTTGTGGAAGCATCATCTCTCCCTGAGAGTGAGTGGTGCAGCTCTGCATGCCCCCAAAGCAAGCCAGTGGCTAAATGCCACAAATATGTCTACAAATCAATGCTCTGATTAAGTGCCCTCCAGTGTTCAAGTAGCATACTGAACATGGATGGCTGTAGATGGGTACCATGACAGTTATTAATTAGATACAGAATTGCAAGCCATTTACATGTGTTTTCAGAAGGAAAAAAATCATCCTGAACTACTTAGGCTGGTCCAGCCTGCCATACTCAATACAGTTGGTCACAGTGAGTTTTATAGCTAATTTCAACTATATTAAGGTGTAGAGGTGCTACTCTACGGACAAGAATCAGAGAGGTAGCCGTGTTAGTCTGGAATAGCAGAGGTAACAAAGAGTCCTGTGGCACCTTAAAGACTAACTAAAGTATTGGAGAATAAGCTTTCGTGGGCACTTCCACTGCTTCCATCTGACGAAGTGGGTATTAGCCCACGAAAGCTTATGCTCCAATACTTTAGTTAGTCTTTAAGGTGCCACAGGACTCTTTGTTAACTCTACGGACAGTTTCTTTATCAACCTGCCTGTCCAATCTCAGATATCCCCAAACCCTCAGACTCTGCTGTGATCTCATTTCCTAACACAGTGCTAACTGAAGGCTGTAGTCATTCCATGAATGACGCCCTGGCGCAAGGTGGAAATCAGCTGTAGCAGTGCTGTGATGTCATCCTCAGCTGTTGACACGATCAGGACTAACATTAAAAGACTTTTGGTGGGATTCTCATTCTTTCTGATCCCCACAAAGGCCCTGCAACACATGAACTCACCTAATTCTCCATCTACAACATCATCTCTGTTGGTCTTCCCTGGCCCTTGCCATTCCCAACACCGTGAGCAATCGCTGATAATTTGTCCCCTCTTAGAAAGTTCTTCATTTCCAATTCTTCCAGGTCCATGTAGGGGCAATTGTCTGAGCCCCTTTAATACTTGTCTGTAGAGCTGCTAAAGGCCAGTGTATGCTGAGCAGTTCCCTTTCATATGGGAATGCCTGGGGACACTTCTATGTCCATAGATGAGTATGGGAGGGTGGCCATAGTGTAAGTGGGTTCACATATGGCAGGAGATGGCTGGAGGAAGTGTTATAGGCACAAGGAATTGAGGATAACCCATTGGGGTAGGGAGGGAACTAGCATGTTGTACTTTGTATAAGGCCCCATTACAGCTAGGGTTGTGCTGTGTACATTAGGGTTAGATGGCAAGGTGCTCCAATTTATACTGCATTCTAACTTTCTCATATATTACAGTGAAGTGCATTGGCTTGACATGCCTGAAATAAAAGAAAACCCAAGTGACCAAGAAGCACCAAAATCTGGTGGGGGCATTATTAGCCCAAAATGTGATTGTCGAGTTATCACAATCCTCTCCTAAAGACTTTAATATATGTAAATGTCTCATAACAATTAAATATCTTTCAGGCATAACTGGGTTGAAAACAATTATTATTGCTCATCTAGGAATAAAAAGCAGATGTGGCCACATTTGTTGGGGACCTGGGCCTGTAGTCAGCAAGTTCTTAGGACGAAACAAATCAGTGCAGGGATTTGCATATGGTACAGTTATTCAAAACTACTGTCAAGGCTTCATGTACTATGCAGAACATTAGACCTAGATTCTATTAGACAGACGTCACTGCATTGGTTACATTCAGCTCAAATTCTGAAGTTTATCTTTGTCACTATAAGGGCTAAAGACTTTTTTTCCATGGAAATTAAGATTCTGTAACACAGTTATACAACAATTTATGCAGCTGCCTAATTGCATTATACACAGGCTCATGGCATAGCCAGCTTTCACCCTGATTGACTGAATTTCCAGCCCTTTATCCCTCCAGCCTCTTGCCTTTGAATTGTTATCCTTTGTATTGTATTTTGTCTCAGTTACATTGCAATGTTTTGAGGGGAGTGACCATGTCATTGGTCGGTCTATAAAGTGACATGTACACCTATGGAAATCAAACTATATCATTAATAGAATGGCTGATATTGGCTTGGGAGATGGCCGATTCCCAATGAGATGGATCGCTGGCATTGTACGACTAGCGACAATGACTCTCTTGATATTGGTGGACAAGACCTAGTAATTGAGTTTGTTGCTGAAAGGATGTTTATAATGTTTGATGGGGATGGGAGGTTGTTATTATATTTCTAAAAAGAAACAGATAGTTTGGAGGGCAGGGTATTGCACTATATGTAAATATCCCATCCATACCTAGGGAGATATGTCAGGTACTTGAAGCTACTTTCTCCTGTGATGCTGCTACCAGCAAAACTGACTTTGAAAGATGTATTTCCAAAAATGACATCAAAGCACCTGCCAATCAGTGCACATGTAACATTGTGCCTCCTAGACATACTAGATTCAAAGATGGTAATTCCTCTACTGAGAAAACAGATCAGTATTTGGAGGTCAGACATATATCAAAGAGTCTACCAATTGGCAGGTACAGAGGTACCCAAAGTTCCTGAAGAAGGATGTGAATTTTTACTGTTACTATATTATTACAGTCATCCTCGTGGCCTTTTTTCTTCTATTCTTCTTGGTATTGCTAGTAGGGTGGACAAACAAGATCAGTTAATTAAGAATAAGGCTGAACATCAGTTCCTACTTTGCAATGAACTGAACCCAAAACTCTTTCCGGTTTTAAGAAAGCTCAGGTCACTCCCCACTACAGTCTCCCCAAGGGATTTTGTTTCCAGTGGAATTCACTTCAGAGTCCCAGCCAGTTTATCATTGCCATCTGGCTGGCTACTCTCTTTGAAGCATAGGAATTCCATGGTTTTCAAGGCCAGAAAAAGGCAACGGAGTTTGGGTTGCTCTTGACCCACCATAAGTGAAAGATAAAGTGCTGAATGGAACCCACAAAAACATAGCTGGAAGAGCATCAAACCCAATACCCCTTCCCTAGCTGAAAGCCAACAAAAATTAGTGGATGGGATATCATGGGTCCAGTTGAGGAGCAGAGAGAGACAAGATCAGGGTGTCAGGAAGCCTTCCGGGCATTGCTGACAAGGAATCTAGAGATCAGGGGAGGGAAGGATGAGATGAAGATGGGCTAAGGATCTGATTGTGCTAAAGAGAATAGTAAGAGGTGAAGATGGAATGACAAGGGAGCCCATCCTCAAAAAAACAGAGTAAACTATGCATCTGAATATTTGGGTGCTAATAAGAATCCAACTTCCTATGTATTTCACTCATCACTAATGACCAAGGGTTGGATCATGCAGACTGCAGACTGCACACACAGATCATCACATGGAGAGGTGTGGAGACAGGAGGGAACCTTAGGAGACATTCTTTGCCTTGAGGAAAAGGAGTGCTCCCCAGAGCTCCAGAGATGGCACACCCACCACTACAAATCTTTATGACTTTAAACCTTAGTCCATCCCGTCCTTTGCTGCCCATCAGGCTACCCACATTTGTCATCCTTGCCTGTAAACTGCCCTTCTCTCCACATCTTCCCATGTCATGTTGAGGTGCTTTATGTCATTCAGAACTGTTCATTTTGATGTTATTCGTGGTCTTCCTCTCTTTCTTCTTGCGTTTTCTGGCTTCCATTCAAGGGCGGTATTTGGTAAGTGTTCTTTTTCCATTCTCAGCACATCTTCCAGCCACTGATGTCTTCTTTTGTAGATTATTTGTAAGAGGGTGCCCTGTCCAGTCATTTTTCTGACTTCTTCATTCATCTTCCTGTCACTATATGTTATTCCCAATATTCTTCTCAGAAATTTGTGATAAAATGTATCCAGCTTTTGTGTATCTTACTTGGTAAGTTGCCATGTTTCACTGCTATATGTTGTGATGACAATAACAATTGCTTTGTACGTGTTCAGTTTTGTCTTGAGGAAGATGTTTTTGAGTCTTCCAAATGCAGCATTTTCCTTCCCAATTCTTATTATTTCCTCGGAACTAGTACCAACTTGGCTGATGGTACTTCCAAGATACGTAAAATTGTCCACCTTCTCCAGTTTCTCTTCTTCAGTTTTCATTTCTGTCCCTATAGTCCCCATTAACATGACTTTACATTTCTTTGCATTGTATCTCAAACCTATCTTCTCCATTACTTTTTACTAGGTTTGTGCATTTTTGTAGTACATTGGCATTTTCATTGATGAGTGATATTGTCAGCAAAGTCTAGATCAAATAGCCTTGAATTCTTCCATTTTAAGCCGTATGTATCACTATCACATAGTTTTAATCCATAGTCAAAGACTAGAATAAACCAAAAAAAGGAGATGGGATGCACCCCTACCTTACATCTGCCTTGATGCGGAAAGGCTTATTCAATCCATTTTCCATTTTCATGCAGCATTTTGAGTTGGTGTAGAATGCCTTCATAATGTTAATTAATTTTGTTGGAATTCCATATTGTGCCACCATTTTCCACATTGTTCCTCTGTTTACACTATTGAATGCCTTTTGAAAGTCCACAAAATTGATGGCAAGACTGCCTTTGAATTCAATTGTGTTCTCAATAATCTGTCTCAGGGTAAAAATAGCATCTGTGCACGATCTTCCTTGTCTACATGCAGATTGTCTTGTCCTGGTTATGGGAGATTTTTATGCCCAGATCAGAAATGAAAGAAGAGGTCGGAAACAGTCATCGGCTCACATACAACTGGAACAACGGTGCACAATAGCACAGGATTTCTTGAATTTTGTGCTGAAAACAATCTTACCATCTGTAATTCTTTCTTCCAACATAAAAACATACACAGAAAGCCATGGATGTCACCAAATGGCCGTACGCAAAATAAGATCGACTATATCTGTGTTACTCAGAGGTGGAAAATAAGAGGGTTATACACAAGAGTATTCAGAGGAGCAGGTATAGGGAGTGATCACTATTTGCTGAAAGCAAACATCAAATTGAAGTTTAAAGTGCTTAAAAAAAGAAAAAACAGACATTTATGGGGGGCGGCTTATTCCTGCTCCTCTGGTCTCTGTGTACCGGGGCAGAGTCGTAGCTCTTCTCTTTTTCTTTGGGGAACTGAGCACCTATAGGTAAGTAGGGAAGCAGTAGTCCCTGGGCACCTCAGGGTGCAGAAACTGCAGTCCTGCCTGGCCTTTATATGGACCATAGAAGGAGGGGAGGGATTCTTTTGTCCTCTGTAATATTCTGCTTTGGCATAAGAGACAGGCAGAATCTGGCCCCATGTGCTGGGAGACCTGGTCAAGTCACATAATTCATATGCACTGAATGCATGAAATGAGATCACTTGCACCAGCCTCTTTGACAGTCTAAGTCTCTGGAGGGGATGGTATAATGGGACTGCCTATGATGGCATGTGGCCCATCCACAATTGCCAGTAGCAAAAATCCCCAACTGCTGGTCACGAGATACTAAATGGGGAAGGCTCTGAGTTACTACTGAGAACTCCTTCACAGATGTCTGCCTGGTGAGTCTTGCCCACATGCTCAGGGGCTAACTGATTGCCATAGTTGGGGTCAGAAAGGAATTTCCCCCTGGGTCAGATTGGTAAAGACCGGGGTGGGGGTGGGGGTTGACTTCCTCTGCAGCATGGGGCATGAGTCACTTGCAGGTTTAAACTAGTGTAAATGGTGAATTCTCTGTAACCTGAAATCTTCGAACCATGATTTCAGGATGTCAGTAACAGCCAGAGGTTAGGGCTCTATTTCAGGAGTGGGTGAGGTTCTCCAGTGGGCAGGAAGTCAGACTACAGGATCACGATAATCCCTTCTGACCTTAAAGTCTAGGAGCTTCTACTTACCAGCCTAGCAAAGCAGCAGTTTATCATGGCGATCTATTGTGTTGAGTCCACAGCACTAGTGTACACAGTCACCATGAGGTAGACTGGCCAGGCTTAAACACCACTACAAGTTTCTCAAAGCAGGACCCTGCCACTACTGGTTACTGCAGGTCCAGGAGTGCTTGGACACTTAGCAGTGTAGTGCTGATCTGAATTAATTCCACTGGAACTCCCCTAACCTCAAAACACACACGAACCAGCTATATTAGCTCTGAGGAGCAAAGCTTTTGCCTGTCATGTATCTTTCAAAGCAAGTTAGTGAGGTTGTATGTTTGCAGTTCCCTTGCAATTCCCAGCTTGACTTGCATTTCCTCTCTAGCTTTCTTAGCCCTTGTAGTTCTGTGCTACTACACTGCCGCTAACTCAGAGAAACCTGGAGATGCAGTTGCTGCTGAGTCTCTGTTTATCTCTGTAAAATCAGTGCTGTAGCTCCACCTAACTTGAACAGTTGTGTTTTTTAAATTACAGCATGGCATAAGAGTAGCTGTTTGGTGGGTGGGTATCAGCAGCATGTATTTAATTAAGCAGGTAAAGTCTAAATTAAACTACATCAAATGGATAGTGTTTCTTTAATTTTATATTGTCATTCTCCTCAGCCAGTGCAGAGAGGGGTTGGCCTTATCACGATTCTTGTTACTAAAAAGCCAGTCTCATGACCAACTACATAATTGATTAAACACAACTGTGGACTCCCATTATCAGGAAGTACAATTTTCTTGGTGTCACTTTGAGTCTAAAATACCTCAAGGGTAATTACAGATTGAGATGCAACATAGAAGGCTTTGAAGTGGGGAAAGAAAAGATTAGGATAGTCGAGACTATCTGTGTCTGTCCATTTGTCCTTCATGGCAAAGTCTTTAAGCTTCTGTGAAAAGTTGCCCTGTCTATGTTGGCTAGTGCAGGTCCTGTCTGCAGATGTTCGGAGGATGCGTCCCTCTGGCCATGGGCAGCTTCAAGGGTCACTTAGAATTCATGTCAGAGAGGCTGGCTTTTCCTCTTTGGCTCTAATGAAAGTTTCATGCAGCTTTGATTCTTTTTTGCCTTGGATTTGGCATGCCTGACTGCCTGTGACTGGGCTGTCCACTCAAGACTGAGTGAAGTGCACTTTCTCTGACCAGCTAAATTATTTACCCTGGTAACAATTATATAACACTACACTTAAAGAGCCCCTCTTTGCAGTTCAAGGGAAAAGGCATTAAAACTAATTAAAAACAGAGATATAGTTTTATTTTTAATTAATAACCAGTTAGAACTAAGAACCATTATTAGTGATGGTACATAAAGGGGAAAACAAACCTGTATTAAAAGGGCTATTTAAAGAAATGTTAATTAATTGAATTTGAAGTTCTTATTAGTCAAGCAAGAAAGAACGAATGGTTTTAAAAGAGGCAAAGTAAAGTATTATTACATGTTGGATATTTATTATGTCAGTGACCAGTTTGCCAGGGGCTTTGAGGTTAAAATGTAAGTTCAAATCCCTTCTACAACATTTACAGCTATACAAAGGTAAATGTATAGGAGTTCTCTCACACACACAAAAAGCTCACTAATTTTATGTGGGTTAATAGCATGTGGAAGAGAAGCATAAACACTCACATTGTAAACTAACAAATTTCAATAAAAGTGTAGAATTAGAATTTAACCATTAACAGCACTTGAGTTTTACGAGGCCAATAATGCTTTACAGTATGTCTTTAAAGCACTTTAAAACATTAACTAATTAATCCTAATAACATCCTTGTGAAGTAGGCTAGTAGTATCCCCATTTTGCAGATGAGTAAACACAGTGACATTAAATGACTTGCCCAAAGCCATGGAGTCAGTGTCAGAGATAGGGATACAATGCAGTTCTTGGCTCTCAGTTCACTGCACTGCTTCCCCAGACATTTTTTAGGTATTTCTCTTCATTGTATTATACTAATTAGGGAAGTGGTAGACTCGCCTAGTTTCTCATGTTTCCCTGCACTAGCTCTGGCCATTTCATGTTCTGACATGCAGGCAAACATTCTATGTAGCACTCCCCTCTGAAGTATAGCACAGTCACAGCTCTGCAGATGGCCTTGCTCCTCTATTCCTGCAATATCAACAGCAGGAGCACATACTGGTTATGTGCAGCATGACAAATGAGCTGAGGAGGGTTTTAGAGCTCACCTTCGGAGGCCTGTCCAGTTAGCGTTAGCCGATTACAATATGATATACCTGCTGAAGAGGGAAATATTTTCATCCTCCACCTTTTTTTAACAAATGGGTGTCCTGCAAAGAAGTTACCAATAGGAGACTAGATTTATAACAGAGTTAAGGACAGGCCAAGGCTGGCCTACATGCCCATAAAAGAGAATAAGGGGTGAAAGGCATCCAGTGCAGATCTTAAACTATGGTGGAGGAATGCTTGCCACTGCTCATAGTGGGATGGAGTGGTTTTAAGGCAGCTTCTAGGCCCTCTGAGTTCAATCAGGATTAGTCTAGGTTGCATCAACTGCCAATAGACCCTAGGGGGCATTCCAACAGTGGAGGATGGCTGGGCATAGTGATTTATCCATTTGCTCTATTACATCTGTGTAACCTAGCCTCAAGGTGAGGGGGCTGGTGAGCTGTCATAGGACTCAGAAGACCACGGTTCTAGTCCTGGCTTTGCCAATGGCCTACCTGCTGATCTTAGATGTGTCAGTTCACCTTGTCATGCCTCAGCTTTTCTGTCTGTAAAATGGGGGTGACACTGACCTCTTGTGTAAAGAACCTTCAGGCAGCTAATGAAAAGAACAAGGTATAATTATCACTATTGTGAGGAGATGCTTCTGTGGTCTACCAGGCTGGCTCTAGAGCAGTTTTGTAATGGGGAATTGATTGGCACAAGTTTCCCTAATGCAAGCCAGGATGTGGGCTGGCCAGAACAGCATGGAGATGAGTTGCTAAATTGTGGTGGTGATTAAAGATCCATAATACCAGTATTTTTCAGGTGTCCCCTAAAGATTTCTTCTGAATTTAAACTTTCATTTAAAAAAAACACACCAATATTGTCTAGCCTTTGTGGTTGTGAAGAGGAACTTTCTGAATTGGAACTGAGGTAGTATTGTCTGAATGTGTCTGCAGACACATGACAGAGCAGATTCTAGGCCCACAAAACAGCCTTTCAAATGGCTACATGAGAATAGCACCAGTGTAGCACCCTTTCTGATGCCATGGCTTAAATTAGTGTGGGTGTAGGGGGTGTGGAAAGGATGGCCAAGCACAGTTGTGCTGCAGCACTACCCAGCTGTGGAACATTTGACAGATGCAAATGTTCAAACATTGCCAGTTCTAGGGCTGTGGGTACAAATCACACTAGCAGAGTGTGGATCTTTGTCCCCACCTCATTGGCTAGTCCTCACAAGAGGTGAAAATTCTCTAGAGTTCCCAGGTAATAGAGTTACTCCTTTGGCACAAGCTGTTCATGCCTTTAACACTAAATGTCTCCAGTTCAAAGTCCTCTGTTAGCCGAAGAGGTTGGGGATTTGGGGTGAGGCCTGAGTAGAGCATTATGCTTTTCTTTCCACTTTGATCACCTAGTTGACTTGTATATTACAGACCATTACATTTTACCCAGATACCTCTGTACTAAACCCAGAGGCTTTAGTTAAACTCAAACATTTCAGTGCTCAGAGGACTAAGCTGTGTGCCACAGGGAGAGACCAAGGGGCCGCCAATGCTTAAGGTCCCTGCCTTGGCATTAGGTGAGCTATGTCCAGATGGTCCTAGCAGGCAAACCACACCCCATGCTGCAGCGAATAGTAAAAAAAAACAAAGAAACCAAAACCACACAAGGACCCTGTCAATTTGACCTGGGGGGAAATGCCACCCCAACCCCAAATCTGGTGATCAGCATGACTCTGAGCCTGTGAACATGACACACCAGTCAGACATCTAGGTTTCTCTGCACCACATCAGAGCACTGGTCCATCCCATCAGGTGTCCCATCTCTCATCCTCTGCCCAATCTCTGATGCTTCAAAAGAAGAGAAAAAAATCACACACATATAGTCAACAGTCTATATGTCAGGGGCAGGGGGGACTCATTCCTGACCCCTGAAGGTGATTGGCTCAAACCCTGAAGCATGAGATTTGATTATAGTCATTATCTTAATGCAGAGCTGAAAACAGTCTGAGCATATTGAGAACCAAGCAAGTGATCCTGTTCTCTCCAAGGAAGGGGGTGACCGGAGGAGGGGTGATCAGATTCACGGAATCTCATTACTAGCTTGCTGCCTTTGTATTGAAGTTTGAAAGCACATTCCACCCCCTGTTTGCTCCTGTGACATGGAAAAGTATTTGCACCACATCTTGCACTCACTATTCTCCCCACCTTTCCACACGTAGCTACAGTTCAACAACAGCATGTTGACCTGGACATGGCAGCGAATGAAGAAAAACATGGAGGGATGTGAAGTGGCATTAATAAGCCACACCGTTATTAAACTTAACAGAGGGGAGGGTCACTGCCCACCCTGTCATCCAAACTCTCACCTACCAGCTATTTTATGTAGTTCCAGGGCAGGACTTACAGGGTTCCTACCACATAACCTGTAACTCAGGGTAGACTTTCCTTAGCCTGCCCTTAGGACTTAGCCCCCTTTTCTGAATCCTCTCCCCTCAGCCTCTGCCACAAGGGGGAAAACAGTAGTAAAAGTGGGGGCAGACCTTGGCCCATGAAGGCTACAAGGTTTCCCCCTATTTCATGGGCGGAGGGGCCAACAATAAAATCCCAGGTCTTATTTCTAAGAACTGTTCCTTTTACCCTTTTAACCACAAGGGAAACCTGCCGCAAGCGATGAACTAACATCCCTACCAAGTACCAATCACTAATGACTGAATCCTGTTCCTATTTACCATAATTGTGCCTCCAAGATGCTGTGAGGAAGGAGCCCGCCAGACCTCTGCCAATTTAGCCCCCTACAGGAAGAAACTATTCCTTCCTGACCTCAGAACTGGCAATCAGTCAGGCCCACAGGATCCATAACACACAGCTCAGAAGCTACCAGTATTGGGGGAGGGGGGGCAGGGGAGTTCAAAAATTCAAGGCTCCACATAGCCTGGGATAGGGTTTAATGGAGTGCAAGAGACCAGACCAGCTCTCTTCCTCTCCTAGCTGTCCAATGAGCGCCTAGAGATTCTGGAGAGCAGCAACTACCCCTTCATTCGATGAAGTGGTTATTAGCCCATGAAAGCTTATGCTTCAATACTTTAGTTTTTAAGGTGCCACAGGACTCTGTTACCTCTACCCCTTCATTCCTATCCCTTTTCCCTAGTGCTATCCCAGTCACCACTAGTCTCACCAAGTTTTCCATCCACTGAAGGTGGTGGGTAGCAAACTTTCCACAATGTACAGGAAGACAAGAAAAGCTGGTCTAAACATATTTAAAAGATTTCTTTTTTCTTTTTCTTTAAAATCAGACCTCCTATCTGATATTGGTTCTCGTACCTAACATCCAAGCAAAAAACTGGTGGATAATTCATGAACTAGATATCCATGAAATGTGAATCGTTCTAAAATATTCACCATTCCTGCAACACCACATGTTTTAATGACAGCACATTTCTAGTCTCCACTTGACTCTTCAATACGACCATTCACTGTATCCAGGGTATTTTTCAACTATTAAAAAAAACATCTAATCCAGTACATCAAAGCCTCTGTTAATATGATTCCAGAGTTCAAAAATAAACTACAAATAAACATTTACTGGATTTTATTTACTTCCACGAGATTTTATATTAACTATCCGCACACACATTCAACGCAGTTTAACATCCACAAACCAAAATTATCTCCATGCTTAGACCTGTGAAGCCAATATATGTGGTGTTCCCCTGAAAAAAACATACTTGAGACTCTGCAGCAAGGCATAATTTTCCTTTCAGGCAAGGAACAAACAGCTAGAATTAAGTATACTATACCCACAACAACCCTCTTTTTTTGGGGGGGGGGGGGATTTCAGCTAATTCTAGTGACTGTTAATGATGTGTGTCCCAAATAGTTGAAGACTAAAGATTTAGACACATTTTCCTCCACATGCCTCGCTCAATGCTGTACAAAGAAAGCTATCATAAAGAAGGGCACAAATGCTTCAATTTAATGGCAGATGTACATGATTGTTTGGCATATTGTCTAATTAAAGTGTTAACTTTCTATAGAGACTCTGATGTTTGCTCAGAAGAGGAGTAAAGCTGTGATGTTTGCAGAAATCATTTCCATAGTATTGCTTCCAGGGAGTATTTTATTTGTACAAACCTAGAATCCTTTTCTACTCCATGTAAAAAATAGATTAGTCCCTTGATAGCCTTGAAAGTCATATCACTCACAAGAAAATTAATAATGCATGACACAGTATATACATCTTTTAAAAAAAATAGAGGAAATAGGCTGTAATGTCTGAAGACCACTGACCATCCTAGTTCACATCCAGTTTTCCTAGGGACCTTAATATCTTCCTTCCCCTCTGACAGCACAAAAGGTATACATGAAATGATTTCTGACAACTTCACGTAAGTCTGAGGTAACCCCAACCATCCCAAATATAAAATAGAACATTGCTGCTAGGATGTCACAAAAGCTCGGAACTGGAGAGATGAGGACTAGAGAGCAGAAGACGTGAAAATATGCTACAACATCAGCAGCAATGGTTCCTTTGAGGCTCTAGCTTAGAATGCTAGATTGCAGAACGTTGACTGTTATAGGAAATGTATCTAAACAGTGATATGCTACAGTATACCTTGCACCTTTAGTCACGAGCAGCACCTTAAGTTGTTGTCCAGTTCTAAATGTAACTAAGGGCTGGTCCCCACTATGACTTAATGTCAACTTTAGCAACGTCAAGTCGACATAAACCTGTACCCGTCCTCACACAGACGCCATTTGCATCGATTTAAAGGGCCCTCAAAATCGACTTCTGTACTCCTCCCTAACGAGAGGAGTAGCGCTGAAATCAACCTCTCTGGGTCGATTGTGGACTAGTGAGGACGCATGGGACGTTATTGGCCTCCAGAGGCTGTCCCACAATGCTCCATTCTGACCGCTCTGGACTGCCTCACTGCTCCACTGTGACCGCTCTGGACAGCACTCTCAACTCGCTGCTCTGGCCAGGTAGACAGGAAAAGACCCGGGAACATTTGAATAGCATTTCCTGTTTGGTCAGCGTGGCCAGCTCACCTGCACAGCTCAGTCACCATTCAGAGAAATCAGCATCACAAGACGCCATGCAGAGCTCAGCAGCACAGGAGACCAGCCAGAGGAAAAGAGCTCCAGCATGGTCCAATCATGAGGTGTTGGATCTCATCGCTATCTGGGGAGAGGAATCCGTGATGTTGGAACTCCGCAACAACAAATGGAATGCCAACACGTTTGCCAGGGTCTCCAAGGCCATGCTGGAAAGGGGCCACAACAGGGACGCCCAGCAGTGCCACGTGAAAATTAAGGAGCTGAGGCAAGCGTTCCAGAAAGCCAAGGAGGCAAACGGACGCTCAGGGGGCGCGCGCGGACATGCCGGTTCTACAATGAACTAAATCAGATAATGGGGGGCGCCCCCACCACCATCGCACCGGTCTGCGTGGACTCCACCGATGGGATAATCATCAGGCCTGAGGAGGATTCGGATGAGGACGACGATGATGATGAGGGAAATATCACAGAGCAGCAGGAGGCCAGCGGAGAAACCCTGTTAGCAGACAGCTAGGAGCTGTTTATCACCCTGGAGCCATCACCCTCCCAAGCCTCCCAAGGGGGTAAGTGTTATTTTTTAAGGGATTACATGACTCATGATTTTTAAAGGAAGCATTTATTAATGATTAACTTGCCCTAAGGACTTAGCGTGCTTTCATTGCTGGTCAGTTTCTACTCAAAGAGTTTGTCAATATACTCCGTATTGACCGGAAGTCCTCTATGGACATTTCAATGAAGCTATCCAGGAGGTAGCGATGAATCTTCCACACCAGATTTCTGGGGAGAGCCGCCTTATGTGCCCCCCCGTGATAGGAGACCATCCCACGCCACGAAAGTAGTAAATAGTCTGGTATCATTGAGCAGGCTGGAATTGCGGCGAATGGACCAGGACTTTGCAGTGACTCAAGCAGCATGCGTTCTCTATCTCTCTGAGAAATTCTAAGCAAAGTGATGTCATTCATGGTTGCCTGTTTGAAATACGGACTGCAATTAGTAGGGAGATAAAGGTTCACAGCTGCAAAGTAATCTTTTCCGCTGAAGACCGACCGCGCACGCCCCCCCCTCCGCCCCGCTCCTGAACGTGCACACCCCCCCCCCCCCCCCCCGCCAGCCAGTAGCGGTAGCTAGCAAGGATTTTGAAGAGTCTGCAAGTGGTTGCTTCCGCTTAAGACCCCCAGCCAGCCCTTAGTGAAAGATTTTTGGTTTTGTTTTGCACTTCGCGGCTCACCGGGAGCCACGCGGTGGGGGGAGGAGGAATCCACGTTGGGGGGGAAGGGGGTGGGGTTACTTGAATATCCAAGTGCTTCTTTTAAATATGGATTTCAGCTTGCCATGGCCGCCTGCATGGTGAGTTCAGAAGCCGTGTTGTGCTGAGGCTCGCATATGTGTGTGAGATGCTGTGACGTTTCTGTGAGCCATTCAGTCACTTTTAGGTGTGGAATATGACCTTGTACAGAAATCATATCAGGCCTCTGAATACTGAGGTTGCCAGTTGCATAGTACTCCCATTGTGATCCGTCTGAGAATGCATCTGTCTCATAACCTTGAATGTATCTGTCTCATAACTTTGAACCTTGCTTTGCCCACAGCTGCACAATTATCTCAGAATCCCCCGTCCTGATCCTCACGCCGTGTATCGCAGATACGAAAGCGTAAAAAGAAAACGCGCGATGATATGTTCAATGAACTACTGGAAAACTCACGCGCTGAGGCAGCCCGCCAGACGGAATGGAGGGAAAGATTGCTCCAGTCAAGGCAGGAATCAAGAGCCGCAGCAGAAAAGAGGGAAGAAATGTGGCTGGAGCGCGAAGAAAGACGACAGCAGCGCAAAGAAAGGCGGATGGATGCTTTGCTCCGGATAATGGAGGACAAAAGCAACATGCTGAGGTGTCTGGTGGAGCTGCAGCAGGACCAAAGATCGCCTCTGTAGTCTCTGTCTAACCACCTCCCCCCTCTCCCCAAGTCCCATAGCTTCCCCACCCAAACGTGGGGTGAGAACCCGGGGGGGGCGGGAGCTCCGGGGATTGACCCACTCTACCCCACAAGCCAGCACAAGCAGCAACAGGGTGAGTTTATCTAGAAACTTTTAAAAGCTGCTGTGTCTTGGCCCCCAACCTCTCCCCCCTTCCCCACTCCTCTCTCCACTCTTCCACCACTGCGACTGCTGGTTTCCCTCCTCCCCCACCCCGTTCTGGGCTACCTTGCCAGTGATCCCCTGTATTTGTGTTTGTGATGAAGCAATAAAGAAAGCATGATTTTTAAAACAGGGAATTTATTTCCTCTGCAAGCATCGGGAGGGGGGAGGGAAAGAGGGTGCAAGGACGGCAGGCTTAGGGCCGAGCAGAGCAAGGGAATGGGTTGTCAAACGCCATCTTGGGCACTCATAAAACTGGTTTTCAAGGCATTCCTGAGGCACAGCGCATCACGGTGCGCTCTTCTACTTTCCCTGCTGTTTGGCTGCTGGTAAGCAGTGGACAGGAAATTTGCCTCTGCCTCCCAGCCCACTATAAATGTTTCCCCCTTGCTCTCACAGACATTGGGAGCACAGAGCAAGCAGCAATAACAATGGGGCTATTACTCTCACTGATGTCTGAGCGAATAAGTAATGAACGCCATCACCCCTTCAGTCGGCCAAATGCACACTCTACTGCCATCCTGCACTTGCTCACCTGTAGTTGAACAGCTCCTGACCCCTGTCCAGGGCTCCTGTGTAGGGTTTTATAAGCCAGGGCATTAGGGGGTAGGCTGGGTCCCCAATGATAATGATCGGCATTTCCAACCCTCCCCCCCCATGTAAATTTTCTGGTCGGGGAAGAAAATCCCCTGCTGCAGCTGTCTAAAAATCCTAGAGTTCCTGAAAACATGAGCGTCATGAAGCTTTCCCGTCCATCCCACGTACAGGTCGGTGAAACGTCCCTTGTGGTCAACCAGTGCTTGCATGACCATAGAATAATATCCCTTCCGGTTTCTGTTCTCTGCGGCCTCGTTGTCCGGTGCCAGGATAGGGATATGAGTCCCATCTATAGCCCCACCACAGTTAGGGAATCCCATGGCGGCAAAACCATCTATTGTGGATTGCAGGTTTCCAAGGTTTATAACCCTGGGTAGCAGCAGCTCAACGATTGCTCTGCTTACTTGCATCACAGCAGACCCCACTGTAGATTTACCCACCCCAAACTGATTCGCGACTGACAGGTAGCTGTCTGGTGTTGCAAGCTTCCAGAGGGCTATCGCCACTCGCTTCTCAACTGTGAGGGCCGCTCTCATTCTGGTATTCTTGCGCCGGAGGGCCGGGGAAAGCAAGTCACAAAGTTCCATGAACGTGCCCTTACGCATGTGAAAGTTTCTGAGCCACTGGGAGTCATCCCAGACCCGCAGCACTATGCGATCCCACCAGTCAGTTCTTGTTTCCCTGGCCCAGAATCGGCATTCCATGGCATGAGCCTGCCCCATTGCCACCAAATTTGCCAGATTGTCGGTCGCCCTACTTCCAAAAATGTCAGTGTCCCTGTCCCTGCTGTGCACGTCCACGTCCATCTCCTCATCACTGCCGTCAGGTTCTGAAAAGTGCAGTTGTCTCCGGATCGCATTCCTCTGCAGACGGTACAGCATAAAATCCACAACAGTGCGCGAGGTCCTCACAATGGCCAGTACTGCAGCGGTGGCATCAGCGGGCTCCATGCTTGCCACACTATGGCGTTAGCGCGGCGCGGAGAAAGGGCATGAATAATGGGATGCCTATCCACAGTGCACCGCTCGAAATGGGGTCGGCGGCGCAAAATTATGAAATGCCTACCCATAGTGCAGCACTCGAAATGGTGCCTGCTGGGGACTCCGGGAACTGTGGGATAGGTACCCACAGTGCAACGCTCGCTAAGTCGACACTTGCAACAGTTGTGCGGACAGACACTGCCGACTTGCTGTGCTTTGTGGGGACGCACAAAATCGACTCTATACAGTCTGCTTTAAAAAATCGACTTAAAGGAAATCGACCTGCTGCTGTAGTGAAGACATACCCTAAGGAAAGTGAGAGAACACTCTGAAAGTTTTTGTTAAAGGGCCATCAGTAGAAGGGGGAAAAATAGCTGCTATTGCAGTTAATTCCCAGCTGCTTTTTTATTTTTGTATGTACTGTAGACTTTCGATTATCCAGGATGATAGGGAAAAAAATAATCCTGGTTAATATAATCCTGGATAATCACCATCCATAGGAAATATGGGCAGGGCAGTGTTGGTTCACCAGCCACTCTGCACCAGGGAGAGGGGGTGTTGGTTCACTTGCTGCCCTGTGCTCTGATGGGAGATTTTTTTGTATGTGCTTGGGGCGTCAACAAAGCCAGAGCCGGCCCTATGAGTTACGTGCATTTTTTTTTTTACATCCTGGCTAATCCACATCCTGGTTAACCCAATTCTGGATAATTGAGAGTCTACTGTACATTCCTGCTGTAGCTCCATTGACTTCAGAGGAGTTTGCATCCACTTACACCAAGAAGAGAATTTATCTCATCTTGCTCTTCTGTTACACCCCAGTTATTTGTAAGCTGAGGAACAAAATGGCAGGAATCAGAGAGGTAGCCGTGTTAGTATGGAATTGCAGAAGTTACAAAGAGTCCTGTGGCACCTTAAAGACTAACTAAAGTATTGAAGCATAAGCTTTTGTGGGCTAATACCCACTTCATCGGATGCATGCAGTGGAAGTGTCCAGGGGCAGGTATAAATAGGTAGGTAAGAACCAGGTTAGAGAAAACAGGGTGGGTCCAATAAGGCTGAACCAGCTTGTTATCTCTAATCAGGGAGGGTGAGGTATTCCTTTAGCAGTTGAATTGGAGGTGTGAACAGTGAGAGAAGATAAACCGCTCTTGTAATTAGCTAGCCATTCATAATCTCTATTCAGTCCTGAGTTGATTGTATCAAATTTGCAAATGAATTGCAGCTCTGCAACTTCTCTTTGCAGTCTGGTCTTGAAGGGTTTTTTTTGCTACAATATGGTGACTTTTAAATCTGTAATTGTGTGTCCAGGCAGGTTGAAATGTTCTCCTACAGGTTTTTGTATATTGCCATTCCTGATATCTGATTTGTGTCCATTTAAATCAAGTTTGAATAGGCTTGGAGCACATTTCAGCATCCATTTGTTGTTTTGGTTGGTTTGGGCTTGTTAAACTTACACATGGGTAGATTTGTTTTAAGACCAAAATTTTAAAGCATGATTGCCTGTAATTGGGCATCTAAATTCATACTTATGCACCTACATGAAAGTAATCTGATTTCAGCGGTGCAAATTATTTGCAACTTCAATGGACTACAATAGGAACTATTTGTGCTCAGCACCCCTGGAAATAAGGCCCCTTATCCATAGGTCCCTAACTTTAAACACCCAAGTTTGAAAATGTGGGCTTGAATTACCAACCATTTGCTCAAACATATCCATTGCCCAGGAGAGAACAGAATGAAAGAACATGTCAGCTGTCTTCTACTTACTCCTTTGGGAGGAACACTATTTCCTGGCTCCGTCAGCAGGAGCTCTCTTCCTTTTGTGTGATAAGTGAAATTAAGAGGGTGGACCAGCTCTCCCACTCAGATCATGTGGATCACATTCTTCAAAGGATTTTTACTTGGAGGTGGTATTTTTGCTGTTGGCTTTCTTCTACCTTGATGGCCTGTTACATATAGTCAGCACTAAGACCATTAGTGTCTGTCACCTGCAGTCCTGCTGAATTATGAAAAACTGAAAGAATATTTATCATCTCTCCATGCTTAACTTTCTCTTTAAAGTGAGATATTGTTTCCCATAATGTCATATAAATTCTAGCCAAGACTGGTGAGATTATTACATTGGCTCAAATGGGGTAACATAATACCAAACAGGGTGTCATTACAACCGGGGCCGGCTCCAGCTTTTTTGCCGTCCCAAGTGGCGAAAAACAAACAAACCCTGAAGTCGTGGACCTGCCACCAAAATGCTGCCAAAAGAAGCAGCAGTGGCATGGGTATTGCCACCAAAATGCCGCCGAGAGAGAAGAAGCGGCGCACCACCCCAATCACGGACAGCGCACCGCCCCCCAACATTGGCCGCCCTAAGCACGCGCTTGGAATACTGGTGCCTGGAGCCGGCCCTGACTACAACTCATCTAGAGCCCGATCTGACAAACATTCATTTCCAGACATGGTGTTTCATAGTCCCATTAGACTGCCTCTGGGGTGAAGCTAGAGGCCAATGGTATTCCACCCTCTTCCTTAGAATCTCTTGCAGAGAGCAGGCACACTCCCACTTGGGGAGTCTCCTGAATGCCCCATGATTTCCATTACTAACTCAGGAGGGGTAAACCATATCCCCCCCACATCCCCAGAATGTGGAACAGCAAGGAGCTATTTCTGCAGATATCACAGCAAGCTGAAAGATATCAGGCCCGCTAGCTTTTTTGACAATCATAACACAGAATCACTCCCTCTGAAAACAAGGCAAAATGGGCTCAGCTGAGCCTCCAAACACTCCAGGTAGCCCGGCAAGTTAGGGAAACTGAACAAGTTCAACCCTGATGTAAGTTCAACCAAACCCAGCCCAGCTCAGCTCAGGAATTGAAAATTCACTGCAGGAGGCCATCTTGTTGGGCATGTAGCTAACCCAGAAAATAGGCTTTCAATTTTTTTAAAAAAATTCACCAACTGGGAGAAATAAAAAAGTCTGATTATTTGTGTGATTTATATTTTGTATCAAATGCCTATTTTGTACAGCTCTGTTGGGCAGGGAAATCTCTTAAGGACGCGAGGAATACTTGTAGCACCTTAGAGACTAACTAGTTTATTTCAGCATAAGCTTTCGTGGGCTATAGCTCACTTCATCGGATGCATAGAAATCTCCTAGTGCTTAACATTTATACTGCAGTAGCACCTATAAACCAACCGGATCAGGACCCCATTGTGTTAGGCACTACACATGAAGAAAGTGGCAGTCCCTGCCCTAACTGGTTAAAATCTAAATCACTAAATTCCATTCTGCACCATAATAGCTATGCTCATGTATCCATAAAACAGCTGGGAAGGGATATAGAATAGATTATGCCATTGAGTGGTACCTTCTTTGAGTGGTCCCATTGATTTCAAAGGGTGGCAGAATTGAAACCAATATTGAGTAGGATATGCTTCAAAAAATACTGTGCTGTACAGGGACTGTCTTACAAGTAGCATGAAGAAAAATAGGGCTTTTTTTTTTCAGTTTACCTTCCTTGTGGCTGGATTATCACCTGACAACCCAGCCTGAGGAAGGGGAAGCATGTGGTCACACTGTCCCAGCAGCTGGGCAGGAACCAAACTGTGACACTACAAGCACCTGCTTGCTCGAGGGAGGAAATACACTGCACCAGCGCCTTTGGTGGTACAACCGATTTCCCCCTCTGTTCTGGCTCAGTTGTGTTGCCTGGCTGGTCTGGCAAGCTAAAGGTCTATTCCCCCCACTCCTGGTCCACCAGTGCAGGAGAAACAGCAGCCCCAAAGCAGCTGCTCTCAGCCCCTGCACTGAGTCTGGCAAAGTGAGTAGTCCTCACAAAAGCGTGTGCCCTACATGGACATGAAGCAGGGCTCACAACTGAGCCCTTGGAATGCCAGCTTCAAACCAACTATGCGCACATCAAGTCTAAATAAATAAAAATTAATCACAGTGACACTCTATTGATTTATAGTTGTTTATATTTTATATCATTTATGTAAATATAAGATGAATGAATAGGATAATTGTGAGGCTAATAGATTTTGTAACTGGGGATATTCCTATTTCTTCGTTTTTTATTTTATTTTTTATTTTATTTATGTAGGTATTTATTGATTTATTTATCGCTTGCATCCCTTTTCATTCTGTGCTCTTTGGCGGAGTTGTATTCCATTCAGAATTCTCAAGCCTTCTGGAGCCATAAGTATTTTTCAGACCACTCATTAACAAACAGTCAACCAATCTCAATATGCATTATCAAAATTAGATCTCTTCGCAACAGCTGACAATTATGTATTATACAGTTACATGCTTACAAATCAGTGACACTGCATTGTTAGACTTTGGAACTGACTTTTAACAATATGCTACCTAATTACATTTTGTATTGTATTATGACTGTATGGGAGCATTTTATTCCATGGCCCCACTTTACTCTGCAATTTGTTTCTCAATAAATGTAAAATAATAAAACCCCAAATCTTAGTGTGTAAAGTATTTTTATTGACAGAACTGTTCAGCTAGTAAAGAGAACTTTGAGGATTTCACAAATGAAACTTTATTAGGTTGTGTTCATTTTAAAATACAATTGCCGTGAGAAAGATGTTGAAATGGTTTCTTATAAGACTAGGGTGACCAGACAGCAAGTGTAAAAAATTGGGATAGAGGGTGAGGGGTAATAGGCATCTATATAAGAAAAAGCCCCAAATATCGGGACTGTCTCATAAAACTGGGACATCTGGTCATCCTATATAAGACACTCTTCTGATACTGTATGCTTTCCCAGGGCAAGAGCCAAAAAGAAAGCAAAGAAAGCAATATGGTTATCCTGAACCATGACACTCCTCATATAGTTTTGGTATGGCAAGTACTTAAACATTAAACATTCCCCTGACATGTATGTAGAGAAAAAAACAAATGACACTGAATTTAAATATGTTATCACTGGTTAATTCCCCAAATACTCATAGGTATGTCTAATCATCTGTCTTAGAAATAGCCAGTGTGCCAATCATTGAGTTATCTAGGCAATGACTTTACTAATGGCCTTATTCTCCTCTAACTGACACCAGTTTTAAACTGATGTTTCTCCATTGATATCAATGGATCTAGTCCTGATTTTCACCACTGTTGGCTCCTCAGGGCCCTGAGTCCATTTTTGTTTTCAACTGTGTAAAACAGGGGTACTTCTCTTGAAATCAATGGAGTCGCACCAATGTAAAACCAATGCAAGAACAGATTCAAACCCTAAGGCACTAATTCCTGTGCTGGGGTATTATTTCTGAAAGTACCACTTCCAAAATTTGGTCTCTCCTAATATGATGTTACAATGTCAACCAATCAAAGAATTTCATATTTTGTAGCATCTTTTGGCGAAGTTTTGGCGAAGTTATTTCTGGGGGAAATGAGAAAACATGAGAGTAATGTAATGGCATTGTTTTGAAATATCTACTCTGCAACGAACCTCTGAGATGCCCTGTCATTTAAGGTGATCAAACCTTTGTCGCCAACTTTTACAAATGGCACACGCAGTCTTAAACTGTCTGTTGTCTTCCATTTTAAACAGCCAAAATAAAACCTTATATCTCCCTTATGTTCTGCCATAGCCAGCCCCAAGTCAAGTTGAAAAAGGAGGAGATTTGAATCAGGCTGCCAACTGGATGTAAAACTTTGCCATGAAATAAGTCCTTTATACTCCCCATATGACTGGACCATTCCTTGGATGCAAAGGGATGGTTTCACTCTGGATGGATGCAGTCAAAGAAGAGAGTCCTGAAAATACGACCAGTATCTTGAAATTTAAGGACAGTAACTGGAAAAAGTGTAGAGTTGATGTTGATGAAAAGGAAAGTACAGATTGAACCTAGACATTTGTACTTCCTTACCTTTGGGAGTGATTCATGGTCTTCCTGCAAGGTATCATTGAATCTACAGACCATATACTCTGTAATATTTATCATGATTTTCATAGCATTGCTTTCAAGTACTCTCCTCAATCTCTCTAAATCTTCCTATGCTTTGTCTTTGGTCTCCCCCATTAGCACTACATCACCTGCAAAATGCACACACCTCGGCACCACTCGCTAGATGTTTTTTGTAAGTGCATGGAGCATCTGTATGGACAAAGAGAGGCCAAGTGCCACCCCTCAATGTACTCTGACTCTTAATTGAAAGATTCTCCATGTGGAGTTCTAACTGTGTCCTGTGGTGTGTTCTGGATAAGTCTGATATATTCTTCAGGTATCTGTTTCATTCTCATACACCACCAGATGACTTCTGTTGGAAAATGGGCAAAAATCTTCTCAAGATGGATGAATTCTATGTGCAGAGCTTTCCTCTTTTCACTATATTTTTCCCAACAAGCAATCTTAATGCAAAGATAACATCCAGATCATGGCTCCACTTACCATACTGCACTTAGATAAGTTTACTTAATAATATATAGAAACGTAACTGATAGCAATTAGAAGTATTGGAAACAAAGGCTTACATATAAAATAAAATCATAATAGCATTCTACAGCCAGGCTTGGCTTTGATCGTGCATTCATGAGACCAGTCATGCTGTCAGCTTGCCTCCTCACTGAAACATCCAGGGTGTAGATTTCACAGTCTTTTAATCAGCATCTTGGTCAGTATGTCAATAGGTATATATTGTGAAACACACAATGACCTGACACAGAGAGAAACTTGTGTTACCCCTGCCTGAAAGGAATTTATCCAAGACACATTGCCTACTGGTTGCCTGCCTTATGAATGTAATTTTCAGTACAGACACACAAATCTTTACGTTCATTTCACAGTAATTATGATGACCAGTGGGCTCCTGGCTCTCAGCAGAGACCTCACATACCACCCTTTATGCATATGTTCATCCCAGGGAATCCATGTAGAATCTTATGCCCTCCTGTGCCATCTGCCAGTTGGCATCAAGACGTGCCTGGAAGATCCAAAACCAGATGGGTGGTTGTTATACAAAAAGGATCTGTGAAGTTCCCAAAGAACTACTTCAAGACTGAATGGAATGGAAAAGAAGGTCTCAAAGAGCTGACCCACTATAGTTGGGATTAAGGCTAGCAGAAGAAGAAGAAAGGAGACACCTCTCTCATGCTCTATAAAGAAATGCAAGTCAGATGCAGTAGATGCCATGCTAATGAGATACAGGTGCAACTTTATGAGAGCCGACTGGGCCTGATTCTCTGTTGTCTTGCACCTTGTGTAATGATGTACAGCAGAACAAAGTACTGTAAAATTCTCATTTGGTACTATTCTACAATCCTTCTCTCTCTCTTTAACTAGTATAAGTGTCTGTCCAAGGTACAGAGTAATGGAGCATCAGGCCCTAGGCGCTTCCTGGTTATAAACTGAGGTTTACAAAACATCTGTAGTAAAAAGTGCCCAAATGTCCTTAAGGCTAACAAAGTAAGTTCAGAAGATTGTTAGGAGAATTCTCATTAGCTTCATGTTGAATATGGAACAACGGCATCAACAACAGAGCCAGAAGCAACAGCAATGCTGTACTGCTGCCCACACACCATATTGTCTTCCTCCAGCAACAACTATTCCAGAGGCTTTTTGTGGTGCCAAACAACACGAGCAAGCGAGAGAGAAAAAAATAGCCTCTTAAAAATGTCCTATCTGTTCATTTCCACAAATGCTAGCCCAATGTTCTTTAAGATTACATACATGTAAAGAGATCTAGGGGTTTCTGGTTAGTTTGTCATATATTTTATCAGCTTTTCTGAATGGTTTTAGATTTGACATAGTAACTGACTGTTACTAGAAATAAACTGTAAGTCAATTCCATGCTTCCATAATTCACTGCTCAGGGTTGTTGAAAAGATTTAGTGATACTTGTGATAGACAGCAAGCCTCTTGATGTTTTCATTTTCACTTAGTGCCTGTAATCCCTCAAATTTGCTGACCTCTACAGAACTGGATAGAAAAGGGTTCCAGAACTTCTTTGAAGGCATTCATTCACCAGAACATTTAAAACACTTTTGTTCTGATTCCTTCATTTCTGAGACACAAACATCAACGTGGCATTAAAGTTGTTTGTTTTACAAAGAAGATGGCTGCTATTGTTGTCTCTATTACCAATAATTTGTTTTCAATCATTTCTAAACGGACAAATTAATCCAACGGGGCTTTTTAGAGTCCCAGATTTTTAAGTTGTTTTGACAGCTGCAAAATCATATTTCTATGACCAAGCAACTTCAGTTGGAACCTTAGCCTATCTAGGGTCATTTCCTTTTCCTCCTTAGATGCAAAGGGACAAATTTTAAGGGCTTAAGATCTGCATGCAAAAATGCGTGACCAATTGTGTGCCTACATGTGCATGTGCATTTACCATGAATGCATGTACTAATGACTACTTAGGCATCCAAATACATAAAGGCATTTGCAATCCTCGTAATTACACATGCAAATACAGGAGTGCAATTATACACACATTTCTACACATGAAAGCGGGCTCAATCCACTGAGAATTTAATTGTGGAGATAGATCTGCCTATGAAGCAACACTTCTCCATTTGTTTCTTTGAATCCTGGGTAACTGGGAAAGAGCACTTTTTCTAACAGCAGCACTGCACCCAGTCACTGATATTTGAAAATACCTATCTGAATTCTGCTTCTTGTGTTGTCCCAAAAGTAGACGTTAGGCCACTTCTGTTTCCCCAAACCAGCCCCCTCCCTCCTTTGTGCAATTTACTGCACTGTTAGAGCCAAATTTTAAAATGTAGACTCCTGTTTTGTTTGAAAATCTGGCCCTAATTGTGGAAGCTGAGCCCTTCTGAAAATACTCACCTTTCTCACTACCAGAATGACTATCAAAATTACATGAGACTCACTTTAAGTGGCAAATTGGAAACCACAGAAAAATGACTAAGACTCTGGATATTTTTCTCCATGAAAAATTAGGTAAAATCCATATACTTTAGAGTATCCTTATATTTTAAAAAAGTTTAGGTATAACATAATATAGCAAAGACAGCAATTTCTTGTTGACATATAAACCTTTCTTATGAAAAATGCCTCACTTCGTGGAAAAGTGTTTGTCTTAAAAAGCATTCTGAAGTTACAATTATTTCATAACAAATGGGATATAATAGTTTCATTCTGTACAATATCTTTCCTAAATTAGATCCCCAAATTCATTACAGAGGTAAAAAATATAAACACACACACAAACCCAACACAGCAGAAAAATAATTTATGAATGGGAGAAAACACACATGGAAAGGCATTGTATGATGACTAAATTAATGCATTTAGTCAACAGAGGATGGGAGAAATCTTGAGATAAAGGCATGGGGGGGAAAAAGGTATGATTTAAGTTAGGGTTTTTTCCATGGACCACTCTCACCTATTGTTTCTGCACAAACTATTTAAAGTTTCTTTTTATACTCTTCTGCACACAAAAAAAATCAAACAAAAATTAATACTAAAAAAAAACCCCAGACTTTGCATACTCAGCAGGGCAGGCACGGATCTTTCATAATCGGTCTAGCAAGTCAGTAACATGCTAAAAATCAATCCAATAATGGAGGCTAGTAGTGTTTACACAAAGCCACTACCCTTTATATAGACATTTGCACATTATAGCAACTCATTTTTTTAAATTCTAAACTTTACCTTTTGTCTGTGGGATTTGCCCCCAAACACACACACACACATGGGGTGTGCCAAAAAGAGGAGGTAATTTGTGAGTCAGGAAACGGAGGGAATGAGTAAATTACAAAATGAGGCACTGGCAAAATAATATGCTTCTTTCACTGTTAACTGAACTGCAGGAAAACTTCCTATCCACACAGACAGACACATAAGTGGTGTGTACATTTTTTATGAATCAGGCCCTTAGTTTTAATTGCTCCTTACAGCATAGGCCAATTAAGGATGAATTGGCAGGACAAGGATCTTTCCCAGCTCCTTTGAAGTTATGAGAGATGGAGTTTGCTTTGCCTGAGGCTCCCATTCACAGATTTGTCCCCCCCCCTCCCCCCCCCCCCCCCCCAAAATGTGAACACCATTAAATACCTCTGGTACTAATGCTTACTTTATAGCAGTTGAAAGCAAAAACTCATGACCAAAAGTTGCCCTTTGGCCCCATCTCATGCTTCCAAATAAAATCAATTACAACGTCTCTAGTTGTCTGAGCCTTGGAAAGCTAAATACCAATACATACAGCTCTAGAATTGTACCTAGAGAAACTGATATGTGTGCAAATCCTCAGAGATCTCCCCTCTTTTTATCTATAATTGATCCTCTGCATCTTTATGTTGTATCAAGGTTAAAGATTATGTAAGTTGCTTTTAAAATAATATTATATCCATTTTCGAGCCCATAGTGTATGGTTAATTTCAACATTGCAAACTCTAAATATTAATTACCAAAGTAATAAAATATAAGGTGGCAATCTGTCAAAAGTGCTCTTAAATAAACCATATGGCTAGGAGACTAAGGTGTCATTTTTAGGTAAGTAGATGATTTTTCATGTTTGTTTCTTGTAAAGTTACATTAAAATATTTAAAATCTTATGTAACTTGCGCCAGAGGCTGAAATGGGTTTCATAGCTAATTACGCCATTGGGTGTCAATTGTGTCTTGTAGGCACTGCCCTGTGGTAGGGGTGGTGCAACACTGCACAGCCCTAAGGGAATATTAGAGGCGTTGTGCTTGAGAAAGCAAGAATGCCTCCTAGGGCTCCCCAGTGTACCTAGGAACTCTCAGGTGGCTAAATCTGGGGTGCCAGCGAATACTTTCCATACAGGTCTGCTAGCCATAAAGGAAGGGACAGACTTGTGGTCCCACCTAATCCCCCCTGCCCTTTTGAGGCCTCATGACTGTCAATATGCTGAGCATCTTGGTAACAGCCCTGAGCACCCTCAAGGACAGCAATTCTGGTCAGTCTTATGTGGGCTGGTCCAGGGGGAGAGGGAGGGGGAGAGAGACAGACAGACAGACAGACTCCTTATTCCCTCCCCAATTCCTGCCTACCTGCATTAGGGCCAGCCAGACTCGATCCCTGAATTGGTATACTTGTGTACATCTGCAGTGAACGTCTATATTTGAACATTCAAGACATGGAAGGACTGGACGGCCCTGGGGATTAGTCATGGGAAATGAAGACTTATTTCAAGGTAACTCGTTCAAGTCCACCCGGGGGCAGCAGTGAGCACAAGCCATCAACACCGCTTGGACAGATTAGAGCCCAGACACCTTGAGGTAAAAGGCCTGGCCTATTTCAAACAAAGAGCTGTCTCTCAGTCCAGTCCCTAATGGAGAAGGGAACACATCAGCTGGCACCATTTGTTGGCTGTTTCAATAAAGAAGCAAAAGATTAGACGGGCATGAAGATGGAATGATTAGATTTCCCCCCCTTCCCTGTACAGGTCAGGATTGGGCGACAAACTATTGTTGCACACAAGCGTTCCAGTTTGGTTAATAAAGATGTCACTGGTGAAGGGGACAGACTTGATGGCCGCAATCACTGAGTGAGGTTCCTTGGCCTCTGCTATATGGGAGGTCAAACTAGCTGATCATAATGATCCATTGCAGCCTTAAAATCGATGCATCAATGAATCTGCAGAAAGAGCTCCTGGCCTGATTTTCAGGGGTGCTTGGCACCCATGGCTCCTATTCAAGTCAGCATGAATGGTGGCTGCCGCACCTCCAAAACAGGCCCCAACTGTTAATCCAACGCCCTTCACTAGCACGGGATTTATTGAGGAAGTTTGAAAAAGAAATGAAAGCTGGGCAGAAGTGACCTGACTTCATGATACTAAAAAAGAAAAGAGCTTCCCAGCTCATGATAAACATTAGAGTGAAGCTTCTAATTTTCCTAATGAAAGAATTAACCATCAAGATAAAAGTAAAGTGATTTATTAGATTTTCAGAAATAATGGGGGGGGGGGAAATAATAAATCAGTCTAGGCAGTAACTACTTCATCTCATCTTGCAGCCATTAACTCTTTGCCAGCTGTAAAGACATTCTAACATCTCTGTTTAATTTCACAAGCCTGTCCCTAATCCAAGACAAAACAATAATTACTATTGACTTGTGAAACAGTGGTTGAAGTCTTCACTTCAAAATGTGCCTGAAGTCATGAAGAGAGAATCACCAAGAACCTGTCTGAGAAAGCTAAAATGGTACATGAAAAACCCCGAGGATTTCAAACTTTCAGAACTTAAAGGAAAGAATATGGCTACTGTCTGTCAGCCTTCAAAGGATTTACAAGCGGTTTGTAAACCCTCACCGATCCATTTCCCCCACGCCCCAAAAGAACCTTCTTCCTGACGATCATAGTGATTTTGAATCCTTTGCTTCACTAATGGCTTCTGCACCCCATTTTCTTCTTTTTTCCTGTATAGACCCAAATTTGTGTTGAATAGTGGGGATAAAATAGAACTCTAGGTGATTCCAGAGTTGAATTCAGCCTGGACTATTCATAGAACTCTGCAGTATGAACGCACAATAGGGTTAATCCAGAATAGAGTAGCTGCTCTGCCTGAATGTCCATCTTAAATTAGACCTGGTGCCATGATTTTAACATAAAGCTTTTTACAAAAAAATATTTAATTTTTCTGTTTCCTGCCAAGGTCTTAATCTGCACTGCACTGGCAGTGGGACTATTTTAAAGAATCATTTCCCAAGACACGTTTAATACGTTTCCAGTAAATTGTACGTAAACCTGTCCAGCTGGCTGGGTCATTGAGTAAGTGACACACCCACTGAGTGCAGAATGCCACCTGAGATTTACCTCAGTGCTTTCAAAAACAAAAAGCTGTGTACGATGATGGGATAAAGCTTTGCTAATGTGTGAGTGCTATGGGGAATACAATGATAACTACCCACTAGGGAGTTTAAGGATCTTTTTAAGTTTCGTTATGGGAAAGCTTACACACAGGATTAGACAAAAGGGTTTTGAAGATCAGCACTGAAATTACATCGGCTTTAAGGAAAAGCAGCATTAAAAAGCTGGCTGAGTATTTAAAACCATTTAAAAACAGACGGGAAAGTTTATCAAGTGTTTTAGCCAGATTTTGTGCTGCTTTCAGGGATTGAAAAGCACACTTGCAAATGTGAACTAAGTTTGAACAGTATGTGAGACAGTGAGGCATCTTAACAGAATCTGCTAAATCAGAAGGAAAATATAATGAATCACTTGCTCGTCGCTGGCTAAACTGAAATTATACAAATGAGGAAATGTTAAAACTGGCTTTTCTGAATGGCCTCTTGTTTGTCTGTTTGCACTTGTTGAATTGAAGCCGGTGAAATAAATAGGAGTTTTCATTTTCCATAATCTAGCTTGTCTGACCTTGATCTTTCCGATAATGAGAGCAGAAGAGGGAGACGGTTGTGGAGACACATTCCTCAAAAGAGCAGCAGGTATGGCCAAAGCCAGAGTGAATATGAGGCAGAGCAGTGGTCTGAATAGACAAACAGTGCACACGTGGTTCCACCTGTCTCATCTTCAAGGCAGAATTTTTTTAAAAAATAGCTCCTCCAAGAGATCTCACAAAGTCTCTGTTTTCTCAGTCATCGGATGGATGCGCCTACAACTCTGCAGAAGTCCCATTGACATCTTTCCTTTCCTGAGTGCCTCAAGCAATGAGCGCCTCCTCCTGGCAAGGGCTGAGCCCTCTCGGCTCTTACGGAAATCAATAGGGATGATGTTCCTTCTGCATCCCTTGCATTGGAGTAACTCCAGATTTGCAATAATGTAAGTGAAAGGAGAATCAGGCCTTAGCCATGGGAGTTTGGCACCTCACAGGATCGGGCCTTCTGCTTGCCGGTAACTACGGAATGTTGTGTTTACTGTACAGATGATAGGTAGAGTCCATTTCCTGCCAGTAATCTTATCATTTTGTAAGCAAAGTCATCGACAGTGCATTAACTGTGGCTTTGAAGTGCTAGCGGAGTATATGGAACAACAATGGGGTCCATGGCAAAGAAGAGCCCAAAATATTCATAAACAGAGCCAGACTCTTAAAGGCGGAGAGCACACACAACTCCCACTGAATTACAAATATGGCATCGAAAGCATTTAGCACTTCATGTGAACAAGGCCTTTATGGAGAAGAAGGGTGATATGTTCTAATGTAATGAACTCTGTTCTTTCTACCCTACTCCCACCTGTAGCTTCCTCCCCACCTCATTTTGTTCTCAGAAGTTTGGAAATCCTGGCATTCTTGTCTCTCTTCATCACCACCGTTTAAGTGAATTTAATAGAATTATTTTTCTAAAATGTTTTAGATGCCATATCTATAATCCATAAAATTTATTGTACCTTTATGTAGAATTATACTGGAGTTGAACATATAAATCAATTTATAAGGTCTAATGACACACAAACGCTTAAAAACTAAAGGCGATGTAGTAAATTCAAATTACCATTACAAATGTAAGCTTTGTAGTCAGTGTGTGACCCACTAAGGATTATATTTAACTCCCCTGAGAGTGGTTTATCATAAAACTTTATACTTTTATTACAGTGAATTATTAACTCCTCCACGATGTGAGTCATTCCATGCTCTGACTATAGCTTTTTTAATGACACTATAATAGACATCTTGCTAATAGCAGTAGAATTGCTACCTCTGAGGTGTGAAAGAAAAGAAAAGAAAAGAAAAGAAAAGAAAAGAAAAGAAAAGAAAAGAAAAACAAGACAAATAACATGGAAATAACATATTTCCCAAGGGAATAAAACCAGCAGTTTATAGGAACTGCTGATTGAAGCCATAGAACACAGAGACCTCTACATTCTGCCCTTGTGGTAAAACAATAGCTTACCAGGGTGATGTCTGAAAGAAAGAAATTTAAATGTCACACCTTAGGAGGGGAAAATGCAGATTACGATGAGGATTTTCTTTCTTCTTTGAAAGCACAAAAATTAAAAAATCTTACAGCTGGCGCTGTAACTTATCTGAATGACTATGCAGCATTTTCATACACATTTTTTTTAAATGTTCATCACACCATGGAAGCCACTGCAAACTCTAACCAATCAGCTTCCACTATGTGCTGTCAACTGTGAATTAATTTCTATGCCTACAGCTCAATCCTACCCTGTTGGAAGGGCCCCAAACTCCCACAGAAATCAATGAGATTTTTGTGAGAATGGAGAGGGCTACATTGGGCCCCTGGTTTTTAATGTAACAGGCTGCAAGTTATTCCATGTGGGTGAGTACACCCAGCAACAGGAGTCCATGTGGGCCCAGAGATTTGTCCATACAAAGCAGTTCCCAGGATCAGGGCCTTTGTTAGATTGTAAGCTCTCTAGAGCAGGGACCACCTTTTTAGTTCTGTGTTTGTACAGTGCCTAGCACAATGGCTTCTTGGTCCATGACGAGGGGGTTCCTCCATGCTCCCACAACAGCAAATCATCATCATGGTCATTTCATTTCATTTTTTAAAACAAAAATCTTTTCATAGCATAATATATCAATATTTAACATTTAATAGAGGGGGAGAAAATACCTGAAATCAATGTAACTGGCTTTTAAAGTGTGGGTCATGTCTTTCCTTAGCCTACATAGAGAATAATAGCCTAGAATTGCAACTAGCTAATGTAGTTATTCCTTTAGCTCAAATGGTAGAGATCAGTGTTTTGGTGCCTAAAGTCCCATTACAAATCCCACTAATGGTACACAAAACTACTCAACATTCAAAAGGGACTTTGCTTTGATTTTCTTACATTTCATTATACATTTGAATAATGGTCAATATCCCCAGCAAATTTCAACTGAAGTTCATTGATTTTCAGAGAAAGAAAACGCCCCAGTAAAACTTCCAGGGAAAATAGGCCATTTTTGCAAGTCAAAGTTAGCCCATTTCTGAGCAAATCTCCAACCTTTTCTCAAGCATGAGGCTCTTTTCCCATTGAAATCATGCAAAAATTTGCATTTCCACATTTTTCCAGTATGAAAATAGCCATTTCATTAAAAAGGTAACTAAGTAAAATCTGAAGGGTGCAATTCTGTGCAGCAGCATGCAAAACGAAGCTGTGAACATGTGTCTGCAAAACAGAAATAGTGAAATTCCCTAGCTCTACCTATTCTGAATAGTTTAGTTATTTATTACCAATAGAAGACATTCAAACAAAGTCCAGGAGAAGACTGGCCCTCTGTGTCTTGAGGACACCCAGAATGCTACTTCTGTGCTGACTCTTATTACATGCCCACCCACCTCAGTGAAAAACATCGGGAACAGTGAAGGTAGAGCTGGAGGGTGGATCTACCTCAGTGGCCAAAGACGCCATTGCAAAGTGGGCCATGCTGAAAAGTGGTCATGTGATCAGAAAGCCATTTTGTTCAGAGATATCAGTTATTGAGAGCTACTCGTCTACTCCCTAGATCTCCGTTTTGGATATTACTATTCGCTGGTTGTGTTTGTTTGTGCTTCCTATTTTTGAATTGATAATGAGCATTTGGTTGTCAAAAGGAAAGATGTAACAGTACCCACTGGGGTTCCTAGTCAATAGATTATGTCCCTATATCACCTTTTGTAGTATTGATCAATGATATGGGACCGGGCCCAGGAAATTAAGTTTAGTCCCATTCCAATACTCTTGTATCCCACAGCTTTGTGACATGCACCTCTCAGAATCAGGGCCTTATTTTGGACTTAGTCTTGCAAATTCTCTCTGTCAACAGCTTCCACTTACTTCAATGGGAGTTCCACATGCAGAAGGGTGACAATATTGGCCCTCTATTAGCAGTTTTGTTTACAGTAACATGCAGGAGGGTGGGAGAGGACTGACTTTCTTATTTTATTAAACTGCTGCTGATTCCTAAAATTGGAATTGGTTATAAGAGCAGAAGACCCACACTCTACAATAGCTATGTTTTGATGAATGGCTGTTGGTCTCTTTTTGTATGCACTGGAGGACCATTGCTCAAAAGTACATTACAGTGTACAGTCTAGAAAGGAGTACACCCAATCCCGTTTGCGATGGCTCAGTATTTCTGTACTCTGCATCATTACTTAATAAGCTACTCGTCCCTCTGTGGGTATGCAAGGAAGATGGAGCAGGGACCATTCCCTATGCTGGGGTCAGCTACCGTTCTAGCCCTAGAACGCCAATGATCTGATCCTATGAAGTCACTGGAACTTCTGCCACTGTCCGCGCTGAGACCACAAAGATGTACCACTCACTGCCTAAAGGGTGGGAAGGGACAAGGGCAGATTGAAATGGCTCAGCCTGATTTCTAGACCAGCCAGCACAGCTGAGTCAGCACAAGTAGAGGGACAGCCGGCACCCTGTTCAAGCACCACATAATACCTGTTCTTGTCTGCACTTGCCCATAAGGCTGAGTGAGACAGAATGATTATGGGACCCCGCACAAAGCCTTTTCTCAGTTCTACTATACCAGCACCTTCTAGTACTCATGGGCTTGAAGTGACACTAAAGGAAGGTTAATCACATATGTGAATCCTGTCTATGAAATAATCTCTGTTGCTGCAATACTGGCAGATCTTAGCCATTTGCACAGATGTTATGGGGTGGTTTAGTATGGTCTCTCTGTCTCCGTGTGTGTCTCTTTCCTTTTCCTGACAGCTTTTGTTTATTTAACCATAAAGTCTCCATTGAGACTGAGCTTTGTTTACAAGTGGTTCCTGACCCTGACAGCAACTGAATACTAGCTATGAAGAGCTAGAAGAGCTATGTAAAGTTGGAAGTTTCAGCTGAAGAAACAGCAGAGCAAACAGACATCGCTTCCCGGACACTGCAGCTCTCATGCATGCTCTCATGTTCCCTACATGCATGCATGTTCCCTGGGGCAGCCCGGCCATTACAGCACAAAACTATTAATTTCATGGGGGCAACATTTCCAATCGCAGTTATCTTTGTTCTTCATCAGAACTTTTATTAACACAACATGAGCTCCCTATAACCAGCCACAGTCACTGTGTTATTATTGGTCATATTGGAGCCATTTCTGAGAGTTATACTCAGGCTTAAACTTCGCAGACTTTACTGGAAGGAGAAACAAGGAGGTCCAAATCAGGCCCACTTTGTGTAATGCAGGGATCTAATCGGGCCAGCTCAGATAACCTTTATGTTAGTGCTTTTGTAAGGGCTGCCTTCTTGTGCTCTAGAATTAAGTTTTCATTAAAAAAAAGTTTCTGGTCCTTATGGTTGTGAAGAAAACCTTCAAAGTGTGAACCAAAGAGAGAACTGAGTCTGCCTGAGTCTGCAAATAGCCTGAAACAATAGCTCTAGGTGATGTAAACTGTCCCTATTCTACCCAATAGATCATTTCTCCAGAGCGTAATTTATGATCCATTCAAATGGTAATGGTACTAGCTATTTCACTGATGATGATCAAAGCCCACAAGAAAGAAGGACAATCACAAAATGAACATTTGCACAATCCATTGTTAGCTTCTTCTTGAAATGGTGCCACTAGTGACTAGTGGGTGGAGCTTGGCTTTTAGGTGGAGTTTAGGAGAGTCCCGCTACTATTTCCCCCCCAGTTTGATATTGGCGTACTGATAAATCAATTTTGGGAAACTACGAGCCAAATTCAGAAGCCAGTCTAAGTGAATCTAAAGAAATGTAAGAAACCTAACTACACATTCTTCCTGCACCCGCAACATGTGTGTGACATTAACTTATCGACCGTTATCCTCTGTTTTGATGGGTTCAGTTCAGGGAGGGATGCGTAAGGAGAAGTTCGGCACAGGTACGTGAGCATGAGTCTTCTCAGAAAGACTGAGACTAAGGCTGTATAATTTACAAGTTTAGAGCGAAAGAAGAAAAAGTGAACATCAGCTTACACTCCCAGTGGTCCTATGGACCACAAGGGGTAGCTGGTGACCCTGGGTGTCCATGGGAGACAATCCCTCCCCTTTCAGGCAGCCACAAGAGATGGTGGGGGCTGGGGAGGGTCAGAGCAGGCATCACTGTAGAAGCCAGGAGCCTTTGCATGAATGTCACTATATTTCCTGGGGAATCCATGGGTTTGAAAGGTTTAAATCCTTAGCTACTATTATGGGGGTTAAACTCCCCCCAGTCCCCTCCATATAAAAATGTAAATGAAACTCCATAAAGTTCCTACTCCCCGATGCAGACAATGCCCACTAAAGGTAGTACAAAGGTTAAGAAGAAATTAGAGGCCCCACAGCAGTTGAATCTTGCCAAAAAAAAGTGTGCATAGAAATAATGATACATTTTCTGTATATTGTCAAGATGAGCGATTCTCAAACTATTGAGAACCTCGGCGCGGCGGACCCTTGTATGTCCGCCGAAAAGCCGCCAAATGTGGAAGTGATCGCGGCGGTGGCTTTTTGGTGGTCGCGACCCCCGGTTTAAGAAACGCTGGTCAAGATGGTACTTTAACAAGTGAATGCAAAGTGGTTTGCTCAGAGTTTGTGAAGATAATTTTCCTGACTTTTGTGCATTTAAATTCTCAACACTAACATTGCTCTAGGGAAACTAGATTTTTGCATTTGAAAGTCCTTTTTTCTATCTGCTGGATCAGGGGGTAGCGATCGATCTATTGGTTTAGATCACAAGAAATCGATCCCCAAACATGCTCCCTGTCGACTGCGGAGCTCCAGCTCACCAAAAGGCACAAGCGGAGTCAACGGGGAAGCCTGCTGCCACCATGAGGATGCCAGGTAAGACGATCTAAGATGTGCGGACTTCAGCTACGTTATTCACATAGCTGAAGTTGCGTATCTTAGGTCGACACCCCCCGACTAGTCTAGACCAGGAGGAAGGAAGGAAGGAAGGAAGGAAGGAAGGAAGGAAGGAAGGAAGGAAGAAAGAAAGAAAGAAAGAAAGAAAGAAAGAAAGAAAGAAAGAAAGAAAGAAAGAAAGAAAGAAAGAAAGAAAGAAAGAAAGAAAGAAAGAAAGAAAGAAAAAGATTATGTAGAAATATAGTGAGTGATTTTACTTTGAAATAAAAGCAGTACTGTACTTCAGGAAGTGATAAGTGCCTGAAAACAGGAGTTTATAATGAAAATGCCTCTTCAACCATAACTGTAGCATCACTACTGCAACACTATCATACAATAAATCTTTGGATTTAAAGAGTTAGATTTAATAAGACAATAGTTGTATATTAAATAAATGCCAAATGAGTATTATAATCTTTTTACTAAGGATTAACAACTAAGTCATACAGTTACTGCCTGGTTGCTCCTAGATAAAACATATGTATGAGAACCTTAAACTATTGCATAAAAGGAAAATATATTACTACAAATGGACTATTAAAACATGGCGGAACATAGCCATTGAAAGATATCCTTTAAACCATTGTGTATTAACCAGAAAACATAAGCAGGGCAATTTGGCAGATTGGTAATTGCAATGAGTGTCTTTCAAAATATATTCTATGCATTTTGGTGGTGAGCATTGCAACATTATGGCATTACTATCATTATATGTAAAGAAAGCAAGGAATACTTGTAGCACCTTAGAGACTAACTAGTTTATTTCAGCATAAGCTTTCGTGAGCTATAGCTCACTTTGTCAGATGCACAGAATGAAGTGAGCTATAGCTCACGAAAGCTTATGCTGAAATAAACTAGTTAGTCTCTAAGGTGCTACAAGTATTCCTCACTTTCTTTATGGATACAGACTAACACGGCTGCTATTCTTGAACCTATCATTATATGGTCAGTGGTCACCCAAAGCCACTGCAACTTGCTGTCAGTTTAGCAAATGCAAATACCTCCTTTTCTGGACTTCTCTCTTTTCTCAATTTGAATAAAATAAGCAGACGAATGCTACACCTCAGAGCAAGACATGTCCTCTATTTAAACCAGTCTTGGCCTTCTTTCAGGTTGTGTATTAGGTCAATTTTCCTACAATCAACAAATTAAAGCAATGTCTCCCGAGTTGCAAAAAGTAATGTGATGTGAGATGTGTGATACCTTAGGAAGCTTAGCCAAGAACATTAGGAAGCCAGTACCCTGAGGGAAAGACATTATATGCTCTACACCAAAAATCCTTAAGGTCATTTGAGGCTGGGTGTTGTTTTTTCAGTTTGTAAATTCAAGTGTAATCAAGGTGGTTGAGTAAAGAGATTAACCTTAAACTCTATTTCTGGACAGCAAGAGGTGGAGGAAATGTTGCAGTCGGCAAGCAAAAATGCATGGTTGACAAATGACTCCATTTATCGTCCAGATTTTGGACACCTTGTCCTTAGTCACCAGTGACATCTAATTTGTCCCTTAAAAAAACTGGCCCTTACATCTTTGTTACTTTAGGCTTTAGGTTAAGACGTGTGGATGTCCCTCATAAATCTGATCTCCTACAGGGCCTGTCTGTACCCAGGAGCTTCCCAGGTGCAAAAACAAATACATAAATAAATACAAAAATAAACAAATAAAAATAAAGAAATCCAGAAATGAAATCTTCCTTTTCCTCTTCCCAAGACCTCTTTAGGAATAAAGAAATTGTCCTAAATTTAGACATGTTAATCCCACAGTGTTTGTGTGAAATAGGTTAGCCACTCTGAGAACAAAAGGGGGGGGGGAGAGAAGACAGCTATAAAAAGCAAATGAAGGAGAGAAAAAATATATATCTACTGTACTTCACCGGCCAGAATCACTGTGGGTATATACTATAAGGGACGTCCGTCAGCACTAATCAATACATGTGGTGTTAGTCATGGATGATAAATTTGAAAGGGATTATAACTGTAAACAGTGATCAATAGAGACTTGCTGGAAGAGACAGAGAGGAAAAAACAACCTTAAAATGTTACACGGTTAATAAAGTAGGGGGTCAGTCTTAAACAAAACTCCAGTGAGACCCACTTATTTCAGAGCAATTTCTACAAAGGAAAAAAAAAATACCCAGCAATTTTCACTAAGCAATTGCTACTAAAAGGGCACATTATTAATTTACGGCATATTTGCTGATCTCTCTGTTTGGAAGTCACATTCTCCATTAGCATTTGGTTGGAGATGTTTTTCTGGATATGAGCTGGCATTCCTGAGGCCCCCAGAGTAAAGCTTCCTTTTTTTTTCTCCCTCTCTCCCCCCCCCCCCCCTTTCTCCCTACTGCGGACTTCACTATGGGCACATGACTGATCAGGGCATTCACAATGGTGACATTCCCCCCCACAAACAAATTCATCCAGGGCTCCAAGTAAAAAAAAATGCAGAGAGCCTCCGCTGTTCACCCACAGATGAACGGAACTATCCGTCTTGTCACCAGGGGTCGTAGCAAGAGGTTACTACGAGTATATACCTTGGCTTCTGTGCTGACGTCTGCAAGCCTCTGCCTTCAAAAAAGAAAAGAAAAGAAAAAAATCCTGCTGTCTCAAGCACTTATCCGGTCTAGAACCTCTCTCAGACCACGTCTTTCCACACCTTTGGAGTCACCGCTCCAGGCTTGACATATATATTTTTTTCCTGCCGACCTTTTAGCATCCTTTCTGCCACAGTGTGTAAACCATAAGCTGATATATGAAGGCAATTTTTAGTGGTGCCACTTGTATCTGAGTGATTGCACACACTTTACGTTTCTGGCCTGCCACCCTTCCACCTTTTGAAGATCTCTCTATTTCTTTTAAAGGCACTGCAACAAAGGTGAAAGGAAGTTTAACTGCTTCAAGACTTTGATGGCCCAAGAGCACCTGTTTTGGGTTTTCAAGAAGATACCCCACAGACTGCCTGACCATTTCCTATGTTCAAACACTAAATCTCTCTTTCTTGTATATAGACCTGCAGGGGCTGAGGGGAAAGGTGGTTCAAAGCATTTCCCAAAATTTAAGCTGGCAAAGACCAGTGATCACAGCAGGGCAGCTTTGCAAATATGTTACTGATAAGCTCAGAAGATCTGGAATCCCAGCAACAGGGACTGCACATTACAAAGCAAGGGCCTCTCTGAAGATTTTCATTGTCAGAGCCGGGGGATGGTCTCTGTGAAGATTTGCGGCAGACAGCTTTATACAATCATCATTTTTGTTCCCTGTGTGCCACTCCCTACCCTAGTAGAATCTGTGACAGCTAAGCTCTCAAAAGAACACAAACGGTGAAACAGCATCAAACCTTTCTGCACAGAGCAAGACTCCTTCCAAATTCTCAGCACACTAAAGTGGTAAACTCCCACCTGATCACAGAAAGATGGACACATACAGAACAGCGCTAAATCTTGTAGCAGTCACTATCTCCTACATTAGTTAAATCAAAAGGAAATCGCTTTATAGGAATAAAACTAGGATCATAACTAAAGGAGTCAGACGGCTCCCCATAGGAAAGTAGATTTTTGTCAGAGGTTGCACCGTGCTGTAAATGTGCCAGATCAAAACCAGACACTGAAACCATCCCAAGATATTCACCATGAAGCAAAAGAATATATATTTTAATACTCTGTGACCATAGTCAATTTTTTTAGCTACAGAGGCCACGTGCCCAGCTGCAGAAGTGAGTTTGTGTGAGTGAACAGGTGAGCCCCAAATCAGCAGCAAAGCGAAGAAAAGTGCATCTTTATTCTTGTGTTCCTTGTTCAAGAAACAGAGACTTAGGGCAGTCGGGGGAATGTCGGGGGAGAGAGGGGGGACTAAGTGTGATCTGAAGAATGTGAGATGACAGAGGATGATTGCGGGGGGCAAAGGAATAGAGACATGAGAGAGACTGAAGGGGCAGTGTAACTTAGGGGAGGCAAGAAGAGAGAGGCGGGGAGCAGGCCAGGGGATGTTGAGGACTGGAAGGGAGAGCAGGGGCCATGGAAATCGGGTAGCGAGAGAGGCTGCAATGGACAAAATAAAATGAGAGGCACAAGACTGTGAATGGAAAGGAAGTAGAGTTGCAAATCATCTCTTACAAAATTAACACGAGGATCACAATATTAGGTGGAGTTTTGGTTTGAGAGTTGATTGTGGTTCTTTTCTTGGTTGGTTGGGGTTGTTTTTTTGTGGGGGAGGGGGGTTGGTCTGTTTTTTAGTTTCTCGTGATCTCCAGTTTTCTGGCAGAAATTGCCCAAACTTTTTCCTTTGCTGAATAAGGTCCTCCCTCTCTCACTACTTTCACACAAGGCTAAAGCAACTGGCTGCCCGCAGTCTAGATCAGGGATGGGCAAACTTTTTGGGCCGAGGGCTACATTGGGGTTCAAAATTGTATGAAGGGCTGGGTAGAGAAGGCTGTGCCTCCCCAAACAGCCTGGCCCCCACCCCCTATCTGACCCCCACCCACTTCCTGCTCCCTGACTGCCCCCCTCAGAACCTCTGACCCATCCAACCACTCCCCAGCTCCTTGTCCCCTGACTACACCCTCCAGAGACATCCTGCCCCTAATCACCCCTAGGGATCCCACCCCCTATCAAACCTCCCTGCTCCCTGACTGCCCCGCCCCCTAGCCACACCCCCGCCCCCTGATAGGCTGCCTGGGACTCTCTTGCCCTATCCAAACCCCCTCCTTCCCCATCCTCGACCACCCCCAAGACCCTCTGCCCCTTATCCAGCCCCCTGCCTGGCCCAGCCCTGGCCCCCTTACCATGCCACCAGACACGCTGACGCGCTGATCTGCCAGAGTGGGCAACCCTGCCCCCCAGAGTGCTGCTTGCGCAGCCCGCTGAGGCTGAGGGGGAAGTGAAGGAGGGACCGGGAGCAGCCCCCCCAGCCGGGATATCAGGGGTCGGATGTGGCCCACAGGCCTTAGTTTGCCCACCCCTGTTCTAGATAGATGCTATTTACCCTGTAGCTATTGCAAGTAGCATGAAGCTGCCAAAATAGATGTGGTGAGCGTCACTGATTTCCCCCACCCTAGCAGTGGTGGGACAGCACAAATCCCTTTGCCACCCAGCCTATATCCCCACAGTCTCAAGAAGACACCAGTGAGAGCACACACACTTGGACAGCCCAGGGAGTGTGATACATGGGTAAGTCAGGTGCAGCTGGGCTATTCTGGAGGTGTGGCAGGGCAATTAGGTGTTGGAGTTGTCTACCGGGGCAGCTAATATGGAAGTTGCCTGTGAATGCTGGAGCACCTGGGAGCTGGGGAGGCTTAGGTCCTGGGGAGAGGGGTGGGTCAAGGCTGCTTCCTTACTATTCTGATCCCTGGCCGCTGCTTCCTGTGCCTACCCAGCAGAGAGCAGTGAGAGGAGAATCGGAAGGTTCTCAGGGCCGTTCTGATTCTGGGAGGGTCAGATCCATATTTTGAAGTCTTGGGTTTGGCAATATCCTCCTCAGTAAAGTGGTGTGTGGCGTGTCTAGGTTAGATGACTGGCCTTCCATGTCCTACAGCTTCAAATGGCGAGACATCCCCCCCCGCTCTGATGCAGAGACCTCTGCCGGGCTGTGTTCAGCTGCAGCCTGAAACACACTGCTGGCTCCCTCATAGAGGGCTTCCTTTTGTTCTTTCCTTTGCTCCTCTGAATATTACACTTATGCTGAAGGAAAGTATGTGGTGACTCCCTGCATGGAAAAGCTCAAGTGACATGGAAGCTGCCTAGTGGTGAGGCTGTGGAGGGAGATTTGGAGGAGCGGTAAGGACCATAGCTCAAAGTCCAGGAGTATATCTGGGGACTGCAAAGCAAGCCGTACTGTTACTACTATATCAAAGTAGTAAATGCAAAGGGACTACATGGGTGCACCTGAGCAGGGGAAAGGAGATTTCCAGCCACCCTAATTGTCATGTAGTTCCTTGGGCACAACTCATACTTGAAGCAGGACTCAACCTGGAGCAGGAGCAGTCATCTATTGCCTTTGAAAAAGAAAAAGAGAAGCGATTGGCTGAGGTTTAATACGGAATTCTAACTGGTCACATGATACTGTTTCAGCTAATCAGAAAAGAATATGTTAGAAACATGCAAGACAACATACAGAATTACTACTCAGGTTGTGTGTGTGTGTGTGTGTGTGTGTGTGTGTGTGTGTGTGTGTGTGTGTATCTAAGTTTAGGATTTGATAAGTCAAGGGAAAATTACAGAGCAGAGAACTGACAGCAAAGCACTGACCGTGACCATATTTTCTTCAAGCCTGATCCAAAAACCACTGAAGGCAGTAGAATGATTCCTATTGGCTTTGGATCAGGCCCTGTGGGGAGAGGGAGTGGAGATGATTTTCGCTCCAAACATCTGTGGAAAAATCCTGTATTTTCTATGCAGAAATGATACCAGTGGACTCTCCTTCCAATACATATTACACAACAGCACCCATGCCATCCATTAGAGCTGGCTCAACACAACAATCCTTCCCTATTTCCTCCGAGGCAGCTCCTAACATGGATTGGGTGAGCAAAGGGGCCAACTCCCAGAGGACCAGCAGAGAGAAAGCTGCTGCTTCTGTGGAAGGTTGTAGACTCGCACTGGTGGGCTAGTGACCCTGATGATATTGATGACAATTAGTAGACAGAGATTAAAATGGAAATGAGGAGAGGAGTCATCTGTCATTTTATCCATCAGCTGTAGCTTGCCCCAGGCAACAGACGCATGCTGGGCTTTTTGTTTAGTTGTTATTCCCTTGTTCAGCTCAGTTGATTTCAGTGGTTCACTTAGCTGTTACTAAATTTTTCTTAAAACTACTATAAAAAGGGTTTTTGTCAAAGCCTCATTGCTGACACCTCACAGCACAGAACGAGCTAATTGTTAATAAGTCTGGCTGTTATTGCTAGTTTACTGCAGGTGGGTGGATTTGACTGGCTTGGCTTTCTCATTCCTATGTTATGTATTTAATTTTTTGTTGTTGTTGTTAATTTAGTAGTTATAAAAGCTATTGATTTGATGGCCCTGGAGACTAAAGTTCTCTACTTAGCCACTGACCAGGTACAGCAAAAGCTGTGGCAATGTAAACTGGTTTATACTGTGCTTCTGATATGCCTCACTCTGGACCGGTAGAGACCAATAGGAAATGAGAGCCTTTGAGTGTGCTGAGGAGGTTGCAAACTGTGCTGGGTTTTGTGCTGGGGAGACATCCTCTAGGAATTGCACTGAGATTCATTTCTAAATCTGGTCAAAAATTGGCATTTCCATCTCATGGGAAATCCTGCTACAATGCACTCTTGATTATCCAGAATCAAGTTAACCAGGTTGTGGATTAACCAGGATGTCAAAAAAAGTACATGTAACTCACAGGGCCAGCTCTGGCTTTGTTGCCACCCCAAGCACACACCAAAAAAAAACCCCACCAGGGCAGCCAGTGACCCAAACACCCCTTCCCCACGGTGCAGGGTGGCTGGTGAACCAACCCCACCTCCCCCATATTTCCTATGGATGGTGATTATACGGGATTTTATTAACCAGGATTAATTTTTTCCCTATCATCCTCAATAACCGAGAGTCTACTGTATTTCAAAAATTGTAATATCAAGATGTTTCATGAAGATAAAGCTTAAAAAAAAAAGTTCAGAAATGTCTGCATGGTTTGGTTCAACATTCCCAAATCAAAATGTTTCATTTCAGTTTCGTTCAACATGAATCTGTCTCGCCCTGAGCTTCCACGGTGCTTCCTGGGAATTGCACCTTGGGTCTGTCATGCCCCCATTCATCTCTATGGCCTGGGCTTCTTGGCCATGCTACAGCTTTCATGATGCACATCTACCAGTACCACATTTTAATGTGTTATAGTCAGTGTGTGTTGTGAGGATGAGATCCCTCTAGCTGGACTTCCATTTCATCAGATTCCAACTAACTGAAGCAAATGATAAAGTTTGAGAGTAAACAAAAAAAGTATTTTGTGTAAACACAGACAAGTGTTTAGAGAGGCATTGCCTTATTCATCCTCTCTCTCCTAAGCAAGGCGCTAAAGGACAAAATGCAGCCATGGGATATGTAGGCCATGCTTACTGTTAGGGACAATTGCACCACAAACCAGCAGGGAGGTCATTATAGAGTGTTTTATATCTGAATAAACTCATTATTATTATAACACTGTCGTAGACTACCAGCCTGCTACAACAATGCTCTGACTCAGAGAGCGGAAAAGAATGGAAATTGTAATTCGGCCAATGCAGTCACAGTGCAACTCTTACCCCTCCCTGGTCTCTCTGAGTGCACCCGCCCAGGTGTCAGGCCTTGTACCTTTACCTTCCCTGTGGTGGAATCACGATTCTCCCACTCTTAGACCAAGCTCTGCAATAGTGGTGTTTATACTGCTACTGTGCTTACCCAGAAAGTCTGACTGGATTCACTTTTTGCAGTTTGTCCCTTCAGGAGCTTGTGAACCTTGGTGAATAGTGTGACCAAAGTATTGTTTAATCTTAACAGTAGGAACAGAGCATAACATGAGAGAGAATTTTGAATCAACAAAATATTCTACACTGGGGTGGGCAAACATTTTGGCCTGAAGACCACATCGGGGTTGCAAAATTGTATGGAGGGCTGGGTAGGGAACTTAATTGACCCCACAAAACTTCCCCCCTGCTCCCTGTCCCCTGACTGCCCCCTCCCCCCAGGACTCGTTGCCCCTTATCCAACTGCCCAGCCCCTAACTTGCTTCATCTGGAAAACCCTAGTGAAAGAAGATGGAGGAACCTGACACCGGCACCACCTCTCCTGCTGCTTGTGGATTTAGGTGCTCAGGTGCTGCAGTGATTAGGACCAAATAAACAGATAAGATTGATTTTGCTGCACTAAAGACTGTGCAGCACCAACTATCATCTTTCCAAATACTGCAGCTGTAGGCAGTTAAGAGCTCTCTGTCTAGGTTTAAAAGGGAAAAAAATTCTTAGACCTTGATCCTGCAAAGAGATGCATGTGGGCAGATCCCTGCACTCGCACAAAGCCTTACGGTAGGGCACCACCTGGGTTCAGGGGTTACTCCAGGTGCATCCAGTTGCGGGATCAGAGCCTTTGATTGCAGTCTTTTGGGGACAGGGACCATGTTTTCCTATGTTTTCTTACCCTAGTGGGCCTCCAAACCTGAATGCACCACAATAGAAAGAGGAATGATTTCTCCCCCTATGCCCACATTTCAAAATTAAAATTGAACCTGAAACAAATGATTTAGTAATCCCTTTTGTGACATGGTGAGTTGCAAAGATGATGGTGTACTATTGACTCATCAGCAGGCCAGCAGGGAAAGTTTTCAGTGCTGGCTGTTGACCCATTTGGCCCTAGCTAGCTAAGCCTATAAAAGGCATCCCCAATACAGTCATTCATGTCTCCACCCTGACACAACGGCAGCAAAGGTGCCGTCCAAGTTCCTGCTACTGCCGGAGCTGCCTCTCACTTTCTTATATGTAAATATTACTGTGGTAAAATAAGCGGTATTCCAGAACATGCAATGAAGATGACCGTCAACTCATTCAAGCTACATATAGATTTGATTTTTTTTTAAAAAAACACTCCTGGAGAAATTTTCACTCTTTAGATAAAATGATTAAATTTTGCATAAGGATCCAGGTTACCTGGTACATTTTGGCCGCTTTGTACACTCTGATGACACAAATCAGTCCTAAATAAAGCCGACTTAATTGGTCTCTTGAGGGTTTTCCATACCCTAAGGAATTCCTAGGTAGTCTAGAGCTGCCCCAGTGACTTCTACACCACCATGCCTACTAATGACACAGATGAGGTGGCTGGAGCATCCCTACCCCCCATTGATTCTGTGCTGCAAGAGCCTTTGGTGTAGATGAAAGCACTGCTCCATCTGCTCCAATTTATGCCAAATATAGGCCAAGCATCGGGATGGCCCCAGGACTGGGGAAGGCTAAAGTTGCTTGAAAACACCTCTGCAATTCTCTCTGCCCCCAATACTGAGTGGAGCAGAGCTCTGCTGCAACTCAATATGGGCCCAGGTTTTTCACCTGGTACAGACTTGCTATCAGTTTTTTCACTATGGTTTAACCCAAATTAACATATTAAACCAGAAGTAGAGAGGTGCCCCCGCCATTTTGATCTCCTCTTTTCTGAGGAGATCAGTGAGCAATAGCTCATTTTAAAAATACAATGGATTGACAGGGGGGAAAAAGATGAAAATCAACAAAAATGAATACCTGAGAAAAAGCTATTCACAAATAAAGAAAAAAAAAGGCTTTCTATCAAACAAACTACATACAGCAGAAACTAAAAGTACATATAGTTTCATAAGAATGGCCTAATCTTTCGAAGTCCTGAGGCAATGGGAGAGGGGAGAGAATTTAGCAGCTTGGAAAATGCACTTCTCCAATTGGTCTCTAAGGTTTGACTCTCCACTGCTTTATCCCTTGTGCAGTTATATGGCAGCTATTGAGGAGTAACATAAAGATAGACTCAAAGAATCAGTTCCAAAGGCTGGTTGGATGGAGGAATGTCTCTTAGGAACAAATTGTGTCCTCAATTTCACAGCTATAGTGGGCTATCTTCTAGCAGAACTGATGTAGTTACACTGTGAAAGGGGTACAGAATGATTTGGGGAACCCATGTAAGGGATCCTTTTTGCTACAGAGACCAAGTTTTTTCACCCCACTGTATAGAGGGTATTCACAGCTGGATCAAAGGATCTGCAGTTCTAGAAGGCAATTCCCTTTCTATAGAGAGGATGATGCAAATGACAGAAACTAGGCTAGTAGACATGGGCTAGACTAGTAGACATGGATTCACTGAGGGTGAGGGAAAGGATTCCTTCACTACAGATGCAGAGAAACTCCCCATTACAAGCCATAGTTGCTTGGGCTGCATAGAAAGGCCAGATTATGGGCATTAGGTAGGCCATATCTCTGTTGTTTCAAGCTGTGTGCTTGCAGGAAGATATTAGTGCATTGGGTCCCATTTGGAAGGGTAGAGTTTGTTGCATTTTATTTTAGAGGAAAGCTGAGCTTTTGCCGAAATCAATGGGCCAATTCACCACTCACCAGAGAAATTTCTTATTCACCAATGGTGAGTGGGCGAGTGAATTTGTCAAGACCCGTCGTAGCACTAAGAAGAGCTAAAAAAAACTTTGCAGCAGCTCAAGCCATCTGAGCCTGTCAAATTCCACTGCAAACAATATGTCACTCGGCTGGGGAGGCGGTGAGCTATCTGAGTGAGAAAGGGGGAACTTTTAAAGTAGCCAAAAAACGGATTCTCAAGTTTTAAGAAAAGGAGAGAGGACACACACACACACACACACACACACACACACACACACACACACACCCTTCAGACAACAGTCCCTAGATTAAGAGCTATAACCCGTAGATTTTCCACAATTAGTGTTTAAAGTGACTATTCGCGAAGCTACCTTGATTTCATTAGTCGGATCATGCCAATATTGGCAATTATTCTTTAAAATCATGACTGTGGAGCAATGCCAGCAGTGCAGGGCAGCTTGCCCAGACACCACTCGGCTCTCTGGTTTTCAAGACACAGTCTTTTTCTTTTAACTGGTCTGGGCTCTTTTTCCAATGAGCCATCAGTTTAATTGCTACGAAATTCAGCTTTCAGCACACGGTGGGGATAACATTCTTATGTGAGTGGCTGTCTAGGGGGATTCTGCAGGTCTAAAAACATCTGTGAACAACTCAGTCCCAGTAGGACTACAGACAGGAGTGTATCCTCACTGATGCAAGCAATGGTAGTACATGCAAATGCTAACTTTTCTTTTTTCTCCAATCTGCCCCCCCAAAACATACATTGTCCGGCTCCCACACTGCTGTGAAGCCCCTATATAAATCAGACACTATGCAAGGGAAACTCATTGAGGTATGGTGCTGGTCTATAGGTAAAGTCTGATTGAGGTAGATTCTGCCTGACCCTTACACTGGTGAACAGTGGAGAGGACAGAGCAAGGAGTTTGGCAGAAAGCCCATGGAGAATTGCAGCACCTACTTCTCCGGGAGTGTATGGCACCCCAAATGGGATAGGAAGATGGCAAGGCCTTGCCCCTTCCCTACAACAGCTTGCAGAGCAAGACCGGGTTACTGAGGAGAGCAGGCTGCACTTCCTAAAGAGGTATAGTAGCAGGCATGTGTTTTTGGAAGAGAGCCTGAGACATAAGACCTTATATCAGAGGCCTGATGTGAGGCAGGACCTGCTCACAGAGGCTAAACAGAGCATGCTGAAGAGCATTCTTACACTGGACTGTGGCCAAGCAGCACAGCCTAACCCTTAGCTATTGCTCAGGACAGTTTATGCAAGTGCCCTCCAGCTTCTCCAAGCAAATTGGAGTTTGATTTACCACGGCTGGCTTTAAGGAGGCAATATTTTTACCGCAATTTATCTCTATAAAGTGCGGTAACCTTAGGGAGGAAGACATTTTGGAATATAGCCTGAGAGGTGCTGAGCCTACACCTCTTACCGGCCGCCATGATCTGGCCCCCTAAACATAGGAGAGCCCATAGAAAAGTGAAAATACCTCTGTGCAGTAAACATTGCCTTTTTAAGCACACCTATTGTATTTGTAGTCTGAAAGTTTATGTGCAATTCAGCTTTAAGAAGGGTGCAGAATCTTACGCAGTGAGATTCATACCAAGTAATGGCTGCTAATAACCCTCTGCTCACCTTTCCCCATCTCTTCTAGAATGTCTGCTAACCCTGAAGGCTAAGGGAAAGGCACTATCATAGGCAAGGGAGTGCAGTACCAAAATAAGAAAGAAATATCCAGGAAGGCAAATATTGAATTCAAACACTGAAAATCTAGGAAGAAAAGAAAATGAGAAAGCTATAGCCATTGAAAAACAGAACAGAAACAAAACCGATCAACAACCCGCAGAGCAAAACAGCATACAAATGGGAGAAATCAATATGAATAACAAGAAAACCAAAGCTACGGATCAAAACCTAAACCACACTAGCTAGGCCTGAAATAACCACCTCTCTCTCTCTCTCTCTCTCTCTCTCTCTCACTCTCTCTCTGAATGCAAGAGCAAAGCCGCTTCTTGAGGACAAATCATTGATGCTAATTACTTATAAAGATTTGGAGTGAAAACAGACCTTGAGTCTCTTTTAGGGAAGATGAGTATTAAAGGAACAAATTTAGTTCAGGGTACTGAAGGGTGTTTCCCCCCACTCCCTCAATCTCGCCCAAACCATGTTTTTATAATCCCAGTTTGAGACAATCAAAACATTCCCAGAGGACCTAGTGGAGTTTTTTAAAGTGACTTATCCTCCACACTGCTTTTAAAAATACACTTTTGAAAATGATTCGAAGCCTCAGCTCATCAAAATGAAGACCTGTGGAGGAGCGTATGTATGTGTGAAACAGCCCTTCCTAGACCATAACAAGATTCCCAGCTTTTCACTGCAGTGCTACTATATTTTTAGTCATGGAGCGCTGCTTTCCTTTCTTGTCAGATGCCACTTCACAGAGCCTTGGAACCTTGTTAACTTTTCACCACCTATGCATCCACTTGCCCAAAGCTCTCTAAAATCACATATAAGAAATACTTAAAGAGACGCTTGTAAAGGCTAGCTGGCCTAAAATTGGACTTATCAACAAGTGGGTCTTAGCCCACGAAAGCTCATGATCCCTAAGATCTGTTAGTCTATAAGGTGCTACAAGATTCTTTGTCAATTTTCTTTATGAACATGTACAAGCAATGTCCCATCACCCCTCTGTTCTGTCTGTGAACAGAAAGGGAAATAAAGTACAATCTAACTCCATTATCCTAAACTAGTTAACCAAAGCATGGATACAGCCCCCCTTGACTATAATGTCCCCCAAATGGTTATTTCTAGATGTTCCCAAAGCAAGTCAGTCAGGCAGGGCTGTCCGGTTTAGAAGAGTCTTGCTATTCTATAGCACTTCCAAGAGGCAAAATATTTTCATATTCTAATACACTGTCAGCAGCAGTAACATAGGCTAAACTCAGCCAATACTTTGAAGGAGAAAACAGTCTATCTGCGACAGAAAAGGATGTGTACATCTGGCTTGGCTGCATTAATCAGCAGCACTCAGAGTAAAGACACGTCTGCGATAATCCTTCACTTGTGGTGAGCGTCACTCCCAGTTCCAGAGGCATCTCCCCCAGCAAGGGGAATATTGGTCACACCTGGTACTACTGAGTCTCACCCTGAAGGCTTTGCCTAAAGGCACTGCTGAGGCAGATGAAGATGAAAAAAATAGGTATGCAAAATAAAAAAATATAAAGGAGAGGGAAAGAAAGCTGTGGGAAGAGAAAGTGAATGAAATACAGAGAAGAAAATGCAGGTGAAAGGTAAACTACACGGTGAGTGCCCCTACTGCTCACAGGATTCAGGACAGAAGACCCCTGGCCACCTGACTATCCTACCCCAGGTCAACCATCCATTTTCACATCACTCTACTTCCAGCAAAACACTTATTAGAAAGAGGGAACATGAGAAACAGCAACTACTGTGAGGGACCTGGATAGGCCAAACAACTCATTTTCACATGCATTACTCTTTAAAGGAGATTATATTCAGTTCCAGTGGGCACCATCCAAGCACTGAGCTCTACAGTTCTTGTACTGTCAGGTAACTTCACGCCAAAAGTCATGGCAATGACACAGATCCAGGATAGGAAAAAAGCACTACTGCTACCTGTCTGAGCCAAACCATTCACAGCTTATAACGGCTTAGAAAAGGAACTGTCCAGCTGCATAAAGATCTGAGGCCAAATTCAGCCCTGACATAAGCAGGCACAAATTCACTGTGTTCCCTGGGATACCAGGGACAAATTTGACCAGCGATAGCTCTAAGTCAAGAGTTAGTTGTTTAAATGACCACATTAAACAAGCCACAATCACAGCTAACTTGGCCCTTTGAAATATATTTGTCACTGATCTCATTCCTCTTTGGAATATTGTAGAAGGAGACAGGCAGCTCTATTTTACAACATGGAGTGAGCCCTTGGAAAATCATCTTGCTGGGTGAACTGAGGGAGTTGGTGAGAGGAGAATAATACCTCACGGAGACACAGATTTAAAATAATATATTTCACTACATTGACACAAGAATCAAATTAGAGTGACCCTTATGAATAACAGTTCAGTACATTACACACTCACTGTCTCCTCTTGCTTAAAGGGGAGTTTGGGAGAGTAGGACTTGGTGAGTTGTGTGGTTGGTCTGTCTGTTTGCCTCTCTGAGGGCTGAGTGTCTGGGCTTTTGGGACCCTGAACAGGCCAGGTGGGTGAGCTCTGTGTGTTCGTGTGTCTGTGAGGAGCACGTGCTTTGAACCCTTACCTCTTTGATCAGACCCAGTGTTTGAAGTCTCAGTGATTTATGTCTCTCTGTCAGTGAGAGGGTGGAGCTAAGCAGTGAAACGAAGGGCATGTCCCCACAAAGAGTTAATGTGAGGCATGCTGGAACGCTGCAGATTTAAACTAAGGCTTTCCATGAAGCAACAGTTCACATGGTCATGCCTTCCGTATATGAGTGAGTTGCCAGGCAAACTCCTGAACAGGCAAACATGAGTTCAAGAGGGAATTTGGGAAGGGGTATGATGAAAGGCTGTAAGTACAGTCCTAAGCTCAATACTGTGGTGGCCAGAAAAGGAACAGTGGTTGTGATCTACAACGGAAGTGCCGTCTTATCTTATCTTTCCTATTAGAAGCCAGAAGAGATTTCCTCTATATGAAGTGCAAGCTGGTGGCTGTGCTGAAAGAAAAGATATGTGGTATGGAAGGACATGGGCATACCTTTTGGAGCATCAGAGAGACTGAGAAGTTCTTAGATAGCCAGATTCAGGAAGCATCACCACCCTAGATTCAAGAAAGAAAGGAACTGGCCACCAAGGAGCCAGAGATAGTGAAAACCAGAGAGGAGGCTTGGCAGTCGATAACTGCCAGAGGCAAGAGGCCAGGTGGCACTCTACATGGCTGGAGGATAAGGATGGGCAAACTGTTTCCACCAGACAGAAGAGAATCAGGAGTAATTCCATACAGCTAGAAGTATCCGATTATGATCATGTTCTCAGCATGGGAACTGAAGTAAATTTCTCTGAAGATCCAGCTGGATGAGTGGAACATAGGAATGTGCAGGACATACCTAAGGATGGCTTCTCGGCTCAGCCTGCAAGGAAATCAAGCACATCCACTAAGTAATCTCCAAGCATGCAGAGAGACAGAGCATTCTTGCTGGGGACTCCATACTAAGAAGAATGGAAAGGACATTCCACAAGGGCTAGGAAGACAACAGGATGTTGTACTGTATTCCTGAAGCCAAGACATGATATATATCTAAGATTGGATAGGCTTCTAAAGTCAGTGAACAAGAATCCACTGTTGATGGGCATATTTGCACTAATACCACAGCTTTATGAGATACTTTACAGGTTATAAAAGATTTCAGGAAACTGAGAAGGATGCTGAAAGAGAAGAATGTCGCAGTGATCTTCTCCGATATCCTTCTTGTCCTGTGAGCAAAGAAGGAAAAGGCAGAAAAATCTGGAAGTGAACACCAGGCTAGGTAAGTGTTGCAAGATGGAGGGTTTGGTTTTGTGGCACATTGGATGGCTTCCATCTGAGGAGAAGGGAAACCAAAATGTACGGCCTCTTTTCCCCATAAAATCTGGACCAATCCCTTAGGAGACATGCCAGCTAGATCAATCAGGAGAATATTAAACTAACAACAAAAGGGAAGTGAAATGGGGGAAAACTCATTTAGCAAAAAATCAAGATGTTGAAAACAAAATACATCAAGGCATCAAAAAAGATAAAGAGAAAAAAATCTTACTTCCTATACACCAATGCTGGGAGTCTGGGTAATAAACAAAAGGAATTAGAATTGCTCATTTATGAGCATGAACTCAACCTAGCTGGTATGGGCAAAATTTTGTGACCGGAATATTAAAAATCAGTGGTTATAACCTATTTAGGAAGGAACAAGTGGGCAAAAAGGAAGAGGAAGAGGAGTAGCATTCTGTCAAAAATGGCATTACCTGTTTCCAAGTCACTGACACCTCAAGCAAATGATCTTAAATGCTTGTGGATCAATCTTTTAACAGAAAAAGCAAAAGATGGGATACTGGTTGATGTCATCGACAGACCCCCAAATCACACAAGAGAACATGGTGACGAGCTCCTTAAGCGCCTGTCTATAATGTGTAGGGAGCAATAGCTTGTGTTATCATGGGGGGCTTCAATTGGACTGACATATGCTGGAAGTCTCATGTTGCCAGTACTAAACATCCTTGAAATTTCTTAAAAGTATAGAGGCCAATCTCCATACCAAAAAATTGTTGCATCCAACACAAGGTAGACCTCATCTTGACATATAAAGATGAATTGATCACAGAACTACAAATTAGTGGTAATTGAGGTGCATGACTTGATTACATACATTGTGTGCAAACTGAATAAAGTCCAAACCAGTTGTCTAGCAGACAAAGATATAAGATCAAATGGCTGGAAGTAGAAGCATGACAACTTCAGACTTGAAATATGGTGCACATTTTTAACAGTGGTAGATCTGGCAATAAGTCATTGGAACAACTTGCTAAGGGTGGTCAAAGATTCTCCAGCACTGGTCATTTTAAAATCAGGATGTGTGGTTTTTTCTAAGAGAGAGGTTCTAATTCAAACAGGAATTAATTCAGGGAAGTCCTTTGGCCTGCATAATTCAGGAGGTCAGACTAGATAATCACAATGGTCTCTGAAAAGACTAACTCCTGCACATGTTCCTTTCCAGGGTAGAGCTCTCTCCCAAGTCCAAAGGGACTTGACATGTTGCTTGCCTAGCGACTGCCATCTTTCTAAGGGATGGAGTTTCAAACTCCTAACTCCTTGAAAAGAGTCAGGAGTAACTACTCACACCTTGAGGACCCATATCTTGGTTTATGAACCCAGGTCGGAGGAAGACGATGTTTGCCCTAATAGTGTCTGATTTAATTTGGCTTTTTAAATGACAGTACCTTTTCTATTATGTTAATTTTTAGAGGGTAGATATCACATCTTTAATGTGTCTGAACTGTTGTGTCTCCAACTTGGCCAATTTTTGAACACGTTGCAATGTTTGAGAGCAGATCTTAAGAAGCGGTACCGCTTGAGCTGAAATATACATAGACACGAAAGGGAGAATTGAGAATGAAATAGGACTTTCGCCCATAAGGCCGTTACTGCAAAGCCATGACATTCTGTCTATACATGTAAATTCTACTATCATCATTCTAACATTCTCCAGAGCCCTTCCATCCATACATTTCACAAAGATAGGTTTGGGCTCATATTTAGCTCTTCCCTTCATCTTTACTAATGTCTTTGTAATTTGGAGGCTTGTAGTTATATTTATTCAGCCACTGTCAATAGACTACTATTTATTTACAGTGTGTCATGTGCCTGCACTGTTAATCTCCAGACGTAGAGTCCACTTGATTCCATTTTTCATAATGAAGAGTGAGGGTTAAGTCAATACATCCGGTCGTTTGGGAGGTGAGGATGAGTGAAAGAAAACCACCTGCTGTCTAAAGAATTAAGACAAAAACTACAGCCCAAATTCCACAAACACTTAAGCAGTAGAACTATTCATATGCTTGACTTTAAGCTTGTACATAAGTGTTTGCAGGATCCAGGCCTATATGTACCTTTATGGGGGCGGGGAGACCCTCTCAGAATGTATTCTACGAACATTTTAAAATTAAAATTATGGAGTTGACTAATTTGTTCCACGTGCAGTTTCAACACTTTAAAAAAAAATTCAACAGCTATTTCAGCTGCAAACAATCAAGCAGACACGTGAAGTCACTGAACAACACCACCACATTGTATCACTGACACAATGCTTGTGATGTCGCCTAGTGATATGACTTGTCAGCTACTGATTGGTGGGTTTGCTAATTTCCAAAAATGGGCCAACAGATGGTATGGGACGTACTGAATCAGGTCTCAAAACTAGATACCAATATGGAATTTTAGAGAAAAAAAAATTAACAGTCAAGCTATTGATGTCAGCTCAATCACAGAAAAGGAAACCCAGCTAAATGGAATCCTTCATGACACTTAACAATCTGATGATCTAGAACAGTTTCCTCTCTGGGGGAGTAAAAGCTGCAGCACAGAAGTATCTCTTCAAGCTTGAACAAGTTTATACCACTGGCTGCAGAGCTTGTCAGGACACTGTCACAAAGAAGCTGACATCCATAAATCAGGCCCAGGAAGTTCCACTACATACTCTTGTTTTATAGGGATACTGTCTCTGTGACAAAAATCATCTAATACTCCCTTAGCCTGGTAACTACATAATGGACATAAATCTGAACCTGTTTGTCTTTGCATTTGCTAATTAAAAGGTAGAGTAATTCCAGTTTTTCTATTCTAAAAATATTTGTTTCAGCCAATTTTGCTTTATTAAAACAAACAGAAAGGCAGTTGTTCTTGATCTTCTGTTAAATAGTTCTGGTAAATATTTTGACTAATTCTGCAAAACTAATGTCACACCTCTTTTGATCACCACAAGCAATTGATGCAGTGGACTAATGCATATCCCTGGGAGTGAGGGACAATACTGGACTGAGCTTGATGGGGCTGAAAAATAAACATCACTCTCACAGCTAAGTTGTGGTCTACACAAGTTGTGTGTGTGTGTGTGTGTGTGTGTGTTCGTGTTCATACCATGCAAGTAAAAATGTTTCCACTTTTACATTTTGGTTCTGCATGGAGATGCATTAAGTTAAGAAAGCCCCCAGCATGTATTCTCCCATGAATATACTGATAAAAGTCATTCTATATAAGTGACTGAATGCATTAGAGTTCTGCTCAGCAGAAATTCAATTTCTGAAGGTGCCAGAAGCAGAGAATCTATGGAATTCCATGGTCTGGCATCAAAAGAAACTAAAGCTGATTCACAAGATAAAAATATTATCTCTATATCTCTCTCTTTCTTTGCTTCCACAGAACTCATGTACCTGGACTTAGCTACTCCCACCAGACTGCCATAGAATATGAAGATACACCTCCCCGTGTGACCAAGTAGGAAAATTACTTCATATGGATGACATGTTAGGAGCTGAACTAAAAGTACTTAGAGGGAACATCAGCAAAGCTATTTAAAAATACACACAGAGAGGGGAGGAGAGCTGAAAGATAACTGTAGGCTAACTGTGAATGAAAGTCCTTCAAGACAAAACAGATGGCTTGTCAGTTCACGTCTGTCTGGGCTTTGAGTATCGATATTTCTGTGCTCTGTATCATGACCTTCTCAACCAGGTGGGTCAAGGAACACCTTGATGCATGCCTTGACATGAGTTTAGACAGACAACTTAAGTTGTGCTTAACTTTGCCTGTGGCATATACAATTGGACACTTAGCTAGCTCATAAATAATAGTAGTGTGGACTCAGCAGATGAGGTAACAGCAATAGGACACATTGTTCAGCTCTCAGGTGGCAGGGAAGATGTTCTCACAGCTGAGAAAAGTGATGAGTGTTGTGGGAGGTATTTTACATGAAATATTTTTAGACTAAAAGATGAAGAAATCTGTTTGACACCTAAAAATATTGGTGGGTATTTCTAATTAAAATAAATAAATAAAATGGAGATATACCTATCTCCTAGAGCTAGAAAGACCATCAAGTCTAGTCCCCTGCCTACACTAGCAAGACCAAGTTCTGTCCCCTAACAGATTTTTTTGCCCCAGATCCCTAAATGGCCCCCTCAAGAATTGAACCCTGGGTTTAGCAGGCGAATGCTCAAACCACTGAGCTATCCCTCTCCCCTATTGCTACACTGGGAGATTGAATTACTCAAGAAGAGTATCTTTTGCTGCTAAAAGTTTTAATCCCTTTTACAGGAGGATGAAGAGCTGGCATTTGGATTCTTCCCGTTCCCCACAGGTACATCTGGATCCCCCCAAAATGTACACCATTATAATATAGTGTCATGTGTCGGGATTTCATTCCCAGAGGCAGCCACTGGAGCCAGGCAAAAATTTTCAGATAAATCATTTATCTGATGAAAAACACCATTTCAGTCAAAATGAAACTTTCCACAAATTTGACACAAGTTGTTTTAGCCACTCACAAAACGGCCAGAAGAGGAGGAGGAGAAGGAAGTGGTGGTGCTGTAGTCATGTTGATTCCTCACCCACTCATTTGTAATGTGAGGAATCCAAGTTCCAATTGAGTCTCTATTCTGGAAAAGATTGGAAAAGGATTTTTTTAATTCAGGAAAAACTCTGAAAATTTTCAGATTCAGTTCAACCCAAACTGTCTTATTTTCAGATTTGCCGGTGAACCAAAAAATTATTTGTGCAGTTCTAGTACCAGCTTTAGAAGGTGGTCCGGCAGGAAATAGCATCACCTGAGCAGTAGCAATTCAGCATTTTTGAGAATGTCACTCTTCAGAACAGAATGCTAACTCCAGAAAGGGGTTAGAAGGAGAAGGTTGAACAATTCATTGTCAATAATACCTGTTCTAAACATAGCTTTTTTTCTGCTTGCGAATTGTCCACAAGCCCATGTGGATTTCACATTTCCTAAGTATTGGCTAAATAGTGTAGACAATTTTCAGTCTATGGGTTGTTGATTTTGACACTATTTGTAGTTGGTGTAATTAATTGCATAAGACACCTGACATTTGTTTTTGTTTCCTGATTGGATGACTAACTTTTTTTTTAAACAGAATAATGAATAGCAACCAATGAAGAGCAAATAGCATGCTTTTAAATTTGAGTTTTCAGATTCACAATCATTCATTAAACTTTCTGAATGTGCAAACATTTTCACAAATAGCTGGAAATTCAGCTATTAGAAAAACTGAATAAAACGGCCTCCCAAATAGCAGCAGAGCAAAGTTCTATTCATTCATGAATCTGTTCATGGATTGGTTTATTGCTGTTCAACCAGCTCTTATACAAGCCAGTGTACAAAGAGAAGACAGGATACTTTCTGCCTTTGGGCCCCTAAACGTTTCCAATAGGGATGGACACATTTCAAAAGTTTTGGCATTCAGATGCAAGTTTAATATGCTTATCAGCCACTAATCCAAACTCTCTCAACATATCAAGAATGTTGTACTGGGCAGGAAACCACATGAGAACAGGCTTTCTCACAAGATTTCTGGCATTTCTACTTTGGATTCCAGATGGAAATACCATGAGCACAGTCTCTGTCATGGTGCTTTGGCACATTTCGTTTAAATCCTGGCTGGAAACCTGAAGTGGGAAAAAAGAAAAGAAAAAAAATACTCCACTAATTTATCAAAACCTAGTAGTTCCCTGGATCTTCCTTCTTCCCTTTTTTGAAGATGGGCACTACGTTAGCTTTTTTCCAGTCATCCAGAACCTCCCCCAATTGCCATGAATTTTGGAATGGAAGGAGGTGAGTTCTAAACCTAGTGACTCACATAAGCTATATAACCGGGTAAGTATTTATCCCGGGGCTGTTTGCCACCGCAGAGGATGCATGTTAGTTATTCTGATATTCCTCTATTTAGGCTCAATAGACTCAGTTAAGAAAAACTGATTTTTTTTAACTCACTCCCCTTGTTGTAGTCCAAGACAGATGCTTAACATCATTCTACTGTACTGTTGTCTTTAATTGTGGCAGTTGGCTAGCACACAGAGGCACCTATGAATTAACTGGTGCTGTACTCATGAGGTAAAATCATCCCCAAAGCACCCGAGTACAGTGTTAGTGCATATGCTGGTGGGGTAGTAGTTTGCTGCTTATCTATACCAGTGCCCAGTTATGACACTGCCCATGTTCCACCCACTCACCCCGACTCACAGTGCCGAGAGATCCAACGGGTAGCTCCCACAGGATTACCAGACAGATTTGTACTCCCCTATATGTCCTGTCCAACCACATAGTTCAGAAGACCATTGAACACTGCCACCAGGCAGACATGGAACACTGGCCATGTTCAGTAAGCGTTAGTGCTAAATGGCCAGAGAGAAGATGTAACCTACTGGCTAAATCAGAGGCCTGGGAGTGAGGAAGCTTGGGGATCTTGTAATTGGCTCAGTGTGCCTTGGAAAGTCAGCTTATGCCTGTATGTTACCCATTTGGAATACTAAGCAATAATATTTATCTAGTCCCCAGAGATATTGTGAGGCTTCATTGACCAATATATGTGAGGTGCTTGGAGATCCTGGTGTGAAAGCAGCTGTATAAATGTGAAGATTACTATATAAAGGACAGCAACGTTGCCAGTTTCATTGGTCTGAATCATTGCTTCCTGTGGTGTGTACATGAGGTTCTTCCCTCTCAAATGTTACTTACCTTTTGGTGATCCTATTGCAGTCACAATGTTTGAGTGAAAATTTATGTAAATACACATTATGCCTCACTATGCTACTAGCCTGGTGCAATAATCCCGGCCTGCAAATGCCCAGCAGAGAATTCCTGTCAGAGGGCAACTGCTAACAAGTGCCTCTGCACTATAGCCAGGGCCTGTGTCTGTAGCCCTCCTCCCACCATAAGGGGTGTGTGGGGAGCCAGACGAGGCAAGGAGGAGAGCAGTAGAGCTACACCATATTGTACCAATCCTCCACTGCTTCAGCTCTACGGAGCCTACATCAATGGTCCAATTTAGAGCTGCCCAGCAGCAACTCTAAACATCATCAGGGCCACTGCCGGAATCAGAAAGCGGTAACTGGCTCCCAAATGTTCCCTTTTCTATGCCAAACAGTGTTCTGTCACAGGAGAAGATTTTATACACACGCATGCATACACACAAAGACACACACAAAGACACACACATACATATACACACACAGCCCTAACACTTTTAAGACTACAGGCATTTAGAACTCTGTCTTACAAAATCCTGCTTCCAGTCCTCTTTTCATAGATGGCTGGTGAGATGCTGTATACCTAACGTGTCTACCTGAGACAATGTCTTTTTGATATCATGCAGTGGAAATGGCAGAATTTGGCTTTTTAGTGCCCATGACATCTAAAAATTGCAGCAGGATTTCACCTCTGTTTCGTAGGTTAAATGAATATTCTGGGGGTATTGATTGTTAAATTATCGTAGTGGAGGATGAATGTGATCAGCATCAATAATCAGAAAAAATAGCATCTACATACCTCTCATATGCAGATGGTTGCTGTGCAGTACTAGTCAGCAGTGTAGTTTCCTGGCGTGACAGGAAAATTTCTGCAGCAACTGAGGATTAAGGAAGGCCACTGCTACACCCGTGTTTTGTTTACAGTTTCTATTCTATGAGAAATAACGGGTAACACATTTCTGCCTGTGACATTAAAATTCACCATTGAAATCTCACTCAGTAATAATAAAGCCCCTGCAAGAGTCTCTACAACCACACTAGACTCCAAATTAAAGAGCAAGTGTATTGTTAAGGATTGCATGGATCTTTTTTGTATTAGTACTAGATGAACAATAAATAAAATTCCAGGAGAAGTTCCCCAAGCTGATATGCATTCAAGGTATTATCTTTGCTCTGTACTGTATGCGCTTCTGGGTGAAAAAATTCTAATTGCACTTCCATTCAAAAATCAACCGTGGGAATAAGGAATCATGCTCATTTTATGCACAGCAGCCTGAAGGCCTTATCCTTAAAACAAATTACGGCACCTCCTATGCAACTCACACTCTGAAGCGAATTCTAACCCTAAAGCAAAACTCAAAAATTAAACTTTAATCTGTGATCTAAACAATTTTGTGTTTGTGATCAATCTTGCTTTCACACACACACCCCTCCTTTTTCCCCCTAAAATACCAAGGTAATTGTTATCGCAGCTGAAGACAGAACATTAAATACTATGTTCAGTGAGACCAAGATAAAACTGTTAAGCACACTCCTACATCTACCAAAGTCCTGGGCTTGTAACCCAGAAAAAGCTAAAATTCCATCACGTGTATCATATTTACTGTGCTCTGCCAAAGAAACAGGCAGGCTGCCATACCATTAAAGCAATTATGCTTACTCTCTTACACATGTAGAAATTAGATTCTGTCCCTTGAAATCATATACTTTGGTGGATTGTGTTGGGGAGAGGGAAATGGAACAATGCCTCAGAAAGAAAGGTGCCACCCTGGATGTGGAAAGATACTGGGCCGCAAAGAGTTAAAGGAGTTCAAAGAGTATGGTCTGTCTCTTCCAAACTTGATGCAGTGATTCTGCATCCTGTAGGAACCTGTTCAGATGCTCTGATAAGTCAGACAGAATTCATGGGAGATTACAACGCAGCTCCTGCCAAGCTGTGCTGCAGCACGGGTAATAGATATGCTCCAGTACTAAATCCTAAAAGGCCCTGCTACATCTGTCAAGCATGCCCTGGAAAAGCACCCTTAGTTCAGATGTTATCACTGCTCTGCCTGCATCAGAAGATTTAGTGTCCACCCTAGAGGTTGCTTTTGCTGCACAGTTTTCAGGGGCAAAACAACAAGGAAGAAAGATGAGAGAAAAAAGGCAAATTATTCTTGCTTAAAGCAAAAGGAATAAAGTGATGTGCTTGCAGACTAGTTCAGCTTCTCACCCTGTATCTAGAAGGTCCCAAATCCCACATTAAGATGGTACTGATGTTCTAAACTGATTAGCTAGGACGTGTTGGATTCCCTGGACTGTGACACCATGAAGATGATCTTCTGTAGAGCGCCTCTTTCCCAAGGAAAGCGAAACAACAAACCCAGCAGGGATCCATAGACAGTGGATAGAAGATGCCAGCCTTGGATAATTAACTTTAAAACTGGTTCTAGAAAAGCTGCTCTGACATAAAATGAACTTTTCAGAACACTGCTTCTAAAACAATTGTTATCCTTTCCATTAACCATGTAACCAACTGCAGTTTCTATTTGCTCAGCATTTACGTTAACACTGAATTAAATGTTGTGTTCATTCAATGCAAAGCAGCCCTAATATTATATATTAAATACTCAATATTCTCCAAAGGAAAGCAGTACATTTTAAGCAGCTAGCTTCTCATTCAAATCTACAATGAATAAGAAAAAAAGAAGGGAGGTGACTCTTTTTGGTAGGTATTCTGCCCTGATTTCATGGAGCAAGATGGTGTTTCTCTTACCGAGATTATTAGATTTTAAATTTCTGTTTCTTGCACGTGATCTGTGGACAGAGGGGTTCCAACAATAGGAATGTCTGTGAGAGCCACTGACTATCGCGTTTTGTTCATCGCCCCCGAATCTAGTAGATTCTGGGTCTGGAGTTGGTATGTACATATGTCAGACACAGCAACAGAGGACTGTGGGAAAATGGAGTGATAACTGGGGATCTTAAACTGAGCAGCTGCATAACCCGGACAACAGCCCGAGAATGCACCAGAGTAATAGGATCCATACGTAAAGGGCTTGCTGATGTGATCTGGGGTAACTAGCTTAGGTTTGTTGATACAGAACCACAGGTGTGTGTTGTATTTACAGACAAATATAATGACAGAATCCTGTCCCCATGAGATTAAAGTCTAATTTAGCCATAACATAATGAGGATGACAACAAGGAAGGCACAGCAGAAGACACAGAAAGACAAGGGGTAAAGATTCTTATTACTTATGTACAGGAGTGCACAAAAGTCCTAATGCATTTTGGGGGTCCATTATCCATGTGTTGTACAAACACATAGGGAGACATTGCAAGTTCTTTGGCAGGGAGAATCTAAAAGACAAGACACAAGACGTGACTAACAAACAAGATATGGTCCCTCCCTTTACATACACTGTAAGCGTTGTCGACACTCACCCCGGCGGCGCCTCCCGCTGGTCGTCTGGGGAATCAGCTCTCCAGCCTCCGGAGCACCTTCTGCCGGCCGATGTCCCGCTCCTACTCCAGCCCCGTGTCCCTCCCGGACCCCAGTGCCCTCTAGCTGAGGGTGCTGCACCCCTGCAGAACCCCCTCAAGTCTTAGGGTCCCCCCTCCCCGGGGAACCCTCTACCCACTATCCCCACCTTGCCTCAGACTTGGCCACTGCCAGTCACCATTTGCCTCCGCTCACTGAGGCAGACTGCAGTATCATGGCCTCTCATCACCAGCAAAAGGGGTTTGGCCTGCTGCTTCCCTTTGCTAGCCCCGGGCTGCCTCTTGCAACCCCAGTACCCCTGGGTCGGGCCTTCTAGCAGGCCCAGCAACCTGGGGCTCCCAGGCTCGAGCTTCCCCCAGCTCCTACCGCCTGGCCCCAGCCCTGCACCAGTCTAGGTACCCTGTGTAAGGCTTCCCTGCAGCTAGGCCTGTCTTCCTCTGATTACAGAGGAGACTGGCTTCCTCTAGATGCAGAGGAGACTGACTGTCAGGCCCCTGCCTCTCAGGCTTTATACAGGTGACCCTGCTTCCCACTCAAGCCTGGGCGTTTGCTGGCTCCTGGCCACCCCTTCCCTGGGCTATTCCAGCCCTTTCCGGCAGGGAGCGGGTGGTCACCCCGCCACATACACCTTCTTCCGTTTGTGGGTGCCTGTCTCACAGAGGTATGAGTGGTTACTGGGATTTTCAGGTTTCTCCCACTCTCGATCCTGATGTGAAGGTGGGCAGGGGATTGTCCATTCAGGTGTGAGTTGCAAGAAGCAAAATATCTATTGTTGCTTTGCGGAGCAAAGCTCTGGATATATCACCAGAGGCTGCCCATGCCCTAACCCCCAAACTCAGTGCCCCGTATACTTCCCTTACCCAATACACTGTCTTCCATAACATAACAGCTCCCAGAGTTCAGAACTGCTGAAACCTGAGGTAAAGGCACTTCCTATTCGTGTTTCTGGGAGCGAATTCAGGGCCTGCTGTGGCTATCTAGGCCCAAAGTCCTAACATCTTTGGGGGGGGGGGTCAGATAGCCCTATTCTCCTTTCCCCAGGCTCTGCTGCCAGTCACTTCTGTTGATACCTGAAGCCATTGTTCCTAGATGACACAGGGACCTTTGTGAAGGTAATGGAATAAGGCCATGACGGAGGATAGTGCTGGAAGGCCAACTCTCAGAAATGAGTTGCAAGCAGAGATTTGGAGGAGGAGAGTGAGGTTGCAGAGGTTCAGAAGAGGGTGTCTCAAGCATATAAGGCAGCATGAGAAGTGGCTGAACCTGTTTGTGGGAGCACATAAGGGAAGCATCAAGACGGACTGTACTGGCAGAGCAATAGTGTTGCGGAAGGGTCTAGGTGTGCAGCTAGAGAGAAGAAGTGCAAGGCCTTGAAGGTGTGAAGATGAGCAGTATGAATCTGACCATGGCCTAAGCAATAGGTGAAAAGGGAGCCTCTTTCTTGAAATCAATAGTTTATGACTAAATAATTTGTCTGCAGTGTTGTTAAGCAGCAGGATAAGAGAAAGACAAGGTGGGAGAGGTAATATCTCCTACTGGACCAATTTCTGCTGGGGAAAGAGCCAAGATTTTGAGTTTACACAGAGGACTGGGCCTGCTTGGTTCTTTCACCAACAAAAGTTGGACCAATAGGAGATATTACCCCACCCACTTTGTCTCTCTACTGAAAAAATTGACATGTAAATGCCATCTGCGCTTCTTTGTATTGGGCCATATCCTACACTGCAGTTACTGAATTGCAGGATGTGGTCCACTATAATCTAAGCCATGTTGTGGCTACTATTCATAGTGGTACTGGGATTTGGCCCTTTTCACTTCAGAGTAACTGATCTGAATCCAATTAATCTGTGATTTAAAGCAACTTAAACCTATATGGACTGAGTTGAAGAGATGTGAGCCTCCATCAGAGAAGTATCCAGATCACAAAAGTCATCATAG